>CM023482.1:14282653-14882653 GCA_013339685.2 Hyalomma asiaticum
CCATTGAAAGAAATCTAACCTCGAGACTTCATCTCGAATCATTACTAATCCAAACCACCGATACCACGCTAAATCGCAATGACGGCACCCTTCCCTCTATTTACGCACGCTGCTTGCGCCACCTTTTTGCACGTACTTAGTCAATCCCCGTTCCTTCATTGCTTCATTTGTGAACAAGGCCCCCGTACGGGAGCCGAAACGTCGTGTTATTTTTAAAAGTTTTATTTGGTCGGCGTCGTGCTTTTACCTTCTGACCATGATTGTTCCCGACCAGACCAGCTTTCGTCGAACTCTTGACTTCTTTAGCTACAATTAGGTTAGGCAGTTTGGCATCACGTGGCCGAGCCGGCCGTGCTGCATTTAAGCGGCGCCCCGTTGTACAGTAGGCACGGTTGGGCATTCGTGTCGCATGCTCTGCAGTCATCGGTACTGCGAAGACGGGCAAACCATCAACACATCAAAAGGCCGAGCAATGGCGAACGGTGAAGGCCGTGAAGCACGGCCTATACTTGATGGAAATTTCTTCAAGAGGCGGTGGACCTCTAATGCTTAAGACTTGTGACTGAGAGCTTGCTCGTGCGAGCTGCTGAAGTGCATGCACCACTCCAAACTGATACGTGCGACGAGCCGTCATCACATCTGGTGATAAATGATGGATTTTATGACTTTGACGACGTTGACACTTCGGCTTCTGAATGCTCAGAAATAACCCAAGTGAGTGCGGAAGTGTTCCGTTATTTAGATGGCCCAAGACGAGATCGCGCCATGCTTCAGGACTATCCGGCAATGAAGGCGGTATTTTTTATCCGCTATAACACGAATTTGTGCTCCTCTGCAGTGCTAGACAGATTTATCTCGTTCGCGGGTCTTGTGTTGAGGTCCGAACCGACAATGACGGCCTATATGAGAAGCTCATGCTGCTTAAGTGTAATTAACATGCCAAACTTTTCAACAGGTTTTTGTTAAATAAATGTATATTTTCTCTCAATTTTTCGTTAGTGATTCCAGCGCTTCGTTTGAGCCATGCTATCTCTAGAATAGTTAATACAGTTGCCGCCAAGTATGTCGATTTCGGTGTATAATGTGTGTTACTCTTGCTTTCATACAGTATAATCCTTTTTATCTCCGACACCAAAAGTAGCACTTGAGTATGAGTATTCCTGCATCTCTATTCCGGTGTGGGATGTCGGGTCTGTCGAAGCACGAATCCCACATAACATAACAAAGGGTTTATTCAGTTAGCACCTGCCGCGGAGGAGCATACCGAGGTTCGTCCGGGTAGCGAAAGGTAAGAAGATATTCCAATGTGGGCAGCCTGCTTATGGAGCCCCATCGGTGACGCCCACCTCCAGTAACGCTGCGGTAGCGCTGCATTTTTTTCGGACACGCGGTGCTGCGCGTTGCCGGGTTCCGCTGGGCTCGATGACACGGCTGCGCGGAAATAGGCACTGAGCGTGCAGCCACATCACCCCCCCTCCCACCCCCGCACAGTGGAGAGCCCTCAGGGCTTGTAAAAATCCGGGACGCGTACCGGACGTCCGCAGCGAGTGGTGACTGGGGCACGTTGCGATGTCGGGGGTTGTGGGGGGACCCTTGTGGCTGCTCTGGTGTTTACCGATTTTTCGGAAGCAATGTATGCTTGCTTCAGCCGGTCGATAGAGACACGGACGTCATTCTGGTTAACGCGCCGGACGAAGTTTTTGTCGTCGTGGTGGACGACAGAAACGGGTTGGCAAGGATATCTAGCACCTCCTTGGCATAACTGGCGTCCAGGTGGGCGACCACGTAGTTGTAGCGTGCCCGGTCTTCTGCGATGCGCGCCAGCGAGAACTGGGCCTCGACTCCAGTGACGCTGCCATCATGAAATGAATGTTGGGTTTGCCAACCAAGTTCAACGCTTAAAAGCAGTCATATACCCTCCTCAGTTAATACACAGTGCGTGCGAGTCCCTTTTGCAGAAGTTAAAGCGTTCCTGTGACACGGGCAATTTTGAACGTGACAGACGGTCTGCCGTAGACATTCCTTATATTCACCGCATTTCCCACAACCTGAAAAAAGTGATAAATACAATGGGAATATCGTGTTTTCTGCCCCAAGTAATTTATCAAAAATTTGTCTCCTGACTACAAAAAGGAACCACAAGCAGTGCAACAAGAAACATGACAGCGCCGTTACTGACTGCGCGAAGAACGTCGTATACAAGATCCCACTGAGTTGCGATAAAGTGTATATAGGGCAGACCGGAAGATGTTTCAATGTTAGGGCGAATGAGCATTTCTTGTCTATCAAGAATAACTCGGGCGGCCACCTAGCTGAATATTGCAAAAGGTGTTGGTGCATCCCGGAATTCGCGCGTACCACTTTCCTCAAGCGCTCAGGTGACCGTTACGAAAAATAAATAATTGAAGCGTATCACATTCTTAAGTTTGCGGACAAGTGTGTCAGCGCGACCTCTGTCGCGCTTACCGAGAAGGAAGTAGCTTTTTTGGAAGGTTATGTGTAGTGCTTTTTTTACAATCTTAGTGTTTTAGATGCGGAGCATCTCTTGCTCGCAGGTATGTCACGCGTCCGGCGTCCGCACTCACACTACGCATGCGCGACTCTCCTCTCCCTTCCCTCTCTCCAATAGCTGCTGCAATAAATAAAGCGGCTAGTATGTCGCTTCAGTAGTATGTCCTCCTCCCCCGATGAAAGAAGTTGGTGGTGTTGTGTGATGGAAGCAACAGTTCCGTCAGCGAGTGGGTTGATACAAGTACGCATCAACATCAACCCACACTCTGACAATGGTCACGCGATGCGTGGTAACGAACCAAGTTTCACGAACGTAAGGTTCACCGCAAAGGTAACACCGAAAACACTGCAAAACTGTAAACACCACCGTTAGATGCGCCGTTGAAACTACCAACGATGCTCCGCATCACCCCATGGTCCCCTCCGGGAAGATTGTATAATTTTTAGTATTTCTAGCTTTTAATTCTTAATGGTTTTATCTTTCTTGACGAGGCTTTTCGCTATCGTTCCGTTGTTGCACATTGTTGCTCATCTTGTTTTTCACACTTCATTTGTTGCTTGTTTTTGGCGCTGCGCTTTGCTGTTTAAGCTTTGGTATTGTTTTTATTGTTTGGTTTTACCTTGTTTTTGACGCAGCTTCTTTGTTGTTTAAGAAATTTTAGTGGTTTACTTGTTTCTTTTCGACGATTCAGGATTGCTCGTACGTGATAGCTTTATTATCCATTACACAACATGAGATTGTGAAATGTGGTGCGCAAGGGTCTGGCTATCTCTCTCGTCTTCCGTGGCATTGCTACTTGTATATTTCCGGGCACGTGGGCATGATGCGGTGATTATGGCGGTGATGTGGCGGTTTGTTTTCAGAAGGTTCTAACTTGACAGAGGTTATGTTTGGCGCTGTAGGCATAAATTCGATGTTGCTTCAATAAACGTCAGTTGAAAGTTGAGCGCCAGTCCTGTGTGTAGCCTCCTTCTTTGTGTGTCGTTTTTTAGCGCTCGCTCCGTTTTTTCCTTTTGAAGCTTCAACCTAAACAGTTTTGTCAATTATTCCGTAATGCGTGGCTAAGTAGAGCTCAAAATTGGCAAATTGAAGTAACAATAACTCGTGATGCCTTCATCAGAACATAACGCAACTTCGCGCAGATGATAAGTAGACTACGCCCTAGGAATGTACCAAGTGCTGTTCTTCTACGTTGAAAAGCTTAAAGGCTATTTGATTATGAACTTGTATTGTTTTGGTCATTTTCATTGGGGTCTGTATAAGTTCCTGATTGATTTACACAAAATTTCTCTTCATAAAATTCTGGAATGGCATTTCATTTAAAAGCACAGCAAATTTCATTTCCCTCTGCTGAGCAGTTTTGCTGGAAACTCAGTAATGCGGAAGGTTGTATGCCAAAAACACAGTATCTTGCTGCCACTGTTTTCACTGTCACTACTTAACGCTTCAGTCTAGGCAAAAATACTAAGTGTGATCGGAGAGCGCAGAAATTAAGCTTTCTTACGCTGTATAGCTCAGATCTGCACAGCCAGCGTAGAAAGCACAGCGAGTTCGCAAAAAACGACTAAAATGCGGAGAGCGCGCCGCCGGAGTGGGACCGCCACCTTAATCCCACTAAATGCAAGCTCGTTTCATTTGAACGCCAGGATAATCCTTTATCATTCTCATGCCTAATCTCCAGGTCCGCTATCGAACAAGTTCAGTCATACAAATACCTAGGCGTCACCTTATCCTCTAACCTTTCCTGGAATGCACACATCGGCAACATCATATCATCCGCGAATAGATCCGTCGATTTATTGAAGCGTCATTTGCGCCACCACCATCAGAGATAAAACTTGTTGCGTACAAAACCCTCATCAGATCTAAACTAAAATACGCAGCGCCCATCTGGAGCCCCCACCAGGTATACTTAATAAACGAGCTCGAGTCTGTACAAAATCGTGCCACTAGATTCATTCATTCTTCATATTCATACGACGTCAGCGTATCATACCTAAAACGCCAATGTGATCTTGCTAATCTTTCTGTGCGTCGCCGCATCGCCACTGTAGGTTTGTTTCACAAATTGTTTCACAATTCCCTCAACCAAGCACCGTACACCATCCCACCTACTCGCATATGTCACCGCACGACTCATCCTTATTTAGTTGCCCGCGCACGTGCTCGCACTACTACTTTTGCGGCCTCATTCTTTCTTCGCACAGAAGTGGACTGGAATGGCCTCCCCCGTGACATTGCAGCCATCACGTGCTCATCGACTTTTGCGGACAACTTATCCGCTTATTGTTCATCATGAAGATCACATTCTGTAACCCTTATCTGTACACCCACCCCTTATGTAGTACCCCCTAACCGGGGTGTTTAAGTTATTAAAGTGAGGTGAAGTAAAGTGGGCATTTAGTCTTGTCAATAGGTGTCCGAAAGGAGCGATGGTTTTCTTCTTTTTTTCTGTTTCGGTAAAATGCACGGCAATTTTACAACTGAGGAACTTCCTGTACAGCCCCTGTAATGTTTCAGCTTCAAGACGAGCGTGCTTTTCTTCAGGGCTCTCACGTGCTGAAGTTTCTTGGCGAGGCAAGTAGGCAGGACCATTGGGATTTCAGTAAGCTTCAATCGCTTCAGCTTAGGGGTACTTTAATTACTTTCCCAATCATGCTTTCGATGTAGCTCACAGAGTCCACGAAGTCACTTTAAAGGAAGTGGTGCTCACAGGGCTGTCACGTTCTTAAGCACAAAGAATGAATTATAAGACAACGTGACGTTGTACAGAATTATATGATCCCAGCGAGAAGCTTGCGCACCCTAGGGCATTTCCTTAACACTTGTGCAGCTACGATGATGCAACCATGAGGAATGCTGTATCACAGCGTCAATGTCGGTTTGAGATGCTAAACCGCGAGCCAAAGATAGTTCTGCGCTCGAAGACATAGCGGACGCTTGAGATGTGTCATAACTGCGCCGTCCACATAGTCTGTTCGATGTAGTCAATTGTACTCTCGTACACGCAGCGCAAAATCAATTTATGATTACAGAGACGTGCAACCAATGCATACACATATTGAATTGCCCTGAACAGCCCGAACACACAAAATTTTCCTGAAATAGTGCTTCTTCAGCTTTCACTCCATGAAAAGTATACGTTGTAGTGTATAGCGTGTCGTAACGGTTGCAAGCATCACGCAATACAACCAACTGAATCTTGCTCTCATGAGAAGTACGACAGCGGAAAGCAAACGGGAATATGTGCTTACCACTGTGTACTTCGTACTACGAAGTTTTTCGTTCGCACAACCTACGTCCGCGCTCCGTTTTGAGCGGGGTTCGACGGGAGCCTGCACACGCGCGCTCGCGGTCCATTAGCATGGTTTAACCGAAAGTTCGGTGCACAGCAGCACCTAGTAATCTCCCTTACGGAAATATCATGTATGGGCCAGATATAGACATGTAAGTGCTCATCTCAGGCTATATACTTGCATATAAGGGTCAATATACGGTCATATACAGCAAGATATGAACTTATAGGGCGTTTTATATGCCATATAAGGCAGCTATATACTGCCATAAATAGCTTTACATTGCGCCTTATATGATATATACGGTAGCAGTATACTTCCATATGCGACGTACATGGCCCGTATATGGCTTTATATACTCGATATAAAGAGTATGCATCAAAAGTCACGTAATGCCAGCTATGGATGCATGTTAACAGTCATATACATAGGTGTATTTAAATTATTTATATGTCGACATCCAATTAAGGGGCAGTTCCTCACGATATATACATGTATATATAGCTGAAATTTACTCACGTCATGGTGACTGATAATATATCACGCGAAGCGAAACAATAAATACCCAGTAATGTTATTTATATACACACAAATAATCGATAGAACCACATATCTCATCCTATCCAGCAATTAGTAATTACAAAAGAAATCAATACAAAAAGAAAACACTAAGTAAGGGTAAAAGGTAAAAGATAGTAAGGTAGGGTTGGTGGTGAGTTCTGCTTTCTCATGGCATCGTAATTTCAATTAATACGCGATTTAACTACAGCGCGAGGTAATTATTATCTGCATAAAAACGATGTATCAAGCTGAACTACTACTGTTTCGTCTACGATTGCCGTTGCAAAAGCCAAAAGCAATTGTGTATACGTGCGCATTATAGTGGTGCATTAATGCAAAACTTGTGCCAGCTGTACCACAATAAGCGCCTAGATTGCATGTTCACTGTAAGTTATAGCTAAATGAATGATTGTTGGAATGTGTCAGCAACGTTCTTTACTTTTATTTTTATTTTCTTTACCTCGTCTTGTCCGAGTGCAGCGCGAAAGAGGGCTATCGCTTCTACTCTTTCTACAGCTGACCCACCATTGCTCAAAAGACTGCAAAAGACGAGCCAAAAGATAAACGAAACCGCCCTCCTTGTCAGACTGACAAGGAGGGCGGTTTCAGTGCCACATCACGAGTTACTTCCTGTGGTGCGGGACTTCCTGGAGGATAGTGGTGCTGCCCAGTCACAGGTCTTATCCCCGTTTTCTGTGGACAGTTTTCTGGAACTGCTCGCCCACTATCTGGTTTCTACCATGGTGGATTTTGCTGGTAAAGTCTTTGTTCAACGACACGGCATCTGCATTGGCTCGAGCGTTGCGCCCGTTTTAACTAATATCTACTTAGCAAATTTAGACAGAGCTTTAGAGGATAGGATTGATAACCGGGTGATTAAAATCTACCGTTATGTTGATGATTATTTGGTTTTGTTAAGGTTGTCGCCTAAGGAATCTTTAAATGCAGTTGTTGACAATATCATGGATTCTTTTAGGACATGTTCTAGCGTCCTCAGGTTTACTTTTGAGCTTCCTGTGGAGAATCGCATTAGGTTTCTGGACCTTGACCTGACTTTTAATTCGGACGGCCATCTTTGTTGGATGTACTCACCCAGGTCTAAGAAGGCGATTTTACCGTACACTTCCTGCCACTCCAAGCTCATAAAAAAGAGGCATAACTACCTTGTGTTTAAAGAATGCCTTACAATAAAGCTGCCACCACGGAATTATGTCAAGTTTCCAGAGGCAAGTGGACAGACTGGTTGCTGCCGGTTTTCCGGTGCACTTGACGAAGGCTGTTGCTGAATCATTATTAGTGAAAGAAAGGGCGTTTCGGAGGGGCAATGACACAACTAGAAAGGTGGTGAATAAGAAGGTGGAAGTGATTCCATATGTACACGGGCTATCGCACAACCTAAAGAAGATGGCAAACAGATTTGATGTGCGCGTAGTTTTTTCAGCCCCTCGAAAATGAGCTAGCTTATGTAGACGCATTAGCGAGAATGGACAGATGACGGACCGTTGTGGTTCTCAACACAGTGTATTTTTCTCTCTTGTGTACCCAAGGTTGTGTATTGTATTCCCTTTTCATGTGGCAACAAATACATCGGCCAAACAGGGCGATGTATTAATACTCGCATGAAAGAACACCAAGCCTCGCTCTCGTCTCGTGACGGCGCGCACTTGCCGCGACATGTAAGGGAATGTGGTTGCACCCCTTGGTTTGACCGAGTCAGCATTTTGGGCAGGGGGAAGAGCAAGACGGCTAGGGAAGCTTTAGAAGCATTCCATATTGTCAAAAATGAAGACACGTGTGTAAGCGCCACATCAGTAAGTCTCAGCAGAAAGGAACAATGTTTTCTGGGGTCTGGCATTCCATGTGTGTTGTAGTTCTGAGATACGTGTATGTGGCCCGCTATCTGGTAGTGCTGTGTAATGCGCCAGCATATCTATTTTTTTGTGATGTTAATGACTCTCGCGCAGGTGCGGGCGATTGGAAAGGTTCTATATGTCGGTTTTCCGAAATAAAATTTGAGTTGTTAGTCCAGCATCGTCCTGTGCGCCTTCTTCTTCTGTGTCCGTGTGTTTTGAGCTGGTTTTCTTCAGAAATCATGCACCAACTGGCCCAACTGTCGACGCTCTCGCTCCTATGAGCTCACCTACTAACCGCCGTCGCCGCAGCGTCGAAATCGTCCACGTGTCTCGCCTGAAGCCGTACATCCGCCGTTCGTACCCTTGCTAACTTGCTGTGTTGAACTGCTGTGTTGATTTGCCGTGTTGCTGACCGCTTTCGCGAAGGGGGGAAAATAGTGTGAGCGCTAAGTATGCAGTTCATCGTCTTCATCTGTATATACTCATCATGCCAATCATCATCATCGCTGGGTATGGCCGCTGCTAGCTGAGAGGCTGTCTCGGCGCGCCGGTGTTCTAATAAAACGGTCCTACCGCCGTACTGGACGTCGCCTCACAATATACATACATATATATATATATATATATATATATATATATATATATATATATATATATATAGCTATTGTTAATTTTTTGTCAAAAAGAAAGGTTTTCTTTCCCCAAAGAGCGTTTGTGCAGTTGGATTCCACACAAGCCGCATACGAAAGCCACGCAGTCGCGCCGGCTGCGTGTGCCGCGTCGTCGCTGTGACCGAAAGCCCGTCGATTTGCACGTATATCAGACCGTGGTGAAGTAGCGTCATGGAGAGGAGGACTTGCACTGGTCTCCTCTTAGTTTTAGGTGGCATTCGCTCGCGGCTCTGCTGGCTCACGGTCTCTCCTGCTCGACCGTCACATGGTACTTTACGCCGCCATGCCACCTCGTCTCATAAGAATGGTTGCCAAGGAGCTCCAATGGAATGCTACTCGCGCTGGAGCAAGGCGCACTTCTCTTCTAACCTAATCATTGCAACACTGTCATTCAAAGCACATTCGAGCCCGCACTGAAGGAACTGCTCGCAAATGTGCCTCGGGCTGTGCGTCCGTAGTTGCGTGCAGTGTGATCTAATGTGGCCCGCATCGCGGCCATACGAGGCGGACAACGTGCGGAGGCCGCTGTTCGTGTTCTGCCTTTGCGCACACTATCTTTCCCCATGCAGTAAAGTGAACAATTTCTCCTCTGCTGAATTTCCATAGCGTGGTAGACAGGCGATACTGACCGTAAAGTAGCAACATGGAACGTAAATAACCTTTAAGGGCCTGCCCAATAGCGCCAGTTTCTCATCATTACCACTCTTCTGCAAGCGGCATGCCGTAGTTATTCATTCCCTTCGTGCGAGTCCTTGTCACGCCTGAGCACACCTGCATGCTTATTAAGCTAACGCTCACTACAGTTCAGATTGATCCTAAAGCTGCTAGTCTTACATGGTATGTCTTATGTCATGCATTGCTACAGCATTCAATGCGTCGGCCTTCTGGCGAAACAGTGACTTCTTCTGCAGCATTCCGTACTCTTTGCTCTTAATCACTCCTGCAGAAGCCGTAATGAGAAACGTGCTTTGTGACTTCATTATTGCAATTAATTCAGCGAATGCCGGCAACGGCAACAGTATGTGACACAATCGCACCACTAGCGACGGGATGACAGTCGCGTATTTGCATTGTAGACCTCTTTGTTGAACAGAGCTAAATCGCCCTGTGAATTGAAATAAAACATGTACACATGAAGTACGCACGCAGTCTTCCGACGCGTTCATTCGTCGTCAACGTCAAGCATTAGCTGAAAACGCGAGTGAAGCTATAGGGCGCGGCAAGTAGCCTTACCTAAAGCTTTAGACATACCGGCTGCGCACAGAGTAATATTACTAAGATGGATAGCGGCGGCGCTATATGAGGGAACTCGCGCTTGCGCAAATCGCGTGGTGAGGTCGATGTATTGCCCTGTTGATAAATTGCTCTAAAGCTTGTAGGGGTTCTTCTACTAATTACTACTACTGCTAGCCGCGGCATCGCCGCTAGCCACCCCCTGAAGTGGGTTCGAGCACTCAACGAGCAGAGAATGGGGTCGTCGCGTCCGCGCGCTCGCTATCTAAGCCATGCATCGCCGCGTTGCCGCGCGCGTCAGCCCGCGGCCCGACTCGAGGCAGGGCAGCGCGAACCGTTGCACGCGGCGAAAGAGGAGAACATTAGGCGTCACTCTTCGAGCATGGTAATTTAATAAACGTTAAAATAATACAAACAAAACAGGGCCGAATTAGTCGAATTAAATATAAAGGATAGGTTAACAATAACGACTAAGAACACGCGAACACACACGAACACAAACAAAGGACAGTACCAAAGAACAACACGCGAACACAGAATAACACAGAAAAGAGACCATGCAAGGGAGGAAAGCCTAACCCCGGCCAGCGTACCCGCGACCGCGAGCCCTCAGAAAAGGAAAATAGAACATACAGACATGGGCGTCGGTCGCCGCCGTGGTCGCTGGGGCTCGCAGAGGCTCGCCATCCGACCGATGGCCTGGTCGGCCGGAGGGTCACAAAAGTACGTGCGCACCTCTCCAAGACCCAGCAAGTTCCCCCGAGCATCGCTAAAACCAGAACCGCCACAACGCGCAAACATTCTAAGAATTTCTCGCTGCCCAATGACAGCCTATGTTAAGACCACATGGGCGAAGCGGGCGGCCCCGTCGCAGTGGTGGACCGCCGCTCCGTCCAGCTGGGAGAGGGGGATGCGAGGCATTTCGTGCAAAAACATGGCGTCGAGCGGGACGCGGCCCCCACAAGCTTCTCCGTCGCTCTGGGACACCGGTGTGTCTAAAATTCCAATGGTGTCGAGCCCCAAGGCCTTTCCAATTTCGTGTGATTTCGTTCGTAGAAGACATATTTGGCTGGTTATTTCTGCATACGCTTACATTGCTCGTCAAAGGGCATTGCTGGATGCAACCGATCTTTTGCATTGATGACGACTAATGCAAGGTTTCCTGCACCCTATCTCATCTTACCGCTATTTGAAATATCATTGTGAGCCAGGTGTGAGTGCCCATGCTGGCTCCCAGCAGCACTCAGTTGCTCAGAGCCAGTAAGGACACTCACACCTGGCTCACAATGTACGCTCAGACAAAGGACGGCGGCTAATAGATATGAAAGCGAAAGCTTTCACTGGTCTCGTGAGGCGAGTTTCCCCGTGTATCTCCACTTGGCCTTGAAGCCACGAACAGATACCGCGTGACAGGCACGCTCCGCTGCCGTGCTTATGCGCGCGCGCGTGTGTGCTGCGTGTGTGTGTGTGCGTGTGTGTGTGTGTGTGTGCGTGCGCGCGCGCGCGGTGGACTGGCCGCGCTCCGACGCCGCTGCTGCCCCGACGGCTGCCGCTACTGATTACCACGACCTCGCTAGCCGTATCCACGTGACTCAGCGTTATCTCCAAGCTCTCACGTCGGTTAGCGGGTTAGCGCTTCAGTCGCTTGAGTTGGTCCTGTTCAGCGACTGTACAGCAGTATTCGCTGCCGTAAAACAAACCGTGAATAAACCATGGAAACAATGCCAAACATGTGGTTGTCTAAATGAGCCCATCCCGGCTTAGAAACACAGCACAACAAGCTTTCGCTTGCACAACCGACCCTAGTCGATCTAAACCGTAACCATTTTTTTTGGTTCGGTTGCTCTCAGTTTGAACTTCACTCCCTTAAACCGCCGAATTCGGGTAGCTCGCTCTTCCGACTTGGTCAAAGGTGGAAAGATGCTATGTCTGTTAATCTGGCGGTATTCTCCATACAGTGCATGAAACTTGAGATGCAAAGCCCACCAGAACATTCCTAACCACACGTGCTAGTAAATTGAGAACATTTGTGGATTTGCCGAATGTTTTAATTCGCTGCTTTCAAATGCGCCAGCCATTCCTGATGCAGAGCCTGAAAATCTGCAGGTGTGTGAGAATTTCTTGTAAGCAGTAAATTTAAGCAGTGCCTTCAATGCTGAATAAAGGGCCCAGCTTACGCGCGTGGGACTGCAGATTTCGGAGAAGAGCTACAATATTGGATACGCCATCACCCTGCACATTTTGGAAAGGCAACAGCAATATTTGACTACTGAAATGAAAGAAAGAGCATTCTTCTTCGCTGGCGCTTGAAAAGTTTCTTTTCTCTAAGACGTAGGAAGGATCATTCAAATCAATCAAGCACTTTTCCTTTGCGAGCTTCCTGCGGTTTGCATATTTCTCTTGTGTAGAAATCTCGACATAGTCTCAAGGTATTAGGACGTAATTTTACGGTCGGGTGAGCTACAAAGGCGTACCGCCATAGACACGTCGAGAAAAATTAGTGTAGTGCAGCGATCCCTACTTTTCAGCTGTTATCAATATGAAATCGGCCATTTGTTGACGTTGTCTAGAATGCCACTTTGTGGGACAGCCAGCCACCAGGCGTCACAGTGGATTTTTTTTTTCCTCGCAGTACACAATGTTCCAGTTTACATCATTCGCAACATTTGTCCCATGCGGTCTCTACGCCCATACGAACATGGCCGAGCCTCCGTGGATTGCGGTAAGCTAACAGATAAAGTATTTCCTACATGTCTAGCTGCTCATTAAATTAAGCTAGAAATATTAGTATAGGGACTTCTGTAATTACACAAGAATTCATATTTTATAATTTGGGCGCTTCCGAAAGATAGTGGACTGCATGGGCGCATTTCTCTTGAAGAGGCCTGAAGCACCACCTTTCCAGAAAAACTTGCAAGTTGTAGTGTACTGGAGCGCTAGCTTGTGCTGGTTGAGAAGAATTCGTAGTACGGCGCACCTATGGAAAAACGGGGACGACAAATACACACAAGGACAAACTCGCAACCGGTTTCATGAGGTGACCGAGAAGAGCCGACGACGTGTGGTACGCTCACAGGTAGGGCTTGGGGGTCATGAATGGACGCGGCTAGTGCCCATGACTGGCCTACGGCTGGCGTGGAATGCGTTACGACGTTGCGAGATTCTCTAGCAATATGCGCACATACTGGGCTAGTTTCAAAACACCTTAAAATAGAGGGTGCTTCAGTTATGTAGCGGATATAGGGAACAGCGATAAACAAGAGGAAAAAAGAATAAATTGATGGCAGTTAATTATACTGCAGACAATTGGTGATGGTTCGGGCAAATATATCTGCGCAGGTAATGGCGGTAGTGCTGTGCGAAAACTGCTTCCATTCGGATAGTGTGCGTAGAATGTTGAAGTGCGGCTGCGTGGCGGGGCGACTTGCAAGGCATGGCCGGTGCGGTGAGATATGTGGGCTGGATGGGTGCGAGAGTCAGGGTGGTCGTGGGTGCTGTGATAACAGTTGTGGGACCCTCACTCCGGCGGTTTTTTTATCATGTTCTGATATCGATGTATTCCAATGGTACTGATAGTCCTGTAACTGCCAGGGTGGGGCAATTAGCTCGC
Organism: Hyalomma asiaticum; assembly: GCA_013339685.2. Lineage (NCBI taxonomy): Eukaryota > Metazoa > Arthropoda > Arachnida > Ixodida > Ixodidae > Hyalomma > Hyalomma asiaticum. Next base: position 14,296,390 of record CM023482.1, read on the forward strand.
AAACACGCCAATAATTTTAAATAAACAAATGAAAGTCGTCTTCAAAGCGAAACCGAAACGGGTAAGTGCTCTGTGGAGTGTGTGCGGTGACGTCACAACCTTCCGGTCACCAGTAATTTGGAAGTGGCGGCAAAGAAACGCCAGTGGCGAGGTCATCCCACGATATATTGAGTTATGCCAACTTTTCTGATCTTGACAACGACGATTTGAGCGCTTCGTCGATTTGAACGCATCGTCGTTTTACGTTTGAAGGCCCCTGGCTTGGGTATGCAGCGCGGAGGCGGAGGTGATGACGTCGAAAACACAGGGTTGCCCGCGTGAGAATCCGCTAAAAAGTTTCAAAATTCATTTACAGGAAAACTAAATGACCTACATTCGTCTGACGGCATATATTATTACAGTATCGAGGAGAATATATATTGAACATTTTATTGAGATCAACGGACACTGCAAAATCGCCGGAGTGGCCATGCTCTCCACTCGCCTAGCCACGTAATTCTCATGACACCACTTGGCAGAATGTGCGAGTTACTTTCGTTACTGCGTTTCCTCCCTCGTCGTCTTGCGCCATTTGACATAGATGCGCCATCAAATCTCCCCGATGAAGATGGCATCATTATAACTGAGGCTTGAGTTGGTAATGTTCCATCTTGAGGAAGGCGCAGCGCTAAACGAAAAACGCACAAGGATAATAGGAAGAAGACGTGCACCTGTCCTGCGCGTCTCCTTCTTTGTCCGTGTTTCGTGTAGTGCTGCGCCCACCTCAAGATGAAGGCAGAATGATGTACATATGCGTGGTGGCCGAGTATATTCACGAACATCCACGTGCTCAGAAGCATCTTGGACTATTGTGAGGGCGCGTGTCTTAAAGTAGCCACGATGCAGATTAATCTAGCTAAACCTTTTGACATGGTTTCACACAGTATACTGTCTTTGTTAACTGACCATGTAGATCTTGGTTCGGACGTCGGTAAAGGTGCTAGAACGGCACATGAAGGCACAGATTATTGTGAATGTAGAACTTTCGCAGCACGTACAAGTACTTTCTTCCGTGTGCCAAGGATGTCCGTTAAGTCCCTTACATTTTGCTTTCTTCTTGGAACCCTTGTGCAGGAACGTCACTAGTCACACTGGAATCAGAGGGTTTAGGTTAGAGCCATGTGAAGTGCGCATTCTAGCATGCGCTGACGATATTGCGCTTTTTGCTGTTGATAGGGAAAGTATCGGTACATTGTTAGGAATCACTGAACGTTTTTGCGACACAAGTGGCAGTTTAATGAATGCGGAAAAAAAGTGTAGCTTTGTGGCATGGATATTGGCGATGCGACTCAGAGTGTGTTTCAAGATATTCAGTGGCTCACCACACCTAATAAATATCTGGGGGTTCCAGTGAACAAAATACAAAGACACTATAACACTATGGCTCGAAAAACCAGAGAACGTCGCGTAACAGCTGAATCGTGAGGCGGCATAGGTTTGTCAGTTTTTCATGGTCTACAATCTGTAACTTCTCTCTTGCTGCTAAAGTTATGTACCTTTCGCAAGCACTGGGCTGCACACATAAGAACATCCAAAAGATACACCGCATATTTGCCACGTTTACCTGGGACTCTACGTGGGATCGAACTGAAAGAACCAATTTGTTTCGTTTTCTTAAGAAAGGAGGTCTCTCTTTGTGTCATCTGTTCCTCAACCAAGTGGTATCGTGGTTCATGTTACTAAGGGACCAAACGGACCCTTTTTTCTCTTCTTTTTTTAAAGCAATAAAGTCAGGTTTCTTGCATGACCTTTTTGTGCCTTCCGACATAGCGCCACATTACAAAATGTCGCCGTTGTGTTGTTCTACCGCTTTCTCAGGGCAAGGTTTTCACTTGCCTACCTCTCCGACGACAAAAGATAGCGTCTAATGAAGGACCTTATTGATAGTGTTTTCCCTGCGCCAATGTACCGGCTATCTTTTTCAAAAAGGGGCAAGAACAAGACGTACTAAAGAGGGTCAAGAACATGTCGATGCCACACAGTGTTAAAACACACTGCACACTGGTACGTTGTCGAAGAAAATGTGATTTCTAGAACAAGGAATTTATGTGCCATGGGGAAGCAGGTGTCTTTTGTGCAGTAAGGCGGAAGCAATTGAACATATAGTCATTGATTGTAACAATGCCATTTTCTTTTGGCACATATCACAAAGAACCTTAAAGAAAGATTTGCCACTAAAACCGCATGGTATTCGTTTTCTGACCACTGGGAGTGAAGTTGAACCAACAGATGTGTTTCTTGGTCTACATGCAGCATGGCGCAGCCTGTTAGCATACAGCACTTTGACGCGAAAGCTCGATCTGTACATGATCGTTTTGTAGAAATGGTTATCAGTGTGCGGGACGTATATAAGAAGTGTGATTGTGACCAAGATGTCATATCATTGTTCGATGCTTTAACGCACATGAAACATTTATGATGAGCTCATGTTAAATGCCTTGTGCCTTGGTGTGTAGAAGGCAATAAAGAAAAAAATTCGATGTGGCCGAGCGCGTAGCGAGTCGCGCTCAGCAGCAAGAGGTACATCCCAGGTTCGATTCCCTGGTAGCCGAAGGTGTTTTCTTATTTCTTTATTTGCATCTATCTAGAATTTACGCTCAGGGCGACATTGATTTTTCGCTCAAAACAAACGACGCCGACACCGCAATTTCTGAGAAACCAGATATTTCACACTATCGCGCTATAACTTGTGCTGGGCGTCCAGTGCAGCTACGGAGTGCTAGAGTTAATAATCATCACTAGTCTCTGCGCGCAAGACCATGCGGAAGGTTTTCAACCGAACTTCTTTGACCCTAGCTTCTACAGCACAACTTTCGGGCAACGCGCAGTGCTCAGCAAGCGCAAATATATCTGCTTAGCGAGAATTCAGAAGTTAAAGGACTCGCGATAACAAAATTTTCCTACGCCTGTCGACCTACTTTTCAGAGCAATTTCAGAAACCATGAGGTCCTGGATGTCGCGAGCAGCAAAACAAGATCACTCCGGATATTTTGAGACCAAATATTGTGTGAAATAGTAACGCCGGTACAATAGCAAAACATGATTGACGGCGTAAACTGGAAAATATTAAAGGTGGACTAAAATTAATAGGCAAAATACGAGAATTATGCTCAATAGTCTAGCTAAAGAACGAGAATTTAAAATTGGCAATGAACCCTTAGACTGTGTGAACTAGTACGTATACCTGGGCCAGTTACTAACACGGATGTCTACCTAGTGAAAAATAAATTCTCCGTAGAATATGGATGGACTGGAGCGCATTGGGAAGGCGTTCCGAAATCATGGCTGGAAACTTTCCGCTGTCACTAAAGCAAAAAGTGCTTAATCACTGCATTCTCCCGGTACTGACGTACGGTGCAGAAACATGGAGGATAACGAAAAAACTAGAAATGAAATTATGGAGCACGCAACAGAGGTGCAATGGAAATAAAAATGACGGGTGCAGCGCTAAGAGATAAGAAACGAGCGGAATAGATCAGAGAAAGGACTGCAGTCGCTGATATTATTATATCAATTAAAAAAAGAAGGGGACCTGGGAAGGACATGTCATGCGGAGGACAGATAACAGAGCGACGGAATGGACACCAAGAGAGAGAGAACGCAACAGAGATAGGCGGAAGGTTAGACGGAGCGATGAAATTAAAAAGTTTGCGGGCATGAAGTGGAACCTAATCGGTCAGGATAGGATGAGTTGGAAATCGTTGGTAGAGGCCTTCGCCCTCCAGTGGGCCTAAAATGGGCTGATGATGATGATTACTATCTTAATGACGATACACTGATCCAGTATGACTAGAAGGAGTGAAGAAATTGATCAGCTTGATTTTGTGCCGCCTCGAGTAAAGAAAATTAATGACGTAAGCCTAATGCGGGAGCCTAACTTCACCGGCATACTCTACTTCAGCTTGACAATGGATTTGTAGGCTGGAGAATTCACGTGTTGAGGCGCGCGACGTTAATGACGTTTGAGGAATCCAAGTGCTCTAACATAGTAGGAGTTGCTACTGTTAGTAACATGTTTACACCACATCAGATCATGCGACAAGGTTATTCCACGTACTTGCATGATTTGGCCCTTTCCAAGCGAACGTTGTCGACTGTGATGGAAAGGTTATGGGGTGATGACGAGGTGAGAAAGATAGTGAATGACAGTTAGTGGGGTTAAGTGTCATGAGCCACCGCTCACAACACACCTCAATCGAGTTAAGATCAGTTTGCAGTCCTTGCTGGTCTGGATGATTAGTGAGAGCACTATGAACGGCGCAGTCAACTGTGAACTTGCGAATGTAGCATGACGTTTTGTGACGTAGCATGGTAGATCGTTAATGCATATTACGAATAACATATGCCCTTGTACCTATCATTGGCGGACTCTGGACGCTACTTGGAGAGAGCCAGAAATGTGGTTATTAACAGATACTATCCGAGAACGGCTTCTAAGTAACCTGTCAATCCGATTAAGGAGACTGGGTTTAATGTTTAGGCTAAAAAGCACGAAAAGGAGACAGTGAGGAAATACTTTATGAAAACGTTTCGCGAAATCTAAGTGGATGGTACGAAGTTGTTGATTACGGTCTGGTCTAAGTTGGAGAGCGAATCATTAAGGAAGCTAACTAGCTGAGTTTCAGAGGAAGAACACTTCAGAAACGGTGCTACGTGGAATTGAAGAAATTATTCAAATGAAGTCAATGAGTTGAATATTGACGACATACTCAATGATTTTACAGGGTACAACTAGTTAAGTAGATGGGACGGTAATGAAAAGGTGGCTTGTGTTTATTACCCGATTTATAAACTGGAAGTGCCTTTTCCACTTTTCAATCATCGGGTATGTGACCTGTTCCAATGGAATGCGAATACAAAAGGCTCAAATATGCAGCAGATATGTTCTAAGTATTACAAGACGGAAGACGACCAGACAAGGCAACGCAAGCAGACGTGTTTATTCAGCAGCCGCAGAACCAGCAGCCTCAAGCAGGAAGAAAAGAAAGAACAACGATATTGATGGACAATTGATAACGGTGAAGTACATGAGAATTGCTTATAGTATATAGTAAATACTTTTAACTAATTTCATCAAGACCAACCGACGATGTTACCTTACCATGTTCAATGCGGTATCGTGTGCGCTCTATGGAAGATACAATGCCAAGCCTCCTTATTTCACTGCTAACACTCCTTAAAGGGAAACCCCGCTGGTTTTCCCGCTGGGTTCGGATGTCGCTGTTTTCAAATGGTACTGATAGTCCTGTAGTGGGATGGAATGGTTCAGTTTACTCAGAAACCCATTAAGAATTTTAAGTAACCGAATGAGTGATGCCTTAATACCGAAACCGAACCGGGCAGATTCTTTGTTTGCTTATGCGACGACGTCACAACCTGCCCGCCATCAGAAATATGGAGTTGCTGCCTACCCGCCTGCTCGGGTAGGCACGCTGAAGGTTGACGCCAAAAACACAGGTTGCTCCGCATGGGAAGCCGCTGACATGCTTAAGATTCATTTTCCAGGAATACTAAATGACCCGGAACCATGTGGCTAGGTAGATATTATAACAGCAGTTCTTGATGCACAAAACCAAATTGACATTATTTCTCTTGACCTCGAAAAAGCCTTCCATCGCGTCTGACATCCTAAACTACTTTAAAGAATAAAATCATTCTTGAATAACGATTTGCTCCTTGCGTGGTCCGAAGCTCATTTACATGGTCGAACCCAGTGTGTCCGAACTGACAACGTGTGCTCATATCCTGTGCCTGTTAAGTCGGGCATTCGACAACGGTCTGCGCTGGGGTCCTTTTCTTTCCAATCTTTATTAATTATATAGCTCACAAGTTACCCGTTCAACTTAAGCTGTATGCTCATGAGTGCATAATGTGTAACAGCATTCAAATTAGACGGGTTCAGGCTGTCCTTAATGATGCTTGAGCACAGGTTGCAATGTGGGTCACTGACTGACAAATGAAAATTAACGTAAAAAATTGCCGTTGATCCCTCTGTCATAGGAATCGGTGTAACACGAAAGGAAAGCCTGTCTTTCCGAAGTTATGACATACATAAGCGGCAATCTGGCGAATCGACGGGTGGGGGATGGCTTGGGTACTGTGAACATGCGAACACGTTACATGTAGTCGTCAGAGGCACCTCGACACGGCACAGTGATACTCGAGAATTGTACACGAGGGAAACTTCTCGAACGACTCGCATATTGCTCCGAAAACACTGAATTGCAAGTGCCAGAGCTCTGCGGAAACGTACCATAAACAATGAGCGTCCGCAAACGGTGACATCTTGCAAGACAAACCACACGGGCTGCCAGGGGATCGTTTCGTGAAAACACCGCCAGCAACGAAAGGTCATTTGCTTCTCGACGGCCGTCCTCTTTCCTGGAGCAGTGCGCGTTGCAACTCAACACACCTGGCCACGTAAGACAAATTTTGTAGCGGCCGCGTTCGTACTTCTCCCGAGGAACGCACCGTCACGATGCCGCACGCCCCTAACTTCCGTGGCTGTCGAGGCGTGAAGACTACCGAAGCGCTGAATACCATCGCGAATTAGCATGCCAATCTGCTTCGCTCTATCCACCATTCCTAGATGGCGGTACCACCGCAGCGAACCTAAGTGAACCAAGAGGGCACTATAAGGGAGGCGACGTTAACTTAAGAGCAGTTTTGCTTGTTAAACGTTAGATCACTCTACTAAACACATTTACTTTAACCGCAAGACAATGAAATGGAACTTGTAAAGTGCTTTAGTGGACATATATAAGGCCCATCTGTTCCCTACATGAGCACTGTTGGGGTGGTGTGAAATTTGTGTTCTACAGTGATAATTGCCAAGTCTCAGGCGCTTTTCGGAGTCGTCGATACCAGAGTCGGCGTATGTGCTGGGAGTTGTAGAAATTTAATAAAGAATTACTTTCGCGTGAGTGCTTCCTAAGGCGTGTTACTGAGCTTGTAGCTGCTCTCTCACACTGGAAGGATTTGCCTACCTTTTCTGCGTGGGAATGATTTAAATAGGACGTTAAAATGACAGCTATCAGTAATCATCAATATTGGGCTTTGAAAGAAAGCACAATTAAAAAGCGCTGTATAGACTTCTGAGTGAATTACCCTAACTTGAATGTCTACATCCGGAGAAATATACTGACGACGTTCAGAGCACCAAGGCGCAGGTACAAGTCTTGTACGCAGAAAAATACAGTGGTGCACTTGTACGTGAGCGAGCAACCCGTTTTCTGGAAGAACAGACTTGTAGTAGATGTCTAGGCGATGAGCGCCAACGCGCTGTAAGCTAATTGTAGAGATAGAGTATGGTGGAATCGTCGTGAATGAACCTACTCTAATAACTCGAGCGTTTTTCAAACATTACGAAAAAGTTTTTCACAGTCGTGAGCCCTTGGCTAAAGAAGCCTCTGCCAACAAGTTTATCTCTTTGCTAGTACAGTTGAACCTGGATTAATGTTATTACACAAACGAAAAGTGAAGTAACTGGATGCATATACTCGTTAGCGAGAGACAAGTGGTCAGGTACAGATGGACTTACTGCCGAATTTGATCGGCGCTTTCGCTCCGTCTTGTCACCATAATTACTTCAGGTGTAAAATGAGGCCTTGGAAGTTGGGCACCTGCCTGCTATAATGTATGAAGGACACAATGTCTTCATAGCCAAGAGCAGCGACGAAACTAAATTGGAAAAGGTCGATTGATATCGGCCTATTTCTGTATGCAATGTGGATTAAAAACTTTTCCGAAGGTGTTAGCGAATCGTTGAGAATTCGTGATAAGTTCGGTGGTAGGTGAACACCAAACATTTGGCATCAGAGGTCGATCCATTCAGACAAACATCCATGTTGCGAGATCGGTGGTAGAGTGTGTAGCTGAGGGGACGGGCAGGTTGCGATGGTACAGATAGATCTGGCTAAGGCGTTCGACAGGGTGAATCATTCCTTCTTGTTTAGTATACTAAAGCATCTAAATATCGGATCCCAGCTCCTGAAAGGTATCAGAACATATTGTGCCAATGGCTCAACGAGGCAAATAGTGAATGACTGGCTCTCTGATCCAATCAGGCTTTTGTTTTCAATAAGACAAGGATGCCATCTGCCACCTCTTCTGTTTCGCCTGTTTAGAACCCCTTTGTAGGAGCATTCTGAAAGAACAAAATTTTCAAGGGTTTAAATCGCCGTCAAGTGAGGTTCGGGTTCTCGCGTATGCAGATGACGTGGCCTTTTTCTGTGTTGATAAAATGAGTGTAAGAACTACTCTTGCAATTACAGAAGTGTTTTGTGGGGTTTGTGGAGGAAGCGTTAACTTTGAAAAAAGCTTAGGTTTTGCTGTGGAATATGGGCCACAATGCCGTAACACCATGATGGTGATGATGATGGTGGTTTGGTTAAGAAAGGACGCTAGTATCTGCAGCCCATGTAGGGAGCACGGCTAAGAGTCCATGGGGGCGGGGGAAAGGGAGTGAAAGAGATGAAAGTGGAGTAAAGCAGCAGGGGGGGATCCAGAAATTTCGACCACCTGGAGTTATTTAATGTGCCCTGACAACGCAAAGTACACAGGCCTCGGGCATTCTCGCCTCCATCGAAAATGCGACCGAAGCGGCCGGAATCGAAACGCTGCTTTTTTTTTTTTTGTGGTGGCAGCCGCGTCACACTATGCAGGCATTCAGTGGAAAAAGATATGTGGCACTTCGGTGTCCCTCCCTCACAGCACACGAATGGCAACAGTTATTGCTCGGGAGAAGTTAAGCTCCAAAGTACAGTGAACTCGTGGCAAGGGCGCAATTCGTCGATTTTCAGCCGCGCTAAAGTTTGCAACGTTTTTTTAGTTTCCCGTCTCATGTACGTTCTGAAAGTACTGCACTGCGCACGACTCTGCATGCAGGCACTGCATCGTGTATTTGAAACATTTATTCGGAGCTCGGGTTATGAATTTATGCGGCGCGATAATCTATTTTTTCTGCTTGAACGAGATGGCCTCGGATTAGTTCATCTCTTCATCAGGCAAATTGTTTGTCGCCTGGTTTTCTTTCGGGAAAGTGAATACTCGTTTTTGTGTGGCATGTTATGTTACAGATCCGGTTCGTTCATTACGTTACTAACATAGCAGTGTCATCGCATGTCGCAGGTATTTCACAGGCTCCTTGGGGATTTCTCAAGGAAGTCGTTGACTCATTTCTTTTCTTCAAAGTTAGGTTTAGCCTGGATTGCATTTTTACCGCGAGCCAAAAAGCGATTTCTACTGCACTGATGGACTCGATTTTCCCAGATCCTTCTATCGTTTACCTTATTTAAATCGCGCTGATCAGGACCTACTTAAAAGGGTTTCAAAAATGTGTGTACCTCGTGGTGTTAAAAGATGTTTCTTTAAACTTCATTCGGAAACTCTCCCTGTTGAAACCTGGTTGAACTCAAGGGGCTGCTTCGTGGCATGGTCCACGAACTTCCGACTCTTCCACGAGCGGAAACAATTGATCACTGTTTTATTGATTGCACAGACGCAATATTTTTGGTACATTCTAAAAAGGACATGGACATCATTCCGTACACAAAACGTTGCTACCGTTTAAAACGATTGCCGATCCACCCCATGACATGCTCATAATACTTGGTTTGCACAGCCTATGTAATCGAGATCGTGTGGTTCGCATGCCGAAAACCCGCGTTCCACTAGATCTATCTACCGTGAAACCACGGCCTATGTAAGACGTGTGTACTCTGGGCAACAATTACCGGCTGACTGGATGCACTTTCTAGACGCATGTGTGTGTTTGCCCAAGTTTTGAGTGTGTAGGCATTCTCTTCGTGTAATGTGACTTCAGTTTCGGTTTCCATGTTATAGAGGAAAACGAAGTTGCGGTGGAATATCGGTAGAGCTTCCAGCTTTCGTCCAATCCCGGGTGAAGGTTCGAGTCCGACTGGGCGGAACTTTTCCATTGTTCGTTTCTTGTGAGAGATCCACTTCCGTTACGGAAGTACGTCACTGATTTCTTGGTAGAGCTCTGCACAAAACACTTTCGTGTTAAAGAGTCAGTTGCGATGAGTGTGACACGAGAACGACAGCCATTATGTTTTTCATGCTACATAGGTGGCGACTCTGTCTTGTACAGGGTGTCCAACATAACTTGAGCCAAGAGTTTGAAAATGAAAGGCAGTTCAGAGGCGAATTGAATCAAGCGCATACTATTCGCACTAGCCTATAGATACTCACATTATTTTTATTTCCCCATCAATTAAATATTTATGCCTAGTTACTAAAGCTTTACTTATTGGCTGAAAACCCAAAATATGAACACTGCGCTGTAGAGAACTTTCACAAACCACCGACTGAATGGTTTCTTACACGACACGTCTTGCGCTCTTATTGTTTCCGCGTTGTTAAGAAAGCCCGCGAAATTTGAAAAGAAGCCACGTGACGGACCGCGAGCGCTGTGCTATAGTGCTGCTCTCATGCATGTAACCGTTGAACGAGGTTGCCTGCGGCTGCCATGGCGAAGCGACAGGGTGATTTCAAGGTGGCCGATATTTGGGCGTCCGTCTTTCGTTGAATGACGCTACAAATGCACGCTGCTGGCTGAGCGCTGCCGAGAGTCTTGATGTGCCCCCAAAGTCTTGAGACCTGAGTCTTGACGTGCCCCCAAAGAAAAAAATTAAGGGATTTTCAATCTGGAGACCTTGCTGGCCAAGGAATGGGCCCGTGCCGCCCTATACATTGCTGCGGAAAAACTTCATCCAGCCAAGTGCACGCTTTGCTGCTGCCGTGCGCAGGAGCTCCATCATGCTGATACCAGATATCCTTAATCCTAGCCAGTGGAATTTCGAACAGAAAATCTTGAAGTGTTCCATTCAAGATATTGTTAACATATCGTTCGCCTGTAAATGTGCCGTCGAACAAGACAGGTCCGATTATAGTACCATCATAAACGCCACACCACACATTGAATGACCACTGATATGACGTGCCCCTGCCAAACCCAGTGAGGGTTCTTGTCACTCCTGTAGTGAGCTTTGTGGATGTTCACTTGGGCACTGCGCGAAGAAGATAGCTTCGTCGGTCGAAAGTACCTTGTTAACGAAGCCTGGGTCCTCTTCTGTATTGATTAGGATCCAGTTTGAAAGTCTGCGATTCTGGAAGTCGCGAAGCTCCAATGCTTGGTGCAGCTGCACATGGTAGGGATGCAGTTTTCTCTTCTTAGTTTTCTCCACAGCGAAGACTTCGAGACACCATCTTCTGTGTCCACACTACGGACTTTACTGGGGGTCTCTCCACTTCCTCGCCCAAAACTGAAGATTTGTGCCGTTTCGTGGTAAATCCCCCATTCTCTTTCAGCGTTTACAATGCACGCACAAGGGTCATTGAGCTTGGCCGCGTACCTGGATGTCAGCGTTGAAGCAGCTTAACTGCCTGCTTTCTGTTTCCGCATGATGCACCAACTGCCAGAACCATGTCCGCTCATTGCTCATTCGAGTACGGCATGCCAGCTGTTTATACAAATTAAAGGGGTCCTGAACCACCCTCCGGGCTTGGTGAAAAAACATATTCCACGGCTTGCCTACGCTGTAACGAACATCTTAGCCAAATGCTGTAGTCATCCGCGAAGCGTAGCGTTCAAGAGCAGAGCACAAAGCTTCCACTTCTTCAGGAGCCCTCAACTCAAAAAGCGGCTTATCCTCACGCTCCTTGAATATGCTCTGTTTCGTCATAGAGCATTTACAAGGAGCGTCGCTGCTATTGGCCGATGGCAGACACGCCCGCCTCGGCTGTGTGCGGGCCTTAGCAGCGCGCCTTTTTCAAAACCGTAAGCGCGTACGTGCCGTGCGCTCGCTTTTCCTTGCGTTGTGAGCACCTATATAGGCAAAATAGTTGCTGGAAATATGTAAAAATATATTTGTTAATGCGCAAGCCTCATAGATGCCATTGGTAGGCGTCCGTAAACTACCTCGGCGTGGACGCGAACGGTGCGGTGCAAAAGCCACCATAAATATAGTTTTCCAAGAAGCCAACAAATGCATGCCTACAGCCTGTAATAAATCACAAATTAATCCCAAACTTTAATTCATCAGTGATTGTAGATGGTTTTATTCCCTATGGTACTCCAATGCGCCACCTTCTAGTACTCGTACTCAATAACATGGCTGGAGTTGAACTCAAAATATTTCTTCTATAAGATAGATTAAAGGACTAGGTCTGATTAGGGTGTACTTGGGTGGATTAGAGCTCACTAAGGTGCATTAGAGTGGATTAAGACAGACTGAGGTGCATTAAGGTGGACTATGGCATATTATACAGCGGATTACGTTAGATTTAGATTAGGGTGAATTAAGGATTACAGCAGATTAGGGTTGACTAAGGTAAATTAGTTTCGAATGAAATCATTACGTCTGTAATGTTTGGGTTAATTTGGCGTAACTTAATAATCTGAGCTTATTGAGACTTGACTTAGTCTTAACTTAATTAGTCAGGACCTAACTAGTACTAAGCTAATTAGGCTTGGTCTAATTAACTCATACCTAATGATACCTTGTTTAATACGCTGGTCCTAATTAGTCATATAATTCTTGGTGTAATTAGTAATATCTCAGTTATACATGGCCTAATTAGTACAGGCCTAGTGACACTGTTCTTTGACATATTATTTTAATTAGGTATCGCTTGATGAATACTACTTGAAATAGGCCTGATTTAATCAGTGTTAGCCTAATTATGCCTGAAATGCTTAGTCTCAACTTAATGAGGCTTGACCTTGAAGTCTTGGCATAATTTACCTTCGATTAATAAGTGCTAGCTTAGGTTTGACTTAACTAGTAATAACCTAGCTATGCGTGATTTAATTAGCATTATTTAATTAAACACGGTCTAACTAGAAGCTTACCTACACTAGATTTGTTCATATCAGCCAAATTAGGCTTCGCATAATTAGATTTACCTTAATTAGACATGGTTTATTTGTATCATGGCTTAATTAATTATAAATAATTAGTATCCGCTTAATTAGGTGTCCCTTGTCATAGCTCAATTCAGGTTGAATTAGTTCAGTTTGGCTTGGTTTGGCGTAGTTGGATTAGTCCTGTCTGATCTAGGCTTCAATTAGTTATTCCTAATTAGGCTCCTTTGAATTAGACAGCCTTACCTAACCAGTCCTAGGAATCTTAATTAGGCCCCATTGAATGAGACTTAGACTTACCTAAGTAGTCCTAGGGAGCTTTGTCTTTACTACAGCGTGGTAGTGTTATGCTAGCATTGCAGATCTTAGCGGAGTTTTCGGCAGATTTCCAGTTTCACCAATAGCTTAAACAGCTTCACTGTTATATTTGAACTAGTGTATCCACACATTAAATTAAATCAATCCATCCATCTTAGCGCATGTCAACGCACCTTATTCCACATTAACCTGTCGGCAAGGGTCCGAGTTGTGAAGGTCTTCTTTTCAAGTCATAGTAGTCACGTTCGAGCCCGACAGCATGATTATCCCGTCTACAATCACTAATCAACAATTAACTAACTTGTGGCTATGCAGGACAAGGTGGAGCAGCGTTGGTAGTTGCGCTGTTTCTCCTGACGCCGCGTTATGCGCAATATGGACGACAAGCAGCGCACTGACAAAGTAAACGCTCGCACCTGCGAGCCTAAACGTACGTGATGAACGAAAACAAAGCTTCGGATGATCGAAAAAAAAATATTGCGGTGATCGCGACGGCACACGACCGAGCCCGGGCGCGAAGCGAGCAGGCGGCCACAAGCGCGCTGCGAAGAAACAGTCCCCGGTAGTCGCGCGCTTTTCGTCAGCCACTCTGACACGTCGCTGAAGTCTGGTGACGTAAAGCGGTGGGCGGGGCACCTCCTTCGACACCGCCCTAAGGAGCTCTGTACCCTCTATTCCGCAGAGTTGAGACAGGACTGGAAAGGGAAGTTTTCCGGTCGCAATATCTGCGCTCCTAACAAAGCGTTTTGAAAAATTCTTTCGGCTGTGAATTTCTGAGAGGCATTCTTTACACACCCAGCCGTTTTCAAAAGCAAGCCCGAGCGTTGGTTCAGGACCCCTTTCAGACAATATAAGGTTGCTGTCCTGAACACGAAGTGTTACGGGTGTCCGAGGAGCACCTGAACAAGGACAACTCGTCAGTACCGGTTCACACGACGCAGACGCTTTGCGGGGTATCTTTTTGTTCAAGCTGCGAATTTGCAGCAGCCGTCAAGGCATTTCATCATTCTGTCGCGTTTCGCCCTATCTTCAAGAATCAGAATCAAACTGCCTTTTTTTTTTTGTTTCCTTGCGTTCGCTAGCGCTTTATCACCGCGGTAGCGCTCGGCCAGCAGCCTGCATTTGCACCGTCATTCAACGAAAGACGGACGCCTAAACATCGGCCACCTTCAAGTCACCCTGTCGCTTCGCTGTAGCAGCCGTAGGCGACCTCGTTCAACGGCTGCACGCTTGAGAGCAGCACTAAAGCACTGCGCTCGCGGTCCGTCTTTAGTGCTGCTCTCAAGCACTAAACGTCTTTTCAAATTTTGTGGGCTTTCTTTACAACGTGGAAAAATTAACAACGTAAGACATATCTCACGGGAAACAATTCTGTTGGTGGTTTCCGAAGGTTCTCTGCAGCTCAGTGTTCATATTTTGGGATTTCAGCCAATAATTAGAGTTAGGTAATTAAAAATATTTATATATCTTTTTTGGGGGGAATAAAATATAACCTAAGTATCTATAGGCTTGTGCGAATAGTATACCGTTTGGTTGAATTTTCCTCTGAGGTGCCTATCATTTTCAAAGTCTTGGCTCAAGTTATGTGGGACATTTTGTAGACAGATATAGATAAATCGGGGTGATAATAATATCGGATCTGAGGTGGAATGAACACAGACCGGAAGTTGTGAGGGGAAAATTGGCTACTTAAAAAGCAATTTGCGGCAATGTAGACACTGTTAAATTATTAGCGTATAAAACTGTAGTCCGTCCTGCAATAGAATGTACTACATCGATATTGGGATCCATACACGCAAGGCAACATACACAAATTAGAGTCTGTCCAAAAGAGAGCGGCTAGGTTTGTATATCGCTCTTATAGCTGGCGCACTTCTGCGAGTGCTTTAGTAGAATGCGCACATAAGTGAAGCCAACGCGACCGATTAAAATTCATGCACCTGTTATTGCACGATATACGTGGTATATACAAACACACTTACATTGAACCAGTGTCCAGGCGAGCGACGTGCTCACACCATAATACAAAAATAGGAATATTCCTGCCGCACTAAAATTCCTGCTAATTATTTTTCTCCGAAGACAATTCGTGAATGGAACAGCCTACAAAAAGCCTTATGGAATGTCCAATTACTGATTCTTTTGTGCAAGCTCATCAGTTGCAATCGCGTTCACAATCATTTACAACCGTATAGTTTTTAAACGTCGTCCATATATCTTCCACTTGCTGTGCTTCTTCCAGGGCGCATTCTAACCTCCTTTTTAAACCCTTTATTTGTAGTAAAATGTTTATTGCGTCTTCACTTTCAGTGATGTTCAGTGTTGCTTACCGTGCTCATATTTATTTTCCGTCTTGTTCTTAGCGTGTTTAAATTTGTATAGATTCATATACCTTCAAATTCTATGCGGTTTCTCTTGTATAATTTTCGATGTCGTAACAGTATGAACCAAGTTTTCATGTTGACTAGGTTTTATACTGCGTTACCATGCTCTGTAATTCTCTGCTCATTTTTTAAATTCGACTACTTCAATCATGCACAGAGGGTCCCGGTACGGTCTTCTGACCTTGGGACCCTCTTCTGCATATTCTGCTTTTGTAATTTATGATCTTGAAAAATGAAATAAAGTTGACTTGGCTTTCCTTCTGCAATGATTTGCGCATACCTGTGCTTGAAAGGTTACGTATATGCTTTGTATCTCGCTTTTCAGGAGAGTTCCTTTTTGTGACTTTTTATTCGTGTGACACGATTGCTGTGTTTTTGTGTGTAATCCTTGTTTTTCACTTGTTTTTACCCAATTCTGCTTACAGCCTCATGTAGAGGCAAGGAGTACTGAATAAATAAATAAATAGCTAAATAAATACCGACAAGAGCGCCTACTCAAAATTTAATTGATATCCGTGGACATTAAAAAATCACCGGAGTTGCCCTTTAGGAGGAGTAAGGCACGACACAAGCAAAAGTAAACACATTCGCGAAAGGCATGGGAACTATTCTGGACAATCTGCATCACATTTGACCTCTTTGCTTTGGTTAGACAGTGTAATTGTACATTTCACATCCGAGTTCACCAAGCACCAAAGCTCTTTTGGGTTCTTTGTTAGCTTAACAGGGAGTCGATTATGAAAAAGAAAACTGGTGCTTAGCATTTCGCATTGCTGACAGGTAGGTAGTTGCCGCTGAGTAATACTTAATAAGCATTTAATTTGGGCTTTCTTAGGAACCACAAGAGCGAGACAACCAAAAGACACAAGGCTAGGCACAAGCGCTTGACTTCACCTGAACTTCACATTTCCACAAGTGTAGCGCACAAAATAAAACACAGACGAAAAGGAAGGACGTAGACACGGCGCTGACTTCCAACATATGTTGTTTATTTGCCTACACACACGCACATATATACATACATACAATCTGATTGCAGCGCACGCAGGCGCATTTGTACTGAATTGGAACATATAAAATCATTTGATGCGCATGCGTACGTATGTGGGTGTGATTAGGCAAATAAACAACATATGTTGGAAGTCAGCGCCGTGTCTACGTCCTTCCTTTTCGTCTGTGTTTTATTTTGTGCGCTACACTTGTGGAAATGCAGTACCAACATGCCCAAGCATACGCTCTTTCACCTGAACGTTTATTGCAAATAGGATTACGTATTATATAGGCACCAAAGAACTCACAAAACGAAAAAAAATTTGCAGACACAATCCACACCGCGAAGGTGGTTGGACAGAAAAGTAGTGAACTACATCTGCAATGATTACCCATTGCGGTGTCGCTTGAATTTCACATGTGTTTTAACGCCATCCATACACTCGGCGTCTTGTGCGAGTGCTGCTGGTTTGTGCTTACGACGCTGCTGAGCAAGTCGGTTTTAGGAGCCAAGCTCCTTAGGCCTTGTCGTTGCGCACGTCCGCCACACAACACAAGACGGGAACCGAAACTAAACACCGCACCGAACAACATAAGTGTGTGTGAGCGTGTTTAACGGGGCGCGTTGACTATGGAAACGCTCTTTCTGCGATGAACATTGCACCAGCTTGCAAGGAACGAAAACGCGCCCTCGCCAGCTATAGACAACGCCGACGCAGGCAGCGTCTGCTAGCTAGCTCCTTGAGTGAAAAAACTGACTGCTGGCGCTGCACAACCGTTCACGGGCACTGGGTCTTGACCTGCAATGTAGTGCAGGTGGGAGATTTCTCTTGTGGGTAGTTGAAGAATAGATTCGTAGCGTGGGCGTTAATTCAAGGTAATCCGGAACTCGGCATGATCTACGACGTGGGAGCGCAGGAACCTCATGAAGACCTGGAGCATAAATGACAACGGGTTCTGCGTATCCTCGTGTTTTTCCGCAGTTTAAGCTGTTATTATAATATGGGCCCACTATCCAGCCAGAACGTCCTGCCACGTATCAGCTTTATTGATAAAGTCATAGATATCCTCGCTTTCGTTAAGGCATTTGTTTTCTAAAAAAAGCGAACAGTTTAGTGGAAATTCTTCGCTCGGCAGAACAAACATACGTTATTTTGGAGGGACACTGGTCTGTTCTAACACTCGGATAAAAAGCGTACAGGTATTTGACACTAAGCTTTTCGCACAGACTTATTCATATCATGACAATCAACTTTATGGGATCTAAAAATGTTAACTTTCTTTTTCCAGGTTGTTTCCTGCGTCTACGGTGCATTACATGGAGTCCATTTTTGTATTGCTCTGTACAAGGATATAGCGAAAACTTCGGGGCAGCATTGTGACATCGAAGTGCAGTGACGCTGTCGAATGAGTTTCGCTTCATTTATTTACCCCAAAGCCCTCCATAAGCATTTAGGGAAAATTATCAAACGTGACGCATCTACTGAACATGAAACCTTTGTAATGTTCACGGCGGAATAAATAATTGCATTTAAAACAATGGAAGGCGAGCGACTCGATCATTGTTATGCAACCACGCAAACGAAGAACATGGCTCTTGGTGATGTGAATTTTATGAATGGGGAATCCATAAAATAGGTGACACTGAGTCGCTAAAGTACCCACTGTTTATTGAGAGCCTCGGATCATACAGGGGAAAAAAATCCGCGCGCGCTCTGTAAGCAAGGTGTGATGCAGCATGATGGTTGAATAGTAATAATACGTGCGACTTGAGGAGAGCATATTTGCACAGTCTAATATGCGATATATGCATCACGGTACATGTACGCACTGTAGCGAAGCTTGCCCCGTGCGTCCAGAAAATGGCGGATCATGCGACCTTGGCGCCATCTATTGAGCAGGGAACACAACCAGTGGAAGGGAAGATAATGATGATAGTTTGTGGGGTTTAACGTCCCAAAACCAGCTCTGATTAGGAGAGATGCCGTAGTGGTGGTCTCCGGAAATTTCGACCACCTGGGGTTCTTTAACGTGCACTGACATCGCACACCACACGGGCCTCAACATTTCGCCTCCATCGAAATGCAGCCGCCGCGGACGGGATTCGATCTCGCGACCTTAAGATCTACAGCCGAGTGCCATGACCACTTAGGCCACCGTGGCGGAGCAAAGATGCCAATGTGGCGATTGAACACCTGGAAAGTTCACGTCATCCTTCTCGTCGGTGGCACTTTTAAAAGCGCAGCTGTTCCAGCTCCAGGTGAACTGCACAGAAAACTCCTCAGGTCGCGGAGGAACCAAGCACGCCTAAGGTCCCTATGTAACGACGCCCTCCGTTTTCGTCCTCGCTTGTTTGCCTGGAGTGCCGCCAGAAGCGTCAAAGCGAGCACAAAAAAGGCGATGTTTGTATTGAGTTATTACGGCGGATAGAAGCAATTATAATTGAACAGAAGTAAATAAGATATCGAGTGAACTTAGTTAAAGACAAACGGTGCAGCATAAGGAGAAGCCTGACGTGCATTACCCAACTGGCAGCGGTGTGCAAGCGTTACATTTCACACCACTAGCCATGGCGCCTCACATCGTAGTTTCTCCAGTTCTCCGAATGGGGTGCTTTACTCGTGCATAAGAAGTGGCACAATTCACGTCCTGCTTTCTGCATATGGTTAGTGACCACAGAGCAGCTTGTTGTGACGAGTGACCATAGCTGGCTGGTGCGCAGACGAGGGGAGAACCCTGGAGAGAACGCTTGACTAGCAACGCTGCGATAACACTTTTTCAGGAAAAATACGAAGATTTTCACAATCATGATGCCACGTGGTGTCAGGATGTTTCTGAAAGTGCATTCATTAAATACTGCAGCTGTATTGAACTGTACGTGGATAGGCACAAGTATTATTTGTAACAACTTGCTCTCACTAGACGCCCTTTAGAGGCGCGTTCCCTAGCGTTTGAACAAAAGCCGACAAATGAACTGCCGAATATGTTCTACGGAACTCCCCGCGCGAGATGTTTCGTAGCCACACTTCACGGCGTGCACCATTCCGAATACTGCGAGGTAGGTTGCGCGAAACCGTCTGCTGTTTTGTTACTGCAGCCGACAGCACAGCAACCTGGAATTTTCAAGTAGCTGTTGTGTTGAACAAGTACCGAGAAGCAAGCTTGGTCACCTGGCGCCAAATGGAATGCTTGTCTTCTAAGCTTATGTTTCGGCTTGGATTTCGTCTTTCATCACGGCAAGAATCCGACCGGAACCGCGTACGCATGTGCACTCGTTTTCAACGTTAATGACAACGTCACGTGCAAGGAATTCACCAATCGCAGGCGCATATAACGGAGAAAACGAGGAGCAGGCGTGAGAGTGAGGAGGACGGCGCAGAAAAAAATGAGTGCCGCTGCCTTCGAAACTTCATCTAGGGAGCTTAGCCACGCCACAGCTGGCGCGCCACATGGCGCAACCTCGACGTAGCCGCGCGTGCGCAGTTCTAACAGCAACGACTGGGAAACGAAAGGAAGGACGAGTGGCGAGGGTACAGCATAGCATGGTCTTGTACGGTATAGAGTAGCAAGGAGTGTCCAAGGAAACTGAGTGTGTGGAGGAGGGAAAGAAAGAGGAGTGCGCCACCAGCTACGCTGTATTCCTTGTCTGCGCACCACTAGTGCGTAGATTCTCCGATTATTTAAAGACGATGGTCTTCCTTGGGCGGCGTAAATGTCAACAAGGAATGTTATTGAACGCACAGGTTAGAGATAGGTTACAAGCGTGTTTCACACAATGTGTGCTTAGTTTTCAAACTGCCGCGACGTACATAAGGGCAAACCATGGCACAGGCATCGTAGTCTACGCAAAGATTCAATCGAAGCGGATAACAGCCTCACCCTGCCATATACAGGGTCAATGAAAGGACACGACTATTTCGCGAAGAACTCCTTCTCACCAAGGAGGAAAAGTTCTGCCTCCACATGATCTACTACAATATTGGACAGTCGCGAGATAGATAGCCACTGCTTTCTTCGTGGTTTCACTGATGGCCATTCCTCTGGCTTCCCACAAGGAGAGGAACCTCGCCTCTATTATGAGCGGTGTTATGAGCTTCTACGGGCAATGCCTCTTACAAATAAATCTATTGACTCCTGAAGGCCGGTAGCGTTTCAATCCCTACGCGACAATAGCACGTGTTCATTATTGCCATGGTTGTTGCAGTTGGAGTATTTTTCCGAGTGTACATAGTGCAATTTCTACATGTAGTTAGCTGCAGATAGCACAGGCCATCGAAATCGCCACACCGTGTCATCAGTTTCTCCAGGAAACCAGCTCTGGGATAAAAGTACCCAGGGGAATTTCGGATTCGTTGCTTTGCATCCTGAATAAAGAAAGTTTCCAAGTTCGATAACTGGAGTTTCCAAAATGTAAGGACATTATTCGCTTATAGATACCTGTCTCATACCTGTAGACGCTGTAGAGTTTAGTGACTTTATCCATGTGACTTGAGTTTTAAGATATAAACGGCTGTGTACACTTAAGAAAGGGCACACGAACATTAAAGAACCCCGGGTGGTCAAAATTTTCGGAGCCCTCTACTACGGCGTCTCTCATAATCATAGCTGGTTTTGGGACGTTAAACCCCTAAATCATCGTCATATTAGCAAGAACCACGACCGACGGTATTTACTACACGAAACCTGCTCCCTAGGCAGATCAAATCTCTCATATTGTTACGAACCACGTAGGTTTCAGGGGCTTTTAATGCGTAAGCAAAGCCGAGGCACCGAGGCAGTCGCGATCGTCTCAACCACGCAACGTCGTCTTCCTCTCTTCTCTGCGCGTTTCTCTCGAGCCACTGGCGCCTGTCTCAAACCACTGGCGCGCTGTAACATTTCTCCTCTCCCAGACGAAGCCCTCCGGGCGAGTCACTCCTGTTGCCTGCATGTGAAAGGCTTTAGACGGGCGACATGCGTCACGTCAGTTTTAGATGAGCGTCTTCCGCTTGAAGTGAGGCGTGCAATTTTATAGGCCACCTCACTCAGACGCTCTAGGATTACGAATGGTCCGGCGTATTCCGCCAGTAGCTTTTGGCACAAGCCACGCTTGCGTACGGGGGTCCACAGCCAAACGAGGTCACCGGGAACATAGGTGACATTCCTGTGGTGACTGTCATGGCGTGCTTTTGAACAGTCCTGTGAAGCCAACGTACGTAAGCGAGCAAGTCCGCGGGCCTCCTCTGCACGACACAAAACCTCTGCGATGGCCGAGTCGTCGTGAACAACAAAGGAGAAGATTGTATCCAGCGTATGTCGAGGTGAACGAGCGTACAGGAGGTAGAAAGGGCTATAGCCGGTGGTCTCGTGTTTCGCAGAGTTGAAAGCGTACGTGACGAATGGCAATACTTCATCCCAGTTCTTGTGGTCTGAAGCGACGTACATCGATAACATGCTAATCAATGTTCGGTTCGTACGCTCAACCAAACCATTTGTCTGTGGGTGATAAGCTGTGGAATGTCGGAACTTCGAGGCACACAAACGAAGTAATTCTTCGACGACATCGGCCGTAAACTGGCGACCACGGTCACTTATTATCACGCGAGGCGGCCCGTGTCGGAGTATAATCGAACGCAGCATGAACTCAGAAACCTCAGTTGCGGTGGCGGACGGTAGGGCTTCTGTCTCACAGTAGCGTGTCAGGTAGTCGGCGCACACGATTATCCACCGGTTGCCTTTTGAAGAACGCGGAAACGGTCCGATCAGGTCTATGCCAACTTTTTCAAAAGGGGAGCTGGGGGGCGTTACTGGCTGTAGTTGACCGGCTGAAGCAGCAGTTGGTCGCTTGTGGCTCTGACACTGGGTACAGCTGGCTACATAGACATCAATCGTCTTGCGCATTCGAGGCCAGTAAAATCGTTCTTTGGTACGATGCAACGTTCGTGCGGCTCCAAGATGACCAGACGTGGGGTCATCGTGTGTAACATGCAGAACAGACGATCGAAGGGATTCCGGAACCACCAGTAGAAAGCGGGCGCCAGTCGTGGATAAATTCCTCTTGTAAAGAAGGTCATCTCGGATACAGTATGGGTTTTCGGTCATGGAACCTTCTGCTGCTGAGAAAATGTTTTTCAAACTGGGGTCCTTGCGCTGCTCGGCGGCGAAAGTCAAAGCGTCGGGAAAGTCACGCGACAGAGAAGCGATAAGGTGGTCGAAGTTATCGGCGTCACAATCTGTTGTAGGTAGTGGCATCCTAGAAAGGCAATCCGCATCGGCATGTCGACGGCCACTCTTGTAGGAAATAGTAAACACGTATTCTTGTAAGCGCATCGCCCATCGCGCGAGGCGACCGGATGGATCCCGAAGGTTCACCAACCAACACAGGGAATGGTGGTCGGTTACAATGGTGAAATGGTGGCCATATATATATGTACGAGCGGAACCGCTGTACGGCAAATACTACCGCTAAGCACTCCTGTTCGGTCACGGTATAATTGCGTTCAGGTTTGCTTAAAGAGCGGCTCGCGTAGGCCACGACATGTTCTTTGTTGTCAGCGCGTTGAATGAGGACGGCGCCGACGCCAATGCCACTTGCGTCTGTGTGAATCTCCGTTGGTAATGAAGGATCAAAGTGCCGAAGTATTGGCCGCGAAGTTAATAATAACTTCAGTTGGCGAAAAGCGGCGGCGCACTCAGGGGTCCAGTGGAACGGGGTGTTCTTGCGTAAAAGATTCGCCAGGGGGTGTGCGACATCCGAGAACCCACGTATGAACCGCCGGAAATATGAGCAGAGCCCCAGGAAACTGCGTAGCTGCTTCACAGATTTTGGTTGTGCGAATGATTCAACTGCTGCTGTCTTCTGCGGGTCAGGTCTAATGCCGTGTCTATCCACGAGATGTCCTAATACCAGTGTTTGGCGTTCGCCAAAACGGCACTTCTTCGAGTTGAGCACAAGACCGGCCTTCTTAACGCAGTCGAGTACGATATCCAAACGAGTGTTATGTTCGTGAAATGTGCGCCCAAAAATGACGACGTCATCAAGATAGCACATACAAATCTGCCATTTCAGACCACGCAGAATGGTGTCCATGAATCTTTCAAATGTCGCAGGGGCATTGCACAGTCCAAACGGCATGACGTTAAATTCATACAGCCCATCAGGCGTAACAAATGCCGTTTTCTCCTTGTCGTCTGGATGCATAGGGATTTGCCAATATCCGGATCTCAAATCAACAGAAGAAAAATAGGAAGCGGAATGTAAGCAGTCTATGGCATCATCAATGCGCGGGAGCGGGTAGACGTCTTTCTTAGTAACGGAATTCAATCTGCGATAGTCAACGCAGAATCTCCACGTACCATCTTTCTTCTTCACAAGGATGACGGGAGCGGCCCAGGGACTCGCCGATTCTTGAATTATTCCTTTCGACAGCATCTCTTGCACTTGCTGGTTGATAACCTTGCGTTCGGATGGTGCGACTCTGTAGGGTTTCTGCCGTATGGGGTGTGCTGACGCGGTGTTGATCCGATGACGTATTCGAGACGCTGGAATTGAAGGTGTTTTGCTGCTCTGTGAAAAGTCGAACACTTCCGAGTGCTTGGCGAGAACGTCCAGAAGTACATGACGCTCACTTGGGCTTAGTGACTTGTCGATCATTCGTAAAAGCTGCGAATCGTCGGAACCTTTGGGACGTGAACGCGCATTCTCTTCAGCAGCATCAACAAAGGCAACTAGGGTCGTAGACAATTCGGGTTTAAACAAAGCAAGTTTCATGCCTCGGGGCAATACTGCAGGTTCCATTGAACTATTAACAGTCCATACTCCTGTGCGTCCTTCAAGTACAGATACCACGCAATGAGGTACTAAAATGTTCTTTTTTATGCATGCTGAATGAATCGGTTCTAGTGTGGCATCGAACATGGCAGGATGGTCACTGGAGCTTGTAACTGGAACGCACATGGCAGAAAACGGGGGAACAACTGTGTCCTCAGAGACAAAGAAGATACAGTCGGTCCGGGGTGAATTCTCGAAGAGCGTAGCCGGACAACTACCATGCACGGAGATGTTCCCGCTCCTACAGTCAACAGTTGCTCCACAGTCCCTCAAAAAATCAAGACCCAAAATAACGTCAAGCGTGGACCGTTTTATCACTGCAAATTCCGTGGGAAACACTTTACCGCACAAAAACACGCTTGCGGTACAAACACCCACAGGACACAACGTATCACCACTCACACCACGGAACGTCGCACCACGACTTGGAGAAAACATCACTTTCTGACCTAAAATGTTCTTAAAACTTGCACTCATCACCGAAATGGCCGCCCCAGTATCCACAAGTGCCATTGTAGCCACTCCATCAACAAGTACATAAACTTTGTTGTTTAGTAATAACGCTGACGGGGGTATATCTGTCGGAAATGCCTGGTATCCTGCGGCTTCACCCCCAATGGCCGCACCAACTAGTTTTCCGGCGGCGGTGACCGGAAGCGTCGGCGCGGTGATGGAGACCGTGGGACACGTGGAGCTGGTGGCGGCGTTACGCTTCGGTCAGAGGCCGGCGAGGAGTACCGTACACGTGTAGGCATGTGTGGTGGCCGTTGCGGAGAGAATGGGCTGTCGAAAGGCTGGGAGTAAGGGACGAACGGGGGCTCTCGCTGGTATGACGAGCGATTATTGCAAAATCGTGCAATGTGTCCAGCGATGCCACACTAGAACCGATTCATTCAGCATGCATAAAAAGCATGCATAAAGCATGCATAAAAAAGCATGCATAAAAAAGGTGCGGGGTACCACGAACCCTACGACGGAAGCACTACTGCGAGGACTTCGCCGCAGCCGCCGCCTTGCTGGACTCTCGCCTTCGTCAATCGAGATGTCCCAGGATCAGACCACCACCTCCGGTGCTTCGAGGGCAGCTCCAGCGGGTTCCATGGCGTACTACAGAGTGCCACCGAATTTCGGTGGGACCTCAGGAGAAGACGTCGAGGATTGGCTCAAGAACTATAACCGGGTGAGCAGAAGCAACGGCTGGGATTCCGCAGCGAAGCTCAGTAATGTTGTGTTTTCGCTAACCAACACCGCGCTTATGTGGTATGAGAACCACGAAGACCTATTAACCACTTGGGATACCTTTGTTCAAGAGGCCCAAAAATGCTTCGGCGATACTGACGCAAAGAAGGAACAAGCAGAGCAGACATTGGCTCATAGGGCACAGCTTCCAGGGGAGACATGTACGATGTACGTAGAAGAGATTTTGAAGCTGTGCAAAGTAGTGAATGCCAGAATGTCGGAGGAGGATAAGGTTGGGCACGTTCTTAAGGGCATAGCCGAAGACGTGTACAATTTTCTCATTGGGAAGGAGAGGTTGAACTCCGTGTCCGACGTGATACAACACTGCCGCACGTTTGAAACGCTGAAGACGCGCCGGATAGTACCAAAATTCGGACGTTTGTCTAACGTCCCCACAGTGGCTAGCGTCGACACAATGTCGTCGAGCGATCTTTCCTCGACAATTCGGCAGATTGTACGAGAAGAATTGCGTCGACATGAGGAGATTTCTCAGTGTCCCTCCGATTACGAAGACATCTATGCGAGAGAAACCCAACGTGTGAGAGCTCCGGCAACTGCAGCTCCATGACAACCTTCAGTTAATGTAGCAGACGCCACTGAACACCGAGGGCGACTGCCGTCGGGGTTTTCAAAATGGACGCCCTCCAATTTCGAACGGCGCTTTCGCCCTCCTCGTCTATCTCGGCAGTCGCCTCCTGACTACGGTGTCCGAGAAGATCGGCGCTACTACCCCGCACCTCCACCAAATCTGTTACGAACCACGTAGGTTTCAGGGGCTTTTAATGCGTAAGCAAAGCCGAGGCACCGAGGCAGTCGCGATCGTCTCAACAACGCAACGTCGTCTTCCTCTTTTCTCTGCGCGTTTCTCTCGAGCCACTGGCGCCTGTCTCAAACCACTGGCGCGCTGTAACAATATTTTGCGAAAGCTGCCTGCACATTCCAAAAAAAAAAGAAAGAACTTCATTCTTTGCGACTTCACATCAATTGAAATCTGGTAAGGCATAACCACAGTATTTGCTATAAACCACAGCCGACCCATAATCCGGCATTCAACTGCCCCTTTCGCATCATAGTCTATTTCCAATATGCTTATTCTTTTGACAACTATTCTACTTTGCAGTTTTATTGTGCTGAAGGGTGGAAACTAAGGGATTCTGTAAATTAAGTTTAGCTGCAGAGACAGCTGCATACTCTGAAATAAGATTTAGAGCTAAGGCTTGGCTATTGTCGTCCCTGTGATAATTGTGATATCGTCTGCACAAGCTGGGACTTCAACTAAACCGTTACCTGCTGTCAGCAAACCTGGCATCCCTCATTGTTTTTCTGCCTCTAGTAGTTCTATTGGTGACGCAAACAGCAGCAGAAAGAGTGGGCATCCCAGCCCCACTCCTAGTGACACCTGGAATGACGAGATCACCTCCTGATTCATGATTAACTCACTACGCCACATCACTGACATGGCGCAGGAAGTAGCGACTGAGCAACATTTCGGACAACGCTTGGCGGCGAACCGGAGTCCACACCCACACTTGAGTGTCTGGTAGATATTCCATTTGTCTATGGCGAAGGTTACAGCGACGTATGTCTGTAATGTGCTGTTGCATCATGCGCAAGCGTGCCAGTTGACGAGCGTCATCGGCGTACTACGTAAGCTGCTCAGCGTCAGTGATGAGCCATGCGTCGGAATCGTGTGAGCATGGCATCTAGCACGGTCTGCGCCTCACGATTATATACAAGACGGAACGGCGTCAAACGTGTTGTTTCCTGGATGGTACTAATGTACGCGAACGTAACGTACGGGAGGATATGATGCCACGTTTTATGCTAGGCATCATATACATGGACATCATATAGATGTTAAGCGGTCGTATGGCGATGGCTCGTGCAACTCAACTTGAATAGTCCCTCAGTTAGCTGGGCAGTGAAAGCGGAAGCTATGTAAGTGATGACGCACGAAGGCGCGCCATGTCGAAGAACGATGTGGTTTATGATGAAGTGAGCGACATCCGTAGCCGTAGCGCGTTGTAGAGTACTTGTCTCGGCGTACCTCGTTGAATAGTCCGTGGCGACTACAGCCATTTGCTGCCAACAGCTGAGAACGGGAAAAGCCCCAGTAGATCAATGCCTACTTGATCGACTGGCACAGTGGGCGATGCAATCGATTGCAACAGTCCCGCAGGTATCAGTGTCTGCGACTCTCGGCGCTGACATTCACGACAGCCTTTTATGTATGGCGTGACAGACGAAGAACGGTCGGGCAGTGGTAAGTCTAACTCTGGCGAGAGTTCGTGAAGTACCCAAAACACCAGATGTTGGTTGGTCATAGCTAGCTTGAATATCGTCGCGCATGTCGGCAGGTTGGACCAGGAGGTAGGCATTCCCACCGCTCTTTAGTTCTTTCAGGGGCATAGGCGGGGGTGGGGGGTGTTCAAACCGCCCAAAATTTTCCGCCCCCCCCCTTTTCACTTATACCTTTCTTTCTCGTAGCTTCACGCTGACATGACTCAAGAAACCGATGTTAGTGTCACAATTTCGTTCCTTCTGTATGGGTTGGTAATTTACAGCGAACCATGTCTCCATACGGACAATCGTGTCGCAGTGTTTGTGAAGGCTTTGGTACTCTGCGAGGTTTCGGACTACAAGCGTTTTAATTTGGCTAGACGATGGCAAAACGCTGGTGTGGTGGTCGTATATATACCCATCGGTACAAATACTGCCGGGAACGATCACTAAAGTATCTTTCGGTAGGCAGAGGTTCGTTTTATTTGTAAAATCTAGGCCACGCGCGTTGCAGCATATTACAGTGTGACTCTTCGCACATACGGTTATATATACTCTAGCCACGCATTCTAACATTTCTAGTGAACCTTCGCACGTTCTCCTAACACACACACCTACACGCACACACAGACGCCGAACACCTCCCAAATCACCGAACCAACCCTGGCCCTACGACGACGGCAACAACGGAACTTCTAGATACGGATATGCGACAAGGCTGGTATGGAAACAGAAGGATCAAAAACCCTCCGGACTCGGACAGGCCGCCATTGCAAATTAACGCAGCCGCTCTTGACACGCGAACTCTTTTGAGTGAAGCCAGACTAGCTGAACTACTAGAAGAAATAAAGCGTATTAATTGGGATATCATTGGCCGTAGCGAGGTTAAGTAACCAGGCGAGGGATAGCAATTGCTTAATGATGGACATGTCCTCTGCTTCAGAGGAGAGTCAGAGAAGCGTGAATACGTCATGGGATTCGTTATCCACAACGTCATTGTAGGTAACGTTGAAGAATTATATAACATCAGTTACAGCCTAGCAAGTTTGGCGATAAAGCTAAATAGGAGATACAAACTAAAACTAAAACAATGTTACGCACCAATGACCAGCCACAGTGACGAGGTTGTAGAACAGTATTATGAAAATGTGGAAACAGCAATGAAAAAGGCACGCACACAATGTACGCTTGCTATGGGGGACTTCAACGCGAAAATAAGCAAGAAAGTTCAAGAACAACAGGCAGTTAGGAACTACGACGTAGGCAATAGGAAGAGCAGACGAGAGATGCTAGTGGAATTCGCAGAATGAAATCAAATCCGTTTAATGAACATAGGAAGTGCACATGTAAAAAGCCTATATGGGAAATAAAAAACAAAATAGACTTCGTACTAAGCAGTGATTCGGGTATTGTGCCGGACACGTAAGTGGTTAATGAGGTCAAAATGAGGGATCACAAGCTAGTAAGAGGGACGATAACTCTCCACTCTAAAGCGGGCAAGAACAAAGCTAATCACACGGAAAGAAGTCAACCTCAATGTCGTCGCAGCAAAAACAGAAGAACTTAGAATTGGAATTAACAAGTATGAGGCCCTAGGACAGTGAGAAAATGAGGACATGGACAAATTGAACGAAAACATTACTGAGCTGATCACCGGAGCAGCAAATGATAGGCAAACCACTGAGATAAGATGTGGATAAGTTCTCCCAAACTACTAAGAATTTAATGAAATAACGTGAACAAATGAGAATAACTAACTCAGGAGATAAAGTTCGCGGAGCTGTCTAAGCTAATCAGCAAAAGTACACTCTGTGACATACAGAACCATAATGTGAAGGAAATACAATCAACCATCAGAAAAGGAGATAGCATCAAAACAAATAAAAGAAAGCTCTGTGCGGAAAAGGACATAACGCATGCAGTGAAAGACAGACAGGGCAACATTTTGAGTGGCTTCAATGATATTGCCAAGGTGACTGAGGGCTTGTATTCTTAACTATCCACCTCAAATACGAGTCTCCCCGTCCTTAATGCAATAAACGCCGATAACACCGAAGTTACATGCGTCACTGAGTTCTGGTTTAGGAAAGCAATTCAACGCATGTTCCGCGGGAAAGCAGCTCGGGAAGACCGCATAACTGCCGATTCGATCAAAGACGGAGGAGACTACATTATGAGGAATCTCTCCACACTGTACACACAATGCCTCCAATCTTCAAACATACGAGAAGGTGGAAAGATGCAAACATTCTATTACAAAACGAGGAAGATGTAAAAAGACTTCAAGAACTACAGGCCTAGCAGTATACAAAACACTCACAAACAATATCTGAAACGGAATAAGAGCGACACTTGAATTGAATCAACCAAGAGAGCAAGCAGGGTGCGAAAAAGGAGTCGCCTCTCGCCAATATATTATATACACTGTTTCTTTGAATCACGTGTGGATTGAGAATGATAAGAACACAGTTTTGATTTGGCCAGTAGACATTCCCCTCAACTCTACAGCTGACGTCATCGTAGTCAGCACCACGTACTCAGAGATTGGCGTGCCTTTGAAGGCCCCTGGAAAACAAACCGGCCTCCAACCTTGCGCCCGTGTGGCGGTACCGAATGGGACTCAACTATTTTGTTACTTTCTAGCTTTCATATAAATTCATCATTTCAAAGCAAACGATGTGATTCATTTATAAATGTCTTCAGTTGACATCACTGAATGGTGCCCATGCCGGCCTGTGGCGATGAAGGGTCGTTTTGGGATCACAAGAACCCCAATATTTCTTATGGGTGTTTTTAAATGTGTGCTGAAGAGTGCAGCCAAATGTTTTAGAATCAGAATCAGAATCAGAAATTTTATTAGTTCCGTAAATTCAAGTTATTGCAACTCAATATACAGAAGGAGGTCCCGGAGTTGGAGACTGAATTGGGACCTCCTGTACATAGTTAGCATGAAGAAAAATTGGACTTTAGCATTGACAGGAAGGAAGAAAACTTGCAATATACATTTTGAGAACAATGGTCATATACATTTCAAATACGTAGTATAAGAAACAAGAAAACAAGTGATACAACAAGACTCAGTACATTCGATTCTCACTGAAATATTTAACTTACAGTGGGAAGCTCCGCGTTTTTTTCACGACCCCTTTAGAAGCCCTAGCAGTAATGGAAAAGGCATGTCTTTATTCAAGACACATTTTCGTGTAGCACAAACCTGCCTTCACTCAAAAGTATACATTTGTGCAGCAGCGTGAATTTGTGCAGCGTATTAAGGGAAATACTTAACAATTACATCATTACACTAGACTAGAAGAGAAGCTCAGGGGAAGATGGATGCTTGAATCGATGAACAAATCGCAAGGTACGATTTAAAACAGGGAATGTCGCGGGAGCCAACGTTTCGACAAGCGGACTTGTCTTCGTCAGGGCGGCAACTGCCTTCTCCAGCGTTCGTTTATGTACGCCTTTGTACACCCTCCCCCGTCCTCAGAAAGAGAGGAGGAGAAGAGCAGCACGTGCGAACATACACACACAAAAGGAAAAAAAAGGGGGGGGGTTGGGTGTAAGGGTATTTGGGTGACAGGTGTTAGCGTGACTACTATAAATGGCAAGAGCGAAAGTTTCTAGAGAATCCGCTCTTTGTACATATCTTGCACATGCATTGTGTGCACAGGGCTAGAAAGCAGGGAGGAAAAAAGGAAACACACGCTCGGAACAAAAGTTACTCCTATGTCATGTGTCCCCCTCCTCCACCCCGTACCACCTGCCCCGCACCAACAATGCATTTCATGGAAAGCATGGGGCTAAAGAAAGGTAACTACACTGTTTAACGTCCTTGTTCTCCTGGAACTGGATGGGGGCTCAGCACCTGAAAGTAGACTTTCTGGGAGAAACATTGTTAGCTTGTGCATACCTCAACCTTTTGTCGTCTTTGTTAACACTCTTCCGTATCTAATGGACTCAAGAGTTCCCTTTGAAAGGTTTATGCCTGTAGGTTGGAGAGCATTGAACCTGTATATGAGATACGATTCCCTGTATTTTCTGTCCCTCGGCGAGCGGAAGTTTCCTTGGAGTATGTAGAGTTTCAGTTCATCGAAATTATGACCTGTCATATTGTTACGGATGTGACGATGGATTTATTTACACAGCGAATGGTGAGAGCAGATGAGCAAAAACAGGGGCGGTCAGAAGCGGCCGATCCCTCTAAAAACCTCGCGCGCTCTCCTCTTCGTCGTCCTTCACGCTCCTCCAGCGCTACGTTACATTTTCCTCCGGCGCAGACGAAGCTCGCCGAGCGAGTTATAGTATGAGTCGTCTATCGCAGGGCTTCAGTCGCGCGATGTGCACAACTTGCGTCTTGCGGGAACAGCGGTTGTTAGCCGTGACCTTGGCGACGACATAGGTCACATCACTCAAGCAGTTCAGTATAACAAATGGGCCTGAATACTTGGAGAGAAACTTTTGGCATAGGCCCTTTCTTCGAACTGGTGTCCACAGCCAAACGAAATCGCCTTTGGCGAAAGTAAGCGGACGGTGTCTTGCGTCGTAACGGGCCTTGGCATGGGAATTTGACGAGAGGGTTCGGAGCCGAGCAAGTCGACGCGCTTCCTCGGCACGACACAAAGTCTGCGCGACACTAATGTCTTCGTTAGTCGAGAATGGAAGTATGGTATCGATGAAGCTCTGGGGATGACGAGCGTAGAGCAGAAAGAAAGGAGCGTACCCCGTGACTTCATGTTTAGCTGTGTTAAAAGCGTACGTAATGAAAGGTAGTACAGCATCCCAGTTCTTATGGTCAGCTGAGACGTACATGGAGATCATGTTAATAATAGTGCGATTGGTGCGCTCCGTTAGCCCATTCGTTTGCGGATGGTAAGGCGTGGAATGTCGATACTGAGATCCGCAGAGCCGCAGTAATTCTTCTACAACGTCAGCGGTGAACTGCGGACCGCGATCACTGATCACCACACGGGGGGCTCCGTGGCGGAGGATAATCGAATGCAGCAGAAATGACGACACATCAGAGGCTGTGGCTGAAACAAGTGCCATAGTCTCCGTAAAACGCGTCAAATAGTCGACACATACGATTATCCAGCGGCGGCCACTTGAAGATTTAGGGAAAGGGCCGAGTAAATCTATGCCCACTTTTTCAAACGGTGACGTCGGTGGCTTCACTGGCTGCAGCGTGCCCGCAGGGGAGGTAGTCGGGTGTTTGTGACGCTGGCACACATCGCAACTGGCCACGTACTGCTTGGTCGTCTTCCATTGTTGTGGCCAATAGAAGCGTTGTCGAATGCAATGAAGCGTCCGAGCAAAGCCGAGGTGTCCGGCCGTAATGTCGTCGTGCATGGCCCTGAGAACCGCAAGGCGCAGGCACCCCGGAACGACGAGAAGCAGCGAAGCTCCGCTGCCAGAATAATTCTTGCGATATAGCAGACCATCGCGAACAACAAACGGTGTTTCCCCTTCAGATCTGTGGGCAGCATCAATAAGTGGTCTTAGTGAAGGGTCACGTTGTTGCTCATTCCTGAAGATGTCAAAATTGGGAAACTCGGAGGAGACAACAGAAAGGTAGTTGTCGAAATCGTCGTCATCGGTACTGCTAGTTAGAGAGGGGATGCGAGATAGACAGTCGGCATCTGCGTGACAGCGACCACTTTTGTAGGCAACAGCAAAGTCATACTCTTGAAGCCTTAATGCCCAACGTGCCAATCGGCCAGCTGGGTCGCGCAGGCCAACAAGCCAGCAGAGCGAATGATGGTCTGTAACGATCTTGAAATGTCGGCCGTACAGATATGGTGTGAACTTGTGGACGGCGAACACAACTGCAAGACATTCCAATTCTGTCACGGTATAGTTACTCTCAGCCTTTGTCAGGGTGCGACTAGCGTACGCAACCACGTGTTGGCGTCCATCCTGCAGTTGGACGAGCACGGCACCAACGCCCACACCACTTGCATCCGTATGGAGTTCTGTGAATGCCGTCGGATCAAAGTGACGTAGGATAGGGCCGGAAGTGAGCAGGAACTTCAGCTGCTCGAAAGCAGATTCGCACTGTGCAGTCCACAGGTAGGGAGTGTCTTTGCGAAGGAGGCATGTCAAAGGATGAGCGATCTGGGCAAAGTCTTTGATAAATCTGCGAAAATATGAAGCGAGACCCAGGAAGCTTCGGAGATTCTTCACTGTTTTCGGCTGTTGGAAGTCGCGAACAGCGGCAATCTTCTCGGGGTCAGGCCGTATGCCGTCCTTGTCGACCAGATATCCAAGCACAAGGGCTTGACGCTCGCCAAAATGACACTTTTTTGAGTTTAATACGAGACCGGCTTCTCTGATGCAATCTAGAACCACGGCAAGCCGCTGGTTGTGCTCGTGGAAAGTTTTGCCAAAAATAATCACGTCGTCCAAATAGCACATGCAAGACTCCCATTTGAGACCGCGAAGTACAGAGTCCATAAATCGTTCGAAGGTTGCTGGGGCATTGCATAAGCCAAACGGCATCACGTTAAACTCGAAGAGTCCGTCAGGCGTAACAAAGGCGGTCTTCTCTTTGTCGGACGGGTGCATTGGTATCTGCCAATACCCCGACCGCAAATCAACCGATGAGAAGTACGAGGCGGAATGAAGGCAGTCAACGGCGTCGTCGATGCGCGGTAGAGGATACACGTCCTTCTTTGTGACGGCATTGAGACGACGGTAGTCTACACAAAATCTCCATGAATTGTCCTTCTTTTTGACCAATATAACAGGAGCTGCCCAGGGACTACATGACTCTTGAATAACGCCCTTCTGAAGCATGTCCTTCACCTGATCGGCGATCACTACCCTCTCCGATGGAGATACGCGATAAGGTTTCTGGCGGATGGGTGTGGCTTGTCCCGTGTTGATACGATGCTGCGTACGAGATTCCGGTAACAGAAGGGGGCGCTCCCTCTCAGCGAAATCAAAGATTGACGCGTATTGAGTAAAATGCTGCGCCACTGCCTTCGGCAGGTTATTCGCGGTGTCCGCGCGGTGCCCGTTTAATCTAACATTGATTGGTTGACCAGTTTCGCCGACGTACTGCTTGTACAGGGAAAATACAGGGAATCGCATCTCATTTACAGGTTCAATACTCTCCAACCTACAGGCATAAACCTTTCAAAGGGAACTCTTGAGTCCATTAGATACGGAAGAGTGTTAACAAAGACGACAAAAGGTTGAGGTATGCACAAGCTAACAATGTTTCTCCCAGAAAGTCTACTTTCAGGTGCTGAGCCCCCATCCAGTTCCAGGAGAACAAGGACGTTAAACAGTGTAGTTACCTTTTTTTAGCCCCATGCTTTCCATGAAATGCATTGTTGGTGCGGGGCAGGTGGTACGGGGTGGAGGAGGGGGACCATGACATAGGAGTAACTTTTGTTCCGAGCGTGTGTTTCCTTTTTTCCACCCTGCTTTCTAGCCCTGTGCACACAATGCATGTGCAAGATATGTACAAAGAGCGGATTCTCTAGAAACTTTCGCTCTTGCCATTTATAGTAGTCACACTAACACCTGTCACCCAAATACCCTTACACCCAACCCCCCCCCCCTTTTTTTTTCCTTTTGTGTGTGTATGTTCGCACGTGCTGCTCTTCTCCTCCTCTCTTTCTGAGGACGGGGGAGGGTGTACAAAGGCGTACATAAACGAACGCTGGAGAAGGCAGTTGCCGCCCTGACGAAGACAAGTCCGCTTGTCGAAACGTTGGCTCCCGCGACATTCCCTGTTTTAAATCGTACCTTGCGATTTGTTCATCGATCATTACACTAGGTCATACTTTGAACCGAAAGCCAACATAAAAGCAAAGACGGAGAAGAAAAACTCGCGAACAAATACCATGCAATACGACAGCTACGTCTAATGTAACGTTTCACGGAAGACATCGAATTTCTTGATAATGCGGAGTTTACCCTTGATGCATGAGGTCATGCGAGAGTTCCTAAACAGCAGCCAGAAGATCTTATGTCGCATAAATGGACAATTTCAATGAATGTATACACTAAGAGCAAGTTTATAGGCGGCATTTTCTAGCCATTACCTCTCTCTTGTCTACAACACCAGCAGTCAAGTGCGCTGAAATGGCACTGTCAACAACAATGCTGAAAAAGAGGGAACAAAATATTAATTGAAGTACTTTTCCACCTGTAAAGTCCTTTAGTGCGCTCAGCACCACAGTACTAGAAGGAAAACAGCTACACAGTGGAAGAAATCTTGAACTAAACACAGCAGTGCGTTATTAAATGTACACCTACGTCTTTATCGACACAGGAGAGAGAAATTCAGAAATATCAAAGCAGCAGGTGAAATAGGTTTTAGTGGCCATATGCATGGATATGATTCTTCAATTAATCACCGTGATGACTACGTTGTGCTTTAGGTTTATCTTTACGTTTTACAAATGAAGGAGCTTTGTGGCATTCTGGTGCAAGCTTCGCCTAATATTTCTCCAGAGTGCTCTTGGTAAGGTGGCAAAGACGACCACTCTGGATATAATTCAGCGGTGCATTTAGGCATTTAGCTATTCCACAAGTGCATCGGTAACCGGCTACCAGAACAATGGTATGTGTTAAACGTAAAAGCGTAAAAAACTCACAAATGCCCAAAGTAGAAACCAGCCAAAAGATGACGGACAGAGGAGAGAAGTGACACACAGAGAAGTCACAAGTGCGTCAGCACAGCTTCTTTCTTTCACGCACAAGGAACTTGGCTTTTTATCACACTGGCGATAGTTACTTTTTTCCTCGTCGTGTTTTGTTGCTGATGCTGTTGTTATTCTTCATCTGCTCATGCTCTCCTGGTTTTCCTGGAAGATTATTTTTGTTAATAAACCACAGTTGATAGTCCAGCCACTGTGTGGGTCACTTCTCTCCTTTGTCAGTCGTCCTTTGGCTGGTTTCTACTTTCAGCTTCATGTACCAACTGACCCATATGCGAACACATCTACAAATGCCTTGGCTATGCAACGCAAGCTAGCAGCTAAATGACGTTTATCGAGCTACCTTTGCACTGCTTGAGCTGTACATAACTTTCTATTCCACTTGCTGCGTAACATTGGTGAGTGTTTCAGCAGTGACCATTTCCTCGTTGATGTGGTCGCCACTTCATATAGAGGCATGAATTCATTCCTCCTATTATAACTAGAATTTAGCTTTAAGTGCCAAAAGGTACATTCCTCGTAACCAGCCGAACTGACTCTTTGCATGTTTCATCGAAGCCCTTTTAGTGTCAGCACTAACAGTTTTGGTGAACAATATGTTGATGAATTTTTATAGAGCTCATCTGTTTGTAAATTGAAACAAAAGTTATGATCCTAATTATTTACGCAAAGAAAAAGGTGAACCTTGTTTTTTTCACAAAGGACAAAACACTCAGTTCTTTCCGGCCCGCCACAGTGCTCTAGTGGGTATGGTACTCGGCTGTTGATAAGAGGTTTGTGGGATCGAATCCCGGCCACGGCAGCTGCACTTGGATGAAGTCGAGACGTTGAGACCCGTATACAGCGCGATGTCAGTGGACGTGAAAGAACCCCAGGTGTTGAATGTTCCTGGAGATCTCTACTACGGCGTCTCTGATAGTAACAGCGGGTTTTGGGACCTAAAACCCCAATTAATCAATCAAATCAACGCTTTGCATGCGCTCACAAGAAGGCCTTCCAAACTCCGTACTTCATTAATCTAACGCAATTTGGAACTATGGAAGCAATGTTCCCGCGTGAGCGTTGTCAGCCCACTGAGGTACAAAAGAGTTTTAGTTTATCGAATTTCGGTGCATGTAGCGCAACTGTGAGGGACTGTTTTTATTGCAGCCGAGCTCGAGCTACGACGACGAAGATGAAGAGCGAGCCAAGCGCCTGATGATGGTCCATGTCGACGAGGAAAAATGTACAAGTGATGATGATGTGCAGAGATTAAGAAGAGCCAGTCGTATGCTTAGCTCACACTAATTCCATCCCGCGGTGAAAGCAGCAGCCTGGCGGCGCTGAGGTATTACGAAAAGCACCGAAATGTGTTGTTTTAAGCGAGAAACGTGCACGGTTTCTGTCCCTCGGCAACGGTGGTCAGATGGGGGCGTAAGGGGTGAGACGCGGTAATTGACCGGCGATGTCTATTCAATAACTGTGTAAGGTCCAATAAAACGACTGGTTAATTTTTTACATAAGCCCGTAGAACGCACGACAGTCCAATGAAGCACCTCGTCGCCAGGAGAAATTCACAGCACGGTGACCAGGGTCGTAGCGGCCCTTCCGTACCTCCTGGGAAACGCCGGTGTTAATGCGGGCGCGCCGACGACAGTGCGCATGCGGAGAGAGAAATTCTGTCAAGAAATGAGTCGCTGATGGTGCAGAAGCCGGTAGAAATGATACGTCCAGAGCGAAACTTGATGAGCGGCAAGGAAGAATGGAGAAAGGCCAGTGGTGCGTTGCGTAGCCGTCTTGTAGGCAAATGTTACGAACGGGAGGATTGCATCCCCGTTCGTGTGGTCTAAGGTGATGTACACTGCGAGCATGTCCGATTGAATACGGTGGGAACGTTCTGTGAGGCCGATGGTCTGCGGGTGGTAACTCGACGCGGTCTTGAGAGCGGTGTCTGAGGCACTCAGGACTTTAGCCAGAACGGACGAGAGAAAAGCTTTGCCACGATCACTGAGGAGAACGCGTGGAGCGCCATGATGCAAGAAGTTGTTGCGTAGGAAGAAATCGGCGACTTCCTCGGCAGTGCCAGTTTCCAGACAGGCTGTCTCAGCGTAGCGTGTGCGATAGTCAATGGCGGTGACAATACAGTGGTTGTCATTAGGAGTGTGCGGAAGAGGGCCGTACAAGCCTATGCCGACACCTTCGAAAGGAGAAGCGGGACAAGGAAGAGGCTGCAAGAAGCCTGAAGGAGCAGTAGTTGGTCGCTTGCGGCTCTGACAATGGACACATGATGCGACGTATTTGGCAACGGCTGTAGAGAGACCAGGCCAGCAGCAGCGACTTCGTATTCTGTCGTAAGTATTGTGGTAGCCTAGATGACCTGCAGTTGGATCATCGTGAAAAGCTTCGAGGACCTCCCGTTGCAGGGAAGGAATATGACGGGGACCCATTGGTTGCCATCGATATGATAAATTTAGCGTTGCAAAGCCCCATCGTGAAGCCTGAACTAAGCCGGAACTGTGCAAGTAGTTGACGAAGTCGGGTGTTGGGAGGTGAAGAACCGTCGAAGCGCCGTACAATACTTCTGCAGTAGGGGTCAATACGTTGGTAAAACAGAAGAACATATGACCGTTGTGGCTTCAGCCAATCAAGCGTCGAGATGCATGAAGCCGACGAAGGGGACGCGTGCTGTACTTAGTAAGGAGAGGTGATGGTGATTCGTCGTTTTTGGCGAAGGGGTAGCGAGAGAGAGCAGTGGCGTCCTGGTGTTTTTTTCCGAATGTGTAGGTTAGCTCGAAGTCGTACTACTGTAAAAGAAGCACGCAGCACCCAAGGCGAGCCGATTAGTTCTTTAGCGATGAAAGCCAGCACAGAGCGTTGTGGTCGGTAACGACGGTAAAGTGATGGCCTTGGAGATATGGGGGAAATTTTAGCACGGCCCGAAAAACAGCAAGTGTGATGTCTCGCCATGCCGAGGAGCGGACAGATGGCGCCACGTCGTGGTGTTAACGGTGCATGCGCAACGGCGCGGTCGCGGAGCGCGCGTCCGGAACTAAAGTTGGTTGGTCACCGGACTCTGTGTTGGCTGGTCGCTCGCGTTCGTTCTCCGGTCACACGCGGGAACGCTCGCAAGACATCACAATGGCGACGAGGAAGACGCGTTGAGCTGAGTTCGTTCTAGTGCCGCTGCTGCCCTGGGCTGCGTTCCTGTGCTTCGGAAATGCCTGGCGTTGGCAAGCTGGAGCCGTTCGACGCGCAGACGAGCTGGGAAGAATACCGAGAGCGAACGGTACAGTACTTTGTTGCCAACGACGTGCCGGATGACAAACAAAGGGCTGTCTTACGTGTTGTGGCCCGGCCACATACACCCTGCTTCGGAACCTACTGGCGCCTGTGAAGCCGTGCGACGCAAGTTTGACGACCATTTTTGATGTTCTCGGGAAGCATTTCTCGCCAAAACTGTCGGTAGTCGTTGCTACTTTCAAGTTCAACCCTAGAACACGACAGGCGGGTGAAACGGCTGCGGACTACTTAGCGTCTTTGAACAAACTCGCTGACGACTGCGGGTTTGGCACCTTTCGTGAGAGGATGCTGCGTGACCGCATTGTGGCGGGCATTAACGATGAAGCTGTACAGAGACGATTGTTGCAGCAACCGGACTTGACGCTAGACATGGCGAAGAAAACAGTCATTGCCATGGAGGCGGCGAGCAAGGATTCGCGCGCGCTTTCGATGGCGTCGGTGTCATTCGTCGCGTCGACGAACGCCGTGTCACGTGGTTCGTCGAAGCCGAGGAGGGAAGGAGCGGCAGTGGCGTGCTTTCGCTGCGGCGGCGAGCATTGGCGACGCAGTGCCGTCATCTGAACAGTGTGTGCCACAGGTGCGGGATCAAGGGCCATCTCTCTCGTGTGTGTAAGGGGAAGAAAAGTGTAACGAACACCAAAGGAGAGGCGCCGCCGTCCGCGCGCCTGGAACCGTCAACTGTCCTGCTGAAAAGCTATTCGGGCGAGCTCACTCCTGTCAAAGGAATCCTGGCCGTGTCCGTGCGGCTTGGCAGCCACGAGTGCGACGATCTGTTACACGTCGTCTCGGGCAGCTGCCCATCCCTCATGGGGCGGGGCTGGATGAAAGGGCTGGGAATAGAACTTCGCAGCACGACGGATGTCAACGCAGTGTCGTCGATTCAGGAGGTTATTGCGGAGTACCGAAGTGTCTTTGACGACGAACTGGGGACTTTCAAGGGCGTCGCTGCAAAGATCACCCTTCAGGATAATGCGAAGCCCATGTTTTTTAAACCTCGCCCTGTTCCGTTCGCGATGCTCGATCGCGTAGACGAGCTGCTTCGCATGGAACGCACAGGCGTGTTGCGACCTGTGAAGACCGCTGAGTGGGCTGCACCGATTGTGCCCATTAGGAAACGAAGCGGACAGATTCGTATCTGCGGGGATTTCAAGGTCACAGTGAACCCAGTAAGTGTACCAGAGAAGTACCGCATTCCCCGTGTTAAGGACCTGTTCGCGAAGCTAAGTGGTGGGGACAAATTCACCAAACTTGACCTGAAGGATGCATATTTACAAGTGCCGCTTGCGGAAGAATCAAGTAAGCTGCTGACAATCAACACACCGAGAGGTTTGTACCAGTACACCCGTTTACCCTTCGGCATAACCTCAGCACCATCGATATTCCAGAGGGAAATGGACAACCTTCTGCAGGGGCTGAGACACGTTGTTGTGTATTTCGATGACGTGTTGGTGACAGGACGCAACGACCAGGATCACCTGGAAAACCTGGCCCGAGTACTTGGCCGCTTGAAGGAGGCTGGACTGAAGCTGAAACTGAACAAGTGCGTGTTTCTTGCCCCACAGGTCGAATACCTGGGCCATGTCGTTTACGTCGGCGGGTTTCCACCCAAATCCCGAGAAAAGGGAGGCTGTGCTAAAGGCGCCAAGACCAAGTGACGTCAAGTCACTGCAGAGCTGCCTTGGTCTAGTGAACTTTTATCGGCGTTTTCTACCCGATTTTTCAAACGTGTTGTATCCTCTAAATCAACTCCTTGGATCCAAGGCACCATGGGTGTGGGGTGACGACCAAGAACAAGCTTTTCAACAAAGCAAGGAGCTACTTGCATTGCATCAGCAGCTGTTCTGGTACACTACGATCCCAAGAAGCCCCTGGTGCTGATCTGCGATGCATCACCGTATGGTGTAGGTGCAATGCTGGCCCACCGCGATGAATACGGCACTGAACGGCCGATTGCCTTTGCGTCGAGGAGTCTCGCGCCGGCTGAGCGCAACTTCAGTCATCTGGACAAAGAGGCTCTCGCCCTTGTGTTCGGAGTGACCAAGTTTCGGCAGTATGTATGGGGCCGAGAGTTCGAAGCGATCACTGATCGCAAGCCTTTGCTTGGTTTGCTTGCCCCTGAAAAACATGTGCCTGAGACATGCTCACCGCGAGTCCTGCGCTGGTCGCTGATGCTAGCGGCTTACAACTACAAGCTGAAGTACAGACCTGGATCGAGCATTGCGAACGCTGACTGTTTGAGTCGAGTGCCGCTACCTGTATCTGAACACGCCGTTGAGCGGCCGGCAGACGTGTTCATGCTCAAGACTGCGTATCCCAAGGTCTTGGTGCCGTCTGTTGTGGCTGAGGCGACCTCCAAAGATCCTGTGTTGGCAAAGATTCGTGAAGCACTGTGGGCTGGAAAAGAGCTGCGGGAACCTGCACTGAAACTGTATGCCCGTCGGAGTACGGAAATGAGCGTGCAAGAAAACTGTATTCTGCTAGGTTCACGCGTGGAGGTTCACGCGTGGTGGCCTTCATGGAGCAGGTGGAGCACTTGCTGCACCATGCTCCATGAAGGCCATCCTGGCATTTCAAAAATGAAAGCGGTGGCTCGTAGTCATGCGTGGTGGTCTACCCTGGATGATGATATCGCTAATGCAATGCGTCAGTGCCGCGTGTGCCAGGAGAACCAGAGAACCGCGCGGTCTGTAGCAATGACACTGTGGTCGTTTCCAGAGAGGCCGTGGTCGCGAATTCACATTGACATTGCCGGACCTCTCAGGCATCGGTACTTGCTGATTGTGACTGATGCCTATTCAAAATGGATAGAAGTCGTTCCTGTGATCACACCATCGACAGAGGCCACCAGTGGGTGGAAGTTTCGAATGCCAGATCGCACGCGTCCTTCTGAACTACAGATCAACGCCGCATGAGACCACGGGGTGCTCACCGGTCGAGTTGATGATGAGGACGTAAGCTGAAGACAGCTTTGACTCTGTTACATCCCGACATGAGATCCAGAATCCTGACAAAGCAGACCCGCCAGAAGGTAGCGCCTGAGAAGAACGTCCATTTGACAACTGCGCAACCAGAATGCCAATTGCGCAACCAGGGAACGCTGTCTACGCGAGGAACTTTCGAGACAGTCCACCCTGGGTTCCTGCAACAGTGACTTCCACGTCGGGCGACCACATCGCTGACGTCACACTGCGAGATGGTCGACTCTGGAGGCGACATCAGGAGCATTTGCGCCCTGCTTTCGCTATACCTGACGCGTT
The DNA here is from genome assembly GCA_013339685.2 of Hyalomma asiaticum. Lineage (NCBI taxonomy): Eukaryota > Metazoa > Arthropoda > Arachnida > Ixodida > Ixodidae > Hyalomma > Hyalomma asiaticum. Next base: position 14,339,544 of record CM023482.1, read on the forward strand.
TTCGGATGCTGTGGCAGAGGCGCAGACCTGCCCGCGTGACGTGAGTGCACATGACAAACAGAACCTCATCTGAACGCCAACGGTCAGGACGAAGCTGTATAGAATGAAGCTCAACATAGGGAGGGTTCAACAGAAGACGTGCCAGATGTTTCAGCGCTGCCCACGTCTGAACCGCAAACACCACCACTCCGAAGAAGCTCAAGAGCAAGACGTGCCGTGGTGCGCTATTCGCTCTGAACGCCCTAGACCAGTTTTAGGGGCGAAGCTCCTTATGGCGTAGCCCGCGCGTCCCGTCGTAGGTAACCGCCTCTCGTGCATGCAAACTGCAGTTGGGTGACGATATACTAGATGGCGCTGGTCGTCATCGCCCTTTCGGTGAATATGCCGCGGTCGAGCTCGACGACTCCCCCTCTCTCGCCCCCACTCTCTCCCTTTCCCTCCCTCCCCTCCCCTCTCCCCCTCTCCCTCACAACCGTTCAACGGTCCCCCCCTCTCTCGCCTCGCGATGCCGACGCAGGCAGCGTCTGCTAGCGAGTTTCTTGTTTCCCGTATATATGGCACTGGATTTTGACCTCCAAGGTAGTGCTTGTGTGCGATTTCTCCTGTGCATGATTAAACAATGAAAATTCAAAGCGTACATGTAAAATTAAAGTGAGCTGCAAGTCACCATAACTCTCATCGACCCTTCAGTATAAATGCGCGCGATCTCACGTCGATGATGTACTGGGCAGAATTCACGGTTTGCCGATGAACCTCCGCAGCTTCGCCCACACATCATCATTCACCTCGTGGATATGCTGTGATTTTTTCCTGTGTGGGTGGGAAGGAGTGTGATGTCTCGCCATGCGTTTGGCCGAGGAGCGGACAGATGACGCCACGTCGTGGTGGCAACGGTGCATGCGCAACGGCGCGGTCGCGGAGCGCGCGTCCGGAAAATAAGTTGGTTGGTCACCGGAGTCTGTGTTGGCTGGTCGCTCGCGGTCGTTCTCCGGTCACACGCGGGAACGCTCGCAAGATATCACAGCAAGGCACTCCATCTCGGTGATGGTGTAATTCCTCTCCACAGGCGTCAGAGTGCGACTAGCATAAACTACAACTCGTTTACGAGAGCTGTTGTCACGTTGCAGGAGAACGGCACCGAGACCATGACTGCTGGCGTCTGTGTGGAGGATGGTGGTTGCACTCGCATCAAATTGGCATAACAATGGGTCGGACGTTAGGGCATGCTTCAAACCCACGCAAGCACTTTCACAACTAGTTTACACATCTCAAAGGATGTCGTCGGTGGAGATCACAGCCGATATCTTTTATATTTAAAGCATTTGATCCTAACCCTGATCCTCGTCGAGGCATTCCTATATATGCAGCAGTTTCCGTAAATGCTGCAGCTCCCTTGTCAGCGAAGGCAAAATAACGATGTGAATCGGCTTTATAGCAAAGAAAACTGCAGTATTTGACATAGCTAGAATTTTTTGCCGCAGATATTCCGCAGAAAGGATTCTAAGTTATTTCCGAGTCAGTTCTCTCGTCGGGCCGCTACCTCGTCGGTGTTCATTGTTGTAAGACGCTTTTCCTGCGCGACTCCACGATGAGACGCACTTTGAGCTGACGGCAGACACACGAGCGAAGGAAGCGCGGGCATATCGTACAATATACGGGGGTAGATCTTGCTGTATTTTGGCGCCGCGGCACACCGGCAGCGTAAACAGCGTAAATAGAGGATTCCGGATTGCGCGCTTCGTGCACGGTGCCTGAGTTGCTGCCTAGTTCCCGTGACGCTGCTGGCAGGTCATGACGTTCTCAGGCCGGTTACTGTTGCCGAGGTGGCGGCTTCGCGGCATGAGTTTTCTGTGCATTATCATATGTGATGGGAAGAGGGGGGTGTGATTGTGTGGGCCCAGGAGCGCTCAGCAAAGGAAGACAATCGAGCCACCGAGTGCATTCACACACAAACACTAGCTCTATTTACAGGCGCATATATCTACAGCCGCCAACTTCCTTAAATGGAGTGAGCGAGCGGCGACTGTTTTAAGGTCCCTAGATAAAAAGTTTTGAAAGTAGCGACACCCTCCCTTTTCCTAGGACTCGCTTCTTTGCCTGGAGCGTCCCCTAGAAAGTTCAAAGCGTGCATAAAAAAAGCAATGTTTTCTTTCGGTTATTATGAAGAATGGAAGCAATTATACTTTATAGAAGGAAATGAGACGTAGAATAAACGGTTACTTAGTTGAATATAAACGGTAGACCATAAGAAGAAGCATGATGTGTGTTGCCCAACCGGCAACGTTGTGCAAGTGCTATATTTTACACCACTAGCCATGGCGTCTCGAATCGTACGTCGTAGTCTGGGCCACACAGGAACGAACGCTTGACTAGGAGCACTGCGATGAAAGTATTTGGAAAAATACGACCATTTTCCCAATCATGATGCCAGGATGTTCCAGACAGTGCGTTCATTAAGCACTGCGGCTCTATTGAACCGTACGTGCTTACTCACAAATATTTGTAACGGGCTCGCAATAACCGCGCGTTAGACGCGAGTTGCTTTCAACAAAATCCGACAAATCAACTGTCGGCGGCGTTGCACGGAAATGTGAAATGTTTCATAGCTACACTTCAGGGCGTCCTTCATTTCGAACACCACGAGGTATGTTGAAGAGAGCATAACCATCCCGTTTTGCGACTGCAGCCGACAGCACAGCAACTCGGCATTGTTAAAAAAAATTGGCAGATCCCACGTGCAGTGGGAATCAAGGAAATGCGAAGCACGCATAAGGAACGTAAAATGGATTTGCATTGTCGTCTCGCTACACCGAGTTTGGTACATATGAAGTTAACGAAACGGCCGCAAGAGCGCCATGACTGTGGCATGTAAACCATGCCGCTCATACACGCATGTCATGATTCTAACGTTATGACTTGTCATTTACGTTCGTCATGCAGTCATGTTGTCCCATAGCAATTTTGGTATACATCCCTTTAAAGAAACTAGTGGCATGTAGATCATGCCGCTAATGATATGCATGTCACGATTTTCATGTTATGACCTGTCATTTATGATCGTCATGCAGTCATGTTGCACCAAACCAATTTTCGTATAGGCTCCGTGCAGTCGAGTTTACCATGTGCGACATCAGCGCCAGAATGCACTGCCTGGCGGAGAGAAGAAGCAAAATTGGGCAGACTGTGGCAGGGAAATGCGCGAACGCGATGCGCGTCTCCAACTCTATAGCAGCAGCGACCGCCCGTCCCACCTTCTTTCGTTCCATTTCCTTTGAGACGCGCGCTCCAAACCTGCGGCAAATTGTTCCAAAGGGCCACGCCGCGAGCGTTCGTGTGGTTCGCAGCACGCCCGGAAAGCAGCGAAGAAACGCGCGCGTCGCTGTCGCCACGGTTTCCACCGTGCGCGACTGAGCCGTCCGACGAGAGCTACGTAGCGTCCTCTGGTCAGTAGACGGAGCCATCCCATTAACGAAAAGGCAGTATAGCGCCAGGACCATGGCATGTAAATCATGCCGGTCATGACACGCGTGTCATGATTCTAATGTTATGACCTGTCATTTACGTTCGTCATGATGTCGTGTTGTGCCATAGCAACTTTGGTATACATCCCATTAACGAAACGCCTGGCATGTAAATCATGCCGCCTATGACATGCATATCATGATTTTCATGTTGTGACCTGTCAGTCATGTTCGCCATGCAGTCATATTGTTGCATACCAATTTTCATACATATCCCACTAACGAAACGGCCAAGAGATCACCAAGACCGTGGCATGTAAATCATGTCGCTCATGACATGCATGTCATGATTTTCATGTTATGACCTGTCATTTACGTTCATGATGCAGTCTTCTTATGGCATGCCAATTTTCGTATACATCCCGTTAACGAAACGCGCGGCGTGTAAATCATGTCGCCCACGACATGCATATCATGATTTTCATGTTGTGACCTGTCAGTCATGTTCGCCATGCAGTCATGTCGTGGCATACCAATTTTCGTATACATCCCATAAACGAAACGGCCAGGAGAGCACCAAGACTGTGACATGTAAATCATGCCGCTCATGACACGCATGTCATGATTTTCATGTTATGACCAGCCATTTATGTTCGTCAGGCAGTCATGTTGTGCCATACCAATTTTCGCATACATCCCATTAGCGAAACGGCTAGGAGAGCACTAAGACGGTGGCATGTAAATCATGCCACTCAGGACATGTGTATCATGATTTTCATGTTATGACCTGTCATTTGTGTTCGGCATGTAGTCATGATGTGGCATACCAATATTCGTAAACGTCCGATTAGCGAAACGGCCAGGAGAGCACCAAGACTATGGCATGTAAATCATGCCGCTCATGACATGCATGTCATGATTTTCATGTTATGACCTGTCATTTATGTTCGTCATGTAGTCATGATGTGGCATACCAATATTCGTAAACATCCGATTAGCGAAACGGCCAGAGAGCACTAAGACCATGGCATGTAAATCATGCCGCTCATGACATGCATGTCATGATTTTCATGTTATGACCTGTCACTTATGTTCGTCATGTAGTCATGATGTGGCATACCAGTTTTCGTAAACATCCGATTAGCGAAACGGCCAGGAGAACACCAAGACCGTGGCATGTAAATCATGTCGCTCATGACATGCATATCATGATTTTCATGTTATGACCTGTCATTTATGTTCGTCATGTAGTCATGATGTGGCATACCAATTTTCGTGAACATCCGATTAGCGAAACGGCCAGGAGAGCACAAAATCGTAGGCGGCTAGATAGATAGATAGATAGATAGATAGATAGATAGATAGATAGATAGATAGATAGATAGATAGATAGATAGATAGGTACGCTCAAACTCGCCGAAGTTCGCTAAAAACTAACGAGTAGTGATCAACATGCACCGAGTAGCAAGCTTGGCCGACATGGCGCCAACTGGACCGCTTCTCTTCTACAGCGTATGTCTTGGCTAAGATTTCGTCTTTCGTCACGGCCAAAATCCGACCGGGACCACAGGCGCATGCGCACTAGTTCTGAAGCTTTTTGCAGAAAAAAAATCTCACTACCAACCACTAGCCACGTCACGTGCAAGGAATGCATCAATCACAGACGCGGATGACGGAGAAAAAGAAAGAATATGCGCGAGAGTGAGGAGGATGGCATAGAGAACAATGCGTGTAGGTACCTTGAAACTTTTTTTATCTAGGGACCTTAGACCGTTTTGGGCGTCAGCGCCGAGTGGCGGAACCAACTTGAAAAAGGGTCGTGGCTATGCGCCCGCCGACGCCACGCGATTGGATTGGACCGTCGTCTGCTAGGCTCTTCTTTTTTGCGTTAGACACGCCCCTATCAGCTTGACCTAGACGGACAGACAGCATGACTAGGTGAATTGTTTTGCTCGTATATAGTGTTCCGAAAACGGGCGTCGATATCATGCGATATATGCGATATCATGCGATATCATGCTATTTTCAGCTGCATTAGTTAAGCGTTTGGCCCAGTGTTGAGGGGTGTAGAGGAAAGAGAGTGAAGAGAATAGAAAGGAACGGGACTCCTTCTTTAGACACGAGTTTACCCACACCACCGAGCAACATGTCCGCATCCCTCTCCCCCTATTAAGAAACCCCCCCCCCCCCTGCTTCCCTGGCTGCACTGGGAACCAACGCCAGTGCCTCCACCATAGGAGGTGGACACTAATCACTCGTCCACCACTGCGGTAGCATAAACAATCACACATGTAAACATGAAGCGACCCTTTACACGGCTCATGACGCTCATCTGCAACTCCACTGCGAGTAGTGCAGATGCATTCCCATTTTTGAAGGCATAAGCACCGCAGGCTGTGAAAGTTAGAATTGAAAAGGTCCCAGAAGCCTCGGAAGTATACTGGGATCTTCTTGAGGTACAGTCGCAATCATAAGTTTTGAGACAATGCAAGCCCGTGGCAGTATGTATACATGCGCCGTCTCATGGCTTGGTGCTGCTGTCGAGTCTCGCTATACACATGCACGTCCATACTAACCTGCTGGCCTGCTCGTTCAGTGCCCGCACACCCTTAAGCGAGCCACCCACCGCAAATTGTGGCTGCCACCACCAGCAGCGCTGCAGCCTGGAAATCCTTGGTCTGACCTCGAGCTCATAAATGTGGGAAACTGAAATGTTCTCAGAACTAATGGCCATCAAAAGCATAATGTCATGATCAAAAAGCGCTACTCCAGTGCAAGTCGTTCCCTCTGCTATGCTCAAGTATTAAAGGGGTCCTGAAGCACCTCTCGGACTTCGCGAAAAAACACGTTCTATCGACAGTGTAGGCTGCAATAAACAGCTCACCCAAATTCTACAGTCGTGCGCGAAGCGTAGAGTTAACAGGGCAAGCACAAAGTTGTCCCTTACCTAGGAGCTCTCGCTTCAAAAAAAGGCCGGTTCTCAATCTTTTTTTAATATGCTCTAAGACGAAATAGAGCATATTGCTGCTATTGGCTGGTAGCCGGCATAAATTAAGAGCGATGTTTGAATCATGTTTGAATCAAATGAACTTGGTTATGCTGTCACTGTGTATAATATTTTTTGCAAGTAAATAAACAAGATGAAGTAAACAACAAATCTATCAACTTCGTTTAAAGTTTTGATGCGAAAGACGCATTTCCGGTAGAAGAAAACTGTCGTCTGCACTACTCGGCGCGCTCGCGCGTCTTTTTGGCGCTGTGGAGTTGGTGCTTCGTTTCCCGTAAGTTTCGTCAATAATAAAGAAAAATAACGTTCCCGTATGTACCACAAGCACGCGCTCATGCACCTAGGTTGTCGAAGTTGCGGTTCCTTTTCGACGCCGCGCCCTTTGTAACGCTGCGGCACTATCGCGAACTTTCACTCGAAGGCAGCACACAAAGCCAGTTTCCCACGATCAGATGCAGCGGAAGCGACGTTCAACGTTTAAGGAAACGTGTTATCTATCCTAACCAATTAACCTTTTGTTGCCGCCGGGAGATTCAGCTTGCGTGATAAGATGCACCTGTGCTGTGGACTTTCACCGACGGGATATATCCTCTCGGAGTTGGCGCACAGCCGCTGCAGTGGTTTTTCGGCTGCTTCTGTGCGATCCACTATTCAGTTTCGGCCGCGCTTAAACAGCTATGCCGGAGCTGGCTGTCGATTTTTGCGGATGGGCTCAATCTGGCGAATGTGAAACTCTGCACCGCAGTCGGCGTCATCAAGCGAGCGCGCACTGCGCGCACACCTAACCCAGGGAGTAACGAGCAAGGAAACGGTGCCCTGCGCTGCCGTCGGCTGCAAAGTCAGCGACAGGAAAGGCATGAAGTCCTGATATACGCTGGCTCGCGATGATGCCTTGCGGTGTGCATGGCTGCAGCGAGCGTATTGGCCTTCCACCCACGGAGAAGCGAAACAACCTACACTTTTGCGGCAGACACTTCGCCGTATTGCCTCTCTTCACGACCCCGAACTGGCGCAGGGTTAAGGAATCAGTTGGGCAAGTTTTCATCTGGAGCCAAACGCCCTGCCTACGTTGTTTCTTCCTGGCATACAGGCAAGTGAAAAGTGCACACTTAACGTTCTTTATTTGTTGCTAACTTTTGTAGCAGTGCGATGGAACTCTCGCCAGTTAGCGCCGGGGAAAGTACTGTATATAATATTTTACGTAGTCGGGGATACAAATTTTGTTGCATGGATGGTGCAATCAGCATTTAAATGTGTAGCATGTATGTATTTATGCTTACAACACAACACCGTACGTAACAGTAGCTCAGTAGAAGTGACTCTTCTAGGTATTCGTTTTCAGAGCTTACCAATCGTTCAGTGAGGCAGAAAGCCAAATTCTGCTTCAGTTTCTTTTATATAAGGCGCAATACTATTCGTATAAACGTACCAATATTTGATTTGTTAATGAGCAATATGAGCCGTGTAAACCTTAGAAAATGTTGCAGCTCTGTGAAAAGGTCAATGCTGGTGCGTGCAAGCACAACAAGCATGAATAGATAGCAAGTACCAAATATGCATTTTTAAAGAAAGTGACAATAAGCAAAGTGGCATTCAATGCTTTATTTTTGTCAAGCGCTTTCACTAAGAAAACAGAAGTAAAACTGTACCACGTTATTGTGGCCAATTACATGTTTTCAATTAAACTGACTGCAATGTACACTACTGCAGGCTTTCTGTTTCAGTGAATGAACTCACTTTTTCTTTACGTGTTGCATAATGTTTTTAATGATTCACTATTTTGAAAAGTGTACTATTGAATTAATCAGCCAGCTGGATTACATGGCAGGCCATAGAAGCTGTATGATGTAACACACGTAGTGTTGCCATTCAGTTCAGCACAGGGAGCTATAAAATGTCAAACAACATGCTTAGACTAGTTCACAGTCTGTTGTACTGCTTTATATCATGCTAAACATGCTCTGGGTGGTCCAGTACAGGTATGTTGGTCAGTAAGCACAACTGCAGGTGTGTGCATGTGGGTGCTTATATGTGTGCATGTAGCGTACATACAGAGTGTCAAGATTTCGGGGAACAGGGAGCATTTGAAAACCCTGTCTACACATACACGTTCACTTTGTCTAATAATATGTCATGTAGTAATTAAACAATCAGTCGTTGGAGGCAAATACCTGAGTGTAGCAGATTGGCATCTTAAACACACAAGCACTATTTCACATTTAGGCATTTATGGTCACATGAAGTGACATTCAATTTGCACGATCAGTGGTCTAATATGATAGTGATACATATTTTCATATCCCAGTGATCCAGTGCACGAAGAACATAATCGCTACTTCACCAGAACAGCCCCATCTTGCGACACACAGGCTGGAGGTTCACAGGGGGTGAGTAGGTGTACAGAAACTATAATGCCCTTCTACCTAAAACTCTTGATTCACAGTCTCAGCATGGCACTGGGTCCAGCAAAGTGCATTCATCTGCAGCTGGCATGGAAGTGCCATGTCAAGTAAGCATCAGATCTCCTCAAGTTTTGTGTGATCCTGTGCTAAAAATGACTTAAAGCTCCATGCAGCTCTCAGTTCAAAGTGTGTAACCTTGCAGATTCAGATCTCTAGATGCAGCTGTCCTCCTGTTGTGTGCATTGTTGGCACTCAGACAGCCATCATAAACAAGACAGTTGCTACAGAAACCTCATATAAGGAGGCAGCGACACCATACAAAAACATCACTTGAGCAAGCTACAACTTTTGGATGAGACAACCTTTAGCACAGCAAAGTTGAAATTTGGTAGTTTTTAAATCGTACAGGTACAAGCTTTGGCTGTTTTGAGTGAAACAAAGACCAGTGCACTCCAACCACAAGGCCTGTACACCTGTGTAAACACTTCAGTTACCAAAATAAGCGAAAAACAGTGGTGTAAACAGCAAAACACAACCAACAATGTCAAAGTGTGTTGTTAATCTAATGGCCAATTCTTTGTTCAACAGTAAAAATGGATGCTCTGCAGTTTTTCAAAATATTATGTGGGAAATTTTGCAGCCTCAAAGGCCATCCTCAGTGCCTACGCATGTAAAGAAGGAGGTGTGGAAACTGACACATGTGCACATCTGGACGCATCAAGCCAGTGTGGAGCAGTGGGTGCCCCATCACCAACGTGGAGGTTTCAGCCAGCACGCGGTTCACCACCAGTGCCAGACGCAGAGGAAGACGCAGACGCTGCAGAGCTTCCATCCGTCATTCCTGAGGTAGACACAAGCAGCCAGCGTTCCTTTGATGAGAGCTTTGCAAGGTGAATCACAGGCCATAGTACAAAATTAACATCACCCAGCAGTGTGAATGATACAAACACGGTGAACAACACTGCAGCGTAATGTTAGGCTCCAGTTTGCCACCTGCAAACAAATAACATGGCAAAAAGTGAGGAATTTCTATCATTGTAATTTGCATAGCATTATTCAATTCACCACATAAGCCAGTGCTTTTCAGACAAGTTATTTCACTTTGGCATGGAAATCGAAAATTGGAATGTGAGGCCGTAAAACTATATAATGAAACACGAGGTGCAGAATTTTACTTCTTACCCAGCAGTTTCCTTAAATGTCTTGAGCATTGAGCACACTGCTTGCTTATCTGATAACTCCATAACCGAGATGTTTGTATCCACCTTTGAGTTTTCGATCAGTTCCGACTATTACAATGTTGACATGTTTTTAAACCATTTTTATGCAATTGTTAATGATAGTATACTTATCACATTCGAACCAAGTGTGTAAAGTGCCATCCCAAAAATCCTTGATACATGCGTCAGATTATACACTTTCGTAATTTGTCAATTTGTCGTATCAGGCACCTGCGTGAACAACCGAATGCTTAATTCAATATTTCTTTGCTATCATTCATAAAAACAAGCCATCGAAGTTCTGGAACGCCGTCAGTCCACCAAGTCAGAGCTGTCTTTCTTCATTTTTTTTTGATAAATCATGCTTAGATAATCTCAGTGTTACGAAAGCATTTAATGACCACTTTGAATCTGCATTGATTTCTGATGATGGATGCACTCACTCATTTTCCACTAATTCTTCATCATCACATTTTCCTATTATGCTAATCACTACAGCTGGCATATGTAACCTTATACTCAAAACTGATACAGTGAAAAGTTTAGAGGTGGACAAAACACTGCGTTTCTGAGACTGCATGCTGAATGCAGCTCAATATTATAATTTTATTTATTGGAAGGCGCAGAGGTTGGCCTTAGTGCACTCTGGACTGCTCAGGTAGAAAATCTGCACAGGCAGAAAATGAAAAGTGGAGAAGAGGGGGCAAAGAATGATGATAGGGGCAGGAAGATGTGATGTGTGTGTACATTCACCACACACAGTGCCTTCAGTGCCTTTTGTAAAGTCTATTATTTAGTCTGCTATTCTTGAACAAACGAAGTACTGCGTTTCCACTAGATGGACACAGCACACTGGAAGCCATCAAGTCTAAACCAATTTTTGCAAGAACTGCAACTTTCAAAGACAGTTTTCCCATGGACCATTTCTGACTGTAACTTTCTTCCTAAGGCCTCTTTCCAGTCGTCTAGCTTTCTGAAACCTTTAGCATGACATTCCCATGAGTGAATTGTGTGTGTACATTTTGGTTTCATTTTGGTTTCATTCGTTCAATATTTGTTCACTACTACTTCTTGTGTTGCATTGTTCTCTCATGCGTTTCGAAGCCCCTGATGCAAGGGCCAAGAATGTTGCTGTGTACTATCATTAAATAAATAAAGAAACCTTAAAATTGATACTGTAACCTAGTTGTTGACATTCTTTGACGGTGCAATTTCTATACTACTTGCGCCTGTCTCTCGAAACACTTTTTACGCCCTGATGGAATTGAGGGAAATAAACCGAACTGTACGTGGTCGTGTCGTTACAGTCTCATTCTTCACACCAGCACAGTGCTACACAAAATCAGAAAGCATCATAAAAAGACACTCCAAGGAGAGACTCCTTGGCACTTCAACAGTGAGTGTTGAAAGCCAACTGCACGCACAAGCCGTAATTACCTTATGAAGTTTTATAATTACTTTTATGAGTTGAGCACACTATTAAAATGCTTTCTTGCGACTTGTGTAAAGGTAGCTGCACTTACTTTTGCATGGGGTACTGGAAGCCTACATAAGTGGCTGACAGGAGCTCGTTCCTAATCCTGGCAACCATGCAAGCTGGCAGTACCTATTGTACCTTCGAAGCCTTTTCCAAATCCACCTCGTGAACATCCTGCATGCCACAAATCAATATGTTCTGTAAGCAATAAGAAAGCATGTGAAGGCCACATTAACTGTATGCTTTGCAAGTGCATGTATACTTGTGCATTTCTCGCTCGATTTTAGTGCCACTTTGTGTCACCTCCCAGTATACTGCTTCCAAGACGGCCGGGTTTAAACACACACTTACAAAGTGAGCGTGGCGGATTACGCAGTCACGTTGGAGATATCCCGCCAGGATACGTTCTCCAGCGCATTCTCGGTTGCCACGCAGTGCCCACAGGTAAACCTGCATGCGTAATCACGCAGGAAGATATTTCTTGAAGGCAAGAAATTTAGCAAGCTCGCTTTTCTTTTTATGCTGTTACGGTCCCCGCTATCTACTAGCTCTGCGAGGTGGCCGCGCGAATCAGCTAGTACACAGTTAGGAAGCTAGAATGACATGGCTGCTCTGATCAGCTGTGCGCATCACTTTGGAATAACGCTCCGACGGTGCTTGGTTCATTTTAAGTTATCATAGTCACACAACACTGCCGTTCACCGCTGCTGCGCCGTACAATTAAAGTATAGCGATCTCACACAAGTCTTCTTGCAGCTAGCACACGATGAACTTTCGCCGAAATGCATGAAAGCAGGTTGCGATCGAGCCCGCTCTAGATAGAGTCTATGACACAGTATGATTAGGCTCGACCCGCATAGAAGGCATGCATCGATCGGAGGCTTGTTATCATATTTGCAGGCGTACGTTTACAGCCAATTAGAGAAAAGCTTGAATCACTATTGCACACGGAAGAACGCAGCTTTAAAAAATGAAAGCTTTATATTTGCAATTCTAACAGCATAACAGACAAATTGAAATGCTCCTTTGGGCCGGTCATGGTGCGGAAGAAATCACCCAAACCAATCTGGATCGTCGGACAACGCAGATTTCAGTCAAGATCGGGCTCTATCGCGATAGATGCTGGCTTTCCGAGTGTGATCTAGAGAAGCGGACATGATTGTAACTGAACGTTCGTGGCAATTATTACAAATGCTGCAATTCACGCGAAAAAATTAGTCATACATGGGAGCTGTGAGCAAATATTGATGCGCGGTAAAGGAAATGTGCAGTGCTGTAAGCTTTCACGTACCAATTCATATCATCGCCGCCGCGTTACGAAGGTCCTGGGAGTTCTGGCACGTCCGATGCTCGAGCTTTGCGTTTTCTTGGGGTGTCGCCGTGAGGGTCGAAGCCAAGCGCTTCAGTCACACGTTCGATCCGAGCTCGCAGCGCAGGATCCATCGCTCACTGTTTTTCCCGGTGCTGACGTACGAGCAAGATCGAAAGTAAGTATATAGCACACGGAGGACGCAAGCGCGCGTGTTTCCGTGCTCGCGCCCGTGTGATGAAGGGAAACAAACAGCGGGTCGGGGCTCAGAAACAATGCAGTAGGCTGTAGAAAGATCGCGCGCGGTCGGGGCGCGCACCGAGCAGGCGACCGGAAATGTGAGTTGCCTACACCACTGGGTAGCCCCGCCAAGTAGGGCGGAAGGAGAACAACACAACATTGAATCTGGGTGACGTAAGGCGGTGGGCAGGACACCTCCTCTGGCGCCGCCCACCACAGACATAATCAGTCGGCTCCGCCGCAGTGTGAAAGGGAGATTTTCCTGTCTCAATATCTTTCCTGCTATCGCATATTTTCGGAAAATTCTTTCGAATGTGTATTTCTGAGTAGCCTTCAATACACACCAGCCGTTTTCAAAACCAAGCGCGAGGGGTGCTTCAGGACCCCTTTAAATGTGAAGCATTCCTTGACGAGCTCGAGCAACTTTGGCCGTATCTATCTATCTATCTATCTATCTATCTATCTATCTATCTATCTATCTATCTATCTATCTATCTATCTATCTATCTATCTGGGCACCTACATCTCCGCGCTCTCCTCGTCGTATCACTCACCCGATATACACCAAAATTTCGATGGATGGGTACAAACCTACAATGGACATGAATGATTGGTCTTTACATCTCTAACATGATATACTCATCATGTACATCACAATTAATTAGTCTTCAATCCCATGTGGCTCACAGCCACAGTGCTCAGTCCATGGTTTTTGGGTATGCACCACAGGTGTTCGGCTTTTAAGCAACCCATCATACGCTCATAACATGATATACTCATCATGTACATCACAATTAATTAGTCTTCAATCCCATGCGGCTCACAGCCACAGTGCTCAGTCCATGGTTTTTGGGTATGCACCACAGGTGTTCGGCTTTTAAGCAACCCATCATACGCTCATAAGTGTATCATAGATGCATTTCTCTTCGACAAAATAATCTGTATACCAATGTGAGTGCCAACGTTACATCGTACTATAGCAGTCCAGGGTCCAATGAAACATCTGGTGAGGCACACAGACTTCTTCAGAATATGTTGCAAAGTAAAGGAAAGTTTTACCATGTTGTATTACATCAAGTCCTACCATGAGCTACAATTCAGTCGCCAAGGTGCTGCAGTTTCCTTATTATCCCACATTAAGCAAGCACCTACTCATGCACTTTGCACAAAGGTGTTCATCCAATTCATAGCACTTCACTAATGCGTCATGATTTACCACCGGCAATTTCCTTACTGGATGCTACGCATGATACCGATTCCCACAGTGCATAGTATCTGCGGAATTTTTTTCACTTTCTTCTTGCGTGTCTCTATTGGCAGAAAAAAAGAGATGGTTCAGGTGCCTTACACTGCAAAATGCATAGGCTTGATGTGCACACTGCCGCTCAGTCTTCTATAGGCATGACACTACAAGTGTCAGTTGAGAAAAGGAATCAAATTAGTCAAGTTACTGCTCGCGGGCTTACTACAATACAAGATCTCAAATTTGATAAAGGGATCTTGGAGAGCACACAGACATGCAGGTCTATTGAGAGCGAATGGAGTAATGAAAGTAAATAGCATGCACACTTGCGCCTGTACACACCTATAGCTGTACCCATGTTGCAAGCTGACACATCTGTGTTTCACGAAAGAGCCGAGCTAGCACTGCGACACTCTGGCAAGCAGTCATCAAACCGTTAACGGGTGTGCTCATGCACACCGCCACAAGTTTGCATTGTCTCCAAAGTTATGATTACAAAACAACGAAATATGTTACAGAAACAATTTTCAGCCTCACTGCCAGAGTGGCAGAGAAACAATTTCTTTTGCTGCGCTTGTCTTTCTAGGTTTGTCAAGAGAAGTATCAGCTCGAGAATTCTGCAGAAACTCCATTGGAGTCCACTTAGTATACATAAGCATTATGTCACTTGCTCAACTCGGTTATTTGCTAATGACCACTTCTCGACCTTTCCTCAGCCACTGCTGACCATGAGTTTGATAAACTGCGCACTAAAAAGGTGTACAATTCGAGGCCCTATATATTTGGCAGGTTGAAGTTTCGATACCTTGAGATCATGCACTGATGCACGTACAACACTGACCAAGGAAAGAACATGATGACAAGCGCGAAATGTCACAGTTTGTTGCCAGTGGTAACATGACCTTATGTACCCAAGCACAAACAACACTGCACATGAAAGCATCGGTGAAACCACAACAATCCTGTGCATGCTAGTACACAGACACATGGCACATTTTTATACTGATACTTGCAGGCATTCTCTCCATTAGAAAAAAATAACACATACAACACGTGTGCGTGGCCGGAATGTGACGTTAACTGATATCCGTTTCTTAGCTTCTTGTCTTCGTCGCTGCTACCTTAACATGTCAACCCAGCTAGCCCGCAAGTTTGAAAAACATTGGTGAAGCGTGGTGCTACCTTATTATCCAATTCTCTGGAATTCGCCTGTACCAATCGCCACTCTTAACACTGTTACTTGCACTTTTGGGAGGGAAGAGGGGGTAGGGGGTTACCGTTGACATCGAATGACCGCGGCATTGTTCGTTACCCTCGGAATGGCGACATCGATATCCCTTGTGTGAACAGCTCACTTGGATGGCACGGAGTGCCTGCTTGTGTCAGGGCACAACCTTCCCTCGTATGTTTTTTAGTACAGCTATCGGACGCAAGTCGCAGTATGACATCTATGAGATCTCTCACACATATCACCTGAGAAAAGAACACATGTTGGTATGCATCATGCAAAGATCGATCTCTCAGTAAGCATGCACGCAACAGATCGCACCAACTACCGGAACACTCGCATACTGGCACGCTGATCACGACGCACATAACATGATGCAGTCTCAAACAAGTAATTGAAGAATAAAAACACACTCACATGTAAGTCGACGTTCAACGAAGACCCGACATCTTGGCTGGAGAGATTGATGCTGATGGCCATTCGGATGACGGAAAGCGTGGCGTACCGAAAGTCAACGTTGCCGGGTCTTCGTGACCTTTTGTAATTATTGTTAGGATTGTGCAATATTGTAAAGTTTACACACGCGAAAGGCCGCGTACTCTCACGTTGGCTACGTTCGAGAATCACGGTCGATGGGAAAATGACGGTCAGGGCGTGTGCAAATTATGTGCACTTAAAGGGATCGTGAAAACAGTATGGAGATGCCCGGTGCGCACTTAGAACAAAATTTATTTATTTATTTATTTTTACATACTGCAGCCCAATTTGGGCTATCGCAGGAGTGGGTTTTTTATACATCAGCACACACAAGAATACAACTCTGAACAACAAACAAGAATAGAACTCTTAATAAACAAATTCCAAATCAATACATTAATGCAAAAAATTACAACTCAAACAAATCGCGAATCAATACATTCATGCAAGAAATCTTCTAAAGGCAATGATCTAGTTGACCCAGGTAATACATTCCATATTTCTATAGTGTGCGGGAAAAAGCTGAATTTAAATAGGTTAGTACGTGGATGGAATGGTGTCAGGTTGAGCTTGTGGCTATTCCTTGTGGGTTTCAGTTTATCAGGAGACAGATATTCGTTAGTTAATGCGTAGCGTGGAGTATTAACAAGAATATGCAGCAACTTTAGGCATTCGAGATCGCGTCGCTCAGACAAGGTTTGCAGACCTAGCGTAGCAAGTTGAGAGGAGGGTGAGAAATTCCAGTCGTACCGGCGGAAAATGAAACGGATGGCTTTCTTCTGAACGGATTCTAGTGTGCTGATGTCCGATTTTTTTATGAGGGTTCCATACGGGGCAGGCATATTCAAGGATGGGACGGATGAGCGATTTATACGTTAGCAATTTTGTTTCGCGTGGAGCATCTTTTAATGTACAATTTAGGTAGCCCAGTTTCTTTAAAGCTTTATTGCAAGTGTATTCGATGTGTTTAGACCAAGACATATTAGGTGTGAAGATGAGGCCTAGGTATTTATATTCGGACACACGTGAAAGAAAATCGTCAGAAAACGTTTCACGAGCCTTTTAATAGCACATTAACGCATCTTCCGGCCCGACAAACAATGTACACCTTACCAGAACTTGGTACAGGCGGCCTTGGTTCAGCGCTGATTTTCTAAATGTGCAGCTGAGTGTAGGCGTGATAAGCACCATCTCCGCTCACACACTAGTCTCCTCGTGTTTTCTGGTGGTACAGTCGAGGGTACTGTCTCAGACCCAGTAGGTCTTGCGCAGAACTACGGCGCTCTGCAGCTGACCCAAAGACGTTGGTTTGATCCCAGCCGCGGCTATTGCGTTTCGGTGTAGTCGAAGTGCGATGCTCTTTGCTTCACCCATTTTACAAGATCGTCACGAGCCGTGGTGACACGGCATGATATTGACAGGCTAAATCTCAGACAAATCTTGAATGATAAAAAAAAGAAAAAAAAAACGCTGGTAGCAGCAGTGAGGCTTAGCATCCCGTTGGTTAGTTACTGAAGTTGTGATGTAGAATAGCAGTGGTGACTTCAAAGGAGAATGGCAGTGCGAGGTTGATGTATCAATTAAAACACACATTACATGCAAAGGTGACAACACTGGTTGTCATCATTGCATCTTATTGACGTACGTCTGTTTTGTGTTTTTGGCGCTGTTACAATTTACATGATGTCGGCATTGTTAAGAACGCAGGAATGAATACGTGCAGTTGGAAATCTCTATGCAAATGGAGCAAGTTTCCATTTTCCCTTTTTCTCTCTGTGACTTCCCTCCTGCAGTGCAGAGGAAGGCAAATAATGGTTATGCTTAGTTTCATGACTTAATTAGTTCCCACTGGTACCTATATGGACAGCAACAAGCAACATTCAAGCATCCTATCACTGATGCACTCAAGTAAACAATGTGAAGAACATATGTGAGCACTGCCACTTGTCAAAGGAACCTACAAATTCAGAGGCATGTTTTGTGGTACAGCCACTCCTGAATCTGTTTAGCATAGAAGCTACGGAACCAATAAAGCTTGCCGTGTGCAGGTTTACAGAGCATATTAATCCATATTGTGGCTAATTCCGACCTTTTTATGTGATAACTAGTGCACTAATTTATAAGATTTCTTCCACTTTACTGACACCTTATTACATATCAGCCCACTGTAATTAAGCTGTACAGGTCCCCAGCAGCTTAAAGCCAACAATGAAACTTGTTGCTGAAAGCAATATTCATTGTTAAATATGCTGTTGCCCTTCAATGAATGCAGTGCTTACATGAAGCTATAGTAAGTCTCTGTTTGCAACCTAGCCTCATAAGAGGTCAGTTAATGTGTGGCAATGACTACAAGAAAGCATATGCTAGTGCTGATTTAGGATTTGAGCATCTGTAATTAAGGCTCATCTGAGTTGCAGCATCCCTAGCTGCTGCCACACATGCTAAAAAACAGTACAAATATCAATCACTATGTGTTGATACCTACACACAAATACAACATATAAGTACAGATACAAACAAAATTACAAATATCTCTGTGTAAAAGTACACACAAATGTCACTGGAGCACCACTTCGGTGTTCCGCTAATACAGCTAAGCACTGCAAGGCGCAAACAATAGTTCCAGCTTATATTTCGCATTTATATGGCACCGTTACTCTAGTTCGCAGTCATGATATCTACCATTGTCTATACAGTGTTGTCACACTACCATCTTCGACTTCACGTACATAAATTATGAAGAAATCTCTGCACCCCTTCCTTCAAAATCCACGTACCCCTACCCCTCAGTGTATTTCATCATTTGGCAGGAAAGGTTTAAATGTACTGCAGGAAAGACATTCTGGACGTTTTGCTTTCTTTTTTAAATTTCATGTTGCATGTCAGCACACTGATGTAGTCGTATCAAGCCTGTCAAAGTATCTTTGAGGTGGGGAGTGTACTCGCTCAAAGGAGCTTTTGGTTCCGTCAGAATAAAATGATTTGTTGTGAAACAGGGCACAGTGTGTCAACTAATATTTATTTAAAAGCTTCCGAAGTTTCATGGAGCAGTCCCACGAACTCCTCAGTCACGATCAATTGAACACATTCCAAACTGTTTACAGTGTTAAGGAGAGCCACCAGCAAGATTTTTCAATAATTAAAGCTGACATTCAGTGCACTATCTGGTTTGTTCTCTTTTGATTTTCTTCAGAGCTGTTTTGTTTATACACTAGACTGTTATTTTCCTATTCACATAGCAAAAATAAATGGCTGTTGCTGATCCATGCAGAACAACACTGAAAAATAGGGTGATGATATATCTGTGCATGATGTGGTTGCGCTCAGAGCAAAATGCACAGCAACTGCAATTGCATACACAAGGAATAGAGTAGTGCACACACTTTCTTGGGGATATGGCACAACAGTTTATCTTTACATGTAAACCAGAGTGCGTGCACAGTATTATAAAAGCAGGAGTGGTGATCGCATTTTTGCAACAGAGCACGGCGACGTGAAAGGAAACTGATAATATATTTTATGCACATGGTATAGAGCTGCCACAGCCAGTTCTTTGTCTGCCTCAAAGTAATGAA
Source organism: Hyalomma asiaticum (assembly GCA_013339685.2). Classification (NCBI taxonomy): domain Eukaryota; kingdom Metazoa; phylum Arthropoda; class Arachnida; order Ixodida; family Ixodidae; genus Hyalomma; species Hyalomma asiaticum. The sequence continues at coordinate 14,359,183 of CM023482.1, forward strand.
GGCTCACCTTGCAGTTGCTCAAGTCATTAAGTTTTTCAGCACTGTCACTATCATAAATATGGCTGGAGCAGAAATCCTCAAGGTGTGCAACAAGGAAGTCACGTGACAGGTGCTCAACAGATGCGGTATGTGGTGCCCCAAGGAGAAAATTATGCCTTTAGTGAAGAACACTTGAGAGTAATATGTCAAACTTGTGCCTACAATCTGCTCAACTGTCAGATGTGGCTTGCGGGAAGTGCTATATAGTGTCACAATCACGCTCAATCCTCTGCAAAGCAAGCAACTAAGGGAGGTTGGGGCATTATGTGAGGAAATGCATTTTACGGTACAGAATCTAGGCACACCCCATGAATTTTACATTTTGCTTCTTATTCGAGTGTGCCTTCCCATCTCATTACACTTTCTTTCTTTCCTGTGTTTCGATACATACGCAAGTAATTGTAAATTATTTGGAGGAAGTTTTATTTAGTAATATATGAACAACATACAAGATGCAGATGTGTACGTTTCATGTTATGTTCATTGGTTAGCAGCCTATGACATGTTTTAAAGAAGGCATGGAACACTCTTTGAACAGGGAAACGGTGCCAATCAGTCGTGGAGGCTCATGTGAACATGTGCGTCGAATATTGTTGCACTGAATGCACAAGGGAATTTGCAATTTTGTTTCAAACACAGCTGAAAAGCATCCACTCTTCTTTCAACAAATGACATCCCTCTGGGCACTAACGTCGCTGCACTCTTTCTTTAACCTTTAATAACGAGGTGCACATTTTCTTCATTTGTTGAATTCGAAGCGAACAAATAAAGCATATCGGGCTGTCTGGGATCGCAGACTCAGCCAATGCTGCTTCTGCCTCAATCAACTTAGAAGACAGTGGCGTCATTTGTGAGAAACAAAAAGGCAACACTGCCATGAAACCCAACACACTGAATTCCATCATGATTGTGCTATTAATCTGAACTTGAAAAAAATAACAAGATGCTGCTATGTACACCTGACAAGACCAAAAGAAGAGTAAAAAAAAAATGTCCTCACTTAGCACATAGTGTAGAATCACTTTAAATTTTTTTCAGAATTCTAGCTAGCTGTTTTTTTTGAAGTTTATAGGTACAATTTATTTTAAAAAACCGCAGTTTGATGCTAGTACACGAGCAGAATACATGCACTTATTCGGTTTTTGGTATGTTTGCACAGGCTAGGAGGCTATGTGCTCCGGATGTTTCCTTCGTGTACTTTTTTTTTTCCGACGATATTGCCCCGACCTAATTGATGAGCTTCGGAGCTCATCCCTTTCTTCACGCGCTCCTTGTCAACCCACTGTAGTACATAAAACACCTGGAGTGACGCCAGATGTTCCTAAAAAGCGAATTCGTGCTTGACTGCCGTCATACATCATCGCCGACGTGTGAATCCTAGCAATGAAGTTCAAAAGGACAGAAAGTTGAGCGAGTTGGTAACAGTCCATAATCAAAAGAAGAGGCGTGCAGGACACGGACACAAGGAGAGCAGTGAACACCACGAACGCCGACTACCAACTCCTTTGTCCGTGTCCTGCACGCCTCTTCCTTTTTTTGATTATGGAATCCTAGCAAATGTGGCTTTCGGACAGCGGCTTGCCGGTATCGCCGGAATTTCGTAGAAAATATGGATTATGGCTCGTTTCTGGCACGAAATAAATCCTCATTGAGTAGTATAATGACTAAAGGGAGCCAGTCTGCAATGCAGCGCCCATTTCGAAAGCACTCGAGGGGTCGGAAGCAGCCGCTGTGCGAAAGTAAACAAACACCGCCAAGGGCCGTTCCGATCGACTAAGCGGCTTGCTTCGTTTCTGCGCTTCATTCACATCGGAGTTTCGAGAAAGCTAATCGCATGCGCTAACGCACGACATATGACTAAAAATCTTAATTTAGTCGGCGAAAATGAGCGCGTTGTGATGGGCTGGCGGTTGATAGCGAACGACGACAGCTACAACCTCGGCCTCGGTGCCGTCCGGGCGTCGGGCTGCTGTGATGCGTCTGTTACTCGCGAAGGCATAGTGTTATCGGCAATGTTCTTCAATTCTGTTACACAACTAAGCAGGGCTGTTCAAAATGGTTTATTTTTCACTTAATACACGAGGACACGATGTGTTATCGGCGTCTGTGCCGACGCGCTGATCTCACATATCTTGACTACGTGATCTTTACCAGTCGTATGTCGCATGCCGGATCGCACGCAGAATTGTAAAAAAAAAAATTACGAGTGGAGGATTCGAGCTCTCAACGACAATGTTCGTACGGAGAGCACCTAGCGCTTTCAGTGACTGAGCTATGCCGCCATTGCATTCCAGTCATACTTAGAGTGCTATGGCTTAGCCGACTTTTTTTTCTTTATTGAAACTGACGAGACTAATCCGCGCATTTGTGCCTGCGGGTGCCGTAGTCTTTCTGTTGTGCGGTTCTGAGCAGCCTGTTCTATTACAGCAACCGCACTGTTGTATCACAGTTGCATAAACCTAGTTCTCAAACACGGGACACGCATCAATTGGAAGTTGCCAGTCAAAGCAGGGACGGCAGAGCTAATTGGCCACTGTGCACACACTCCGATCCGATAGGTCCTGCTTGCCGCTATAAATCTATGGAAGCGGGATCCAGTGTTGTCATACCGGGGCGCCTACAGTAGGAGCACGGCATCGGACGCTCGGCACGTGATAGCAAAATACATAAAGTTAAATCGGTGTAACAGATCTTGATTCGGATTACGCGTTGCTGCATGCGGTCGCTTTCAGTCGTGATGATATGGTCGCTGTCTCTTCATCGCGATCTTGCCCCCAGATCGTTATGGCTGACGTCAGCGCCAAACTGCGTCCGTGCTACTGTGGGCCGCGTAGCAGCAGTCAGTATTGATAATATAAATTCGATCCGAATCGGGGTTGATCACGCCTAAAGCTGCTCGTGCGACACCGGTGTTAACTCAATTATCTTGCATCAGGCATTTAGCCGCTACATGTTGCTGACCAAATGTACGTCTTTACACTCTGCTCAGGGCGTTACTCTTTGAAACTTTCGAAGTAAGCGTTGAAATGGCACAAAAAAAAGAAAGAAAATGTCCGGTGCAGGAACTGGCTCAAAAAAAAAAAAGAAGGCCAATGGTTTGCCAGTTGAGGAAGCTTGGTTTCAACACTGGAAAATATCTTACGAACGTCAGCCCGATAATTCCGTCGTAAATGGATGGCTTGCCAATAATTCTTACTGCCCGGGTAAATTAGGCCAATGTTTCCACTCTTTAAAAATGGCTCTTAGCAATACTGGTAAATGGTTCTGCAATGCGGACCATTGTGTCCTGTCTTTAGAAATGGCTCGGCGAATACTGGTTAATGGCTGTGTAACTCGGGCCTACAGTGGTATACTAAAAGAGTGGTAGAGACAATATTGGCATTACATTGTCAATTCCAGCCCGTGGTTGGGCCCGGAACAGCCAATGCATTTCCAACATTGGCCCCTCTTACTGCGCTGCCTGGGATACGTCCCGCCATGATTCTGCTGGTTTCTCTCCATTTTTTCTTTTGTACGGCCGAGACCCCATCGTCCCTTTTGACACGCTCTTCCCAACCGCTCCCGACGCGACGTCAGAATACGCCCGTGATGCCATCTCTAGAGCTGCACAGGCGCGTGAAATTGCTCGTCGTCGTCTTGAGACTTCGCAGGAAAAGCAACGACGCGCATACGACGCTCGCCACCGTGACGCCCACTTCAGCCCTGGCGACATGGTCCTACTTTGAATACCATCACGGCGAGTTCGCCTTTGTGAGGAGTTGATGTCGCCATATTCAGGCTCCTAGCGTGTCTTACGAAAAGTGACTGATGTGCCCTACGAGATCCAACCTCTCGACGACACCTCAGCGCGACCTACTTCTGATATGGTCCACGTCTTGCGCCTGAAGCGCTATCACTCGAACCTGCCAAGCGCCGAGACGGCGCCTTGGCCGCCGGGGGTCATGCAACGAAGCACTGCGATAGAAGACGATGGAGACAGCACCGAGGAAGACGACGTTCGCTGATGTACACGCGGACGGGGCTCCATCTTGTATGCCTGCGTTCTGCCCGTTGTACAAAGCGTGTAAATATACATTAACTACAGTCTTTCTTCCCCGTAACAATATTCTTACCTTGCGGCGTCTTCACCAGGCTACAGCATAGGGAACGTCTGCTTAGTCACATGCGATTGATTCCTTCGTGAAACAAGAAGAATTCATTGTTAATCATCATTCCAAACAGAATTTGTCACTTCGAAGTTGCCCCCACTAGTTGATTGAATTCCAAATTATTTTATTAATGTTAATTTGCATCGCAAAAAAACTTGTCATGTTTCAACATTTGCTCCTTATTTACACTGCCGATTTAACCTTCTTGCTTAGGTTTCGTTTGGAAAATTTTATCCCCCTTATCCTATCGGCCGGCTTCATGGCGAATCCCCCGTAGTGGGCAAGTGCCCCATATCCAAGGAACACGCAACCAAGACGCGTGTCACAGTTCAAGCATGGATGGAAAGGTGAGCTCTAGAGTTCTGTGTGGCTTGATGCGATGTATAACTCCGAGAAACGACACCGCACAGGCCACATACATCTCTCCGCAGAAAGAGCGTTAAGCGTTCGCATAAACGAACGTTGACTTTTTCATGTCACTTGTGAAGGTATGAGTTCGTTGAGGCTATTCTAAGGCAAACGCCCACCTCGCTCGCCTCTTGCCCACGATTATTTGAAGTCCGGACGTGATTGTGTGGCGAGCTTTTTCTGCGTCTAGTTTAAGCATGTTTTTGTGTTTAAACGTTCCGTACGCGCATGACTCGTTACCTCAACACTATTGTGGTAGTGAAAGCTTTGCTGAGTAAAAACGCTCACAATGTCGAGAAGACTTCCTCGCTAGGCAGTTTCAGCTGCGACATCGTTAGTAAAATATTTCCAAAAAGTTCGAGAGCTTGTGGAAACTTGCTATGGTAGTTTATTTCTTCTGCATTTTATTTTTTAGTATTGCACAGCATCCTTTTTAACAGCCAAGCTGTTTAACCTGGAGGATGGGCCGTTTGGCGTCCGCAGAAACCTATGGTAGCAATGAAAGAAGTGAGCGGGCAATTCTCTGACATGCCCAATGTGCGGCATTCTCCCACGCGTCCCTCCAAGCCATGCCAATCACATCATAGCGTAGCCTTGTATAGTATACGAAGGGGGCGGGAAAGGGGAATGAGAGTGACGAAGAAGAGGAGACGATGAGATACTGAAGAACAGCGTAAGTATGTACAGCATCGTATAGCAAAGTTGGTAGAGGGATGTGTGTGTGTGTGCGGGGGGGGGGGGAAGAGAGCATGACATAGCCTTGTACAGTGTAGTTCAGAAAGGGAAGTCAAGGTGACGAAGGATGATGTGAGGGTGAGGAGGAGAGGAAGGGCGGAGCACAGAAAAGTCTTTTGCAGCGAGGAGCACGGAATGGGAGCGAGCGTGAGGAAAAAGGGACGTGAGAGTAAAAAACAATAATTTGACGGTGACGGGGAGGACAGCTTCGAGGGCATAGCATCTCTTCTACAATACAGTGTAGCAAGGAAAAAGTGGTGAGGGTGCGGAGGAGACGAACGCCTACAGCTATGCTGCATCCTCAGTTTTCGCTCCCGCTACTGCGTAGGTGCCCTAATTTCTTTTTACGCTTCCATGTCTCGTTTACACCATTAGGAATATGGCATTAGGGAGGGGTCTTTCGCCACATCTAGGATTCGTAGCCTTTCCTGAGAGGCTGTAAGGCAATTAATAAAATTATTTACGTTGTACGGCTACTTTCGCAACGAATAGCATACCTTCACCGGAAAGGGTCAGAAATGTTTCTGGAGTGGAAACTGACCCCTGCAAATGAACCTTCACCATCTTAGCCCAGGCAAAAAGCGAAGAAAACTCGGCGTATTTCTCACGGTCCCTGTAGATTCAATGGTAATTTTTCCGCGTTCAGATACGCCCTTGTTTTGTTTTTCTTTATAAAACAAGCCTCGAAGACTTGTAAGGGGATCTAGACAACATGCTACCATGTGTGCTCAGTAAGACGCTGATGCTGCTTCTTTTACGGGCGAAGCTCCTTAGGATCGAGGTTTGTTCGTTTTCGCGTCGTAGCCACACTCGCGCTTGCTCTCAGAGCGTGTCATCCAGCGCACGATCTCTCTCTCTCTTCCATCTGCTGTCGTGAGAGAGAGCGAACGGTGCGCGTTCAGTATAGAAACACTTTTTCTTCGATGAACGATTTATCAGGTGCCAAGGAATGAGAAGGCGCCCTCGCCCACGAGAGACAACGCTGACGCAGGCAGCGTCTGGTAGCGAGTTTCTTGATTGAAAAAAAGAGACTCCTGGCGTGGCACAAGTGTTACCGCCTCCCCATATATATAGGCACTTGATCTTGACCAGCAGTGCAGTGCCGGTGGGAGATTTTTCTTGTGCGTAGTTCAACCATAAGCATTCGCAGCGTGCGCGTTAACTAAATTAATCCGGAACTCGGTACGATCTACGATGTGGGAGCGCAGGACTCTCGTAAAGAGCGGGAGCATAAATGACAACGCGTGTGTAAATACACGCACCTACTGCCACTCATTTACATGCATGAGTGGGCAATGTAACGGGTGATTTACGGCAACGAAGAACAATGCCTAGCTTTGCCCACTCGTCATGGTTCACTTCGTGGAGATGCGTGGATTTATTTAATAGCGAAGCTCTTTAGCAAACCGTTCCTTCTTCGCAGAACCGACAAACTATCATCATCACTAGTTGAGATCCGCAGCAGTGCACGTGCACTTCTATGGAACCCTAATGTGCGGCGTTCGAAACGCGCGCTTCTTTCTTCCCTTGCTCACGTGACCTCAGTCCGCTACTGCGCTGGCAAAAGTGCGGCTGGCGGCCGAAAGCAGAAAACAAAATGCGGTTGATCCCTCTGTTAAAGGAATCAGTATACCACGTAACTAGAATGTCTCTTTGCATAAGCAGTTGAACGTTTATTGCTACATCGAGGTGGACTTGCCCATTGCTATCAGTGTTTCGCTGGTACGGCACCGTTTGACGTGGATGAACACGCTCAACAAAACTTTCTCTGGGGCTAGTTGGTTCATAACAGAGCATATGCTAACGCGATTGCGTTAGAGCTCGCTTCGCAGAAATTCCGGTGCCGGCGTCGGCCTTGGCGCCAGCGTTTGTGAGCGGAAATTCACCGTTTCCCCTGAGAGAAAATAGAAGGTTGATGCATAGAAAAGAATAGAAAGACCTTCGCAACGAGTGGAATCAAACGTGCGATCCCTCACCCCGCAGCGCAATGCGCTACGCGCTTGGCCACTGCCTGATAATCACTAGCTACAGTTTTCAGATATCAGCCTCACGTTTTAACCACGTCGTGTTTGCTTTGCTTATAACCCACTTGTTAAGAAAGCACTCGTTCCTTTTGACTCAGCCCATTCCAAGTTTATGAAACGTGGTATTGCTTCTTTGTGTTTTGGGTCGGCGCTGCGCAAATCATGCGTTCACACTTTGCAGGCAGGCTTCTCTCATGAGATTACCAGGCTTATAAAAGCTGCTTTACCTCAATCGGTCGTCCTAGGCCTGGCCGAATCAGTTCACCGGAAGCTGAAAAACGGTCTATGTTCCAAGTCCGACGCTCCTGGAACAAATGCTATTAGGCCGGTGGTAGTGTCCTATATGCACAAGAGCAGCCACAACCTCAAGAACAGACACGGCGTCCGTGTTGCCTTTCCAGCCCCCAACAAACTTGCGCAGCTCTGTCATCGGACCACGAGTACCGAGACAAAAGGCTGCAAGAAGAAGCACACTGATCCATTTGGGTGCTGTGCAGTTGGGGTAGTATATGAAATTCCCCTAAGCTGTGGAAGGTCATATGCGGTCCAAACAGGCAGGTGCTTGAACGTTCGACTAAGGGAGCACTCTAACAGTTTAAGTAAATCGGACGGTGCGCACCTTAGCGTGCATTGTAGAGCCTGCGCGTGTGAACCGCATTTTAGGCGCGCTGCCATACTTGGTAGGCGTGCTAATAAAACAGCTGGGGCACTTTTGGAAGCCCACTTCATAAAAATGAAAGGAGATAGGTGTATGAGTGGTACCCCTATATTGCTGTTTGATGCCGACATGCAACTGTATTGCATGCACCTGAAATAAGATAAACAAACTTGTTTTTTCCATGATTGCTCCCTGTGGCGCATGTGCTTTAGTATAAATAGTCATCCTTCTTCCGTACTGAATAAATCAGTTGGTAGTGGCGCTCTTTGTGTCCCTCTCTTCCGTATGCTGATTTAGCGCCCTGTAAGCATATGCACTAGAATGAGCCCACGTTGACACATCGCCTCCATAGCATCAAGGGCCAAATTTCTGTGTAACTGAAGTGGTTTACGTAATAACTGAACGCAGTCAATCGTAAATGCCGCGCGACAAAGGTGTCGATCACATTTGCTTGCGCCACATTGACCCGTCAATATGGTTACCGTGCTTGCGCGCCCAACGCAGCAGTGTTCTCGTTGCCATCAAGCTCGAAGAGCGGTCGGCGGGGGAACGCTACCCACGACGAAACGTGACAGGTGCTCTAGCACTGCGCTGTCGCCGCACATACTCTCGAAGCTGTAGGAACGTGGCTTACTGCCCCGCCACGGTGGTCTAGTGGCTAAGGTACTCGGCTGCTGATCCGAGGGTCGCGGGATCGAATCCCGGCCGCGGCGGCTGCATTTCGATGGAGGCGAAATGTTGAGGCCCGTGTGCATGCGATGTCAGTGCACGTTAAAGAACCCCAGGTGGTCGAAATTTCCGGAGCCCTCCACTACGGCGTCTCTCATAATCAGAACTAGTTTTGGGACGTTAAACCCCACAAAACAACAAACAACGAACGTGGCTTACTTGTTCATTCTTATCACGCTTCTTTGCGATGCCCACGCGGCCACGCGCGTGTGCATAGAGGCGGTCTTTGGAACGTGCCTGGAATGTGGCCGCCATCAAGAAGATGCTAAGTAAGGCTTCAGTGATTCACTTTGCCTTCCTGGATGGCGGCACCGTTCTAGCGCAATGTGCTGGATGCACGCGCGCTGAGCCGGACGAGAGCGTCGAGGAACAAACGAAGAGAGATAAGAGGGTATATAAGGCGCGTTTGTACAGCTGCGAGCATGTGCGGTGTTAGGGCAGTGGTAGAGCACCGGTCACCTCTCGCCTTGGAGAGGGGCTGAGAGTTCGATTCCCGCCAAACGAACGGAAGTTTTTCCGAGTGTTTTTCTTTCTTGTTCTTACATCAGTACATGATACCCTTTACGGTAGACTATGATGTATGTGATCGCGGTGGACCGCGGCATCAAACACTTTCGTGTTAAAAGAACACAGTGTGTATTGATTTGCCCGGTGTGTGTGTTTGTGCAAAGGTGTGTGTTTGTGCATAGCTTCGCACGACGAGAGCATGCGTGCTCTCATGGCGTGAAGCTATGCGCAAATGCATGGCGTGTAATATAGCATGGGGCCGCGTCTGCCGCAGTCTGTTGTTCGACGATAACGTCTATACTAGAGCGACTCGGTGCCAAAGACACCGCGAAGGAGACAGAGCCATCGAGGCGCCCTAGTCTTCACGCTGAGCCTATGCTTCCTATACGGAGCGTTCGCTGAGCTGCGTGCGAGACATTGAGAAGCGTTTGCTGGGCCTCGCAGGGATTTGTGAGGCGTTTCCCGAAGCCTCAGACAACGATGAAATATGGGTGTGCAAGGGAAAAACACGGAACCAGTCAAGTGCTTGCTTGCGCCACTAGTTTAATGTTTACAATTTTTTAAGTTCTCCCTCATCTTTTATATTTCACCGACAACGAAGAAGCAAGCAACATCAGTGGCAACGCATTGTTCAACCAACTCCATGTTGCTCCATTGTGAAATCTGGCAGAAGTTTCCCTTTCTAACGCGATGGCGTTAGAGCTCCCTTCGCAGAAATTCCGATGTCGGCGTCGGTGACGGCGTCGGCGCCAGCGGTTGTGAGCGGAAATTCACCGTTTTCCTTGAGAGAAAATAGGAGGTTGATGCAAAGAAAAGAAACCTTCGGACCGAGTGGAATCAAACGTGCAACCCCTCATCCCGCAGCGCAATGCGCTACGCACTTGGCCACGCCTCAACACTCTAAACCAAAATAGTCGAAGAGGGGATACGCTTGTCGTCCTTCCGGGGAGTACGTGGGCTGCCACAGATTTTGAAGCAATTTTCGAGTGACTGCGAGACTAACAGCAGCGGTTCAAATTTTTAGAAGCCTCCATTTCCCACTCGATGGTTTTAAAAGATTCCAGGCAGAGTAACCGTTGAGCGAGTTCCGAGCAAGGGGGAAAAAAAAGAAAGCTGCCCATTGTGATTACATTTTTATTCGTTTTATCAGCATCTGTTGTCACACATACAGACTTTATCAGCATTTAATATCGCAGGTACAGACAGGTAAGAACTCAAAGGAACAAAGCTCACGTACAGACGCAAAAATATGCGCAAGCGTGTCAAAGGAATGCACCACATAGGCCACTCACCTCACACAACCATACATCGACGATCGAGTATACCCAGACATACTGCCCTACCATGTAGTGCCAGTGGGAAGTTCCTGTTCAGCGCAATTGCAAAATAAATATTCAAAGCACAGCTGTGCGGTTAAAGTCGGCTCAGACAACCCTGCACCACACAGATCTGTTAAACAAAACCCGCATTACAGTAGGTGCCTGTTTAGCGAATTCCAATTATTAGCGAACACCTTGTAAACTGAAGCAGACACGCGTTCGCAATGCCGGTGCGCGACCTGATAAAACGCCCCTCGGCACATACAAACACAGTAACGGCAAACAATGAGCAGCGGCGGGGAAGAAACGCGATGCATAGTTGGCCCGCCGGTATACCTTCTTGCAGAAGTCGTCCCTAGGCTTTTTTTTCGTAGAGCACGGCTGTACAACGAACGACCACCGGCGCTCACAAAATACGCCATCCTCTGCTATTTCTACGGTCGTTATTCCACACACAAATGAAGAACAGTTCTCGTAGAAGAACTTCTTGCTGGGCGAGTTGGTGCATGACTTTTTTCCAAGTTGTTGCGCGTAGAATGGACAATCACAGGAAGAACAGCAGGGATGCCGCGCGACAAAGGTGTCGATCACATTTGCTTGCGCCACATTGGCCCGTCTGCCTTGCTGTTCTTCCTGTGATTGTCCATTCTACGCGCAACAACTTGGAAAAAAGAAGAACAGTTCTCACGGTCAGTGTCGCGGCTAAAATGTGATGTACTTACCACACTCACTACGAACGAGACGGCTCGTACGGTGTACAGCGTAGCCCCAGTGCACCGGCAGCAGCTCGAGGCGAAATACACACGTTTAACTGCACTTTATTCCACGATGCAGAGAGTACTTCCCGGAAAGCAAAGCATGTTTCTTTTTGTAGCGCTGGCGATAGCTCACGCCAGCCGCCGGGGGGCTCGATGCCGGCGGCATATAGCGAAGTCTCTGTTCGCGTACAAATTGCAGCCACTTACTCTTCTGGCACTCGGCAACCAACCGCTGACGGTCAAAACAAGTTAGTTTTGTTATCAGTGTAAATATTACTCGTAATGCGGTGCGTTCAAGCAGTGTATCCCAGCGTGTAGGCCCAGAGGATCACATGGGGCGTGCACACCGGAAAACTAGCCTGCCTCCGGAGGCCTGAGACGGTAGCCGAGCGAGTGGTGCCCAAATACTCGACCAGTTCTGCCAGTACAATATCCAGCCTCCCACAATCGCGGCGTGATTGCGTGACGGTGCTGGGTTTGCGCGCTTTGAGTTTTCTTTGCGTGAAAGAAGTGCCTAATTCTTCCTGACCGACTCCAACATGGTACGACTGCGCCGCGCGGCGGCTGACGATCCAGCGGAGACCAGCGGGCACATTTTAGTCCCCCCATTCGTATTTTTGGTACAGGGCTTTTGCACACGAGACGCATTGGACCAAAATTTGGTATTTTGTTAGGAGCCGTTCAACCGTTGGTCTAAAGCTGAGCAGTTGGTCAACTTTTGGCAAAGTCCGGTTTAGAGTGAAGCATTGGGATCGCTGCTAACGGGCAAGCCTTTTGTATGCACCATTTCCCTTTAGTGATATCAGGATCCCTTAATACTTCTTTCTGGTCATTAAACAACCACCCAAGTTTCATATAGGAACAAGAGCGGCCGCGAGAGGCGCCACCGTGAGCAGAAGGGCATCGGTCAGCCGCGCTTGGAAGGGCAGTTTCGCGTTCGCGTGAGTGTTTGCCATGCAAAACACATCACCAGTTTTTTGCACTTCACTGTGTCTGTTAAGTGGTTGTTGCAGTGATAATACTGAATGGGCGTTCTTTAGTGGGTCAAATCATTGACTGCTGCCAATGGTATGACTGAGGTGGTCCGCCAAGTGACGCAGTTTCTTCTGCGTCCGTGCCTATACCAGCTTTCCTTAATACTTGTGCGGTTGCTTTTCGGGCTTGAATGACACAGAAAACCGTGAATAGGCCCAGCTGGGCGACAAATTGACACACCTTGGGCTAGAAGTTACGGTGCGCTCGAAGGGGCATTGGCCGCCCGCAGCATTCATCTCATGCTAGTATGTCTTACTCTGGGGCATCACTATGCTGGCAATGGGAATTTTGCACATTGATTGAACAAAGAAGCCTGTATATTAGTGTTGCAAACGCGGGCGGCCAGGCCGCACCGCAATGAACGGACAGGGGTCGACCAGCAAAAGACGTGCGTTTATTCGAAGCACGCTAACTTAAAGGAAAAACGGGGTGGGGGAGAAGGACAAAAGAAAGTTAAGAGGCATGCGCAGTGTTCGACTGCGCATCAGCAACTGGTGGCTTGCAAGTTGCAGCATTTCCCCTTTCTTAGAATCCATAACGCTCCACGGGTTTTCTTTCACGGGTGGAACGACGTAGCTGTGGTTGAACATCTGCTGCGACGTCCGGCGGTGCTGACTGAAGGGTGGCCGTTCCGTCACTGGGCTGCGCACCGGTTCCCTCGGGGTCTGTGCTTGACAGTGTAACGGATTTTCTGTCTGGAAGTCGTTTGCGAACTAGGTCTGCGTGACGGTGCACGATGCCATTGTCGGTCTCTACGGACACCACTCTCGAACCTTCCGTTGACTTGACCTTGCCCGGGGTCCACTTGTCACCGGCTCCGTAATTTCGAACATACACGGCATCTCCTGGCGCGATCGTCCATTGCTCGCAGTCCAACGTCGTCCGAGGTGCTGGCGCCTCCCTGGGGGAAAAACACATATCAAGCCATGTTCGCAATTTGTAGCCCAGAAGCATTTCCGAGGGGGAAAGTCCGGATTCTTGCGGCGCATTCCGATAATGGCATAGCAGCCTCGCTAACGATGTGTGAAGGTCTGTCGTGCCCGCCTTCTTTAACCCGTCTTTTACAGTGCGTACCGCGCGCTCAGCCATTCCGTTGCTCTGAGGGTGGTAGGGAGGAGTGCGAATATGAGTGATACCATTTCGGTGCATGAACTCAACAAATTCCCGGCCGACGAATTGCGCGCCGTTATCAGCGACAACTGTGCGTGGTAGCCCGAAACGGCTGAACAGGGTGCGCAGCGCATCGACAGTGCTCCGCGATGTTGCTTGCCCCAAAGGAATGGCCTCCAACCATTTACTATGAGAGTCAACAACTATCAAAAGCATCTTGCCCAGAACAGGCCCTGCGAAGTCGACGTGTAATCTACACCATCTCTCCTGCGTTTCCGGCCAGCTTACTGGCTTCTGTGCAGGTGGCATTGGCAACGCCTGAACGCAGCTTTTACAACTCGAGGCAACTCTCTGAATGTCGTAGTCTAGCCTGGGTCACCAGAACTTTGACCTCGCAACCGCCTTCATGGTAGAAACGCCTTGGTGGGCAGCATGCAGCAATTTCAAAAGCCTGGACCACTGATGGTACTACAACCCGGTGGCCTCTGTACAACAGCCCCTGATGAACTGAGAGCTCGTGCCGCTTTTTGTGGTATTCTGCAATGTCTCGTTCATAGCTGCTTGCACCTCTTGGCCAGCCATCGACAACATACCTGTAAACAGCAGCAAGCGTGACGTCCGCAGCCGTCGAGGCTTGTAGTTCCTTCACCGGAATAGCCGGTTCGTCCCACTGGTGCAGCAGGAGCACGCACTCCGTCGAGTTTTCCTCGGCACCGACTTCGTGCTGTAAAGGTTGAGGCAAACGACTCAGTGCATCAGCATTTACGAGCTGTTTACCGGGCTTGTATTGCAGACGATACTTGTAAGCGCCTAGGAGGAGCGCCCACCTTTGAATTCTTGCCGCGGCCATTGCGGGTGTTTGACGATCTGGTCTTAGTAAACCCAGCAGCGGCTGGTGATCAGTAACAAGAACAAATTCTCGCCCGAGAAGGTAATCCCGAAGCCTTGTGACACCAAATACAAGAGCGAGTGCCTCTCGCTCAATTTGAGCGTAGTTTTTTTCGGCAGCTGTCAACGTTCGGGATCTGAATCCGATAGGCCGCTGCTCACCGTCAATGCGATGGAAGAGAACGGCACCAATGCCGTACGGCGACGCGTCGCATTCTAACAGGAGCTCCCGGTCAGGATCGAAATGGGCAAGCACAGGCGCTGAACAAAGCGAGTCTTTAGCACTCTTGAACGCAGCCTGTTCCTTCGCACCCCACACCCATCTGGCTGCTTTTTCCAGAAGCTTGTACAATGGTGCGAGCATCGTAGATAAGTTAGGCATGAACTTGTTATAAAAGGTTATCAAGCCTAGGAATGAACGAAGTTCACTGACGTTCCGCGGCTCGCGGGCTAATCTGATAGCCTGGACGTTTTTCTCGAATGGGTGTAAGCCCTTCGCATCGATACGATGGCCAAGATAAGCTACGGATGGCTCATGGAAACGGCACTTGTCTAAACGCAGCTTGATACCATGTTCGCGGAAACGTTGTAACACGGCTCTTAAGTACGTGCGCTCTCCGCTCTTCTCGGACACGAGGACGTCGTCTAGGTATGCCTGCACTCCCGTTAGGCCTTGCAAGATGCTTTCTATTGTTTTCTGGAAAATTGCGGGTGCTGAAGAAATACCAAAAGGCAGCCTGTTGTATCGAAACAGCCCTTTGTGAGTGTTGATAACTGCCAATTTTCGGGAGTCTTCGTCCAAAGGTATTTGGTTGTATGCATCTCTCAAGTCTAGGATGCTGAACTGCTCGCCACCACGCAAATTAGCAAACATGTCGTCTATCACGGGCAGCGGGTAGTGTTCTACCTCACACACGGGGTTTAACGTGACTTTAAAATCGCCACATATTCTTACTGCCCCATTCTTTCTTAGCACCGGGACTATCGGCGTGGCCCATTCAGAGTACGATACGGGTGATAAAATTCCCTCGGCCACCAACCTGTCCAACTCGTTCGCAACTTTTTCGCGCAACGCAAACGGAACTTTCCTTGCCTTGCAAAATTTAGGCGATGTTCCATCCCGGATCAGAAGACGCGCTTGTGGTCCCTTGACGAGTCCAAGGCCTTCCGTGAACAGGTCTGCGAACTCTTCTTTGATGGTAGTGTCCGCGCTCTTCGGAACGGCGAGTGCAGCAACATGGCAGAGGGAGTGCCCTTCGGCATTCAGCTTCTGTAACAAGTCACGACAACAGAGATTAGGAACATGGCAGCCTAACACCACTAAACTGCACGGAACGGTTGCCGCCTTGTAGGAAACTTGCAGAGGCAGTACTCCAAGAATTGGGAGCTTTCCAAGATAGCAAGACAGCTTAATTTTTGATTCCTGTAGCGGTGGCCACTGTTGACGGTGGGCTTCGTAGACATTCTTCGGTACCACACAGACTGGAGAGCCAGTGTCTATGTCCATATTTATTTCCACGCCATTCCACTCGAAAACTTCTTGAATGGGTGGTACCAGCGTAGTAGCAGTGGTTACCGACCAAATTTGCGACGCATCACTGTCGCTTTCACTACTTGTGCCCTGTGCTATCACGGCCATCGTTCGGTTCGTGGTTTTGTGCTCTTCGCACATCCGAGCCAAATGCCCTTGTTGGCCGCACTTGAAACACCTGCGCTTGCGTACTGGGCATGCCGTATGGCGGTGACTCGATCTACCACAGCATTTGCACTGCTTCCCGTTGCTGTGACCTTCGAACTTCCGAGATGCCGACTGCTGCTGTTGCTTTAACCTTAAAATAGTTCCTTGCTCTGCCGACGCCGTGCGCATAAGTTTTGCATCTTCTTCTGCGCTTTCTGCTGCCAGCGCCAGTAACTCCGCCTCCTTCAGAGTCAATTCTTTCTTCGACAACAACTGCATTTGCAGATTCTTTGACTGCACTCCCAATTCTTGGGATCATAATAATCCTTCCAATTTGACTGCACTCCCAATAATCCTTTGACTGCACTCCCAATTCTGGGATCATAATAATTGGGATCATAATAATCGTTCAGCACGTTCACAACTTGCTCATACGTTGCCGTGCTCGGCTTCTCTGGCGCAAGTCTTCCACACAGAATATCGACTGTTTTCGATCCAAGTGCGGCTACAAACAGTGCTCTCTTCTTAGAATCATTAGTGATTTCATTCGCTTCATAATAAGCTTCAGCTTTGATAAGGTAGGACGACCACTTATGTCTGTCTTCGCTGAACTCCGGTAGCGCTTGACTCATGGTGCTCCGTGGGTCCTTTTTGTCGTCTTGGTCGTCCGTGAAAGAAGTTCTCGTCGCCACTGTTGCAAACGCGGGCGGCCAGGCCGCACCGCAATGAACGGACAGGCGTCGACCAGCAAAAGACGTGCGTTTATTCGAAGCACGCTAACTTAAAGGAAAAACGGGGTGGGGGAGAAGGACAAAAGAAAGATAAGAGGCATGCGCAGTGTTCGACTGCGCATCAGCAACTGGTGGCTTGCAAGTTGCAGCAATTAGGCTATTCTGGCGTTACACCTGTGACCTGCTGTTGCTCGGTATTAGCGATATATGCGGTGTCCATTTGAAGGGTTCTGGTTTTCCACAACCGAATCTCCTAACATTAAGGAGTTAGAACATGTACTACTGTTTTTAGTAACTATCACCTGAAAGCATCATCCGAGTCTTTCGACAAAAATACCAACGCAAATTGAAATAAACTCGGAGTTCGTGTATCACTAGGTTATTCAAGCTACACTGTTCCTTGGACGTCTCTAGTTTCGCTTATGCACTTCCTTTTTAAATCCAACTATTACTTTCTATGTGTGAAATTTTTCTGCCTTTAAGATCGCCAATAATTGCTCATTATGATGCAAGCGGTAGCGGAGTGCGCCTAATATTTCGGTTCATTAATGTGCAATATTATGCCTAGGACATACCTCAATAATCAGCATATTCGCGTCAATCAAAAAAAGCGACACCACGTCCGTAATGGAACCGGCATCTTTTCAGTCACAAGCCGAGTGTTTAACAGATAGCGAATTCGCATAGGCGTTTACGTAACAGTGCACAGCATTCCGAATTGTGCTAGCTATGCATTGTCTTGTAGGTAAGCGTGAGCGGAATTAATGGCGTTGTATACAATTTGACGCAGCAATTCCTTGGAATTATCGATAGAAATGGCCATGAGCACTAGTATATGTTTCAATTAAAGCTGCGTTTTTTAAACTGCAGGTGCAGTGGAACAGACAGAGCAAAAAAAAAAAAGGAATTTAGAATAACAGTTTATTTCACTGCTTTCCTCTGCTTGCCGCTGGACAGGATGGAAGAGTGGCAGCACGAAATAGGGTGTTCCATGCGCGCGTTAAAAAAGTGCGAACAGCACTTAATAAACAAGTGCTCAATTTCAGCCGTGGTGCTAACAAAATGCGTGGCGCGGCCGACACTGGTGGAGGAAGTGAGGTCGTCCATCATGATGTTTTCTACAATGTGCCTACTGCCGTTATCATGCTGCTTTTTTTCCGCGGTGCACTCTCCTATGTGTTCTTCAACAATTTGCAGAAGGCACAGAATTTGGTCAGGGTGGCAACTCCAAATTGTGCCTTCACTCCTTGGAGCTTCGATGCCAAACGAACGGCTACCTCTGTTGGCATGCTGCGTCAGCACAGCCACTGCGATTCGCAGTTTGTGCTGCATCTGCAAATGGTGACAAATGAAAAATTTTATACTGGTAGTGGTGCCAGAACCCAGGCAGCCCAGAACATTAGAAAAACGTCACATTTTTGTTGTAAATGTTACAGTTACGTTGTATGTTTTTCAAAAACATTGTTTTAACGTTTCACATTAAACATATCACTTTTCTTGTTGTACTTCAAACGTTACATTATTGTTCGAAGTGCAATGTAACAATAATGCTTGATTTGGAATATTAATGTAACGTTCAATCTTAACATATAACGTAGAGGGTTATGCATTAAACGTTTAGAAAATATTAAGATCGCACGTAAAGTTAACGTAAGCGATTAACATATCTTCTATGTAATAGGGATTAACAATGTTCTCATTTCTAGTTGAATAGCAAAAAAATTTGATAAGGGTGAATTTTTTGCACATTTGTATTTATTTCGTAGTACATATAATGCATTTCAAATGAAGAACGCGCATTTTTCATTAGGCTTGAGAAACAATTGTTCACGAAAGTGCTCTGGCAAGTGTACGTCTGGTATTTAAATTTTCTTCAATACTAAATACTTGGAATAATCAACAAAAATTTTAAGGGTTTCGCGTACGTTTCCTTGCGCTTACTGCGTATGCGACCAGACTCAAAGCCCCGCCACGGTGGTCTAGTGGCTATGGTACTCGGCTGCTGATCCCAGGGTCGCGGGATCGAATCCCGGCCACGGCGGCTGCATTTCGATGGAGGCGAAATGTTGAGGCCCGCGTGCTCTGCGATGTCAGTGGACGTTAAAGAACCCCAGAGAGGCGGACAGACAATGAACTTTAATAATAGTGTGGGCATTTACTATGCACTTCTTCCTCATCTGTGCATTATCATCATCACCCTGCTGTGGTTGAGCTTCATCTTCAGTGCCTCGGCATCATCATTATCGTGTGTGTGGGCCTTGGCTGGTTCGATGCTCAGTATCCGGTCCTAATAAACGTCGTTTCTACCAAGGCATCATACTTGATGGAGGTGGTTCTTCGATCCTCAGTCCTCTGTCCAGTCAGTCTCCCACCTGGAACTTCGCTCGGGTCGCCGCTTGCGCTCACTCTCCGCCAGCATGGATCACGACTCCCCACCCTCCACTTCTGCCGCTACCGCTTCTGTGACACGTCAAGCCACACCTTACGTTGTCAGCAGCCACCAGCGTGACCCCCACATCTTCGCTGGTCTTCGTGGGGAAGATGTGGAGGACTGGCTGGACGACTACGAGCGAGTCAGTTCTGCTAATCATTGGGACAACCCTCTCAAGCTCATCCATGTCTCCTTCTACCTGACGGGCGTGGCGAGGACATGGTTCTTCAATCACGAGGTAGACTTGACTGACTGGCCTACTTTTAAGGAGCATTTTCGCGAAGTCTTCGGTACTCCGGCGGTTCGTTCAACAATCGCAAAGAAAACTCTAGATACTCGCCAGCAAGAACCAGGCGAGTCTTACACATCGTACATTGCGGATGTTCTTGCCCTCTGCCGCCGTCTGAATGCATCTATGTCGGAGTCGGACAAAGTACGTCACATCATAAAAGGCATCCGAACCGTCTCTTTAATGCTCTGGCAGTCAAGAACCCAGCTATAACCGCTGACATCGTCACAACGTGTCAGCGCCTGGACGAACTTGAGTCCGTTCGCCTTCAGTCTGACTTCGGGGAAGTCGGTGAATATTCTACGACGGATCCACACCTGCGCGTCATGATACGGGCGATGATACGCGAGGAATTACAATCGATGGGCTTGACATCCCCATCGGTTTGTCACAGTCAGCCTTCTGGAACTGGCTTCCGTGAAGTCATCAGAGAGGAACTGGCGTCCTTGACCTGCACTTCGCACGTGAAGCCCTCAGTCTCTCGCCCCCTAGCACCGTACGCGCAAGTCGGTGGCTCCCCAACTGGCCACGCCAACTTAACGGTGCCTGTAACAACCTACGCGTCCG
Organism: Hyalomma asiaticum; assembly: GCA_013339685.2. Classification (NCBI taxonomy): domain Eukaryota; kingdom Metazoa; phylum Arthropoda; class Arachnida; order Ixodida; family Ixodidae; genus Hyalomma; species Hyalomma asiaticum. The sequence goes on from CM023482.1 coordinate 14,379,237, forward strand.
TTGCTGCGGCGTCTCCACCGAACATGCCATTAACACCGCCTGAACCTCCATCCGCACACCTCGCAGCACTGGCTGCCGGTGCACCGAGCCCTCTGTACTACCCGCCTTGGCGTCCTCCCCGTCCCACGTGCTATTATTGTGGTTATCGCGGGCATATATCACGTTTCTGCCGCAAACGACAACAGGACGAGCGTCGGGGATACGACATACACGAACGCGAGTTTTCAAGGGGAGCAGCTCCTGAGAACCGGCGTTTCTCTTCTCCTCCGCGCCGTTCTCCCTCTCCGCCCCCATCGACTCACGAACGAAGCACTTACCGTTCAGCCAGACGCCGCTCCCCTTCGCCGTTTCGCCGGTCCACGTCACCACTACGGCCCGTCTCACTCGCACCTAACGTTCGTCCGGTAAACTAAGTGATGCAGTTTTTGGAGGAAAAACTGCACACCTACACAGGACTGAAATTACTCCAGCGGGCCCGTCCAATGTTCTTTCAGTGTTTGTCGAAAAGGTAAACGTCGATGCTTTGGTGGACACAGGTGCGACCATTTCCGTTATCCACGCTGATTTATGTTCCCGTCTCAGAAAAGTCACGACACCATACGATGGACCGACGTTAATTGCTGCTCAAGGGGACATGGTTCGCCCTTCCGCTGTTTGTACCGCACGTGTACAATCGACGACATCGTGCACCATATACAGCTGGCTGTGCTGTCCCCGTGTTCGCATCAACTTATTTTGGGGTGGGACTGTCTCTCATCTGCCTCCGCGTCTATTTGTGGCGGGCAACGCGTCGTGCACCTTACCGACACCGACTACTCGCTTGGGGAAGACACTTACACGTCGTCACACCTGATCGCTGCTGAAGATACCGAACTCCTCCCCGGCCGACCACGGCTCATTACCATTACGTCCAGAGACATTGACAAAGGTGACGTCTTGATTTCCGCGTCTTCCCGCTGCCTCGCGAAAGGCATCGCTTTTGCACCAGGTGTGGTCCGGTTTCACAATGGCAATGCGCTCGTCACCGCTACGAACTCAACGGCGGAAAAAATCCTGCTCCCACAAAGCACCACAGTGCCTTGCGTGGGCGAAACAGGGCCTGTTTGCGTTGTGCCGCTTAAACCTGCCACCTCCGGCGACTGTCTTCTTGGTGCCACCGCTTCTCCGTCTGCCCTTACTGTAGCCATTAGCAATGACCTGACACCTTCAGAAATGCAGCAGCTGTTTGCTTTGTTAAAGAAACACGCGAATTCTTTTGATGTATATTCGTCGACTTTGGGCCAAACAACCGTTGCAACGCATCGCATTCACACAGAGGGAACATCTATCGTGCGCCGACGTCCTTACCGCGTGTCTCTGGCGGAGCGAAAAGTCATAGAGGAAAACGTCGCCGACATGCTACAACAGAACGTGATCCGCCCCTCAGCTAGCCCTTGGTCATCTTCTGTCGTTTTGGTCCGGAAAAAAGATGGTTCGGCACGCTTCTGTGTAGATTACAGGGCCTTCAATAAGATTACTCGAAAGGACGTATACCCCATGCCCGAATTGGCGACGCCCTTGATTCGCTTCAAGGAGGAGAATACTTTTCCAGCCCCGATCTGCGTTCCGGCTATTGGCAGATCCCCATGCATGAAGCTGACAAAGAGAAAACAGCGTTTTCCACCCCAGATGGTCTTTACGAATTCAACGTAATGCCTTTCGGGCTATGCAACGCACCTACGACTTTTGAGCGCATGATTGACACAGTGCTGCGTGGCCTGAAATGGAAAACATGCCTGTGCTACCTGGACGATATTGTCGTCTTTTCGTCGACGTTTCCTCAGCACCTGCAATGCTTGGAGGAAGTTCTAAAGTGCCTGGCCGACGCTGGTCTTCAGCTGAAGACGAAAAAGTGTCGCTTCGCCAGCCGATCTATTAAGGTCTTGCGGCATGTTGTCAGTAAGGACGGTATCCTCCCTGACCCTGAGAAGATTTCGGCGGTCCTTCGCTTCACTCGCCCCGAAAGACCCAAAGATTTGCGAAGCTTCCTTGGCCTTGCGTCATAGTTCCGTCGATTTATCCGAAACTTTGCCTACATCGCTGCGCGACTTCACAAACTACTTGCGTCTGGTGTACCGTTTCCCTGGTCGCAAGAGTGTGAAGCAGCCTTTGAAACTTTGAAGGGCGCACTCACATCGGAGCCCGGGCTTTGCCATTTTGATGAGACAGCACCGACGCTCTTGCACACAGACACTAGTGGCCATTCTTCTGCAACGCGACAACTCGTCGCGAGAGAGAGTGATTGCATATGCCAGCCGTGTACCCACCGACGCCGAGAAGAACTACACGATCACTGAGCAGGAGTGCCTAGCGGTGGTTTGGTCCATACAAAAGTTTCGACCCTACTTGCACGGGCGTCATTTTACAATTGTTACGGACCACCACGCTTTATGCTGGCTCTCCTCGCTCAAGAACCTGACTGGACGCCTGGGCCGCTGGATTCTCCGACTGCAAGAATATGACTTTGACATTGTTCATAAGCCTGGAAAAACGCACCGAGACGCTGACGCTCTCTCTCGTTGCCCGCTTCCTGCGCAAACTCCCGAAACCTCGACAAATGCGTCGCACAGAAGCTCCTCTGCTGTCCCTTCTGCTCCGGTCTCCTCTCTAGCCTCAATAGACCACTTTTCTCGGGCCAACGATCAAACCTTCGCTTCTCGCCAACGGGCTGACCCTTATTGCCGGCGCATTATGGACTACATATCTGACGCCGTTCGCCCACCTAACGCCCGACTTCGCCGCCAAGTCACTAACTTCAGGCTACACAATTCCGTCCTGTATCGGCGCATTTACCATCCTGACGACCAACGCTGGGTGCCCGTGCTGCCACGTTGTCTTCGTGCACCGGTCCTTGAAGCATTCCACGATGACATGACTGCTGGACATCTAGGTTTTCATAAAACCTACCATCGGATCCGAAGCCGTTTCTATTGGCCAGGTCTTTCTACTAGTGTGGTGAGGTATGTCAGTTCCTGTTCACCGTGTCAGCGTCGCAAACTCCCAACATCCGCTCCTGCCGGCAAGTTACAGCCTATTCCCTGTCCCCTTGCACCATTCGAGGTTGTTCGCGTCGACCTCTACGGACCCCTTCCTGTCACTGCCGCTGGAAATCGTTGGATAGTGACCGCCATCGACCACCTGACACGCTACGCAGAGACCACATCGGTGATTACTGGCTCAGCTTCGGAGGTTGCCGACTTTATCCTCGAAGCTACAATTCTCCGCCACGGCGTTCCCCGAGTCCTGCTGAGCGACCGTGGGAAGGTCTTTCTCTCCCAACTTCTTAACGAAGTCCTGCGCGCTTCTGGCACCACCGACAAGACGACATCTAGCTATCACCCACAAACTAACGGCCTGACGGAGAGATTTCATTGCACGCTTGCCGATATGATTGCCGTGTATATCCAGCCTGACCACAAAAATTGGGATAAGGTTCTCCCCTTTGTTACGAACGCCTACAACACGGCCGTTCAGCGTACTACCGGCTACTCACCATTTTACTTAGTTTATGGACGGTCTCCTACCTCCATCTTCGAGGCTTCTTTCTTCAAATTTCCCGTCCCTCTCTCTACATCGTCCAGCGAAGAATTCATATCACGACTCGCCCAGTGTCGCCAGCGGGCTCATAAATACAGAAGCCAGACAACAAGACCGCAAGATCATTTATGACACATCCCATCGAGCTGCATCATTTCGATCTGTTGACGAGGTACTCCTGTTGACGCCCTTGCGCACTCCTGGTTTGTGCGACAAGTTCCAGCCGAAATTCATCGGGCCATACATTGCACTGGAGCAGACATCACCTGTCAATTACCGTGTGACTCCGGTTGTCGCCCCAACAGATCGCCGATGTCGCGGCACCGAGGTCGTTCACGTCTCCCGCATGAAACCTTTCATGCGGCGTTATCCGTCGCCGTGAGCTGTCAGGCGGGGGGGGGGGGGGGGGGAATAGTGCGGGCATTTACTATGCACTTCTTCCTCATCTGTGCATTATCATCATCATCCTGCTGTGGTTGAGCTTCATCTTCAGTGCCTCGGCATCATCATTATCGTGTGTGTGGGCCTTGGCTGGTTCGATGCTGAGTGTCCGGTCCTGATAAACGTCGTTGCTACCGAGACGTCATTATATAGTCCTGAGGAGCACCGCAGCCGTTCAGGGCGGCAGCGCCGCGGGCCACTCCCACGTGGTTACGGGGAGGCCGAGCCTCACCGCCGCGTCGTGGGCCCTCTGGGCGGCCCTTAGCTGATGCAGCAGATGAGAGCTTCTTAGCTCGGAGCACCACTCTTCTTCAGTGATGCGTTGAGGGCCCCTTAAGGAGGGACACTGCCAGAGCATATGATCTAAATTGCTTCGCTCGCCACAATCGGGGCAGTCCGGTTCAAATGTGCCCGTGTATGAGCTTAGGGTCGACAGACTAGGATAAGATTTAGTCCGCAGAATTCGAAGCTTTGCAGCCTGCGGCCTGGAGAGTTTCTCGTGCGGAAGAGGAAACGTTCGCCTAGACAGCTGGTAGTGCTTAGAAACCTCGTTGAACGTGAATAAAGGATCTCGAAAGACCTCCCGACTAATCTCCGAGGTACCACCTCCGTTCGACCCGGCGCGGTGGGTTAGCTCGCGCGCGCGAGTGTGGGCGACCTCGTTGAGGTTAGTCAGAAAGGACAAGTGCGACCCAAGATGAGAAGGAAACCACGGGATGGTGTTTGAGGAAATGGCTCTATCAATAAGATGTGTGCGATCTCGGCGCAAACGGAACCTGATGGAAAGGCTCTGACAGCCGCGTGAGAATCGGTGCAGACTTGATGTCTACTCTCGTTAAGTAAAGCGAGAGCCACCGCGGCCTGCTCGGCTCTAGCCGGGGTGTTATTCAAGAGAGATGCAGAGTTGAGAACGGCGCCACTGTGGTCCACTATGACGGCCGCAAAATTTGTCGATCTGCCGTATTGCGCGGCGGCCACAAAGGATGCGGGGTACGGGTCGTCGCGAACTTGTTTTAGTAAGGCCTCGCCTCTGGCCTGTCACCTGCTTGCATTGTGCTGCGGATGCATGTTACGCTGAAGCGGGGAGACAGTTATACTGGTTCGCTGCTCCTTAGTAAGGCTAAACTTTCGTTCTTCCTCGAGAGATGGATTACAGCCCAGAACTGCCAGAATCTCCCTGCCAGCGGGCGAAGTAGACAGCCTGGCAGTCTGAGCCGTGTGCTCGATAATTTCCTCTAACGTGTTGTGGACCCCGAGCTGCATGAGCCGCGTTGTGCTGGCATTCATCGGAATACCCAGCACACGTTTGATGCTTTTGCGAATGAGTATGTTTAGCTTCGTCTTCTCGTGCTCCTGCCAGCAGTGCATGGCCACCACGTATGTGATATAACCCCAGGTGATCGAAATTTCCGGAGCCCTCCAATACGGCGTCTCTCATAATCACAACTGGTTTTGGGACGTTAAACCCCACAAAACAACAAACAACGAGACTCAAAGCGAAACTTTATGCCAAACAGCATGGCCAAATCGCCATCGCCGCCATCGTCGCGAGCATCTTGTGTCCGTCAGAGCTCGGTCGTTGTGCCTCCATAGAGAAAGGGAAACTTGGTAAAGAGCGGACACTTCCATAGAGCCATGCAGCCGAATTAGAGTGCAAAGAGGGCTTAAAGAGAGCTTCCCCCTCTCCTGATACGCGGGTTCGATCCCGGCCGCGGCGGTCGCATTTTCGATGGAGGCGAAAATGCCAGAGGCCCGTGTACTGTGCGTTGTCAGTGCACGTTAAAGAACCCCAGGTGGTCTAAATTTCCGGAGCCCTCCACTACGGCCTTTCTCTCCTCTCTATCTCTTTCACTCCCTTCCCCCCATCCCCACGGACGCTTAGCCGTGCTCCCTACATGGGCTGCAGAAATTAGCGTCCTTTCCTAACCGAACCACAATCATCATCATCAATCATCATCCCCTCTCCTGAAGTGCAGTTGGACACCAAGTGGTCGCTTACGATACTTCGGGAGTTGCGGTTTTCGTTCCGTGCGCGTAAAATTTTTTTAGGACATGGTGCAGCGAGTTTTCGGTTTTGGTTTAAAGTGCGCGCAGTTTAAAAGTTCTGACGCGGTGCAGTGCGTGCTAGTGCCCCCCGCTCGCATATTGCGCTCATCTGCACCGAGGCAATGTTTAGCGAGGATTTGTTTTTTGTTTGTTTTTCTTTTCAGATCACTTGCATACACACTATTGAGTAAGCACGAAAGCATACAAGACAAGCACAGACAATGGAGAAATGCTTTATTTTGTAATACGGACGTTTTCAAAGACACACAGTGCAATACAAACTGAACGAAAGATATCCGTAGCAGGCCAATCAATACAGAAGGTAGCTAAAAGAAGTACATGTACCAAAATGTTTTGAAAACAATTTGTTTATGTGTCATAAACATGTGGTGCATGAAAGTAACTTAGAGATATTTGCGCTTGAGAACAAGGCAAACCTTCCAACATAAAAAAAAATAAGCCGTGCGCGACATTTGCACTGTTGTGCAGACATGCACAACATGTGCATGTGCAGATACATGCGAAACGTAAAGGAAGTTGCATGAATACGTTTCCACTAGGCATGCAAGCTGAAATGAACAGTATGTATACCTAACACACATAAAGCGACTTGGGAAAGCTTGTGCACACTTGTGGTTATGTTGTTTGTCTCTCTTAGTAGAGTTCTGCACATTCTAGCTATCTGCAAGTAGGCCCTGTTTTGGTTCTTCTGTCACATTTATCAGTGACAATGCCCCATGACGACAGACTTATCCCGATATAAAAAGGCACTACAAGTGATCTCACACTCATTGCAGCAAACACGTCAGTGCGTTGACAGGCGGTTGAGGTAACATTTTTAGAACAGATGTAAGTACAAAGTACATATGCAAAAGCTTTGTTTGCACAAGCCAGGAGACATAAGGTTACATATTTCCACCTGCAGAAAACATGCTTTAAAGTGGAACACTCGTTCAACATTGTTGGTCTTTGCAGATGTGCACCATTTAAGAAAAACATCCAACATAAGATCAATAGCCACCACAGCAAAACAGACTTTAGGATAGCACACACATTCTTGAACATAGCAGTGTCTGTAGTCACGTTTGTAGTCATTTACAAAAACATCTGCAATTAACACACAATCTATAAAGGCACCCGTTTTTGTTGAACCTGCTCTCATTTACGCAGAAGCTATTAAAAGTACATGTGTATCCAAACATTGAGGACACTTGGAATAGGCTGCATGCAAGCGCTCTGCAGCTTCGTACCGTGCAAGGATTTGACCGCAACACTTGTGGGCAATGTTCACGTACTCTCAACTAAAGTCTGGGTATTGCACGCAGAAGCAATGTCGAGGTCCCCAGAGGCTAATTTGATGAAGGAAACCTTGTTGATAATGCTTTGTTGTACACTAGGCACTCAAAGCTATGTTCGCACTAATGCAAGAATAACAGAGCTACAGTAAAGTGGCAATGCCTAACACTCTGAGGCATGTCTACAACAGACGTGGTCATACCAACCCCATGAGCACGGGAGATAATGCTCCAAGATGGACATGCCTGGCAACAATAAAGTCAACAAAGGTTTCATGCGAATTTGAGATGCAAATGCGTTCCAAGTGTCAGTATTGGCCATTTCGATTGAAAAGGTACCTCAAGAGCAATGTTTAAGGTCGAGGTGCACGCACAGGTACATGAAAACCTCTCATTTGCAGATTTAAATGAACAGTTAGTGATAACCGCAGCACTATTTGGTTGTTACCGTGAAACGAGAGACTCTTTCGGATCCCACAGTTGAGCAAGTGTTGGAAAAAAAAACATCTTGCCACAGTACCTTAAAGGCAATGCAATGCGCAGTGATGCAGTGTTGCAAAACTGTTGAAAAAAAATACTAATAATGATTGAAGCATTCATTGCTTCGAAACTAGCAAGGATCCAAAAAATAATGACTGAAGCATTCATTGCTTCGGCACTTGCAAGGATCCACTGTAGCTAAACGGTTAACGCAACACTACTTTAAGCATGGTGCATTGTGCCATGTACAGACGCAAACCATCTGCTTAAACATATGCGGTGGCTAATGAACGTGCGCAATTCTGTTTTGTCGGCAACATGCCCATAGAAAATGTTATCGTGCAACCTCTTCCACCAAAGTTTATCACTTCGATGTAGCACCTCTAGAAAAAGTCGATGAAATTGCTGAGCAACTACAGCGTGCAGTGATCATTTCGTGCACCATGTCTTCATGAATGCTACGCACTACAGTCTTACAAAAGCGGCTGTACCCTCCATACCTCCTCCTACATAAGGTAAGCAAGTTGCATGTCCATGTGGTGTGGACCAATGCGCGCCTGGCATTGCTTAATCGTATGTAGCATGTAGACTTTATGCTTAACGAATTGTGCACATAATTACCGAGCACAGAATAAGAATAAGTACACATCAGCAAGCGCTGTCGGACTTGTGCGCCTGTGTGCCGGAAACGAACAGAGTTGTAAACGCCACGGAAACAAATGTGAACGCATTGCAAACATGAAGACTAAACGCAATACATTTAGTACCCAAATGTTAACACGACATGCAGTTTGAATTAAACTGGATGTTATGACGTCCTGCAGAAACTGTTCTAGTTTGTAGTCACCTTCCTTGAATGGGTACTGACCATACAGACATTTTTCTACAAAAAGGCGGAGAAGGTAGGACAACTGCCTGTTTACAGAGTCGAACAATTTGTCCACACGACCACAGTTATGTGCACGCAGCCATAGTTGCTGTAGTAGCGAGTTCCTTTTCATATGCTGGAGTAAACAAACCATACAGCGTAAACTGGAAATAATTATGCATTGCATGCACCACTGCCTTTGAACCTCTAAAAGTGAGTGCCACAACCGGAACTGTTGCCAACGCGGGATAAACGTAGCAATTCATTTCTTGCATTAAGACAATCTCCTTTGAGTACGTTATATCTGAACATTCAGTACTGTAACACCTTAAAATAAACTGACATAGGAGACGCAAGTCTCCACTCCTTTTTGCGAGCTTTCAAGACCAGAGTAGCGGAACCAAACTGCATGCTAATAACGGGGGATATAATGTCAAAACATATTATGAATAAACAGGACATATTTTATGCAAGTTACCTATCTCAACACGCTACATTCCAGTGTATTACATACGGTTCAGGTAGCAGAACCAAACTGCATCCTAATAACGAGGGACATAGTGTCAAAACATTTCATGGATAAACAGGACATATTTTACGTAAGCTACCTACCTTAACACGCTACATTCCAACGTACGAGGGGCGTTCAATAAAGATTTCCCCTGATCCACTTCCTGTGGACAGAGAGCAACGAAACTTTGCAGATTTGTTAGTCCTTCTCTACATAGGTGCCACTCAGGGACACACCCTTCTCCCATCCTTTTGTGCAACTGTAAACACCTCGCTTGTAGAAGTCGACAGGTTGCTCCAAAAGCCATGTCGTGACTTCAGAAGTCGGAGTCTCATCATCTGGAAAGTGCTTCCCCTTCAAATATGACTTCACTGTTCGAAAGAGATGGAATTCCGATTTTCCGAAGTCGCGTGAATAAGGGGAATGCGGTAGAATTTGAGAGGCGCAGCAACGTGCTTCCATCTGGACAACATGCGAGTTGTGAACTGGGGCATCGTCTTGCAGAAGTCGGACCACTTTGGTGAGCATGCCACGTCTGTCTTTTTTGATGGACTCTCGCAATTTCCACAGCAGTGCAGGGTAGTGTGCCCCAATAATTGTGGCATCCTTTGCTAGCAAATCTATCAAGACTACTCCGTGCTGGTCCCAAAAGACTGAGTATGACCTTGCCCGCCGGGGGCTGGACGCGTGTCTTCTTTGGAGGCGGTGAGTGCAAGTGCTTCCACTGCATCGACTGGTCTTTAGTCTACAGATCATAGGGATGAACCCAGCTTTCATCCTGTGTAATCAGTCTGTTGAAAAAGTCCTCCTGGTTTCCACGGCACATGGTCAAGAGAGCTTGCGAGCACTCGGCACGTTCCTGCTTTGGGAAAGGTGTGAGCAGCCGGAGAACCCAGAGAGTGGATACCTTACGCATATGAAGGTGATCTTGAATAATTTTTTCTGCGGACCCCACACTAATATTGACATTTTGGGCCAGGTCTTGAACGGTTACGCGGCGATTTACCAAAATGGCAGCGTCCACTTGCAGGATGGTGTGCTCATCGTTAGCGGAGTGGGGTCGCCCTGCAATCGGAGCCTTTTCTACCGAAGTCTGACCGCATTTGAATTGACGATGCCAGTTCTTCACTACATCATATGATGGGAAATCCTCCCCGTAAACCTGTTTTATCTCATCGAACGTCTCCATTGGAATGCGGCCTTTCAAGTATAGGAACTCGACGACTGCTCTCTATTCCACTGCAATCATTACCACACCTCACACCACTTCAGCATCGGTAAAAGAAAGACCATTATTAGTTCAGAGTTGCACATTGTCACGTGACCTATAGTGGCATATGTAATTACGCATGCGCAGTTTCAGCACGCCGGATTAAATAGAAGTGAGTCAGGGGAAATTTTTATTGAACACCCCTCGTATTACATACAGTTCAAATGACTAATGGTGGATGTCACGCACAACTACTTGTTTATGCTTACCAGCCCAGCACCGGAAAAGAACAGATTCTAAGACAAGAGAAGCCGACATGTACCTTAAATGAAGGTAAATGAAATGACACAAGTCAAGCACAACTTTTCAAATTTTCACAGCCCGATAACAGAAACAAGCTGGATCCTCGCACAATAGCACACAAAGAATGTTAAACATTCCTTACATTAAGGCAATACATTTTGACTAATAACCTGATTATATTATAATGTTTTTTACGCACTCGTTAGCCTTCATTCAGCACTGGATGGCCGACACCACTACCCCTTGAACTTCTCCAGCTGAGTGCCAGAAACAGACTGGTACCTTACCTTATCTAGGTTACGGTTGATAAATTTTATGTGCCAGCACAAGCGAACGCGACAGAACATCTTTGAAAACTTCTCCTTGCATTTAACCGAACAAAAATCCATGTTCCCTATTTGTGACAAATGTGCATACAGAACACTACAGACCCCTGGGAGGTTTGCCGTGGACTCAACCATTGCTAAAAAGTGTGTGTCAAGCAGCTTAGCATATTCAAGAGCTCTTTGTGATGGTACAGTCAGATTCCCAAGCACTTTACTGGGTACATGGTATGCTTTAAGCATTGTAAAATACTGGTAAGGTCCCGCCAATGTGTCGTTATGGACTTTAAGCAACTCCGCACATGAACAATCGCGCAAGGACTTTTCCAGGAACATCTTGACCAAGAAACCAGAAAGATAGTATGCTGCAGAGTCGTCAATAATGTTAGATTTGATATCTTGTGCTAGATTAGAAATGTCATCAACAGAGGGAAAACAGTCAGGCCCAGCATGTTCAACGTTGTCCAGCAAGGATGAACTATTCTGTGAAAAGGGTAACCCCTGCAGCAGTTCAGAGTCGTCTTGCTGAACATTAGCTTTCTCCGAGAGTTTGAACGCCTTCTGTACACATATATGCTTTAATCCAGCAATGAACTGCGCAACATTAGGGTTGGTGTTACATCTCTGTTTTTGTCTGATATGCCCAAAAATATTTTCAAGAGCGTCCTGCTGCAGCCGACGAGTTAGAAGAAGTTGTAGTTTGTGGAGAGATCCTCCCACAACTGAAGAACGGCTTCGATTGTTATTCGCCACCCAATAATAGTCTGTGGCTGACGTCTCCCACAGAATTTCCATGATCTGATCCACGCGAGTTGGTCTCGCAGAAAGTTTACCAGCTCGTCATTTCTCCTAATGGCATAACGACACTTTTGGGCATTCTTTTTGGGAGATTAGCTATTGAGTGAGTCGAACACTTTATCCATACGCTCGCAGAAATAGGCTGTAGCCATAGCTGCTGCGGGGAGCTCCTTCGCGTACACCAGAGCCATGATTCCCACACTAACAGATGCACTTAGCACCTGTACTGCTCTGCTTACTTTCATGTTACAAAAAGGCTTCTGGTAGACGTGCCTCTCGGTCAGCTTAGGCGCGAGTTTAAACCGCAACTCGTGAGTAGGCTTATAAAGGGCCTCAATGTGAGACCACTCAATAACTTCATCTCCTATGAACAACTTGTGTGCTTGCAGGCTGTTTCGCGTGGTTTTGATTAGGTGTGGCACATCAAAAACAAAGTACACCCTTTCACCAGCAACCTCAAAATAAGGACGTTGAATTGTAATTCCAAGCATATGAGAAAGGGCAACGTTTGAGGCTCATTGGTCACAAATTAAAGATTTGACTGCGATTCCGGCGTGTCCAAGGTTGTTTATAATTGAGACAAGCAAGTCCTTTGTAACACTTGCTGGCGTAGATACGTGTCCTATTGTGAATGCGATTGGCTGGACCCACCTCCTAGAAATACCAGCGAGAAGGACTACCATAGCTCTGTCAGCGATATCTGGCGTTCGAGCTGTACCATCGTCAGCAAAGCCTTGCACAAGATCTTGAGTTACATCATAGGACGAGTTCTTCAAAATCACTTCATCGAATATGAGTGAACACACCCTGTCGCGCTTGTCCCATGTCTGCATACAGGCTGACACACACTCAATAACCCCTGGAATCACACCTGGTGACATTCCAATACTTCCTAACCAACGCCTCACTGAGCGCTGCGTAGGCAGACAAAAAATGGGCGCTAGAAGGCGGTATGCTGTTGGGCCCCTGAAGTTTAAGTGCAGTGCAAATTTCTTTAGCCATGCCGGAAACCTTTTCCCCTGACCCCTATTCATTACTCGCACATGTGTACAAAGGAGATTGAAGACCTCTTCGGTCGCGAAAGGACGAACGACACCCAAGGCCTTGGAAATTGATGGAGGTAGCTCGCTCTGCTGTTTCCGCAACCATTCAATGGTCTTGCAGCAGGAGGCGACCCTTGACTGCAGGCGTTTGATGGTGCGACGAAATTTTCACGACGGCGACTTCATTCCTCCGCAGGGAGCTGCATCGGAAAATGCTTAAAATCAACATAACAGGAATACAGAGAAGTAGTGCGTGATGAGACGTTACATTTTTAGAGACACTACATTGCACAATGCACTACTGTATGAACGAAAGACAGCCAAGTACCATTAGGTAATGAACCATGTTAAAACTTGAAATACATGAAATACATGAACCATTAATTGTGAACATTACATCGCCTGGGATGGCAGTTACGATGAGTAAGTGCCCATTATTCATGCTGCGATGTTAACAAAATGCCTGTTCCCCAACACTTGACTTCTGAATTTATGCAAAAATGGCATGCAAGTCCACACAAATTATCAACGCAAATGTTTCCTTTTTTTTAGCAAAGCGACTAAGCTCTGCATGTCCTTAAAGAGTTAGCAGAGGAACTGCAGCCTTCATGAAAATTATGTACGTAACGAAGGCCTCAGTCATTGCAGTAAAGATTTGAAGATTGGTTTGCGGCTATAAACATTTACAGATTCTACTCACTGTTGTCAGTGCAGGTAGTGCCGGACGATGTACGAGACCCACCAGCTGCAAATAAAAAAAAACCAAAAACGTCTCATTTCAATGGTTCAAATAAGTGCTTTTCCATGACAGTAACAGTTAATAAATCGAGTACTCACCATGGCACGGTTCAGACGAAGCCGGTGTTGATTCACGAGGCTCACCAGCTGCACAAAGAAAAAAGGTGTCAATCAAAGGGTTAAAATTACTTCTCTTTCGAAAGAGGAAATGCGAATCTCTCACAAGTACTCACCAAGGCATGTTTCAGACGAAGCCGAGGTTGAAGCACTAGCCCAATCAGCTGCAAAACAAAGAAACAGAGCGTCATTCTATTGGTTCAAATGACTGCTCTTTCATGATAGTAATTGCGAATCTATGTCAAGTGCTTACGAAGGACAGCTTCTGACATGGTACATGGGGAGGTACGAGGCCCACCAGCTGCAGAAAGCAAGGAAGTGTCATTCAAAGGTTTCAAATCAGTGCTCTTGTACAAGAGAAATCTCGATTCTCTCACAAGTACGCACCAAGGCATGTTTCCGACGAAGAACCCAAGAGCGATGAGAGAGACCCATCTGCTGCACAAAAAATAAATAGCGTCACTCAGTGACTCAACCATGGAATATATCACATATCTCTCACAAGTATACTTACCAGCGCAGCTTTCTTGGCCAGTATCACATGACGACGGCAAAGACTGCCCACCTACAGAAAGAACAGTCATTGAATGCCGTGAATCATTACATACGTCAGATTAAAAATTAAATTAATTTATCAGTAACTTACCATCTACAATTACTTCATAGCCGTCTGCTTTCAGCGACGCCGCAACCCACACACCTGCACAAAAAAATTACATGTCAGCCACACATACATCATTTAACTCATTTTACAAAACAACAAGCATACATTGCTAGTACTCACTGTCAACAACTATGTCATCTTCACCTGCACTTTGGGTGGTGATAGGATCAACACCTGCAGAAAAAAAACTGTCAGCGAAAGGCCACATTGAACGGCGCTGAATAAAATAATTACTAATTCGTACTAACACTCTCGCACAACACTATCACGGCCACTACCACATGTTGATACGAGAGGCGCACCACCTGTCGAAACATTAGTTATCTAAAGAGCGCCATGATTACATTCCTGTTCATACACATAACTATCTGTTCTAAACCCTCGCAATTCACCACCATTTCACAACTACAGCAGGCAGCTGAAAAATGTGGTTTTTCGAGCTGCAAGATGCCCACCACCTACAGACTCCAGACTCATTTGTAACTCCCATAAGTAGCAAACATAATTAAGAACGGCGTTCGGGAACTTATACGACTAGTGCTGATGCACAACTAGCACCTGCTGAACTTTACTTTTTATCCAGTACTCGGTACATCTGTGCTACTCAACTTGTTAAGCACAGAATGTATATGCTACGTACGATTAAGCAATATCAGGTACGCATTGAGCATCAAACCACACAACATGAAGATGTCCCTTGCTTACCTTGCGTAGGAGGAGGGACGGAGGGTACAGCAAGTTTTGCAAGACTGTTGTGCTCAGCATTCATGAAGTCATGCTGCCTGAAATGATCACTACGAACATGTGTAGTCGCGAAGCGATTTCATCGAATTTCCACAGAGGTCCTCTCTTCCAACATATTCTAGCCATGCCGTCAACCTGTGAATTTTTAGAACACTACATGAGCCGCTTCGTAAAAATTACCTGCAAACACACACCTACACAACCAGGTACTGCTGTTACTAGAATTGGCCACATGAGCTCACGCTGACGTCACTCATGCGAGATCATTGCTGAGAATTTTTTCTGCAGTTTTTTTACGCTTGTGTGGCATCGTCCAATTCATCATCATCATCAGCAGCAGCAGCCAATTTTATGTCCACTGCAGGACGAAGGCCTCTCCCAATCCTCGCCATCCTTGCCTGTCCTGCGCGAGCTGATTCCATTTGATGCCTGCGAATTTCTTGATTTCGTCCCCCCATCTTACTCTCTGCCGCCCACGGCTGCGCTTACCCTCTCTTGGTATCCATTCCGTCGTTCTAACTGTGCATCGGTTATCTAGCCTTCTCATCACGTGGCCTGCCCATGTCCATTTTCTCTTCTTAATATCGTTCATTATGTCGGCGACCCCCGTTTGTTCTCTGACCCACTCGGCTGTGTTCCTATCCCTTAGTGTAACACCTATCATTTTCCGCTCCATCGCCCGCTGCGCGGTTCTTAACTTCCTCTCTAGCTTCTTTGTAATTCTCCAGGTTTCTGATCCGTAAGTCAGTACTGGCAGGATGCAGTAGTTATATAGTTTCCGCTTGAGTGATAGTGGTAGGTTTCCGTTCATGAGTTGTGAATGTCTCCCATATGCGCGCCATCCCATGTTTATTCTACGGTGGATTTCTTTTATATGGGTGGGTTCTCCAGTAAGTAGCTGTCCTAGGTACAGATATTCTTCTACGACTTCTAATGTATGGGTTTCGACCTTGAATAGACGTTTTTTCGCCGTGCCACTTAGCATTATCTTTGTTTTCTGCATGTTCATCCTTAATCCTACCTTAGCGCTTTCTCGGCTTAAGTCTTCAATCATCTTTTGCAATTCATCGCCATCATTGCTAAATAGTACTATGTCATCTGCAAATCGCAGGTTACTCAGATATTCGCCGTTAATCCTGAGCCCTGTCTCTTCCCAGTCTAACCTTCTGAAGATTTCTTCCAAACATGCAGTAAATAGCATGGGAGAAATTGTATCTCCCTGTCTGACACCTTTCTGTATTGGGATTTTTCTGCTTTTCTTATGGAGGAGCAGGGTGGCTGTAGAATCTTTATGGATGTTGGCTATTGTGTTTATATAGCTATCAAATATTCCTTGACGACGTAGTGCCTCCAGAACTGCTGGTATCTCTACCGAGTCGAAAGCCTTTTCGTAATCTATGAAAGCCATATAGAGGGGTTTGTTGTATTCAGCGGATTTCTCGATTGCTTGATTAACCGCATGCAGGTGGTCCATGGTAGAGTATCCTTTTCTGAACCCTGCTTGCTCTCTGGGTTGATTAAATTCTAGTGTGGCCCTTATTCTGTTTGAGATAACCTTTGTGTATATATTGTAAAGTGCTGAGAGTAGACTGATCGGCCTGTAGTTCCTCAAGTCTTTAACATCTCCCTTCTTATGTAATAATAGAATATTTGCGTTTTTCCAGCTTTCGGGTACATTTGAAGTTTTGAGGCATTGAGTGTATAGTGTCGCAAGCTTTCCAGTTAGGAAGTCTCCGCCATCTTTGATCAAGTCGGCGGTTATGCCGTCATCTCCAGCCGCTTTTCCGCGGGACATGCCCTGTATTGCTTTCCTAACTTCGTCCGCAGTGACGCATGGGATTTCGTAGTCCTGCTCGGCATTTAATACACTCATGGTGGGGAGACTCGTATTTGAGCTGTATAGTTCGAAATAGAAATCCTCGGCCACTTTGGTTATGCCACTGAAGTTAGCAACGATGTTGCCCTGCTTATCTTTCACTGCATGCATTATGTTCTTTCCCGCACGAAGCTTCCTTTTGGTTGTTTTGATGCTGACTCCTTTTCTGACGGCTGCTTCTATTTCTTTCACGTTATGGTTACGTACGTCCCTGGCTCTACTTTTACTGATGAGCTTAGATAGCTCGGCGTATTCTATCTTGTTTCTTGAGTTAGTTATTCTCATCTGTTGGCATTGCTTGATTAGATTTTTAGTAGACTCCGAGAGTTTACTCACAACATGTCTTGGTGCTTTGCCCCCTACTTCGATTGCTGTTTCGGTGATCAGATTAGTAATGTCCTTGTTCATCTTCTCTATATCCTCATTATCTTCCTGTCCTAGAGCCTCATACTTCTTAAGTGCAATTCTAAATTCTTCTTTTTCGCCCTGACGCTATCGGGGTTGGCCTGTTTCCGTGTGATTAACTTTGTCCTTTTTCGTTTTAGATTGAGGGATATCTTCACCCTTATTAGTCTGTGGTCACTAATTCTAACCTTATTAACCACTTCTGTGTCTTGTACTATACCTACATCAGTGCGCATTATGAAATCTATTTCGTTTTTCGTTTCTCCGTTGGGGCTTTTCCACGTCCATTTCCTGTTCTTACGTTTCTTGAAGAAGGTATTCATTACACAGAGGTGGTTTCTTTCGGCGAATTCTACTAGCATGTCCCCTCTGCTATTCCTATCTCCTTCTCCGTAATTACCGACGGCACGTTCTCCTATTAGTTTCTTTCCTATTTTCGCGTTGAAGTCCCCCATAACAATCGTATATTGGGTGTGTACCTTGTTCATTGCCGTTTCTACATCCTCGTAGAACTGTTCTACAGCCTCGTCACTGTGGCTGGTCGTTGGTGCGTAACTTTGTACTAGCTTTAGTTTGTATCTCCTATTTAATTTTATCACGAGGCCTGCTACCCTTTCGTTGATGCTATAGAATTCTTCGATGTTACCTGCTATGTCTTTGTGTATAAGGAACCCCACGCCGTATTCGCGCTTCTCTGGTAGTCCTCTGTAGCAGAGAACGTGTCCTTCATTAAGCGATAAGTACCCTTCTCCTGGTTTCCTAACCTCGCTAAGGCCAATGATATCCCAATTAATACCCCTTAATTCTTCTAGTAGTTCAGCTAATCTGGCTTCGCTTGAAAGGGTTCGCGTGTTAAGAGTCGCTATGTTTAATTTCCAATGACGTCCTGTCCGAGTCCAGAGGCTCTTTGAGTCTTTTGTTCCCATACCCGTGTGGTCGCATCCGTGGCTAGAAGCTCCGTTGATGTCGTCGTCGTAGGTCCAGGGTTTGGTTGGTCCGGTAACTTGGGAGGTGTTGGCCATGGGGTTGCACCAGGGGGGCCAGTTCCTGTTCTGGTGCTCAGGTGAGTTAGGTAGATGAAGCACGGTGATGGTGGGCGCCCATATGCATCTTTTGTCCAAATGCTCCGCCGGGGGGAGGAGACTTTCAGATGTGTTGCAGTGAGTGTGTTAATCAGGACAGGGTATGATTATTAAAGAGAATTGGACGATTTAATAATCGTCCAATTACCTACTTTTTTATATACTACAACCTGGACACCATCACCCCTCCCCCCAATCATCGAAAACTCAATAAATCATACTTTCAAAAACAGTCGTATACAATCCAATTTAAAGCTCTGCACTAATACACATCATGTTGTATTATTGAAATTACTGCCCTACAATAAAACACTTCGCATCGGGGCTCACCTGTTGTCCTGTGGGATGCAAAAGAAGCTCGTTCCGGGCTTCTTGCAAGTGCGGCCGTTGTTACTGCACCACGCCACACAACAGTAGGGGTTGTACGGCCGACCACTGAACATCTGAAAAGATTATTTAGAGTCATATCGGTGTCATAGTTACAGCATACGAAGTTATTTTGGGGTCATTGGCAGAGACCGAATATGCAACTAGAACAACTGCCCTGAGTTATGCCAATGCGACGTCGTACGCAAAAACATCCGTATTAAAATGTCAATTTCGTTGAATCATCGACATTTCATCATCGTTTAAAATGCACCGAATTCTGAAAGAGTGGGTATTAACCATTGGCGCGTCTTCTAGCAAGTAACTCAAGCCACCCATGCCATGCATAGCTTCGGCTTACTTGCCCTGGCCCTTCCACAAGCGAACTTGCTGCGCAGTTTCCCAGAAACGTACTTCGAAATATTATTTTGCAAAAAATAAGCAAGCCACACACACAATAACCACCACCGAGAACTCTTTTCACTCGTGTGGAGTGCCTCGCTACGCCCACAACGCGTTAACAATGCCGAAACCTTGGGCCTCGGCATCGTACGTTACATGCTTTTCATTCTATTTAACTTTAACCCACTTCGCTTTCAAAAAAGTAGCAGCGACTCACAATTGGTACGTAACTAATTACACAAAGGTCGACCCTTCTCGTTTCCTTCAGCGCGCGTCGCGCCTGAACTTTCACGCGTGGCTACTAGGCAAGTACGTGCGCCAAGCCTGCTACGTGCGCACACTTAAATCGGCAAAGGTCGACGCTGCTAAGCCTACTACGCAGCGCTCACAGTGAACAGAAACGTGGGTTCTCACCGTGCCGTCGTCCGTTTCTCAGGCTCAGCAGGTGACACGGTCAGCAGCGGTCACACTGCCGCGACGAGAAGAGAAAGCATACGCCCAAAACTCACTACGCGCAGCCGTGACATTTCAGATGCAGCAGCCAACCAAACTACCCGCCAACGAATTGCTTACGAAAGCGCAACCTGTTCTGTTCTGGCAGATTTGTCGATTTCCGTTCCCGCGTTCGCCTGGTGGCGATGCACGTGACAATGTCTTTTTTCGCGAATTCTCAGTTCATTGTGCAAGAAAATGTTTTCACGCGTACAGTAAACAAACAAAAAAATTTAAAAAAGCTACACTGTTACGTTACACAACTCTCTTTTTTTGTTTTGTTTTGCGCTACTTGCGCCACCTGAACGTCGCTTATGACAGCTTGCGTTCTTCGGGATCACTGTCCCTATCATTTGGCGCGAAAATCTCGAAGGCTGTTTAGGCGAGGAGGTGGCGGGGAGAGCTCGATCCTCTTATCGCTGAGTGTCCGCTCTTGGCCAATTTCCCTTTCTCTATGGTGGCTCGGCACGGTGAAAAAGTTGCCTTCCTTCTATTACTTGAGTGGTTGCTTTTGCCTTGTGCTCGTCTATTGTGTTTTACCCGTGCTACATATTACAAATACTTGCTATTATATATTGTCACGTGGTCGTGACACACGCAGCACTCAAGGCGAAGCACGCAGAACTCAAGCGATGTCAGGCGAACTGTTTGTTGGGCGAACTTGGGCCCAGCATAACAAAGCCAATGACAACGCATAACAATAGCGCGTGAACAGTCGTCGGTCGACGGAAAGACTGACAAGCGGCGCAATGCGTTCGCTTTTATAAACATGTCATAACGCGTTCTCGCATTATCTCTTGAATTCCAGAAGTTACACAAGTGTGCACGTCAGCATGAAGAGTTTCAGGAATGGTCGACACGGTTCCCGAAGTGACATGCAAGATAAACGCGGCTTGCGTTGGGCATAAGAGAAAGTGATAACTGCGCTCGCAGCAAACAATGAAAGTAAGCGCGCGATTCACAAGAAAGTGATAACGGTGTTCACGAAAACAACCCCACGTGTCACTACCCCCGTCTGAAAAGCATCGTCCCAATGCTAAAAACAAAGCTTGCAAGTGAGAGTATATGCAGTAAATTAACAACACGTCACAGTTAATAATCAAAAGAAGAGGCTTGCAGGACACGGACACAAGGAGAGCAGCGAACAACACGAACGCCGACTAACAACTGATGCACAGCACAGAGGCGAAAAAGAAAGAAGACACACAGCTTATCTGCGCATGCTCGGAATGGTAGCGCCACCTGTCAATCGGTTACACGTGCCGGTCTTCGCGATAGACAACTCCTAAGGCTTTCTATCTCCTCTCTGTTTAAGCTAATCGACGGCTGACTCACGCATGCACTTCCACTAATACTGATATGCCAGGCCTCAACCAATAAACGCGTATCTGCGTTCTTATGCCTGTACAGGATCTCGGTTTTGTCTAACTCGGCCATGCAGCGACACACCTGGCAGTGCAAGGATAGATTGGACGGCGTCCCACCTGATAGCGACCTTCTGTGTTCAATTGATCTTTGATTAATACAACGCGCAGTTTGCCCTACATAAAAACGTCCGCAGCTAAAAGGAATCTTATAAACTACACCCATGCGACAGTCGGTGAAATTGTTCTTGGCTAGGTGCTTAACCGGACAGATATCCGTTCGCTTCTTACCTTCCATCTGCTCATTTCTTCTATGCACTGCAGCACAAACCCTTCCTAACTTATTGGGAGCCGTAAACACAACATTAACCCCATATTTACTTCCCACTTTCTTAAGCCTGTGCGAAACTGCGTGGATATACGGAATACTCACGACCTTTTTCTTGTTAATGTTACTCTCTGCTACAGCTTTTGTTCCGGTCGAAATCGACTTCTTAAGACGCTCAGCTACTGTGGCTATGGCTAGTCTAGGGTAACCTGCATCTAAGAGGCGCTCGACCTGCGCATTAAAGCTAATGGTCAAACGGTGCACGCACGACTTCGATAGGGCTGACTTTAAACAGGACAAGGCTATTCCGTTTTTTACTACTTTCGAATGCTTGGAGTCAAAGTTTAACAACGGCTTAGATGCTCTAGGGGAATACTGCCAACACACGTGATTCTGGCCCCGCCACGGTGGTCTAGTGGTTATGGCACTCGGCTGCAGATCCGAGGGTCGCGGGATCGTATCCCGGCCGCGGCGGCTGCATTTCGGTGGAGGCGAAATGTTGAGGCCCGTGTGCTGTGCGATGTCAGTGCACGTTAAAGAACCCCAGGTGGTCGAAATTTCCGGAGCCCTCCACTACGGCGTCTCTCATAATCAGAACTGGTTTTGGGACGTTAAACCCCACAAATGAAATCAAATCAATCACGTGATTCTGCTCAAATGACAACGAGATATCTAAAAATTGTATTACGTTTCTCTCCGGTAGTTCTTTCGTAAACCTTTGACCATCTCCATTAAGTTTAAATTGATCGCTTACATAGGTGACGACAGATTCAAAATCATTCTTTCTACAAAGCACCAAGTAATCGTCCGCATACCGAAATACCCTAATGATGCGGTCCCCTAAGGCCTCTTTTAAACGGCAGTCAAACTTGCTCAAGTATAGATCACTTAGAATAGGGGCTACCTTTGAACCTATACAAATCCCTGATTTCTGCACAAACACGCCTTCCCTGTATCCAACTAATGTTGTCGTTAAGTACACGGAGAGAATTTCGAGAGAGGCACCTGTGGAAAATCCGCATCTATTTATGAAACCGGACTCCTGCCCTTGTTCTTGAAGTGACATGCAAGATAAACGCGGCTTGCGTTGGGCATAAGAGAAAGTGATAACTGCGCTCGCAGCAAACAATGAAAGTAAGCGCGCGATTCACAAGAAAGTGATAACGGTGTTCACGAAAACAACCCCACGTGTCACTACCCCCCTCTGAAAAGCATCGTCCCAATGCTAAAAACAAAGCTTGCAAGTGAGAGTATATGCAGTAAATTAACAATACGTCACAGCTACACAAACTACACAAGTTTGTGTAGCTAGCTATTTGCAGAAGCGCTTAACATCCTTAAGTTTTTCTGACCCCTTCCGTGTACGTGATTATCAGGCTCTAGTTCAGTTGTCAACAGAGGAAAATCCTGGCCACTGCACAGCGATTAGCATGGATGTAGAAGATTTGTATTACTCGTTGCCGCATGAAGGTTTACTAAATTGCGTGAAAGAATGTATTAAAGAACAAGGGCAGGAGTCCGGTTTCATAGATAGATGCGGAGTTTCCACAGGTACCTTTCTCGAAATTCTCTCCATGTACTTAACGTCAAAATTAGTTGGATGCAGGGAAGGCGTGTTTGTGCAGAAATCAGGGATTTGTATAGGTGCAAAGGTAGCCCCTATTCTAAGTGATCTATACTTGAGCAAGTTTGACTGCCGTTTAAAAGAGGCCTTAGGGGACCGCATCATTATGGTATTTCGGTATGCGGACGATTACTTGGTACATTGTAGTAAGGATGATTTTGAATCCGTCGTCAGCTATGTAAGCGATCAATTTAAACTTAATGGAGATGGTCTAAGGTTTACGAAAGAACTACCGGAGAGAAACGTAATAGAATTTTTAGATATCTCGTTGTCATTTGAGCAGAATCACGTGTGTTGGCAGTATTCCCCTAGAGCATCTAAGCCGTTGTTAAACTTTGACTCTAAGCATTCGAAAGTAGTAAAAAACGGAATAGCCTTGTCCTGTTTAAAGTCAGCCCTATCGAAGTCGTGCGTGCACCGTTTGACCATTAGCTTTAATGCGCAGGTCGAGCGCCTCTTAGATGCAGGTTACCCTAGACTAGCCATAGCCACAGTAGCTGAGCGTCTTAAGAAGTCGATTTCGACCGGAACAAAAGCTGTAGCAGAGAGTAACATTAACAAGAAAAAGGTCGTGAGTATTCCGTATATCCACGCAGTTTCGCACAGGCTTAAGAAAGTGGGAAGTAAATATGGGGTTAATGTTGTGTTTACGGCTCCCAATAAGTTAGGAAGGGTTTGTGCTGCAGTGCATAGAAGAAATGAGCAGATGGAAGGTAAGAAGCGAACGGATATCTGTCCAGTTAAGCACCTAGCCAAGAACAATTTCACCGATTGTCGCACGGGTGTAGTTTATAAGATTCCTTTTAGCTGCGGACGTTTTTATGTAGGGCAAACTGCGCGTTGTATTAATCAAAGATCAATTGAACACAGAAGGTCGCTATCAGGTGGGACGCCGTCCAATCTATCCTTGCACTGCCAGGTGTGTCGCTGCATGGCCGAGTTAGACAAAACCGAGATCCTGTACAGGCATAAGAACGCAGATAGGCGTTTATTGGTTGAGGCCTGGCATATCAGTATTAGTGGAAGTGCATGCGTGAGTCAGCCGTCGATTAGCTTAAACAGAGAGGAGATAGAAAGCCTTAGGAGTTGTCTATCGCGAAGACCGGCACGTGTAACCGATTGACAGGTGGCGCTACCATTCCGAGCATGCGCAGATAAGCTGTGTGTCTTCTTTCTTTTTCGCCTCTGTGCTGTGCATCAGTTGTTAGTCGGCGTTCGTGTTGCTCACTGCTCTCCTTGTGTCTGTGTCCTGCACGCCTCTTCTTTTGATTATGGACTGTTACCAACTCGCTCAACTTTCTGTCCTTTTGAGTCACAGTTAATCATTGCGCGTAATAAGGTTTCAATCGCAGCACACGTACAACTTCGGGTTGCGCATGGCACCGCTGGGATGACAGTAAGCCTTGGGGCACGACCTCATAGTCCAGTTCACCACTGCGTCAGAGTACCTTGTAGGGTCCAAAGTAGCGGCGCAAGAGCTTCCCACACAGCCGGTACCGTCGTATTGGCGTCTAGACCCAGACGAGGTCGACGGGTTGGCATTCGGTGTGGCGTCGTCGAAGGTTGCAGTGGCGCCTGTCGAGCATGTGCTGGTTCTTGATGCGCAAGCGAGCGAGCTGTCGAGCTTCTTCAGCGCGCTCCAGGTAGATGGTGACGTCGAGGTCGTCTTCGTCGGTGCCGACCGGTAGCATGGCGTCAAGCATCGTTGTTGGGCTCAGTCCGTAAACAATCTTGTATGGCATAAGCTGCGCAGTTTCCTGGACGGCCGTGTTGTACCTGAAGGTCACATACGGCCGTATGGCGTCCCACATCTTGTGTTTGATGTCGACGTGCATGGCCAGCATGTCGGCGACGGTCTTATTTGGATGCTTGGTAAGGCCATTCATTTGCGGGTAGTACGCGGTGTTTCGGCGATGATCTGCGCGACTGTACCTCAAGATAGCCTGAGTTAGGTCAGCCGTAAAGGCCGTACCTCTGTCGGTGATGAGGACATATGGGGGCTCCGTGAGCCAGGACGATGTTCTCAATGAAGAATTTGGCGACCTCGGCGGCACTGCCCTTGGACAGGGCCCTTCAGTTGCTACGACGATCTATTTAGTGCCGGAAGTAGACGTCGGGAACGGCCCCAGGAAAAACGAAGCCAGTCCTCGGCGGAATACCTATGGCACACCGACGGTCTTGCCTTCCAGGGTAGTCCATGAGGCTCTTGAGCCCTTGGTCAGCTCGTTGGCGTTCCGCAAAGTCGTCGGTACTTATAGGTCTCAAGAAAGGGTAATCGTCCTGGTCACCCTGGGGCGGTGGATCGACGGGGGCGCGAGACAAGCAGTCGTCGTCAGAGTGCTTTCGCCCGCTCTTGTAGGCGATGGTGATGTTAAATTCTTGCAGTCTAAGACACCATCGTGCGAGGCGTCGTGATGGATCTTTCAAGTTAGCTAGCCAAGGCAAGGCGTGGTGGTCACTCACGATTTTGAAAGGCCTGCCGTACAGGTAGGGGCCGAACTTTGATGTAGCCCATATGATGTCAAGGCATTCCTTTTCTGTGGTAGAATAATTCACTTGCGCCTTCGAAAGTGACCGGCTAGCGTAACTGATAACCCTTTCAAGTCCGTCCATCTTGTGCACGAGCATGGCGCCGAGCCCTGTGCTGCTTGTGTCTGTGTGACTATCGGTCTCTGCTTCCTTGTCAAAGTGCGCCCATATTGGCGGCGTTTGCAGGCGTCACTTTAGTTCTTGAAATGCCTCGACTTGCGGCGTTTCCCATTTGAAGTCCGCGTCGGCCTTCGGGAGGTATGTCAGTGGCTCGGCGATGCACTTAAAATTCTTGACGAAAGGTCTGTAATATGCGCAGAGGCCACGAAATCGGGAAATCGGCGTGCTGCCTTCTTGTCTGTGGGCGGAGGAATGTCGGCGATCGCAGATATTTTCTGCGGAACAGGGCGTACCCTGATTTGCTTATAACGTGGCCTTGAACAACAGCTCCTCGTATGCGAAGCGGCACTTTCTGGCTTCAGGGTAAGTTTGGAGGCTTTGATTACCTGAAGAAAAGCTTCAAGGGGCCGGAGCTATTCGTCAAAGCTGGAAGAGAATACTGCTACGTCGTCCAAGTAGACGAGGCAATTCTGCGACTTCAAGCCTGCCAGTACTGTGCTAGTAACCCTTTGGAACGTCACAGGGACCGAGCTAAGACCAAAGGCCATGACCTTAAACTCGAACAGGCCGTCTGGTGTTATGAAGGTAGTCTTTTCCCGGTCTGTCTCGTCTAGTTCGATTTGCCATAAGCCGGTTTTCAGGTCCATTGACGAAAAATACTTTGCGTTGTAGAGTCTATCCAAGGCATCATCTATCTTTGGGAGAGGATACAAATCTTCCTTCGTGATCTTGTTCAGGTGACGATAATCGGCGCAAAAACGTAGGGTTCCATCCTTCTTCACTAGCACCACAGGTGATGCCTAAGGACTCGTAGGCGGCTGAATGATTCGTCACGCAGAATTTCGTCGGCTTGTTGCTTGATGGCGTCGAGTTCCCGCGCCGAAACTCCGTAGGGATTCTGACGGCGAGGACTGGCATATTCGTCGGTTATAATGCGATGTTTCGCGAGAGGGGTCTTACGAAGCCTTGATGACGACGAGAAGCAGTCCATGTATTGCTGGAGTAAGGCCTTGAGCTCCTTTTGTTGCTGCCTGGAAAGGCCTTCATTGATGTCGAAGGCGGGCACGGACACTGCGCTCGTCGTTGCAGATCCCCGAGAATCGGTGAGGCCGAAGGCATTGCTTACTTCCACGAATTCACTTGGGTGCACTACAGTCGTACCCCTACTCCGGTGCCTGTATTCGTTGCTGCAGTTCGTCACCTTTACTTTGGCTCCGCCGTTATGCAGCTTAGCTATGCCTCTTGCGACGCACATCTGCCGATTTAGGTGCAATTGGTCGCCTTCGATGACGCCTTGTAAGTTGGTAGGCACATTGGTGCCGACGTAAATGATGACGTTGGACAGTGGCGGGACGGTTACCTGCTCTTATGTCACATTCAAGGCATGATAAGCGACGTGGCAGTCTGACGGCGTTGCATAATCCGTGCACAGTGTGATTGACCTGGGTCTTAGGTCGATGACTGGGCCATGCTGGTCCAGGAAATCCATTACTAAAATGACGTCTCACGAGCATTGCTGCAGGACCACAAAACTCACCGAATAAGTCTGGCTGTCAATCGCGACTCTTCCTGTGCAGGTTTCAGTCGGTGTTGTAAGGTGGCCCCCTACTGTTCGGATATCTGGTCCATCCCAGGCAGTTTTTATCTTCCTCAGCTTGGCGGCGAAAAGACCAGATGACAGAGTAGTAGGAGCCGGTATCGACTAGGGCAGGTGATGCTGTGGCAATTGATAATCACGTGGAGGTCAGTGGTTCGTCGTCTGGCGTTCCGGTTTGGTCGGGGAATCGGATAACGGCTGCATCGGCTCGCTCCGGTTATGCTGTGTTGCGTCGGCAAATATTTCGGCGACGAGGCTTTTTCGTGAAGAATGTGGTCAGGCGGCGTGCTGAGACTACGTCGGGAGGGTTCGTGCGTCGTGGTCGTCGTCATCGGCGGCGGAGGATCTTCTGCATTGCGTCGTGCAGCAACCGCACCTCCATCGGCTGCTGCCTTTAGTTTCCTTGATAGGGACTTCGAGATCGGCCCCAGGTGGAGCCGGTGTACAGGCGGCGACCCGGGAAAGCATAGCAGCCAGGCGAAAGGGAACGAGATGTTCGTCGTCGTTGCCATTGCACTGCGGCAATGTAGTCGACGATGTCGCGAGGTCGCGCACCCGGGAGCGGACACGGCGCGTTCACTTCGAAGCCACGCAGTGCCATCTCATGGTACTGGCAGTAGCGGCAGTTGGGCCCTGCTTCGCCACAGTGGTAGCATAGTGGGCGGTGGTCAGGGGTGTACCAAACATCAGTTTGCCGCGGTGAACGCTGGATTACTGGCGAGTGGAATGGAGTCGGAGGGGCCGGCGGTAGCTGGCAAGGAAAGTGCGGAGGCGTTGGCTCCTGGCCTGGCGACGAGCGGCGGCAGCTCGGGGCGGAGCAGCGGCGTAGGTCATCGCGTCCGGTTGTGGCTACGGTGGTCCGGGAACATTCAGCGAGCGCTGTACTTCCTCGCGAACAATGTCTTCGAGGGAGGCGACCTGGGGCTGAGACGACGGAAACATCCGGCGCAGTTCTTCACGAACAATAGCCCTTATAGTCTCGCGCATATCGTCGGGGCCGATTCCTCAGACGTCTAAGATGTCTGTGGACATGCGCTGATTGTATTGGCGGGTGCGTATTAGAAGAGCCTTCTCAATGGTCGCCGCCTCGGTAGGAACTCTTGTACTGTTATCGGGGGGTTTCTTATTAGCCCCGCGAAAAGCTCCTCCTTAACTCCTCGCATGAGGAAGCGAACCTTCTTCTCCTCGGACATGTCGGCGTCGGCGTGACGGAAAAGTCACGTCATCTCCTCCGTAAAGATCGTTACGTTTTCGTTGGGGAGCTACGCACGAGTCTCAAGCAGTGATGCGGCTCTCTCCTTGCGCACGACGCTTGCAAAGGTTGGCAGGAAAGCAGCGCTGAGGTCGCCTCAGGTACGAAGCGTTGACTCGCGGTTCTCGAACCAAGTCCTTGCGGCGTCCTCCAAATACAAATATGCATGGCCAGCTTATCGTCGGAGTCCCACTTGTTAAGGGCTGCGACACGGACGTAGATGTCCAGCCAGCTTTCCGGGTCCTCCTATGACGATCCGCGGAAAGTAGGCGGCTCCTTAGGCTGGTGCACGACCACGGTTGCCGGAGACCTTGCTTCCGTCATCGTGGATGCTCGTTTCGTTCGAGCCCTTGTCTTCTTGTCCTTGTCTGGTAGCGGCAGGTATTCTGGCGGGAGTCCTTGTTGTCTGCGGCTAGCTCGCAGGACCGGGTTGGAGTCGTCTTCTAGGCGGCTTGAGCTTGGCTCACGTCTGGACGGGGGCGTACGGTACTTGCAACGAGAAGCACCTCCACCAGACGTCACGTGGTCGTGACGCACGCAGCACTCAAGGCGAAGGACGCAGAACTCAAGGGATGTCCGGCAACTGTTTATTGGGCGAACTTGTGCCCAGCAAAACAGAGCCAATGACAACGCACAACAATACCGGCGTGAACAGTTGTCGGTCGACGGAAAGGCTGAAGCGGCGCAATGCGTCCGCTTTTATACACACGTCACGATGCTTTCTCACATTATCTGGAATTGCAGAAGTTACTAAAGTTTGCACGTCAGCATGAAAAGTTTCTCTGGGGTGCTACCGCGTAGCGATTCCTTTTTCTATTCCAATGCCTTTCGGCGTTCCGTCACTGCTGTCGTCATCGGCGGGTGGCGACGCTCGACGTATTTCAAAGAAATTTCCCAATTGTAAGCGGCCGTTTTTTCTCCTTTCTCCGCCGTTTGCGGGCTTGCATAGTAATTATGTTTGGTAAGGAAGTATTTAATAAAATTGCGGTTGCGCGCTTATCAGATGAAAATGGTTTAGTAGTATTAAAACGCAAATGCGAATGCAATATGAGGCAAACAAAACGCAAACACGTGTATTCGTAACCGTAGCCACATTTGCGCCGTACGGGAATCCAAGCCATATCGCTGAGCGCGAACAAAATGACAACCGTTGTGGGAAACAGCTGACTGTGTCTTCATCGGTTATTCGTCCGTATCAGTTGCAACTTTGGCTCAGGAGCGTAGTACTTTCGCCGGAGAAGAAATTCTGCACTCCACATTTTTCCGATAGTGACGGAACACTGAATTGAGGTGAGTACAGACTGTTAGTGCCGTGGTCTGTTGCCGCTACGTGCATTGTTTGATGTGCGCGCTTTGTTTTCCTGCAACAGGAAGCTGTTCGGAAGACAATTCGTTATATTATCGGACAGTAAAGTGGAACATCGTGAACTGACCGCGATTGAGAACTTGCAAGGAAGCGAGCACCGTTTGACGGGGCACCCACACGAGACAGCGTAATTTCATGAAATCTGTGATCAGCTGCAGTCCGTTGCGGAAGCTACCAGCCACTGTTGTCGTCGATCGGTGAAAGCTGCTGCTCCATTCGAAAAAGTAAGCACAGGCACTACATTGCCTTGTTTAACTGAATGAAATTGCGAAGCTAGAAATGAGAGCACGAAAATAAAGTGTACTGGCGTGTATGCCATAAGATCTTAACATCAATTTTTTAGCACTGCTTACGTAACGTGTTGTGATGTTCAGTGATGTGTTTTATGCTCCTCACAGACGTGCGAACGTATGAAATGGTGGCTCGTGTTAATGTCTGTAAAAAATACAACTCGGAATATACAAGTGGTGCCATTTTTTTATAAGTCTTGCACAAAAATGGGCGCTATTCCTCGAGTTCTTTGGGAAGTAATGGGTGTCACGCGTATCTGCTATGCTCATGATATGGAGCTTGCCAAGTAGGATATTTGCCTTCTTCGCACCCATGTGCGATTTACTCATTTAACTATTGTCTACCTTGTGAAATCGGAACTTAGTTGTTTTGTTTAAAGCTGTTAACGTCAAGAAAGAAAACAGCCAGAGCTTCGATATTGAGCTTCCCACATGACGTGTTCGCATTTGCTTTGCACACATGGCTTTTGTTTGTGCTCTGTGCAATACCAAATTAGCATAGACCCCCCTTCCAGCATTGCTCGCTAAAGTCGGTCAGTACGTGTAAAGTGCAGATACATAGAGGTACAGTTGCTTGCTCATTTTCACATAACCTTTGTATAAAAAAACAAAATGTGGATGTTTTGAAACGGTAGTGTATATGTTGGCTAAAGGTAGGCATGCTATTTTTCTGTATACTAGTGTGCATGTAAATTTGTGGTGCTTCAGTAGAGACTCACATAGCATTTGTGCATGAGCTTACAGTTCTATAAATTGAGATAAAAACAGTAACGCCGGGAGGCCTCGTTAGCATTGCCTTGCACATAAATTAATTTTGAACTTTTTTTCAACCATCACGAGGAATCCGAGAAGCCCGAGCCAGCAGTAGCTGGGCGCACAGTGCCTGGTGCAGGCGTTCAGGGTGTCAGATGACATTGAGTGGCTGCTGCAGCAGCTTGTCTATGCCCTCACCACATTTACTACCCCAGCTCAACCCCACCCCCTCCTTAACACGCCTCATTAGAGTATGCATGCATAAGAGCGAAAATTTTTGTTATGATACTCTTTTTTTTAGGGGCGAAGCTCCTTAGAGTGTGGGTCGTTCCCTCCTCCGTACATAGTATGTAGCCACCTGTAGTTTTATGAAGTGCTCACTAGATGGCGTGATGGCGCCGCGGTGCTCGCTTGATTCAGATGTATGGGAATGCGTAGCATGGAGTCTGTCCGTCAGTCTGTTTGTCCGTCCGTCCGTCCGTCCGCCTGTCTATCTGTCTGTCTGCCCGTCCGTCCGAGCGCTGCGGTGCTGCTTAGCTAGTACGTGAATTGATAAATAGATGGTGCGGAGGCGCTCGCTGCGCGCTCTAGTGTGATAGGAGAGTGCTAGATGGCGACACACAGCGTTTGTCACGTCTTTGATGATGTACTGGGCAAGATTCACGGAAGATTCACGGTTTTTACCGATGAACATCCGGAGCTTCGCCCACTCATCATCATTCACTCCGTGGATATGCGTGGATTTTTTTAATCTACTTCATGTGCTAGTGATTGTTTGAAGACTGAGCATCTGTAAGTTATGACAGGAAGTGCTTTTGACAGTGTTTAAATGAAGCATTAATTCACTGTTTCAATTATACCAAATAGTAGGAGTGTCCAAAACACTAGGCTGTGCCAAAATGTCACTGTGGAAGCCTAAACTTCCAGGCATCCCATCATTGTCATGTAACAGAAGAAACGACGGCACACTGTAAATCTGCATGTTCATCGTAAGAAAGTTATAGGTTGTGGAAACTTCGGGTTATGTTGTCGCGACTTACATGTGCAAGAATCATATTACAAAACTATCTGAGAAAAAATTCTTGCCTATGCACCTCTCTCTGTGGTGTGGTTGCCTGTATTTAGTCTTTCATATATTTTTTACACCTGTATCTTTCTACTTAAATTTATGTTTAGGTTTAAGCTAAAGGTTCTTTGTGGACAATTTCTGGTTCCTTTATACCATTTTTGTGATGCGCAATGTGATGCTTGATTTTGAACATATTCATCTTTTCAATTCTTGAGACGCTGTGTTTCATAAAAAGGGAGCAGCTGCTTTCTTTGTATGCTGTCAATTAATAGCTGGGAGTGTTTCATAATCTCCTACACCACACATTATGGAGCTGGTTAGTTGCTGAGAATTAATGGAAAATTGTTCAACATTGCAAGCAAAGAAATCTCACTGTATTGGTCTCCAACAGCTTCTCTTGCAATGCACACTTCATGATGTGTAAGGTGGTAGTCTACACAGTAGTTATATTACTGTATAAGCATTTGCAGGAATGTTCTACTTACACAAAAACAAGAGCTGTAGATGTATGCTGGAGGGAAGCACAATGATGTTAACTTTGAGCAGATTTATTTACTTGTCATTTATACTTTTATGTTGCAGGCTTGCTTTGTAAACATTGAACTTGACACACGTTACAGTCCTATTTACACTTGCAGCTGCTCTTCGTGTACATTGGTCTACAATGAACTATTTGCGTTTCTCACAGCATGGTGCAGTGCGCCATCCCCCCCCCCCCCGCCCCCTCCCACTATTTTCATTCGTAGGGGATGTGAGGACAGAATAAAATTATGGGTGCTAA
The DNA here is from genome assembly GCA_013339685.2 of Hyalomma asiaticum. Taxonomy (NCBI): domain Eukaryota; kingdom Metazoa; phylum Arthropoda; class Arachnida; order Ixodida; family Ixodidae; genus Hyalomma; species Hyalomma asiaticum. The sequence goes on from CM023482.1 coordinate 14,412,090, forward strand.
CTAATGAGTGCTTTTGCAAATGTTTACATTAAAGGTAGCTTGGCGTGTACACTTTTCCACCGGCATTGGCAACTTGTACAGCACAGAAATAAAATTTTAGAATATCCTGCCCTATTGAAAATATTGCCAGTATGTGGAATGGTGGAATCCACCATCCATCATCATGGTGGATTATGGTGATGGCACGGTGGCATGGTGGAAGCCAGGACATGGTGGATAGTGTACCATGATGTAAGCTGGGACATGATGGATAGTGTACCATGATGGGTGCTGGAACATGATGGAACATAGTGGATGGGCATGATGGTAGGAATGCGGCACGAGACAGCATATGAATATATTTAATATGTGTATCGATGGCAAAATAGTGAACAATGCTGTAGATATTTTGAATACATATGTGTAGTACACAACAGTAGTTCTGGAGCTGCTGAGCACAGTTCAAGGGTTTGATGGTAGCCTTTAAGGCATGCACTTTTCCTAATGAGGGTTGAAGAATGCTAGTATACAGTGTGCAAGGGCATTATATCAACCTTAGGATCAAAATTATCTACCAACTTCTCACTAGTATGTTGAAATGCAGTCAAGCTTTATTCATTGCATATTGTGTTGGCAGCTGTTGGCTTTTTTCGCTTGCCTTGGCGGCCAGCCTCCGTAAAATGGCTGCGCAGGTGCTTCCGGACCGCAGTAAGCCTGCTTTCTGCCGGTGGTGCTGGTGGAGGTTGTGGATGGCTGCTGGTATACTTCTCCAGGCAGTCTATGAAACAGTGCAAAAATGCCATTGTTTAGGCTTTGAAATACAGTACAGGAAGGGGAGAGAGTGCGGCTACAAAGGCGTATATCTGTACAGGGAATGGCTATGAAGTCTTCCTGGATAGAACATGTGATCGGCTGCGGCGAGTAACGAAGCGACAGCGTAGCCTCTCAATTAACAGCAAAGCGGCACACTTACAACGCCGAGCGATTCTACTACCTTTAAGGCAGTATAATCCTTCGAACTTCCTCAGTTTTGTCCTTTTTAATAGCAGCTAACACATTTTTGTACCTGCATAATGACTTTGGATCGCAGTTGTTTGCAGCCCTAAAATGGCAGTTAATGCACGAACGCTTGCATACATCAGCGATAACCACAGCAATAGGCACGTTTCGCGAGTCATGTAGTTACACGTATAAAAAGCAAGACGATCATGTTCGTGGCGACAATTTTATGCACCCTTTGATGGAATGTTCACGCACGATAGCGCGGGCGGACCAGCACTTCGCAATTGTTGCGACTAAGCTCTGCACACACATCGTGCACACGCCAATTTAACGCTACCGGCACCGCACTCTGCACCACGCTACTCGATTTCCTTTGCTGTAAAGATTGCACACAACAATGATAGGGCACAAAGCGCAGCATTCACAGCCACCTACCTTAGTTAAGAAACATGCTGATTCCAGTTTGCGTCGTCTGACGGCCTTGAGGCGCTGTGCCGAGCCGCGTCGTTCGTCCGTAGATCGAGAAGCGATGTGCCGACCCTCGATGTGTGCGAACGAGAACGCATTTCCTAGGAACACACATCACGGAACGTAGAAAGCATTCCGGCACTGCTTCTCACTGATCCGCGTACACACTGACAGACGGTGTCGCGACGACTCGCGGCCCTCGGCGAATGTCAACAAAGGATCTCCGAGGTGTCGACGCTGCCTGCTGCTGCTTTCTCAGTCTATCGCACACCGCACCTCACACTGGCTCAAGAAGGTCCACTGGAGCTAATGAGCACAACGCTAAACATACACCGAGATGCAGCGCAACCAGAAATCGTCCGTACGAAAACAAATATCGCCACCACGTTGTACACGACAGCCGCAGCGCGCCGCCATGTTTGGAAGAAAAAAAACAGCAATAGCGCGATGGTGGCGACACCACGGGTTGCGGATTCGGTTTCAAAATTTCAGACCAATTCTCATGTTTTCAGTGTAAGGAAATACAGAAACAAATGCTCTAAGGCTAAAAACTGCTTACGCAATGTAGTGTTTATTTTACATACTATTCTAAAATTGAAATTTGCCGTAAGTTATGCAAATGACGTAACTTATGCGAGCTTGCATTTCGCGACGTTTTCCTCGGCCTCGGTCCAACGTGTTCCGCACCACTTCATGTTGCATGTGTAACGCCAGATTGCATGCGCAACAGTACACAGTGCCCTGTAGCGCATATTCTGTGCATTATCAGCTGCAGCCAAAATGATGTTATTCAGCAATTAATACTGTTGAGCCGTATGTGTGGTGGTCGTACAAATATTGATTGCAACAAGCAAAAAACAAAAAGTAAAAAGAAGAGGAGGACAGCATAGTAGGCATGGTACACAGTGCAGGAAAAAAAACAACAAAAACGAGGGCAGATACAACGAAACACAGCAAGGTCTCTCCTCGTTTTTCGTTTTCTTTTTTTCCTGTGCGTGCACCATGCCGATTACCTGTATCACCAACTCGGAGACACAGGGCGGTGAGAGAATGACACACAAGGCGCTAAACAACCAGTGGTTTTATTATTGCTGGATATATAAATAAATGCTTTGCATATAAGACCAACCAACACAGGCTATGTTTTGTAGTTTTTCTGCATTGCATCTTGCATGTGCACAGGCTATGTTTTGTAGTTTTTCTGCACAGATGTTGCATTTTCCTGCGGCAGTAAACTATTGGTTATAATTGCTAGTTCAGCACCTTAATCGCACATCTTGTTCACTCACCGTCCCTTGTCTACCGCTGTTTGTTAGAACATGATAAGTACCATCCTGCACGTAACTAAGAGTAGCCGTCGTGCAGTACATCCCTGCAGCATTTACCAGCATACTTCCAGTGACCAGTGATATGTGTATAAACGGGGCGCGCACTTCCAGGACAGCTGCTGCCGTCCTCCTATACAGCACGAGTGCTGGCGCGTGTTCTCAACATAGAATGTTGCACATATGCGCTTACCATTACCCTTAGTAAGGGCACACGTTCGCGAAGAGGGAAAGCTCAGCTCGATCGGAATAATGCTGTTTCAGGTGCAATAGGCGTAGAATCTACAACGGCAGTGACGAACAGGCCGGTGCACGCAATTCAAAGAACCGAGTCCCGCATATCTCGGGCACTCTAAACGTATTCGTTAATCGCGCACCAACTATAGACCCTAAACATTTTACTGCCAATAATTACTACCATCCCAGGTATGCTAACGCAGCCACCTTCTCCCACAAGCATCACGCTCGCCATCACTGTAACACCATGCTTCCACCACGCCACCATTTTGCTGTACACAGCCACCAAGTGTGCCACCATGGCACCTTCATTCCTCCACCATGCCACCATCTCGTTGTCCACAACCACTAAGCTTGCCATCATGGCACCTTCGTGACTCCACCACGCCACCGTCTTCCAGCAAGCAGTACAGCATCACACGTTCGCCATCACCACCGTCAGCCACCATTTCCACCAAATGCATCCACTATTCACCACCATGAGCCATCTTTGCCATCACGCTTTCCAGCATATCCGTCATTATTTCCACCATATCCATTAATATTTCCATCTTAACCACCACGAATTCCAGCAACCACCAAGAGAGAATTTTCGATAGGGTGGTTATTCACTACCACTTCTTTTGCGAATGCAGGTGCTTTTGCTAACGATCAATCAGCCTTTCTATTTTTTCTAATGTAATCGCACTTCAAGTGTAGCCAGCACAGTATTTAGCATGCAGGGTAATGAATTTCGATGGCATGTTCACCCTCTGAAGCGAACTGCGTGACGGTTTTGTGGAAGACTGGTGAGGAAAGTGGAAGCGCAGTGAATGAGACTCTTGGTGGAGCTCAAGGTGTCGTGCTACTTGCACTTTTCTGCAGCTGGTCGCTTGCAAACTTCAGTTGGAAGTTACGACATCAGCAGGAAGCTATGCAGAACACTCTGCTGTCTTACGGAACCTACACATCATGGCCACAACAGTATGTTTGCCATCTGCGTAACAACAGCTTGAGCAGTGAACTTCATTCCCAGACAAATGAGAGTGTGAAAAAAAGAAAATCGAAAACAGTTGCATTTTCGCAGCAGTTACTGGACAAATCGCATGTACATGATGACAGCTGCAACAAGCATTGAAGGGGCTTTCACATTGTGTTGCTGTGCGTGACATTGAATTGAAACATACTGTTTCTTGCATCACGTGCAACGCTCTCAAAGTTGGTGCTCTTTGTGCTGTGTACTTCCACAACCAAAAAAATTGGCAGATCCCACGTGCAGTGGGAATAGAGGAAATGCGAAGCATGCATCAGAAACGTAAAATTCATTTGCATTGTTATCTGGCTATACCGAGTTTGGTACATATGAAGATAACGAAACGGCCGCAAAAGCATCAAGACTGTGGCACGTAAACCATGCCGCTCATACACGCATGTCATGATTCTGATGTTATGGACTGTCGTTTACATTCGTCATGCAGTCGTGTTGTGCCATGGCAATTTTTGTATACATCCCATAAGCGAAACACGTGGCATGTAACTCATGCCGCTCATGATATGCATGTTACGATGTTCACGCTATGACCTGTCATTTATGATCGCCACGCAGTCTTGTTGTGCCATACCAGTTTTCGTATACATCCCATTAACAAAACGGCAGTATAGCGCCAAGACCGTGGCATGTAAATCATGCCGCTCATAAAATGCACGTCACGATTTTCATGTTATCACCTGTCACTTGTATTAGTCATGCAGTCGTGTTGTGCCATAGCAATTTTGGTATACATCCCATTAACGAAATGCGTGGCATGTAAATCGTGCCGCTCATGACATGCATGTCATGCTTTTCATGTTACGTCCTGTCATTTATGTTCGTCATGCAATCATGTTGTGGCATCCTCATTTTAGTGTACATCCCATTAACGAAACGCATGACATGTTAATCATGTCGCTCATGACGTGCATGCCATGATTTATTTATTTATTTGTTCATGTTGTGAGCTGTAATTGATGTTCTTCATGCAGTCATGTTGTGGCATACAAATTTTCGTAAACATTCCATTAGCGAAACGGCCACAGGAGAGCACAAAATCTTAGGCGGCAAGATAGATAGATAGATAGATAGATAGTAACGCTGAAAGTCGCCGAAGTTCGCTAAGAAATGCTTCGCCTTTAAAAGTATTGCATTGCTTGCATTGATCGAGAAACAACAAATGCTTTGCTGGCAGCTATCAGCATCGCAAAAAAGCTTGTATTGTTGGTGAAAAAATCAAAATACATTATTTTGTATTTCATGCTTGATGTTCGTTTGTCGGAGCACTATACCCCTGCTTTCTTTTTTAAGGACTGCATGCATAGCCTTCCAAGCATCCCACGTTATGTAGTGGAATATACCGTAAAAAAAGCTTGAAGTGCAAGAACGATCCTCTCCATTCTAGGGCGCATCATGCAACAAAAAGCCACATTTGTACTGTACTGTAATGCTAAGTACTCATTAAATACCATATTTTTTCACATTGAACATTCTAGGGATGGCTTTATACATCCTTAATGACAGCATGTAAACACACTAAATGTTGCATGGTCGTGACCACGCTCCAGTACGCAGCATGTATTCTGTACTTTAGTCTTGTGGCGGAATGACTTGCACAATGTAAGTTTCCTTCTTTGTCAAACGTCTGGTATCACATTCGAACAACGTGGTGCATAGTCAGCAGAAATGATATGAATTGATTCTTCGATGCCAGTAAAATGGCCACAATATTGCAGCTATGCTATGTTGTGCTTAACGATGTCGCAGCTGTTGCACTTTTATCTGCACTCTCCTCAAATAATGTGCATGCAGTGCCACACTTTGCAACAACGGTGTCCCACACTGTACAGTGTTCTCATATAAATACAGTGATCTCGATCCTCTGCTTTGGGGCAAGCCCTGCTGGATTCTACTCCTGGCTGTTGCTGCTGATATCGCCTACGTCCAACTTGAGAAAGCCCTTATTAAGTCTAAGCTTCTACAGTGCAGCACACGCTGCAGTGAATATTGGCAGCGAAGTCTGGCTCGTGGAGTGCTTAGAAAGATGATCTGTGGTGAATTTCGCTTGTGCATTGTGTATACGGGGATGGCCAGGGATCGGGCTCAGAAGCCATGGTTGCAGTGGGTAGACGGTCACCTGCGTGAAAATGTAGTCAGTACCATAGTCAGCTGGCCAGCATTTTTTTTCGAGGGGACACACGCATGCACACACACCTGGAATATATATGCACAGGCATTTGTTTGTGAAAGTGAAAAATATACATACTAGAATTGGAAAAGTTTCGGGGGCGGGTTGTCCATGGACCCCTCTCCTACTATTCTCCTCCCCTCCCCTCTCCATCGCTTTTCAAGAAAGTCAGTACCACAAGTAATAATGCTACTTCAATGCAAAAGCTGCGCTGAGCCTACCTTACTGCTGTGATCTATATATTTACTTTCCCATCAATTTAGTAGCAACCTCCATTAAAAAATCCAGTGACTGCACTGACGGGGGCTGCTTGTTCATCTTACAGAAGGGATGTAATAGTGCACTCGTAATTTTGTTAAAAGCACTGTTGCACAAGGTATGCTGTGCAATTTGCCACTACAGTCGTAACTTAGCGGCAAAACCGGTTTTCTCTCATTTAAGCAGGCATTCGCATAGCTCTACAGTGCGCCCCGACGTCGTAGCCGAATTCCGGTCGTATGCAGCCCACAGCGAGAGTGCGCACATCCGCATCGTATATATAGGAAAATGTGTGCGGTGACAACGCATTGTTAGCAAATGCAATAGTCCGGGCAACCGTCATATCTCACACGATCACCTTCAATCGCCGTCAGGTCCGATGGGGATCACGACCTCTACCCCACTTCGCTCACATCAGCGCCAGACTTGATCCGGATTAGTTTAGGCCATTTAGCAGCGACAGCGTTGATTGCGATCAAGAAATCCAGCCCTGGGGGTTTGCCGCGGTTGAGTGGGCTCGTGTGCCACCGGTGTATGAATCTGGTGCAAGCGTACTAATCAAAACACACAAGGCAAAGTACTCTCGGACATGGCGTTGAGGCCGTAGAAGTGCTGTCCACACATGAAAGGGTCTTCCGGTCTCCCCTGGGCACATTGACGCCGATGAAAGCGCTGTCCACACATCCGACCACGCCGGGAATGACGCCGCGACGAAGAAAGCACTCCTTCACGGCCGCCTTTTTGATCGGTCGTTGTTGACATGTAGCCCCAGTGGTTCGTGTACCGCCGGCGCTCAAAAAAACAAGCGAAACGCACCAGACGCACTCGCTCACCGTCGCGTGCAACACCCGAATCGTCTCCTCACATCCTATTCGCGACTCCATCTAAATGCTCGCCACCTAGCGGACGCTCCCGGAACCAGCCGATCAAACGTCGACCTCGAAACGCGGCATGGTATTGCATTACCGCGCGTTGTAAAACGGCTCTGTAGTTCCTTAATAGGCGCCATTCCTCCTCGAGGCAGCCCGAAAAAGAAAGTATGCTCGTCAAAAGACCTTTGTTGCGTGCCTCAGTGCGTGTCATCGCGATTCAAAGAAAGCAACACGTCGTTTCATCAGTTCCCCAAAGAAGCAGACGAGGCTTCGCATGGAGCAACATGGATTAGGAACTTGCGCATCGGCAAGAAGGCGACGGGAACTATGCTAGCTTGGTCCAGGCACTTCACTCGCGACGATTTCTTCCTCCCCGGTGAGTACACAGATAGTGTGTGCGCGCGTTTATTATCATGCGCGCTTTTCGAAGAGCCGGAGTGTAGTTTAGTTTAGGCAAGCGCGTGAACAAAATAGCGACATCGTTTATACGTGTATATCTGGTAACGTTTTCGGAGCGTGTCTATGCTCAACTTGAACCGCGGTAACATTATTGCTGACGTACTTTTGCCCGCATGCATTGTAGAAAGTAGATATAAAGCGAGCGCTTGACTTCGTTCGCCGCCTTCGTCCCATGCGCGCGCTGCGCCTCGTAATTTGTTTGGTAGTTATGGGGGCAATGTGTGATCGTTTAACGTAGCGCGTTTGCATTTCGAGTTCATCTGGCGACAATTGAGGATTTATTGCCCTCGTTCCAACTTTTCAGCCCTCGACCTGTTCACCGCGCCTCTTAGTTTGCCTTCCGGCACCGCGCATAGAACTGCACTCTTTTAAGATCTGATGCGGGTTTGCGAACAAGTGCGACGTTTGAACGCACAGCGGAATTATTTGCGCTGTTTCGCCGTTCGAATCTTTTAGGCCGATTAATATCAGATGTTCGGCAGCAAGAACCCTTTCGCATTCGACGAACCATCGTGATTCGAACCCGCAATCGAGAAACTTTAGCACAGCGCTAAGCAGAAGCGCGGCCGTGACCCTGGATATAGAAGCCATCTTTGTTTTTCTCAGCAATGTTGCCAGACGAACCACTTTCTCTGGAGTTGCGAATAGAACCTCGTGAGAGCTCCCGGTAGTATAAAAACGCGGCGCGTACAACACCTTCCGTTCGACCGACCAACCCGTCGGTCGCTTCGTTTCGAGTTCCTACGCGACTTCACCGCTCAATCATAGCACGGACGAAAATGCCGTCGAAATTCATCACCCGCTAGGACAAACGCGCCGTCCGATGCCCTCCGTCGACGTAGTCGAGGCTCGCCGGCGCCCGCCGCAACAGCGAAGCCGCCGCCATTAAGCCCACCGCCGCCCCGAACCTAGGAGCCGCCGCCATGTTCGATGGTATTTTCCATTCCCTTCGAAACGCATCACCCTCCGGCGATGCCAAAATCTATTCCTTTCGCCCGTGCATAATGAGTGCGTAAACGGCTTCTGCGCTTCCGCGGACGTCAGGCGGCGATAAAATTTTTAGACCAATGGCAGGCGGCCACTGACGTCAAAAGGCATAAAAGAAGGAATACAAGCGTTACGGGGTAGCATCCCGTGCTTCTGCGTTCTCGCGGACGTCAGGCGGCGTGAAAAATGTTTCGACCAATGGGAAGCGGCCAGTGACGTCAAAAGGCATGAAAAAAGGAATAGAATCGTTAGGCGGTAGTACCCCAGGAATGGTTAACACGGTTCCCGAAGTGACATGCAATGTAAACGCAGCTTGCGTTGGGCATAACAGGGAAAAGAAAGACGTCGGATGCGCATGTGTGTTTTAAATGCGAAGCATTTCTTAGCGAACTTCGGCGAGTTTGAGCGTATCTATCTATCTATCTATCTATCTATCTATCTATCTATCTATCTATCTATCTATCTATCTATCTATCTATCTATCTATCTATCTATCTAGCCTCCTACGATTTTGTGCTCTCCTGGCCGTTTCGCCAATCGGATGTTTACGAAAATTGGTATGCCACATCATGACTACATGGCGAACCTAAATGACAGGTCACAACATGAAGATATATGCGTGTCATGAGCGGCATGATTTACATGCCACGGTTTTAGGGCTCTCCTGGCCGTTTCGCTAATGGGATGTATGCGAAAATTGGTATGGCACAACATGACTGCCTGACGAACATAAATGGCAGGTCATAACATGAAAATCATGATATGCGTGTCATGAGCGGCATGATTTACATGTCACAGTCTTGGTGCTCTCCTGGTCGTCTCGTTAATGGGATGTATACAAAAATTGGTATGCCACAACATGACTGCATGGCAAACATAAATGACAGGTCATAACATGAAAATCATGACATGCATGTCATGAATGACATGGTTTACATGCCACACGTTTCGTTAATGGGACGTATACGCAAATTGGCATACCACAACATGACTGCATCACAAACATAAATGACAGGTCATAACACGAAAATCATGACATGCATGTCATGAGTGACACGATTTACATGCGACGGTCTTGGTGCTCTCCTGGCCGTTTCGTTTATGGGATGTATACGGAAATTGGTATGCCACAACATGACTGCATGGCAAACATGACTGACAGGTCACAACATGACAATCATGATATGCATGTCATGGGCGACATGATTTACACGCCACGCGTTTCGTTAACGGCATGTATACGAAAATTGCATACTACAAGATGACGGAATCATGACCGTAAAAGACAGATCATTACATGAAAATCATGACATGCATGTCATGAGCGACATGATTTACGTGCCACGGTCTTTGTGCTCTCTTTGCCGTTTCGTTAGTGGGATGTGTAGGAAAATTGTATGCAACAATATGACTGCATGACAAACATAAATGACAGGTCATAACATGAAAAGCATAACATGCATGTCATGGGCGGCATGATTTACATGCCAGGCGTTTCGTTAATGGGATGTATACTAAAATTGCTATGGCACAACACGACAGCATGACGAACGTAAATGACAGGTCATAACATTAGAATCATGACACGCATGTCATGACCGGCATGATTTACATGCATGCCATGCTCCTGGCGCTATACTGCCGTTTCGTTAATGGGATGGCTCCGTCTACTGACCAGAGGGCGCTACGTAGCTCTCGTCGGACGGCTCAGTCGCGCACGGTGGAAACCGAGGCGACAGCGACGCGCGCGTTTCTTCGCTGCTTTCCGGGTGTGCTGCGAACCACACGAACGCTCGCGGCGTTGCCCTTTGGAACAGTTTGTCGCAGATTTGGAGCGCGCGTCTCAAAGGAAATAAAACGAAAGAAGGTGGGACGGGCGGTCGCTGCTGCTATAGAGTTGGAGACGCGCATCGCGTTCGCGTATTTCTCTGTCACAGTCTGCCCAATTTTGCTTCTTCTCTCCGCCAGGCAGTGCATTCTGGCGCTGATGTCGCACATGGAAAACTCAACTGCACGGAGCCTATACGAAAATTGCTTTGGCACAACAGGACTGCATGACGATCGTAAATGACAGGTCATAACATGAAAATCGTGACATGCATGTCATTAGCGGCATGATCTACATGCCACTCGTTTCTTTAAAGGGATGTATACCAATATTGCTATGGCACGACACGACTGCATGACGAACGTAAATGACAAGTCATAACGTGAGAATCATAACATATGTGTATGAGCGGCATGGTTTACATGCCACAGTCATGGTGCTCTTGCGGCCGTTTCGTTAACTTCATATGTACTAAACTCGGTATAGCGAGACAACAATGCAAATCCATTTTACGTTCCTTATGCGTGCTTCGCATTTCCTTGATTCCCACTGCACGTGGGATCTGCCAATTTTTCTTGTGTCATCCTGTCGCGCTGTTTTATCATGAAGCTTAACCAACTCGCCCAACTGCCACTTCTAAGGGTCCAGAAATTTGGACCACCTGCGGTTTTTTAAAGGCACCAGGAAACGGCTATGGTGTTTTTGTAAAAATGTGTTGCAACGATAGCCCGAGTCCTTCTGATCATTAGCATAACGATATCAGCACTCTGTGCTAAGCGAGTAATTTACTACAAAGTTTTAAATACGTAAATGGTGAGAGATAAACGCGACTTGACTGAAAGCGTTTTCAACCGCCTTTTCCCATGGGACATGCGATGGGTCCACGAAGCGCAAGCCATGGGACGTCCCGAGCACTGAAGGGCCAGCCAACGGTATCGTCGTGGCATCTGGCGGCCTACACACGAGTCGCCGGCGCACTATTACAGAGGCTAGCACTGCCGAAGTCGGCGACCTCGCTAAAGGCAACGCGGCGCTATGTCGCTACGGAGGGCTCGGGACAGCGGCTTACGTGGGAGGCGCAGTCGGTGCTACCGCGAAATAAGCCCACAGCTGCCTTAGCGCAAGGCGCTTCGCGTTACATATGGTGTGAATTATTTCACAATCGTCTTGCCTAATAGGTGACAATTTCAAAAAGCGGTTCAGGGACCCTTTAATGTGCACTGACATCACACAGTACACGTGCCTCTGGCATTTTCGTTAGATCGAAAATGCGACCATCCTCTGTTTTCTTTTCAGTGCCAGTCCGATACGTCCGATCCTGCCATTTACCACCCTCTCCATCGACTCTTTCCTACACTTTCCCTTCGGCTAGCGCTCGCTCCTGCTTCAAGGTCGGTGGGCGAGAGTACACTTTATGTGGCGCCTCATGGCCCCTGTAGGAAGTATTTTTCTGATAAGCTTTACCTATATGGGGGGAGCGTGGAAAGGGCCCAAAAATACAGGCCAATAGGCGAAAAGGGGAGATCAGCAAAGTGGCACGGAAAAGCACGCGCCGTAGACACGTCGATGTACATAATTGTTGGACAGCGGGCTTATGGCGCGCGACCCGAGCAGCGATCGGTGTGGGAAAAGGTTGAGTTGGCATTCTCTGCGTGGTGCCGGTCGACAAAGGTTGTCCTGCCAGCTACGGACTGGTGACGAGGAGATGAGGGCGCCGCCCTCCGGGGTGGCCGCCGACCAAGCTTACGGTCGAGCGTGAACTTCGGAGTGGCAGCGGCCGAACTGCAGCAGTTCCCGGTTACCTGTGGCGCTCCACCTTTGCCGGCATAACGGGACAACCAGCCGAGCAATCACAGCCGAGGGCCAGGTCACTTTGGAGACCAGGCATCACTTCGAAGGGGAGGCTGCGGCTAGGCCTAGCAGGGAGCCGGTGGCTGCCACGTTATCTGGGAAGGAAGGCAGGCGGAGACTGACGGACTCTGCGTGATCGGCGGCCACCAAAAGTTCCGTTTGTCGACGACGGCTACGTAGAAGCGACACCACCGAGAGGACTCTGTTGCCGAACCCGCACCGCACCCAATGTAACAGCGTCCGATTTGAGTTTTGAGCAGCTACCGCGGATGTAAACGCAAAGCACATTGTTGGCGGACTCCCGTTGGAACTGCGCCCAACGCGGAGAAACTTAGAGTTTTTATGAATTTGTCCATTTGGCTTGTTTACTGTTTTTCTTTTCCTTTTTGTGTGCGAACTGTTTGCTTGCCAGTGTTGTACATGTCTCGGTGTTCTCGTGCGTAAAGTTAACGCTTGTTCTGTCAACGCCGCCAGTGTCTCTCTCTTTCAATCCGTTGGAGCAAGCGCTCCCGAGATCCCCTCTCACACTCGTGACAGGGCAGCGCCTTGAAACTTCTTGATATCCGTGCTGGCTGTCACACTGATTGTTGACGAGACGCGAACGGTTGCTGGTGGTGCCCCTGTGATAACCAATAACGTTTTTTCTGCTGCAGTGAAGGCAGATTTTTCGCTATTTAGACCACATAACCTACACGCACCAAATAATGTTCGTCAACGAGGCACCTGGAAACACGAACGTTACAACGTACAGCGCTAACACGTTTACGATAAGCAGTCGTCCGCGGAACGACCACAGCGAACTGCGAATGAAGCTACCGTATGACGCCTCGATACCATAAAGCTGTCGATACTCCAAGCGCCGCTCAATATTATCGCAAACGGAAAAAGCGCCGCGTAGCGAATACAGAGAGAGCTACCAAGGAAGAAGTGCGAAGGACGAAATATGACAGACGCGCTGTACAGGATGCGGAGCAAGTCTACCGCGTCTCCAAGGCAATGACAGCGGCGCGCTCTCCGAAGCACGTGTGACGCGTGCAGCCGTGCCCTTTAGGTGGCGTAGCATAACTCTCCCAACCAAGCTGGACCGACGGTTCCCTTTGAGGAGGGAGCGCTTGCACTGGCATTCAAAAAAAAATAGAGGAGGAACTGACATGACAGAGCCCCCCAAAAAAAGCATGTAAGGCCACCCACCAACGAAAAAAGAAACAAACGACGTAAAAAGAAATAACCATACTTAAAAGTACAAGGATTTGCATGAAAGGAACAAGTGTGAAAGAACCAACAATAAAAAATGCAACAAATAATGCTTAAACAACAATGAGCGGCGTCTGTAAACAAAAGAAAAAGGAAGCCTGGTGAAAAACTGCAAATGAAAGCTTGGGCGAAAGCCGTGTCAAAAGAAGAAAAACTGCTGTAAAGAAGCATTTGGAAGCTCGTAGTGGCGGGTCACGGACACGAGGGACACCAGAACAGGCGGCCGGTTCGGGCGGTGGCGTTTGCTGGGCGGCGTCTCGAGGCATGGTAGAAGGCACCGTACGGGATCGAAGTTCCAGGGGCATAGAAGAGTACCGCAGTTCTTTTGATGGAACAGTACGCAGCACCTCCACCAATTGTAAAAGCGTTTATTCAACGCTGGCGTAAGGGCCGACCGGTAGCTCGATCAACGGCTCAAGTCACGATCCCTGGAGCGAGCGGCGACCACACGAGCAATGCGCGTCTCAGCGAGCCCGGACCCAGAGCACGAGCGGCGTCTTCCTCAGAGAGCGAACCCCACTGTAAGGCGCTGGAGAGGACGGCCCACTACGAGCTTCCAAATGCCACCCAAAATACGCGGGTTCGATCCCGGCCGCAGCGGTCGCATTTTCGATGGAGGCGAAAATGCCAGAGGCCCGTGTACTGTGCGTTGTCAGTGCACGTTAAAGAACCCCAGGTGGTCTAAATTTCCGGAGCCCTCCACTACGGCCTTTCTCTCCTCTCTGTCTCTTTCACTCCCATTCCCCCACTCCACGGATGCTTAGCCGTGCTCCCTACTTGGGCTGCAGAAATTAGCGTTCTTTCCTAACCGAACCACAATCATCATCATCATCATGCTTCTTCGTAGTGGGCCGTAAGGTCCCTAGCTAGGGACCTTAGTGGGCCGTCCTCTCCAGCGTCTTACAGTGGGGTTCGCTCTTCAGCGCTCCGCGGAGGAAGACGCCGCTCGTGCTCTGGGTCCGGGCTCGCTGAGACGCGCATTGCTCGTGTGGTCGCCGCTCGCTCCAGGGATCGTGGCTTGAGCCGTTGATCGAGCTACCGGTCGGCCCTTACGCCAGCGTTGAATAAACGCTTTTACACTGCACACATCCTTCCTTTTCAGTTAGTGCGAAAGAACCATACTTTATGGTATAATAACGTTGGATCATCTCTCATTCTGTTTGGTCATACAGACGCGTATTCGAAAGTAGGGCGCACCAATTCGGGGATATAACCACACCTTTTGTGTTGGCACTTTGTCATGGTATGTCATGCGCTCGTGACGACCCGTTTCCCTTGGGCACCGTTGTTTTTAGGTATGTTTGGGGATGTCCTCCTTACCTCTCCCCCCGCCCAAAAATATGGCAGGACGTGATGCTTTTTCCGTGTTTGTTTGCCTTAGTTGCTGAGTGTTGTGACTGCTCGTGTGCGTGGCCATGACGTGGTGGTTTTGACGAGGAGTTGGCGCTTTGTTTTCGGCTTTATGGTGAACATGATTACCCAGGCTGGTTGTCCGTATAAAGATTTTCCGTGCTGCTTCAACAGGCCTCAGTTGAAAGTTGAGCACTTCTGCTGTGTTTCTTCGTCACCGTCATTTTAGCGCTTACCGTTTTCCATTTCTAGTATGAACAAGTAGCCCACAAACGCTTTCTTTTATGTGGTGACTCCTATCGCCGCTTCATTCAACATGGCGCGAATACTGTTGCAAGATTTCCTCCTCTTGCTTCTCGCCTTATAAAATTGCTGAGAGTTCTTTTAATACATTGGCAAGCAGGTCGCGGACGGAACAAACTCGCCGTAGTCGCTTGGCGGCGCAGCTCGACGTCGCCGGATGGAATCCTTGACACGGAGGCAGCGCGATGGAGGTGAAACGCCGGCGTACTTTAAGAAGGCGCCTTCTTGGGCAAGTTGGGGCGCCACACGATTAGAGGGTGCCGAAGCAATAGATGTAAGGGAGCCACTGAGTGTCCCTCTCCTTTGTCTGTTGTGTCACTGTGCCCTGTAATCATGTGTTCCAGACGGTGTATTAAAATATTCCTCATAGAACCTCACGCGGTCAAAACTATGTTACAGTCCTCCGCTTTATGGCGCGTGCCCCGCAATAAAGCCTCACGAACTGTCATGGCCGGAACACGGCAAAGCCGATCGGACCGTTTCGAAAACGTGGGCGAACTGTTATGCCCATGCAACCTAACCCTCTTCTGCTTCCTCCTAATAATCGACCTAGTGGAAGATCCCTTGAGGGCCAGCGTACTGATTGCTGCAATTCGCGTTTTCCGTGCAGTCAATCGCATGCAAGGCAGCCATCGCCTGGAAAGCTGGGGAACCGCTCAAGGTGGAAAACATCGAGGTAGCTTCGCCCAAGCACGGTGAAGTGCGCGTCAAGGTGAGCCCGCACTCTAATCACTTCTGAATTAGTGTGGGACATAATGACGAAAAATTCGCGGAAACTACGCTAATCTTGCCTAAAAATGCGAAACAATTGTTACACTTAACTGCGTCACTTCATATTACAGCATAAGCTCTTATGGGCTCCCCACAATGGCCGACACTGTTGAGAGCAGTGTTAGCCGCCGCTGTGCGTAACCACAATCGTTCACAATTAAAAAGTCCACACCCGTGCTGATTGGGACCCGGGTGTATAGGGACCGTGCTAAATGTCCCTGGCTGTCACTACATGGTTGGCCGCATTGTGCCGTCAGCCACGGGTTTCCAACGGGGAACAGGAGGAAAAAAAAGATAAGGAAGAGAACGAAACAACGGCGATGAATAACAAGGGGTAGAAGAACGCGAAGAAAACGAGGAAGGCAACGTTGAAGAAGTGCATGCATTATAAGAAGACAACGGCGAAAAAGAGCCGGAAGAGGAATTCGAAGAGTAAAAATAACGGGAAATGGAAAATCAGGAAGAGGTGGAAAAAGAAGCGAAAGCAGAAGACGACGGTGAAGAAGAGAAATAAGGCGACGATACGCAGACTTGGCCAGCACCCCTCTGGGTTACGCAGAGACACTCTTCTTATGATATACCGTATGTATGTTCGTCCGATTCTAGAATTTGGTTGTATTTTATACTCTGGTGGTCCGGCATACAAGATTAATCCTTTGGTTCTTTTAGAGCGAGAGGCTCTTCGGAGTTGTCTCAAGGTACCAAAATTTACTGCAAATCACGTTCTGTACCAAGAAGCCCGAATCCCCACGTTAGCTTGCAGATTCCGTATCCTCACCGTCAAAACATATTTACAAATTTATGCGTCTTCACAGAGGCGATCACACTTCGTGTTCTGTACTGAAGCGCTAACATTTTTTGATGAGCCTTGGTCTCGCATACACAAACCTCAAGTTTTGTTCGTGCAGAATCAACTAGAGGCTTTAGACGTTAACATTCGCGATATCGTCTCAACGGATAAACCATTGGCCAATGCTAAAATTGAATTGGATAATATATTCCCTTCTAATGCCAAACTCTTACCTTCCAGATATTTAATAGGCTTATTAGAAGATCATTTATGTCAACTGGGAATTGATAGCATAATTGCGACGGATGCATCCATGCGTGAGGAGAAAGCGGGAGTGGGCATTTTTTCAGAGACTTTGTCTTGGTCATATACCTTGCGCCTCCCGGATTATACACCCATATTCGAAGCAGAGCTCTTAGCCATTCTTTTAGCCATTCTCAAACTTCCTGCACAAAATTCGGCAGTTGTTATAGTGACTGATTCGCTTTCGGTATGCACATCACTCGCTTCAGCCTCTCCTTCCAAGTCTTCTGTTCTAAACGCATTCACTTCATTAATTCCTCCCCACGTGCGTGAAATACGATTGATGTGGGTGCCAGGCCATCGTGGCATATTTATAAACGAGATGGCTGATGTTCTCGCGCGGTGGTCCCTAGACGGGCCGGTAATGTCCGTGGTGCCTACTACTGCCTTTGTTACTTTGTCTAGATTCCGTAAGTACTCCTTACTTCAAGATTCTTTAAAAATGAAGTTACCTATTGAAGAATATGGGCATCTTTCTTTTGTTTGGGATAATAAGTGGTGTCCCTCTCGTAAACTGGAAGTGGCAATAACAAAATTTCGCTGTTGTATCCCTCCATTAAATTTTTATTTACACAGGTCTGGTCTGGTGCCATCTCCGCTATGCTGCTATTGTCAAGAGCCTGAAAACATTTATCACTTTTTAATTACCTCTCAGCGTTATAGTAGTCAGAGGAAAAGGCATTTCGAGATTTCATTCAGGAAGTTAAAAATTCCCCTGAATTCTCAGAATATTCTTTCCTTTGGAGCGTCCTCACTAGGTTGCAGCAACAGGAACGTCTGCTTAGCCATGTGCAATTTCCTTCGTGACACAAGAAGAATTCGTTGCTAATCATCTTTCCAACCAAAACTTCGTACTTCGAAATTGCCGCCACTAGTTTATTAAACCTCAAATTATTTTATTATGGTTCATTTGTATTATAAATAGTCTATCACTCTCTAACATTTCATTCTTCCTTACATTACCGATTCCTTACTCTTCCTTTGTTTTAGCTCACTTTTTTTCCTTTTTTTTATATTAACCGCCGGCTTCATGGCCAATCCCCCGTAGTGGGCAAGAGCCAAATAACTAGGAGAAAAGAAAGAAAGAAAAGAAACTCCAGCGAGAGTTAGAAACCAGCACAAATGCATGGAGGTGCACGTACTGAACGGCAACTGAGGCTTTATTGCTGTGCAACCGTACTGGTAGGTCCTACCTGCGATAATCAGCGCATGCGTGGGAAGGAAGCAAGGAAGGTTAAAGGTGATAAGGGAGCAATTGGAAATTAATGGACGATATCATATGAAAAGACCATGATGAAAAAAGGACCACCTTAACGAGACAGTGTCAACGAACTCCAAAAATGAAAAAAGAAACCGTTGCCCGGATTACAAACAAGGCGCTCTAAGAAATATTATATGCGTGCAAGGTGGACGTTTTCATCTGGAAAGGTCAGTGAAATCCGACTATCGCACTTTCTTCTGCTTCCTCCAGTATTTACCTAGTGAACCCTCCTCCCATGAGCACAGTTGGGTGAGCAGCCGCAGTTCTTGCAGCGCAAGGCCAGGTGGCCGGTATGTAGAATGTTTTCTTTCACAATAAGAGCGGTGCTCTAATGCAAGCCATGAGTTAAGGGGCAACTCCGGCGATTTTTCTCTCTCCGCTGATCTCAACGAAATTTTCAATATATGTTCTCCTCAGCACTGCAATAATTTATGCCAAGCCACGCACTTGAAAGTCATTTAGTTCTCCTGAAAATGAATCTAAAAATTTTTGGGCGAATTCCAACGCAAGCCACCCTGTGTTTTTGACGTGATTACCTGCAACGCTGCCTACCAAGCAGGCAGGGGAGAACACGCACAATCACCGCTCGTGCACTGCGCAGACAGCCGTCTCAGCACGGAACGACTGCATCTGCAGAGCCCTTTTTAGCAAATTACGTGACATTGAGTAAGATGCACGACCACTAGACGTCTCACTACGCCGGTGCGATCGGCGTGGGCTTCAACGTCTCCTTGCATAGGAGCACGAGCCCTTCTCTACCCGGGTATAAATCATCGTGCATATGCTAGAAGCGCACATGGATGCAGGGAGTGCTGATGAAGACGACGTGCCTGTGCAAGGCCGCTAGCTTCACATCGATGCCGGTATGATTTAAAAAGCGCGCTGTTGATTGGGCAATGGTGGCTCCCTTTACGAGCTTCGAATAGCCAGAATGGTACGGGCCTTTAGTGGGCCTCGGTTCAAAACACGAGTGAACATACCCGGGTGACAAACCAAGATGTATGAACTTGAGAATTTTTATAGCTCAGTTCATTAGGGGCCCGCCATGTCAGTCCTTCACGTCACGCAAAAGGGAAAAGCTCCTGCCTTCCGCCCACGCTGTTCTTGGCCTCGGCCCACCACTATACATTATAGTGAATAAGAAGCGAAGAACAATATAGAAATAAAGAGAGCCTGTCTCGGTTGGCACGAAGCGGACCAGCTCAACCCACCACCCTTGACCTCAGTGTTAGAACAGATAATCACAAGACAAGAAGACGAGATAAACAGAATAAAAACGCCCCAGCTCAGCTGTTTACTAACATTTTAGGAGCGTGATACTGGTTTTAGTTATAAATGCGTAGCTCATCAGGAACTTTCAGCGTTTCGTTTCCCGTTATCAGGCATGGCATCTGATGTCGCATAACGATCCTCCAAAACAAGTGGCAAAACCAGGCATGAAACGAAGCTAACTTTTCTGAAAACCGGCTCGGAATAGAAGAACATGAATTGGACCAGTATAAAATTCATATGTAAAACAAGGCATTAACCGAAATGGCTAAGAGAAATTCGCCAAAATAATTTCCGACATATGAGGCCGGTGTAAGAGCGCGAGTAAGTCTGAGGCATAAAGGATTGGCATCGCTGTTTGTGGCCCGGTGTATGCGGGCAGCAAAAAGTGCAGGGTGAGGCTACTTTGTGACGGCCATTTTCCGTAAATAAAGGGCACGGGTCGGCTGTGCTAAGAAGCGGACGCGGTGGGCCTCATGTAGGGAAAATGCCGCTAAGTGGCTGCTCCTCGTGTAGCCGGAGAGCCGCTGAGGTATCACCCACTCGGGGTACACAGTTTCTAGGTCACACTTATCCGGTCATTGTCAGGGGACCTGGGTTTTGCATCGCAAAACCAACTCTGATTATGAGAGACACCGCAGTGGAGGGCTCCGGAAATTTTGACCACCTGGGATTCTTTAACGTGCGCTGACAACGCACAGTACAAGGGCCGCAACCTTTCGCCTTCATTGAAATGCAGCCACAGCGGCCGGGATTCGATCCCGCGGCCTTTGGATCAGCAGACGAGTATCATAGCCACTAGACCATCGTGGCGACGAGGCATCCGACTGGCAGACCACGATGGCGGTTTATGGCTTAACTAACTACAGCAGCAAATCATGTTTCAGCTCACGCCCCACTAGTGCAGCATTCGCGATCCGGCTTCTTCACTACATCTTTCCCCCTCCCTGGAGACGGAGCCACTCCGGTGGGCTAAGGCGCCGTGAAAACTAGCGGTTCATGGTATTGCTTGAGGCGATCTATGTGCACAGTCTCGCGGCCGCGACGGCGCATGTCCGTGGTGGGTGTGACTGGTTC
The DNA here is from genome assembly GCA_013339685.2 of Hyalomma asiaticum. Lineage (NCBI taxonomy): Eukaryota > Metazoa > Arthropoda > Arachnida > Ixodida > Ixodidae > Hyalomma > Hyalomma asiaticum. The sequence goes on from CM023482.1 coordinate 14,432,931, forward strand.
GACGAGGTAGTTGACGGGAGAAGTTTGCCGCAGGACCCTGTAAGGGCCGTGATACTTCGACGCAAACTGCGGGGTGAGACCTGGCGTAGAAGTGGAGGGAACCCACAGCCAAACGAGAGCGCCAGGCGGGTACTGCCGGTCTGGCAGGCCATCGTCGCGGCGAAACTTCTGCAATGCTTGTTGCTTGGTGGTGTGGGAGCGAGCTAGTTGGCGACATTCTTCTGCATATCGGGCGGCTTCGGAAACCGGGGTCGCCTCGGATGAGTCAGGATGGTAAGGCAGGATAGTGTCGATCGGCGAAGACGGTTCTCGGCCATAAAGCAAGAAGAAAGGGGAAAAGCCGGTAGTCGTTTGAGGCGCCGTATTGTAGGCGTACGTTACATATGGCAGAATGACGTCCCAGTCGATGTGGTTGGAGGCGACATACATCGAAATCATGTCGCCAAGAGTTCTGTTAAAGCGCTCGGTCAGCCCGTTTGTTTGCGGGTGATAGGCGGTGGTGCAGCGGTGAATAATACGGCATTCAGCAAGTAGCTTTTCGATAACATCGGCGAGAAAGACGCGGCCTCGGTCGCTCAGGAGTTCGCGCGGAGCGCCGTGGCGAAGAACGAAGCGGCGGAGAAGGAAAGAAGCAACGTCACGAGAGGTCGCGGATGGGAGGGCAGCAGTTTCCGCGTACCTCGTGAGGTGGTCGATAGCCACAATAACCCATCGATTGCCGGCAGCAGTGTATGGCAAGGGTCCGTATAGGTCTATGCCAATCCGGTCAAATGGTCGTGATGGGCACGGCAAAGGCTGCATTGGCGCAGAAGGGCGGCAAGGACCAGGCTTGCGGCGCTGGCACTCTGTGCAGGATCGAATGTACTTTTGCACAAAGGTGTACATGCCGCGCCAATAAAATCTCAGGCGCAGTCTGGCGTAAGTTTTGAAGAGACCAGCGTGTGCGCACTGAGGATCAGAATGGAAAGCGGCGCATATAGTTGCGCGGAGCTGTCTCGGTATGACGAGAAGCCATTTGCGTCCATCTGGTTCGTAATTGCGGCGATAAAGGATTCCATCCCTGATGGCGAAATGGGAAGCTTGTCTGCGTAGAGCTCGAGATGGAGGGCTTGCTGAAGGATCAGACAGGTAGCGTATCAATGATTCAGTCCAAGGATCCTTGCGCTGCTCCAAAGACATGTCGATGGAAGTAGATAGCGAAAATGAGCTGTCGATGGCGGAGAGGGTGGCAATGACGCTGTCGACTGGCGACCGAGAAAGAGCGTCGGCATCGCTGTGCTTCTTTCCTGATCGGTAGACGACACGGATGTCGTACTCTTGCAGGCGCAGAGCCCATCGGGCGAGACGACCAGACGGATCTTTGAGGGTCGACAACCAGCAAAGAGCGTGGTGATCAGTAACGACATCGAAAGGCCGGCCATGCAGGTATGGCCGAAATTTTGTAATGGCCCAAATGATCGGAAGACATTCTTTTTCGGTGACTGAATAATTCGCTTCAGCCTTCGTGAGAGTACGGCTTGCGTAGGCAACAACATATTCTTGGTAACCGGGCTTTCGCTGCGCGAGGACGGCACCGAGACCGACACCGCTGGCATCTGTGTGGAGTTCCGTGGCAGCAGTAGGGTCAAAATGGCGCAGTATCGGAGGCGTTGTGAGAAGTTTACGTAGGGTCACAAAGGCACGATCGCAAGTCGGCGACCACGCAGAAAGGTTGGCGTCTCCGCGAAGGAGGTCTGTGAGTGGTGCCATAATCGAAGCAAAATTGCGAACGAAGCGGCGAAAGTACGAGCAGAGGCCAATAAAACTACGCAACTCTTTTAGATTCTTTGGCCTTGGGAATTCTTGGACAGCCCGCAGCTTTGCAACATCGGGGAGAATGCCGTCCTTCGACACGATGTGCCCGAGAATAGTCAGCTTTCGTGCCCCAAAGTGACATTTCTTTAAGTTGAGTTGTAGGCCAGCGGTGGTGAGGCAGCGTAACACCTGCTCCAGGCGATGAAGATGAGTCGGAAAATCAGGTGCAAATACAACTACGTCATCCAAGTAGCACAAACACGTGTTCCATTTGAGGCCTCGCAAAATGGCGTCCATCATGCGCTCGAACGTGGCGGGCGCGTTGCAAAGGCCGAAAGGCATCACATTGAATTCGTATAGGCCATCTGGTGTAATAAAGGCAGTTTTAGGTTTGTCATCTGAGGCCATAGGCACCTGCCAATAACCGGATCGTAAATCAAGTGAGGAGAAGAACTCGGCACCTTGCAAACAGTCAAGGGCGTCGTCGATTCGCGGCAATGGGTTGACGTCTTTTCTGGTTATCTTGTTTAAGCGGCGGTAATCCACACAAAAGCGAATCGATCCGTCTTTCTTTTTAACTAGAACAACTGGCGATGCCCATGGACTTTCGGATGGCTGTAATACACCGCGCTTTAGCATGTCACCCACTTGTTCATCAATGACGCGGCGTTCCGTCGATGATACGCGGTACGGCCGCTGCCGCAACGGTGGGTGGGCACCTGTGTCGATGCGGTGACACACAGTCGAAGTTCGGCCAAGAGTACTGCTCTGGGTATCGAAAGCATGACGAAATTTGGTGAGTAGGCCGAGGAGTTCGTCGCGTTGCGTGGGGGTTAAGCCGTCGTCAACGACATTGCTGAAAATCTCTTGAGGCAATGGCGTACTTGAAGAACAATAGGAGAGCGTGTTCATCTCCGCCGATCCATCTGGGACGTCTAACGTAGCAATAGGTTCGTAAGGCTCCACAGTGCCAACCGACTCACCGCGAAGCAATGTAATCGGGAACGGGAATCGGTTGCAGAAAAGAAGGTTAGCCGCAGAGTCTTCAAGGGCAAGCAGAGCGCTTGGAAGCGGTACAAGGTGGCGATCGGTGAAAGCAGTGGAAGGGGTGAAGAGTACATTGGCGTCGGAGGCAGCGGAACAGCATACAGGTGCCATGACATACGTGTGCGGAGGGACTTGGATGTCGTGTGCAATAACCAACTTGGCGCGAGAGGACGGGACGTCGTCAGAGATGGCACCGCCAAGAGAAGAGAAAGCTACTTCTGCTCGGAAATAATCAATGACGGCCTGGTGACGAGAGAGGAAATCCCATCCTAAAATGATGTCATGCGAGCAGTGGGGCAATACGACGAACTCAACTGTGTAGAGCTTCCCTTGAATTACAACTCTCGCGGTACACGCAGCCACCGGCTGGACGTGTTCTGCTGTGGCTGTGCGAAGTAATGGACCAAAGAAGGGCGTTGTCACCTTGTGAAGTGAACGGCATAGTTTGTCGGCGATTACGGAAATAGCAGCACCAGTGTCAATGAGCGCAAACACAGGAACACCTTCGACGACGACATCTATAACATTTGGAGGCGAGCGTAGAGGGCTTGGGCATTTCGACGGTGACGCAGTTCTTACCTCGGGAACTGCGTAACTTAGTTTTCCGGTTCGGTAGAGGATGGACGCCGACGCATCGGGGAGAGCGAGCGACGGCGGGGGGAAGGAGATCGGCGGCCTGGTGGTGGTCGAAAGCTTGGCTGGGGTGGTTCTGTGTCACGGTCGGGAGCGTAAGACAGCGGGTGATCGTAAACATGTGTGCGTGCGTCGTACTGTGGACGTAGTGGACGACGGCGGCAGAAGCGGGCGACGTGTCCGGGTATTCCACACGAATAGCATATGGGCTTATTGTCTGCTGTGCGCCACGGGTTCACGACTCGATAGACTGGGGATTGTGGCGGCACTGGGGCAAAGACCGGGGTAGCCACGGGAGCTGGAGCGCGGTTCATCTGTGGTCGTGGTCGAGATAATGCGTCGGAGTACGTCAACGGAGCGGCGACTTGAGGAGACCGCTCTTGCGGGAGAACCTCGGCCACTTGCTCCTGTATAACATGCCGAATGGTCGGGCTGAGGCACGAAGTTGACTGCGGCGGGGTGGAGATGAGCGAGAGCTGGCGGGCAACTTCTTCCCGCACGAAAGCCTTGATCTGCGAGAGAAAGGCGGGGTCTTCAAAACTCGGTACCAAGGCTGACAACGACTCCTGATGTGGTACAGGGCGGCGGGTCACAAGGCGTTGTCGGCGAAGCTCGTCGTAGCTTTGACATAGATTGATGACCTGGGTGACAGTTGAGGGGCTCTTGGAAATCAGCATTTGGAAAGCATCCTCATCAATACCCTTGAGTATGTGCCTGATTTTATCTCCCTCGGTCATTGCTGCATCGACACGCTTACACAAATCGATCACATCTTCCAGGTAGCTGGTAAAATTCTCACCGGGCTGCTGAGATCGGGATTGAAGGCGTTGTTCTGCGCGAAGCTTTCGAACGGCCGGACGCCCGAATACTTCGCTGAACCTTGTCTTGAAGGCTGTCCAGCTGGGGACGTCTGTTTCGTGGTTCCGAAACCACAAGTGGGCGATTCCAGTGAGGTAAAAAGATACCGTGGCTAGTTTCGTGACGTCGTCCCATTTATTGTGGACACTCACGCGTTCGTAGGTGGAGAGCCAATCATCAACGTCGTGGTCGTCGGTGCCACTGAATATCGGAGGGTCCCGCTGACGGGTCGCTCCATGGCAGGCGCTAGTCTGGGAAGAACCTGGTGTTGAGCTCGAATCGGTGCCGGTAGCCATGGTGGGACGGAGAGTCCGGCTGCGCAGTTCCAGGATGACAGGAAACCCAGCAATCCTCCACCAATTGTGATAAGGAAGTTCAACCGAACCGCAGTTATGGAGGACAGGGTCGGCTCCGACTGGCAGACACGATGGCGTCTAGGCTTAACTAACTACAGCAGCAAATCATGTTCAGCTCACGCCCCACTAGTGCAGCATTCGCGATCCGGCTTCTTCACTACACTCAGTTCATTAGGGGCCCGCCATGTCAGTCCTTCACGTCACGCAAAAGGGAAAAGCTCCTGCCTTCCGCCCACGCTGTTCTTGGCCTCGGCCCACCACTATACATTATAGTGAATAAGAAGCGAAGAACAATATAGAAATAAAGAGAGCCTGTCTCGGTTGGCACGAAGCGGACCAGCTCAACCCACCACCCTTGACCTCAGTGTTAGAACAGATAATCACAAGACAAGAAGACGAGATAAACAGAATAAAAACGCCCCAGCTCAGCTGTTTACTAACATTTTAGGAACGTGATACTGGTTTTAGTTATAAATGCGTAGCTCATCAGGAACTTTCAGCGTTTCGTTTCCCGTTATCAGGCATGGCATCTGATGTCGCATAACGATCCTCCAAAACCAGTGGCAAAACCAGGCATGAAACGAAGCTAACTTTTCTGAAAACCGGCTCGGAATAGAAGAACATGAATTGGACCAGTATAAAATTCATATGTAAAACAAGGCATTAACCGAAATGGCTAAGAGAAATTCGCTAAAATAATTTCCGACATATGAGGCCGGTGTAAGAGCGCGAGTAAGTCTGAGGCATAAAGGATTGGCATCGCTGTTTGTGGCCCGGTGTATGCAGGCAGCAAAAAGTGCAGGGTGAGGCTACTTTGTGACGGCCATTTTCCGTAAATAAAGGGCACGGGTCGGCTGTGCTAAGAAGCGGACGCGGTGGGCCTCATGTAGGGAAAATGCCGCTAAGTGGCTGCTCCTCGTGTAGCCGGAGAGCCGCTGAGGTATCACCCACTCGGGGTACACAGTTTCTAGGTCACACTCATCCGGTCATTGTCAGGGGACCTGGGTTTTGCATCGCAAAACCAACTCTGATTATGAGAGACACCGCAGTGGAGGGCTCCGGAAATTTTGACCACCTGGGATTCTTTAACGTGCGCTGACAAGGCACAGTACAAGGGCCGCAACCTTTCGCCTTCATTGAAATGCAGCCACAGCGGCCGGGATTCGATCCCGCGGCCTTTGGATCAGCAGACGAGTATCATAGCCACTAGACCATCGTGGCGGGAAGACTGGAAGAAAAGAAAATGACCGCGACCCCTCAGTAATCGATGGACGCCGGCTTTCCGATTACCTTCGGTCTGGGTGCGGGGCGTTGAAACGGCGGGACTCATGGCTCCACGGGCTGGCCATCTCCTTCTGACAGCTTCAGTGACCTAGAAGCCAATGTGTAGCGCCGAAAGCGAACGAAAAAAAAATGCCGCCCGCATCTTCCCACGGGGGGAACTCGAGTAAATGTGTCGCAGAGTGGTGGGGGTATCGCGTGAAAGTTTTGTAATTGGGTATGGTTTCGGAATGCTTAATCGTTATTTCGTCTTTATTATTCTTATTTATTGAATGAAGGAGAAGCGAAGGAAAGGAGTGTCTTTATTGCTTGGTGCCCTCGTTGTATTGGGCGGCACCAAGGTGGGTGCTTGCGTCCACGAGCAGCGTCCTGAGCCGCGTCTCGCTGACGACGTTTGCACGATGATGATGATGAATGTGGTTCGGTTAGGAAAGGACGCTAATTTCTGCAACCCCCGTAAGGAGCACGGCTAAGCGTCCGTGGGGTAGGGGAAAGGGAGTGAAAGAGATAGAGAGGAGAGAAAGGCCGTAGTGGAGGGCTCCGGAAATTTTGACCACCTGGGGTTCCTTTAACGTGCACTGACAACGCACAGTACACGGGCCTCTGCAATTTTCGCCTCCAACGAAAATGCGACCGCCGCGGCCGGGATCGAACCCGCGTATTTTTAGGTCTTCTCGCTCACGTACCTGCGGTCTTAAAGCACGCTGCTCACGTTTCGCCGCTGCTTCTCGTGCACGAAGTTCGGAATCCGCAGCTCGGCGCTGCCGCCTCGCAGAAGCGTCGCGCTGTCCGAGTGATGGATTGAATTCCGAACGCGCGCTCCGCCGCTTATATACACACCGCCCGCGTTCGAGGGAGAGGAGTACGAGGGAGAGGTCCGCAAAGACGACCTTGAGTGAATTCCGAACGCGCGCTCCGCCACTTATATACACACCGCCCGCGTTCGAGGGAGATGAGTACGGGGGAGAGGTACGCACCCCCACTGCGCATGCTCGGCTTGCTGAACGCCCGGTGGGCTGGCACGAGACGAGCCGAGCATGCGCAGTGGGGTGTGGACGGCGCCGCCGACGCCGAAGTGCGACTAAGAAATGCTCCGCATTTAAAACCTATGCCTAGTGAAAGGCGCCTCGCCTGCCTCATTCCAACTCGCTACGCAAAAGCATGTCAAACAGGTAGGCGAAGCAAAACGGATTAGTTCAGCCCGCGCAACACCGGCCCCCTCCCCCACCCCGTGCTGTGGTACGCTTCAATGCTGGACGGGTTCGTGTGCCTGCTGCTCGAGGTAGAAGGTTAACAACAGATTTTGTTTTCCGTCCAACGCTCTGCATATATCGTATTTGCTCATGCATAATTTATACCGTACTTACTCGCGCATAGCATGTAATTGGTGTTTTTTTTTCATAAAAATAGAAGTTCAAGAAGGCGCGTAAAATACGTGCGAATTTCGCAAACACTTCCGAAATAGCGTGCAAAGGATTCTGTCGCGGGCTGAGCTGAGATATATCAAATGAGATGTATAACAAAAGCGAAGGTAGCTTTTACTGAACAGAACGTGCACATTAACAAACTCATTCGCGGGCTACATTCAAGCATTAGCAGAAAGGTGGATGTGCGGCTCGGAATCGTCGTCACTGGTGCTGTCAGCGGCGTCTCCAAACTCCATTATCGAGCGTGACACATATTCACGTGTCGAAATCTTCGTGGCAGCATGGCTCTCAGTTAATCCGCAAACGCTATATTGAATTTGTTTTGTAGGATTCGCCATACACGTCGGTACTAAACAACCAAAATGCGACATTTGCCTAAGCCGTACATAAAGTTGGGAGTGCGGAAATCACGCGTGGGAACTAACTGATCATGTGAGTCCGCACGGTATATACATATATAATAACGTTGCTTCAAATGAAAAAGAAATGATTGCTTCCGATATGTCGGTTGTACTTCCCAATGTGAACAACATACGCGCGACAATATTTACGTAGATATATTGTGTCGTAAGCAGCAGTAGCTTTCCTACATTGGCGAAACCAGCTAGAATGACTGAACTAACAGAGCCTACTTCGATTACTTTACAAATATTGCTATGACAACAGATAAAGGGCCTGCTATGCCATGCACATGGGCTCGAAAGCCAATAACATGGTGCTGGGCATTTTGGACCATGTGATGGCGCTGTAGATTTAGTTTGTTCAACTTTCAATGTGCAAGTTCTAGCCTATTTCACACACACTTGCCTAGAATTTGCGCAAATAAACCATTCCGTAAATTATAGAGATAATTTTCCTGCTGCACTGAATACAAACACAATTGACTTTACAGACCTCATTCACGGCACCGCGTCGAGCTAGAGGTCCCTTCATATTGCTAAAACCGGAAAAACCTTTGTCCCGAATATTCAGGTCCAAGATCCTGTACAGGAACTCAGTTTCGTCTAACTCGGGCGTGCAGCTACAGACCTGGCAGTGCAAGGATAGATTAGACGGCGTTCCACCTGATAGCGACATTCTCTGTTCAGTTAATCATTGATTAATACAACGCGCAGTTTGCCCTACATAAGAATGTCCGCAGCTAAAAGGAATCTTATAAACCACACGCATGCGGTAAAATTGTTATTGGCTAAGTGCTTAACCTGACAGATATCCGTTCGCTTCTTTCCTTCCATCAGCTCATTTCTTCTATGCACGGCAGCACAAACCCCACCTAACTTATTGGGAGTCGTAAACACAACATTAACCCCATATCTACTTCCCACTTTCTTAACCCTTTGGGCCCTGGTGTCCTCGAACGAGGACAAGACTAAAAAAAAATTGGCAGATCCCGCGTGCAGTGGGAATCAAGGAAATGCGAAGCACGCATAAGGAACGTAAAATGGATTTGCATTGTTGTCTCGCTATACCGAGTTTGGTACATACGAAGTTAACGAAACGGCCGCAAGAGCACCATGACTGTGGCATGTAAACCATGCCGCTCATACACGCATGTCATGATTGTAACGTAATGACTTGTCATTTACTTGATAAGACAGATGCTTGGGCTAGTTGGTGATTGGGAATCAACATATTTGCACAGCGCAAGACTACGAGTAGTTACGACGTAACTACAGAAGAAGAGGCAAGGACAGAAAGAGCGCTGACTTCAACTGAATTTTTATTAGCGAAAACGCTGGAAATATATACTCGTGACAGAACATCACCGCGCAATCGCGCAACCTATTGCAACACAGCTAGACAGTCGTCATCTCATGATATGGTACAACACCACACCTCAGCCCAAATTCACAATCTATTGTGTCAAAGCCAAAAACTCGATTTCTTTTTTAGTCAGAGCAAGTGAAGGCATGCTGATACATCTATCACCCAGCAATTGCATTTGATTGGCCTCAATGATCTCCCGTGTTAGCTGCTGACGGTGTTTGGCTACAACAGTGCACTTTTCGAATTCCGGTCTGCAACCACAATCTCTACAATGGATACCCAAATGACCTTGAACAGCTGAGTATACATGGTAATGATGCTCCTTTAAACGCTCATTCAGGCACCGGCCCGTTTGCCCAACATACATCTTGCCACATGATAACGGGAGCAAATAAACGACAGCTATCACACATGCTACGAATCGCCTTCTATGTTTGATTGTGCAGCAGCTCCTTCGTGCGGACTGCGCATTCACCCGTTTGCAGAGCGCTGAAAGCTTTTCTGGGGCAGAAAAAACAACCTTCACATCAACCTTATCACCTATCTTTTTCAAATTGTGAGAAATCCTATGTAGATAGGGAATCACAGCCACGCGCTTTGAGCTACTAGCCACGCAGTTCACTGGTGCTTCTCTTCCCTGTTTAATTGTCCTAAGCAACTTTTCTGCCACCGAAACCAGCACATGATCGGGGAAACCAGCGTTGATCAGACGGGAAACCTGCTCAACGAAGCTGCTGATTAACGAGTGGCGACAAGACTTTCGGAGGGCATTTCTTAAACAATGATTGGCAATTCCTCTCTTTACGAGCTTCGAATGAGCCGACAAGTACGGTAGAAGAGGTTTGCTTCCTCTAGGCTCATATTTCCAGCAAAGGTGTTCACGTGAGATGTTTAATCTCAAATCTAAAAACCTTAACGAAGCATCCTGCGGAAGCTCATGCGTTAGAATAAGAGGTGCCATGCACTCATCGAAAAGACGTAATATGTTTGAAACGGCAGCTTCGAAGCCCCGATCATCGCAGTCTAAAAGCACAAGAAAATCGTCAACAAAACGAAACACTTTTACGACAGCCGTTCTCTCGAGGCGGCTAGCCAAGAGTCGGTCATGGTGAGCGAGAAAAATGTCACTTAAAACAGGTGCTATGCACGACCCGATGCACACTCCTCTTTTTTGAATAAAAGTGCCTTCATTCCATGATACAAAAGTTGTCTTTAAGTAAAAGCCAACGAGCTCAAGAAAGCCACTGACTGTTATGGCCGCCGCATTCTGGAACGCAACTGAACCGAAGTTGTCAATGCAGTCCTCAACGCACCGTAGTAGCATGTCATGTGGTAAAGAGTAGTAAAGATCCTTGATGTCAACAGAGCAGGCACTTAAGCCATTGTTGTTACGTGAAAGAAATGAAATGATGTCATTGGAATCTTTCACCAGAAAAGGGTCGTCGATGGCCAGCAAGTTTAGCTTATCTTGTAAAAACAAGGCCACTTCCTTCTGCCACGTCCCATTTTCCGAAACAATGACTCGAAGCGGCCAGTCTACTTTGTGGGTCTTGACCGTGAAGAATAAATCCAAGCTAAGCTTCTTGCTTTTGTCAATGGATCTTGCTAGCCTACTTATTTCCAGTGCGTTGCACAACTTCTTGGCTTCAGTCTTTACTTTTGTCAGCGTTACGTCGCTTCGGCACTCGAACACGGAACTTATAGCATTGCTGGCTTTTGAGCGGAGCACTTCATTCGGCAACACAGCAAAGCCCCCATCCAGCTAACACGGGAGATCATTGAGGCCAATCAAATGCAATTGCTGGGTGATAGATGTATCAGCATGCCTTCACTTGCTCTGACTAGAAAAGTAATCGAGTTTTTGGCTTTGACACAATAGATTGTGAATTTGGGCTGAGGTGTGGTGTTGTACCATATCATGAGATGACGACTGTCTAGCTGTGTTGCAATAGGTTGCGCGATTGCGCGGTGATGTTCTGTCACGAGTATATATTTCCAGCGTTTTCGCTAATAAAAAAAAATTCAGTTGAAGTCAGCGCTCTTTCTGTCCTTGCCTCTTCTTCTGTAGTTACGTCGTAACTACTCGTAGTCTTGCGCTGTGCAAATATGTTGATTGTCATTTACGTTCGTCATGCAGTCGTGTTGTGCCATAGCAATATTGGTATACATCCCTTTAAAGAAACGAGTGGCATGTAGATCATGCCGCTAATGACATGCATGTCACGATTTTCATGTTATGACCTGTCATTTATGATCGTCATGCAGTCATGTTGTGCCAAACCAATTTTCGTATAGGCTCCGTGCAGTCGAGTTTTCCATGTGCGATATCAGCGCCCGAATGCACTGCCTGGCGGAGAGAAGAAGCAAAATTGGGCAGACTGTGACAAGGAAATACGCGAACGCGATGCGCGTCTCCAACTCTATAGCAGCAGCGACCGCCCGTCCCACCTTCTTTCGTTTTATTTCCTTTGAGACGCGCGCTCCAAACCTGCGGCAAACTGTTCCAAAGGGCGACGCCGCGAGAGTTCGTGTGGTTCGCAGCACGCCCGGAAAGCAGCGAAGAAACGCGCGCGTCGCTGTCGCCTCGGTTTCCACCGTACGCGACACAGCTGTCCGACGAGAGCTACGTAGTGCCCTCAGGTGAATAGACGGAGCCTATACATCCCATTAACGAAAGGGCAGTATAGCACCAGGACCATGGCATGTAAATCATTCCGGTCATGACACGCGTGTCATGATTCTAATGTTATGACCTGTCATTTACGTTCGTCATGCTGTCGTGTTGTGCCAGAGCAATTTTTGTATACATCCCATTAATGAAACGCCTGGCATGTAAATCATGCCGCCCATGACACGCATGTTATGCTTTTCATGTTATGACCTGTCATTTACGTTCATGATGCGGTCATCTTGTGGCATGCCAATTTTTTGGTATACATCCCGTTAACAAAACACGTGGCATGTAAATCATGTCGCCCATGACATGCATATCATTATTTTCATGTTGTGACCTGTCAGTCATATTCGCCATGCAGTCATGTCGTGGCATAGCAATTTTCGTATACATCCCATTAACGAAACGGCCAGGAGAGCACCAAGACCGTCGCATGTAAATCATGTCACTCATGACATGCATGTCATGATTTTCGTGTTATGACCTGTCATTTATGTTTGTGATGCAGTCATGTTGTGACATGCCAACTTGCGTATGCGTCCCATTAACGAAACGCGTGGCATGTAAATCATGTCATTGATGACATGTATGTCATGATTTTCATGTTATGACCTGTCATTTATGTTCGCCATGCAGTCATATTGTGGCATACCAATTTTTGTATACATCCCATTAACGAGACGACCAGGAGAGCACCAAGACTGTGACATGTAAATCATGCCGCTCATGAAGACGCATGTCACGATTTTCATATTATGGCCTGCCATTTATGTTCGTCAGGCAGTCATGTTGTGCCATACCAGTTTTCGCATACATCCCATTAGCGAAACGGCTAGGAGAGCACTAAGACCGTGGCATGTAAATCATGCCACTCATGACATGCATATCATGATTTTCATGTTATGACCTGGCATTTATGTTCGTCATGTAGTCATGATGTGGCATACAAAATTTTCGTAAACATCCGATTAGAGGAACGGCCAGGAGAGCACAAAATCGTAGGCGGCTAGATAGATAGATAGATACGCTCAAACTCGCCGAAGTTCGCTAAGAAATGCTTCGCATTTAAAAGGTTTTGCTTGCGCTACTAACAAGAAAAAAGAAACTAAAACCGAGCTTGTATAACTCGCAAAACGCCTCCAGATGAATTGACATCAATTCTCACGTGATCGCGTTCGTCAGAGCAGCAGCAAAGAACAACAAAGGTAGAAGGCGACGAAGTGGACGCTGGCCGAGGTAAGTGCCCCTTTTGATATTTTTTTACCCACGAGCCGCTGTTACTATTGCGGTGAGAATTTAGCAGTATATTTTTAACTCCATATAGAAGATATAACCCCTAAAGGCATTCTCGGGGAATGCGCATTTCTGTGACCGCATGCATCAAAGCGTCGGTCCTCATTTGAGTACACCAGGGCTCGGTGGTTGCCGCATGTCGCGAGTGACGGTGTGGCGTCTCGTGGCAGTACCGCTGTTTTTGCTTATTTTTCAGGCACCGGAATGAAACCTCAATTCTTCTACTCTGCGACGGGATCCCGTAGGCCCCGATTGGTGGCGCTCGAAGACGCGGACGAAATGTTTGTCCAATTGGACAATGGCAACCTATCGGACGTTGGGGATACTGAAGATGATGAAGACGAGGACTTCATTTTTGAAGAGGCTGGCAGTGATGACTGCGCCCTTCAAACTTGAGAAACGTCAGATGAGTTAGACGAGATACAAGCGTGCGAAAAAACATCGTGCTTGAAAGTAGCAAGGGCAAGCCAAGAATCAAGTGTGAAAAGTGCAATGTCCACCTATGCCTCACTAATCCAAGAAACTGCTTCAAGGAATTTCGCGTCCATCACTGAAGGTCATACATGTTGCTAGAAACTATTTTGTTGCATCAAATTGCGTGCATAAGATGGAAAATAAACCGTTACACAAACATTCGCTTTTGCCTCCACTGCAACCATTAGGCCCTGATGTCCTCATTTGAGGACAAGGTTCCAAATTTTACATTAAGCTAACCTAGCATAGTTTTTAAATACATACCAGTTTTCTATGGTGTAAAGAAGCAGAATATCACAACTAAAAAAATTAATGAGTGATAAAAAAATTCCAGGGCCAAAAGGGTTAAGCCTGTGCGGAACTGCGTGGATATACGGAATACTCACCACTCTTTTCTTGTTAATGTTACTCAGTGCTACAGCTTTCGTCCCGGTCGAAATCGACTTCTTCAGACGCTCAGCTACTGTGGCTATGGCTAGTCTAGGGTAACCTGAATCAAAGAGGCACTCGATCTGGGCATTAAAGCTAATGGTCAAACGGTGCACGCACGACGTCAATAGGCCTGACTTTAAACAGGACAGGGCTATTACATTTTAACTAATTTCGAATTCTTGGAGTGAAAGTTTAACAACGGCTTAGATGCTGTAGGGGAATAGTGCCAACACAAGTGATTCTGCTCAAATGACAGAGATATCTAAAAATTGTATTACGTTTCTGTCAGGTAGTTCTTTCGTAAACCTTAGACCAACTCCATTAAGTTTAAATTGATCGCTTACATAGGTGACGACGGATTCAAAATCATCCTTACTACAAAATATCAAGTAATCGTCTGAATGCTGAAATACCCTGATGATGTGGTCACCTAAGGCCTCTTTTAAGCGGCAGTCAAACTTGCTCAAGTATAGATCACTTAGAATAGGGGCGACCTATGAACCTATACAAATCCCCGATTTCTTCACAAACACACTTTCTCTGTATCCAACTAACGTTGACGTTAAGTACATGGAAAGAATTTCTAGAAAAGAAGTACCTGTGGAAACTCCGCATCTATCTATGAAACCGGACTTTTGCCCTTGTTCTTCAATACATTCTTTCACGCAATTTAGCAAACCTTCATGCGGCAATGAGTAATATAAATCTTCTACATCCATGCTAAACGCTGTGCAGTCGGCAGGATTTGACTCCGTTAACAACTGAACTAGAGCCTGACAATTACGTACGCGGAAGGGGTCAGAAAAACTTAGAGATGTTAAGCACTTCTGCAAATAGCTAGCTACACAAACTTGGCAAGTCCCCGACTCTGATACAATCGAGCGAAACGGAATTCCTGGCTTATGGGTTTTCGCCGAAATAAGTAATTGTAAAGTGAGCAATTTTGCCTTTTTAACACTAGAAGCTACCCTATCAAGATTACTTTTGAACAGGAGATCTACAGCTCGTTGTTTTATTACAGAAGGTTTCGGTTTCACAGGTCTAAAATTATTTTCAATAGCTGCTGAGGCTTTATCTAAAAAAGCGCTATTCGGCATGATAACAAAACAACCTTCCTTAGATAAAACAGGTCGAAGCTTTTGTTCCACACAGTAAACTACCACCGGTCGGATAGGGTCAGAAGACTTAACGAGATCGTTCGTATGCTTGATGCTGGCGAAGCAATCTGAAATACAGCGACACCGTTCAACTTCCGGAATAACCTTAGTTATGGATCGAGGTAAGCTTAAAATGTCAACTTCTTTTAGGGTAGGATGAAAACAGTACTTAGGGCCTAATGCTAGAATTTTCTTGTGATTCTCGTCCAAAACGGCGTCTCCGAGATTCATTACCTTTTCTCATGGCGATTTAGTAGAAAAAGAATTCCTCTTACTTTGTAGGAGATCCGGTAGCTTCGTCCTCCACAAAAAATCCGGGTGCTGCTCGGAAAATCTCAACCAATTGGCGAAAATGCGCTTCCTTTGACGGTCTCCCCGGGTAGCGCAGCTGACTTCTAAACAATGGCGATAAAATCTGACTTGCCGCCATGCTTCGGCTGAAATAATCGCACAAATCCTGTTGCGTGTCCCGTAGAAGGAAGAAGAAAAACGCACATCTGGATTTCCAACGGAATGATATTATCGCATGTGAACCACGACATAGTTCTAGCGCGAAACATACACATAGCAATTAAAGAGGCTAAAGAAGCAGGATTGCGCAGATAAGTAGAACACAGAAAAGGGCTCATAGTACTAGAAATGAAGCTCAAAAGGACAGAAAGTTGAGCGAGTTGGTAAGGGTCCATAGTCAAAAGAAGAGGCGTGCAAGACACGGGACACAAGGGGAGAAGTGAACAACACGAACGCCGACTATCAACTGAAGCAGAGCACAGAGGCGAAAAAGAAACACACAGCTTATCAGCGCAGGCTCAGGGATGGTAGCGCCACCTGTCAAACGGTTACACGTGCCGGTCTACGCGATGGACAGCTGCTAAGGGATTCTATCTCCTGTCTGTTTATGCTAATCGACGGCTGACTCACGCACGCACTTCCGCTAATATTGATAAGCCAGGCCTCGACCAATAAACGTGTCTCTTCATTCTTATGTCTGTACAGGATCTCGGTTTCGTCTAACTCGGGCGTGCAGTTACAGACCTGGCAGTGCAAAGATATATTAGACGGCGTTCCACCTGATAGCGACCTTCTATGTTCAATTAATCTATGATTAATACAACGCGCAGTTTGCCCTACATAAAAACTGTCCGCAGCTAAAAGGAATCTTATAAACCACACCCATGCGGTAAATTGTTATTGGCTAAGTGCTTAACCTGACAGATATCCGTTCGCTTCTTTCCTTCCATCAGCTCATTTCTTCTATGCACGGCAGCACAAACCCTACCTAACTTATTGGGAGTCGTAAACACAACATTAACCCCATATCTACTTCTCACTTTCTTAATCCTGTGCGGAACTGCGTGGATATACGGAATACTCACCACTCTTTTCTTGTTAATGTTACTCAGTGCTACAGCTTTCGTCCCGGTCGAAATCGACTTCTTCAGACGCTCAGCTACTGTGGCTATGGCTAGTCTAGGGTAACCTGCATCAAAGAGGAACTCGATCTGGGCATTAAAGCTAATGGTCAAACGGTGCACGCACAACGTCAATAGGGCTGACTTTAAACAGGACAGGGCTATTCCATTTTAACTAATTTCGAATTCTTGGAGTGAAAGTTTAACAACGGCTTAGATGCTGTAGGGGAATAGTGCCAACACAAGTGATTGTGCTCAAATGACAGAGATATCTAAAAATTGTATTACGTGTCTGTCAGGTAGTTCTTTCGTAAATCTTAGACCAACTCCATTAAGTTTAAATTGATCGCTTACATAGGTGACGACGGATTCAAAATCATCCTTACTACAAAATATCAAGTAATCGTCTGAATGCTGAAATACCCTGATGATGTGGTCACCTAAGGCCTCTTTTAAATGGCAGTCAAGCTTGCTCAAGTATAGATCACTTAGAATAGGGGCGACCTTTGAACCTATACAAATCCCCGATTTCTGCACAAACACACCTTCTCTGTATCCAACTAACGTTGACGTTAAGTACATGGAAAGAATTTCTAGAAAAGAAGTACCTGTGGAAACTCCGCATCTATCTATGAAACCGGACTTTTGCCCTTGTTCTTCAATATATTCTTTCACGCAATTTAGCAAACCTTCATGCGGCAACGAGTAATATAAATCTTCTACATCCATGCTAAACACTGTGCAGATGCCAGGATTTTCCTCTGTTAACAACTGAAGTTGAGCACGCCCGAGTTAGACGAAACCGGGATCCTGTACAGACATAAGAATGAAGAGACACGTTTATTGGTCGAGGCCTGGTATGTCAGTATTAGTGGAAGTGCGTGCGTGAGTCAGCCGTCGATTAGCTTAAACAGAGAGGAGATAGAATGCCTTAGCAGTTGTCTATCGCGTAGACCGGCACGTGTAACCGTTTTTACAGGTGGCGCTACCATTCCTGAGCATGCGCTGATAAGCTATGTGTCTTCTTTCTTTTTCGCCTCTGTGCTCTGCTTCAGTTGATAGTCGGCGTTCGTGTTGTTCACTTCTCCCCTTGTGTCCTTGTCTTGCCCGCCTCTTCTTTGACTATTGTCCGACACGGAACATTCGAATTCCAACATTTGTGATGCGGTGTGATTGATTGGACAATATATACAGCCTGCCGCCATTACATAACCAAGATTGATTGGACTATGTGGAAACTGACCCATCATTACCATACTCGTCGATTGGCCCCACCAATAATGTATGTTGAGTGGGAACTATGGGCCACTTTTGCCTTCTTCACAGGATGGACTAACCAATATTGCAAATTGAAGGGTTACGATGGGCCATTGTTGGAGGCCTTAATAGATGGCATTTTTAATGCTGGCTTATGAGTGGCGTCACGGTGCCTTCATTGGACCTTCGTAAGCCAACAAAAAACAATATTGGCCCGGGCATCTGTGCTGCCTGGGATGGTGAGCACGGTCGAAGCTTGCATTTGTGCAGATTTGTTGTAGTTTTCTTTTTTCTTGCTTCTGTATTTCTTCATTTTTCATCTACATGTTCCATTGATGAACTGCTATTTGTATTTCGCACACACTTTGTCTGCACACCGGATATATTTCGGGTTTCCTTTTGTTTTAGTGCTTTTTTTTCTGCTATGCTGTGTCACTCTTATGAGCTGTATAATTTTGTTATGAAGACAGGTTGCGCTATCTCCTTTTATACTTCTAGATACATTAGTATATTTGCTTTGTTTCCCCTTTTGTGCATGTAACATTGCACTATGTATTTTCCCACCTCCATGGTCCCTCGTGAGCGCTGTATACCATAAATAAAATAAGCGAAAAATTAAAGAACACCGGAGAAGAGGTTCCCAAACCAGCTCCCCGACACTAAATACGTCGGCGGGCTTGTTGGCGGTGAACTTCTGTTTCTTTGCAGCAGCCCTCCTGTCGTGTCATTCGTCTACTCGGATATACAAACAAAAAAAGGCACCTTACCTTGAGGAAAAGAAAGGAAATTAAAAGGGGAGGACGGTAAGTTCTTCCAACATTTGTACATACACCGATTCTTACCTGTCAGGATGGCCGTAAACGAAAGAAAGGAAAACGCACAGTTCAAGGGGGCAAAGATGAAAACTATGTACTACGGTAATTAAACGGTTGCAATAAGGCATGACCACACGCTTCGTATGGCCGCTCACGTCGCTCGTTCAGTCCGCGCGCGCTCGCATGACGGACATCGCGCTCTCTTTCGCGACCAGTCAGGTGGCTTTCGGTCAGTTCGCTTTCCCTGGCATTTTTCTCTGTTTTGCTTTTTATTTTTGCATGTGACATCATCTCCCGCAGCTCCGGGCACACGTGTGCATGTGTGCTCACACGAACGCACAAACACCCGCGCGCACAAACACTGTTCAACGGGTTTTTTTAGCGAGGCAGAGCGGTCCCCACACCGAGAAAGCTTCCCTCTAGGCCGTCTAATGTTCACTCAGGGGAAGGGGGAAAGAGATAGGAAAGGAATAAATATAAAATAACTAAAAGGTTTTGTTACGTTGGCGGCGGCCACGCCGCCTCTGACAAGAAGGAGTCAGTGTCACCATGCAGAACAGTCACGTTTATTTTCCGTAGCGAATATATACTAAAGAAAAGAGGGAAAGGGCAGGAGGAAAACAAAGGGAGAGAATGGCGCATGCGCGGTCCGCACACGCGCTTATCACGGGAAGCGCGTGCACTGTAACACCTCTTCCGTCTTAGTAACCATAACGGTCAACCGGTTTTCGTGTTCTTGTAGACCGTCGTAGTACGGGTGCCTCTGTAGACGAGTCCTGTGCGTCTTCCGTTGTCGCCGTGTTGTCTGGGAGTGCTGGTCCCCTGGTATCGCCATTCGCGAGAGCATCCCTGCTGCACTTCCTACGTGATCCAGATGGCGACGGACCAGTCCCGTGTCGGTCTCCACTTCCAACATGCGAGCGCCGGTCGTGGCCTTCACCTTTCCTGGCGTCCACTTGTCCCCGGTGCCATAGTTCCGCACGTAGACGTATTCCCCCGGAGCGAAGCTCCAGCCGGCGTCTTCAGTAGACTCGCCGGAGACCATGTGGTGGTTCCTGGATGGAAAAGTCAAATCCAATCTCGTGCGTAAACGGTAGCCCAAAAGCCTCTCGGAAGGGGAAAGTCCGGATTGTAGCGGAGTATTTCTATAGTTGTGCAAAACGCGGGCTAGAGAGATCGCTAGTTCGGCGCTTCCTCTCTTCTTTAACCCGTCCTTGACCGTCCGCACCGCGCGCTCAGCCAGCCCATTGCTCTGTGGGTGATGTGGGGCTGTTCGAATATGTACGATGCCGTTCAGTTGTGTGAACTGACGGAATTCCCAGCCCGTGAAAGGTGTTCCATTATCTGACACCACTGTGTGTGGCACACCGAACTGGGAAAACATTGTTCTCAGAACTTCGACGGTGCAGCGGGAATTAGCATGTGCTACAGGAACAGCCTCAATCCATTTGCTGTGGGAATCCACCACAATCAAAATCATCTTGCCGTGCAGTGGCCCCGCATAGTCTTTGTGTAGCCGCGACCACCTTTCGCCCGTCTCCGGCCAGTTTACGGGAGTTTGTGCCGTTGGTATGGGCAGTTGGTATGCCAGCGGTCGCGTACACGGTTCCGAAAAAGGCTTTAAGGGGTTCTCCCGCCATTTTACCAACCAAAACGAGTCATCTTAAAAGCAAGTGCGTGCTTTATTTTCCTTGTAGCCAGCTTGCGCTACGAAGGCATGCGTTTAGCTAATTCGAAAATAAATATCAAATCCATCGTTTTTTGCAAATCCCGCGGAGCCAAGAAAAGCGCTGGTCACAGTGTACGTGACGCCACAGGGTACCGCGGTGCCCGTGCGGGCGGTCGTGGCTTTCGTGCCAAGCACCGTCGTACGTAGCGTCGCATAATTCGAACCACTTTTTTCCTTCTTTTCTACCTCTATAATTTGATTGATTCCGTAACGCTCTTAAAGGTCCCATGACACCAAAATTTCAAACGCGAGATGCTTGCGTTAATTGGTTTTCCTGCATACGAAGGCAATCTTGACCAAGTATTAGCGGCGAAAGTCGCCTCTAAGTAATTTTAATATGGTTTCAAACTAAGCGGGAATGCTCATCCGAGCTTGCAGCACCTCGCGACATCGCCACTAGTGTGACGCAGTTAGTGGGCCATCTGTGACGTTTCACTTTTGTAAGTTGATATCGTGACGTCACAGAGAGACACGGGCGCGCCGCGGTATGGCCTCCGAGCGTGGCCTCCGAGATCGGCTCTCGCAGCCGATCGCGGAGGCCACGCCAAAAGCCCTATTTTTCTGCTTCCTCTCCGTCGCTCAAGCGTACATTGTACACACGCAATGATGCAAAGCGAGTGTGGCGAGCTGGTCTGGCGCTCACGCTCTCCGCAACGTCACCGAATCTTGAAATCAAGTGATCAGTGCATGCGCTCACTTCCGACAGCCGCCGCGCTAGCCCCGCGGCGCTAGTTTCTTGCAGTTTTTGGCGCGCGTTTCGAAGCTTCATTAAAACTGAACAAAATTAATGATGCTGTGACTAATTAGACTTCACGCTGGAGAATTTGCCACTCCATGCCGTGATTACAAGACACTGTTCTACTCATTAGAACATAAAAGTCTCCAACAAAAAAATAGCTGTCATGGGCCCTTTAATGTGGAAGGGTGGAGACTTCGCAAGTTTCCCTGCGACGAGAGCCCACACGCCGAGTGGGTTTCCTCCGTTCGTCACGTCAACTGGTTTCCGAACACTCGACGCACGGTGCACGTTACATGTGTGTGCTGGGAGTTGATCGCGTCCTCTCGTAAAGCCTTGACGTAGCTACAAGTGGAAGGGCCGCACGGATAATGTGAACTACACAGAGGTGTGCTGCCTTCCTCAGCCACGCTCTAATTCAAGCGTCAGATCTCTTGCTTTTGTTGTTCTCTTAATATTTCTCTGGCTGAAGCATGCGGTGGAGAGAAAAGACGGATGTACTGGAAGCAGGCCCGTAGCCAGGAATTTTTTTCGGAAAGGGCACACTTGCTGAGGAATTTGAGAAAAGAACGCCTGTTTTCTTTATTTATTTTTGGTTAAAGTCGCATTATGTACACCCCGTGTCTTTTTCAATGCAGCATTAATAATAGCCTGTAATGTTATATTATTAGCACTACACTGTGTTCTTAACACCACCCCGAACCAAAATTTCGGCAGGGGCCTGGGCCCCTAGGGCATCTCCCTCCCCCCCCCCCCCCCCCCCGGCTACGGGACTGATGCGAAGGTGAGCATAGGTGCGGAGATTTCTCTGGGTAGCACCAGATAGTTCGACAGACGCCTTCAAAGGCGCGTTCTTTAGGTGCAACTGGTGACTGCGGCCTCAAGTAAGTTGCCATCTAGGCAAAAGGAATGTAAAAACCGGCGCCAACAAATGCCTCTCACTGTTAAATGTGAAAATTATAACGCATGGAAAAGAATCCGCGGCAGTGGCGCGATCGTTTCTACGCGCTTAGCCCGGGTTTCTAAAACATACTCAGCTGAAACGACCGTGTCGCTGTCAGTCGCACTCATTTGCTTGTTGAAACGCTCACGCTCACCCGTACTCGTCACTTCGTTTGACTGGCAGGCGTTCTGGCGGGTTTAACACAAGCGGAGATTCATACTCTTCTTCGTCGGAACCAGTGCTGTCTCTACATGACCGCGCCAGATGTCACAGCTCTGTTTCGTTAATACATATAGACCATTCCATGTTGGTAAACAGTGATAGGCACCGGCGATATAACCAGGGCTTGTGTCGACGTCGCGGCGTGGAGGCCCCGCCCACCGCTTGCCGTGGCCCTGCACGGTCGCGCCACCGCCGCCGGCGAAGCCTGTGCGAAAGCTGCCTCCGAGCACGGGGCGTCGGAGCGCCGACGGCGTGTTTACAGCAGTGTGCGAGGGGCAGCCGCGTGAGATGAAGTTGCGTTAGCTCTGTAGGAAGCATTCAATGAATGTAGAAAAGAATGCGCCGACGCCAAGCTATGACAAGATGTGAGAAACTGATTGAAATGATAAGCACCTTGCCACATGATGCGAATGATCGCGAGCTATCATGTCGGCGTATGCTTTAATTCGGTAACTAGCGCAACGATGAACCACTTGCAACAGCGAGACTTGTTTAAATACGACTTGAAGATGCCGCAGCTAAAATACTGTTTCGGACTAAAGCCTCTAATCCCTACACGAAATCCTTGCGCGAAAACAAATGTAACGGAATAGGTACTCAAGCATGCGGTATATATTGGTGACGCTATAACCTACGTAAATACGACTTTGATAACACACACACACACACAAAGCAATAACGTGCCAAGGATAAGGGTCTCAAATAACCGCCAGCAAGGCGCATAACCGCGGCTTGCGGCTCTGCCCATACGCTCAGTTGCGATCATGAAGGCGTAAAGTCCTGTAACGACGCGGCAAATTCCAAGCGTGTAGTTCATTCGAGCAGTCTGACAATCGAAAAAAAATTTAAGCGCAACGTAACCACTACTGCATTGCCAAAGACACTTCTCGTGTGTATGCTATCGCAGCCGTAAGCAATTTGCAAGAGCGTCGCTGTAATCGGCCTTTCGCTCACGGCTACCTGAATTAACCTCTTATATATTTGTTTCATTTGAGTGAATGAAATTCGTATGACGTATGCATAGCTTCCCCACTTCAATAATACACGGCGACCGCCGACCGCGATTACTTCTACACATCGAGCTAAGCTAACGTCGTACGCGTTTTGCGGTAAGCGTGATCGCTCTGTGTCCGCACTTTGTTTATGCCAAGAAACTTGGTGTCGAGCATTACGCTTGACAAACCTGCGACAATGCTATTTCTCTCAAATGAAACAAGCCGCACTAACGCTAAATAATTACACATATGCTTAGTCGTGACGAAAATGCTATGCGCCAAACAGCCGGCATTACAGGTTCGTCCCTTTCCTCACGACAGACATAAGCAGTAAACTGATAAAAACCTATCCCGCATATCTTGTGCGTTGCTGAGCAACCAACCCACGGCGCAGGTCATCGGTGAACACTTCTTTCTTCATTTCACGGCGGTGAGAAGCGCCCGCACCAGCGAAAACGAAGCGGCTGCTACGGTAGGCGCGCCGGCGGATGCCTACCATGCGAAACCAAAACTCCCGACGACAGCGCCACCGCATCTTCGTCACGTAGGCCCGGTGGAATAGGTCTATAGCAGCCCTGAACAAGAATAAAAACGTGCAGAGAAAAAAATCATGAAACGCCAAAAGCAAAGCGCTGTCAGAACAGCACACCGGAGGCAAACGCATCTATCTCGAAGTGCAATAACCGCACATCCGAAGGTCGTGGGTTCGGGTCCCACCGAGGGCAGGTTTGCCTTTTCGTCCACTTTAATTCCTTTCTACTTTCTCCACAATTACAATACCACAAGTAACTTCCCCTATGTTTTCCTAGGCTTCACTGTCTGTCTTCACTTCACTGTCTGGACGACAGCGCGAGAAAGAAGAAAACAAGAGGAAAAGCTGCAAGATTTTTACATTCTGCACGGCCGTGACACAGTGAAGAGATCCCGGCACGGCCATGGCTGCCTGAACAGCTCGCGGTGCTCACCTTTCCCACGAGGGAAGGCGAGCACTGCGCCCCGCAGCCCAAGCACGCAGTAACACCAGTGGGCTCTCCCGATATGCGGCGCTCATTGTTTCCGTCGACCGTCGAGGTTGCTTTGCCGGTGCAATACGTCAAAGGCTGACGCATGCACCCATTCCTGGAATGCACGCAGTGGATGCAGTCCTTGGTTTGAGCGTAAGTGCAGCCAGGTGGATACGACGCACAACCGCGCGGAGGGGGGAATGAAAGGATGAGGACAGGGGACGCACGCCTAGCCGCGGGCACTAGGACAGAAAAGGTCTATGCGAAGGTGGTGGCTCGTTAAATGTGTCTACCTTTGAACGGGCAGAAGAAGCAGTTTCCGACGTGGGGTGGATCGCCGAAGTATATTCTGGAAAGTTCACTTTCCATACGGCCTCCTCTAGCGAGTCTCCCGGCCCTGTTCGGTCGCCACAAGAGGTTTCAAAAGCTTTTCTGAGCGACCAGCTGAAGGGACTGTTCTACGAACAGGTTGGACACTCCCACCTCTTTTTCGTTTTCCCATGCATTCTTGCCTACAGGAGCACTAAAATTGACGTCACTGCCTCGCCGGTTCTCTTTGGGGAGCCACGCTTATTTATATGTAGAGAAGATTGTGCCAGCGTCAAGCGACCTTGGAACAGCCACGACCGCTGCATCTTCGGCAGTCAACGCCAACCCTCCCCCCCCCCCCCCCCCCCATTTCTTGCTTTGTCCCCGTCGTTCCCGCCTCCTCTTAGGCCCTTTCTTAGAAACGTGAATTCACCTGTAGCTACAGTCGCCTCGCCAGTGATCTAATGGTTATGGTACTCGGCTGCTGATCCGAAGGTCGCGGGATCGAATCGTGGCTGCGGCAGCTGCATTTCCTATGGAGGCGAAATGTTGGGGCCCTTGTGCTGCGCGATGTCAGGGCACCTTAAAGAACCCCAGGTGGTCAAAATTTCCGGAGACCTCCACTACGGCGTCTCTCATAATCAGAGCTGGTTTTGGGACGTTAAACCCCACAAATCAATCAATCTGTGGCTACACACTGTTTCAGTAGTTCCGTGCAGCGCACTCAAGGCCACGCGGCCATGACCGCAGTATCGGCTGGACATAACGTTGCAGGAAAGCCAACTTATAATTTTTTTATCCGTCCACTGATATCTTCACTTCTACATACCCTATTTAAACACTTCACTTGACTGAGCGCAAAGAAGCCTTCTCGAAGGCAGTAGAAAAGAATTGTTTAGCTCGACTCGTTGCTTTTTTAAAAAGAATATTACCGATTTTAGTTGTTATAAGGCCAATTTACAAGATACATCCAAATAATATGCAGGTGATCATAACCAATGATGCAGAACTTGTTAAAGTGAATGCAGAGAAAGACAAATCGATGGATACGTGAACTATATAGCATAAGAACCCATTTAAATATCCTCATAACATCGTAATGAATGTAGCTACGGCCATAGTTTTGAGAGATAGCACATATCTCCATGCAGGCATTCTAAGGGTCAAATCTCACACTCCTACGCGCAAATTTATAGAAGCTATTCGCATTTATATAGCTTTTAAAACACGTGTTTCAAACAATGGCAATTCAGCCGGATTTGTTGCTTCTACATCTTTCTGTAACACACCCGATTCTTCTAGTACTACTCAGTTCTACATTACCGATATTGTTATTTGTTAAATCGTAACAAACTTTACTTGATTTTGACAAAAATAGCAGACGCACTTCAAAAAGTATACTGGCTCACTCACCGGCGCAGTCGCTGTGCCTGGTATCCGTGGCTGACGTTCGATCACTCCACAACACTAGCAGGTTCCTGCGACGCTTTGCTGCTCTCGACCACAGTGTCCCTTGGTGCCCGTCGCTGCTTGTAACGTTCACAAGATGCACGAAGCGATTTCATTTTTTTTCCTAACGCGGCCGAAGATGTGCCACTTCGCGTAGTCATCGCATCGGTTCCACTGGATGGCTAGGCCCGGCGCCATGTTAGGTTTGAGAGACCTCGTCGGACTGCGACGTCACTCCTCCAGCAGCCAATGAGAGTTGCCGGGCGCGGTCAGGCGCTGGTACGGGAGCATTCGCAAGTAGATACCACAGGGAAATACGAACTCTGGTCATTGTCTACCGCAGGAGAATCATGGAAGGCACCCCGTTTCCCTCCCCGCTTCAGGCGCCGAACTGAAGCCGCGTCGAAGCCTCGCAAGTACTCCGGCACATCCCGATGCGTCGTGTATATGGTGAGGTCACCGGAGTTTGGCGGGAGTATTACCCTGCAAGACCTCGCAGCAGGGTATGTTTCACGTTTATATTGTAGGTACGCCGAAAGTAAACTTCTGTCTCGTTTTAAGGACTCTTCCTCCTTCCAGTGCTCCTGACACATCCGGGTGTAGAAAAAAAAGGAGAAAGAAAAAAACCACCCCCAAGGGCGCGCACGCCCCGGTGCACTGCTGAAAGGGCGGGTGCTCTGCTTCTCTGCTCTGTTACGGGTAGGCTGGAGGGGGAGACTCTTTAGGCATGAAGGATCAACCGAATGGGTGACAAGCGCATTAGGCTGCCGCCAGCACCTCTCCCAGGGAAGGAATTACAGTTGGCGGGTTGGTGGTTTGGGCGGTACGCTTACGTTCTCACTCTCCTTGAAATGTGACACTCTTCCAAGTCCACATAATTGTTGTGCTTGTTCACACCTCGCGTACCCATTACACTAGGACCCAATTATTGCTCCTCGCAATAAGACACTAGAAAGCGCTTTATCGCGACGACCAAGTGTACAAGAGAGACGTAGGGAGGGACAGTAGGCCGAGAGTGCATACCGACGATCCTCGCGCACTGAGAGGGAGAAAGGGGCCGGCCGACGGCGAAGGACCGAGAAAGGGCGAGAATGCTCCCAACTCCGTGCGTGCTTGTATCACGTGGGCTGCACCGAAACTTCTAGAACGGCCTTCCAAACCTGTATAAACATTCGACCACCTGACGGGAGCAGTAGTCGAAGTAGGAGTAACAATCGAAGTCGTATGTGGCTCAGCGAGAACAAAGAAGACGCTGCTCCACAAGTCAGCGGACGAGCCTCGCCTGCAAGCTTCGACTCGAGAAGGCATCTCGAGTGACTTAAGGGAATTCTTTTTGTGTTTTATTCTTTGTTGCAGTGCATGAGCTTGTTCGTGTTTGTTGGTTTCGTGTAACGTTGTAACCCATCTATGTTCATATTGTGAAGAGCCGTGCTTGTGCACGTATTGGGTAACTGCCTGTTTGATGAGAATACATCTGTTTTGTCTGATCACCCTTGGGCTCTCTCTAACTCGGTTTTTGAAATACTGCTGGTATTTTGCTGGTGTGCTGAAGGGACCAAAGCCTAATTGTCCAACATTTCGTGGGATTATTTCCGGGGATGAATGCGTTAGTCCTTGGGATCTTCTGCGGCGATTGCGTCCCGTACCTCACAGCTCGGGATCAGTGACATGCAGGTTTCCGCGCATGTCGCCTCAGTAAAGGAGTTGCCGTGAACCCGAAGAAGTCGGCCCACACAGCAGCGCGTGCGCTCACGAACAGCGCCGCACTCGACATGGGCGACGGCTCTAGCGCCGACGACGTGGGACATAAAGAGACTCCAACCACAGAGCGAGATTACCAAGTATTCATACCGGACGTTAGCATGTTTAATGTGTGAGCAAAACATTCATCGGTCATCTTCTTCACCTGTATATAATCATCATCACCGTGAGTGTGATGATGTGCCGACACCCAGCCTGTTTCTGTGATTACCGTGAGCTCTGCTGCGGCGCCACAACGCCCAGCTGCAGATAGTTCTCCTGCCTCCACCCTTGCTAGCGCAATCAGTACGGACCTGACTCCGCCGCAGAGAGATGACTTGCTTGCCTTGTTGTCGAAACACAAGTCTTCCTTCGATGTAGACTCTCCTCTTTTGGGACAGACCTCGGCGGCAACCCATCGCATACACGTCGATGGAACTACTATTGTGCGCCGCCGACCGTATCGCGTCTCTTCCACCGAACGCGAAATCATCGACAGGCACGTCGCCGACATGCTCAAGCGAAATTTCATTCGGCCCTCCTCAAGCCCGTGGTCATCACGGCCGCCGCTTCACGGTCGTCACCGACCACCATGGCTTGTGCTGGCTGTCGACATTAAAGAATCTATCCGGGCGTCTAGGTCGCTGGATACTACGTCTTCAAGAATATGACTTCGACGTCATGTACAAATCCGGCAAGAAGCATAATGATGCAGATGCCCTCAGTCGTTGCCCGCTACCGTCCCCTTCCGACATTCCCTGCCTACCACGCACCGTGAGCAAGCCTGTGGACGAATCATCCGCAGTCCTGTCACTCGCGTCCTTCTTCCACCCCGACACGTTCGCGACACACCAACGCAACGACGCTTACTGCCACTCAGTTATGGAACGCCTCGATGGCTCATCTCGTCCTCCTAATTCTCGGACCCGTCGGCAGTTAAAGAACTTCAAGATCGCAAAGTCAATCCTCTACCGTCACATCTTCCACCCCGAAGGACAGCGTTGGGTGCCGGTCGCCCCTCGATCACTCAGGGCACAAATATTGCAGATGTTTCACGACGATCCGACGGCTGATCATCTCGCCTTTCATAAAACTTACGACCGCATCCGCACTCGTTTTGCCTGGCCTGGCATTGCCACTTCCGTTGCAAAATACCTCGCTTCTTGTTCGTTGTGTCAACGCCGCAAACGACCTACTTTACCACCTGCTGGGCTGCTGCAACCTCTTCCATATCCCGACACTCCATTTGCAGTGATTGGGATCGACCTCTACGGACAATTGCCAACATCAGCTGGCGGATAGAGATGGATAGCCACGGCCGTATATAATCATCATCACCGTGAGCGTCATCTTCGTTCTGCTCGAGGCTCGGCCACATAAAGGCTACGAGACAACAGCTGTGCTCCTGCCTTACAAATGAAATTTATCCACACAAATTCCCCGAGGTCACCTGCACCGCTTTCCAGAAGGCAGCTACAGTAGCACACATGCTCTGGGAGTGGACGGCCAGGATTTGGTCCTCATACCTTGAGGTGACAAGCGCATTAGGCTGCCGCCAGCAGCTGCCACCCAGGTAGGTAGCACGGGGCAACCTCAGCATCCGCATTGGACTCTAGTAAAGTTGTTTTAGGGGCGAAGCTACTCTTAGTCTAACCTTGTCCTGCGTCAGGCGCCAGGCGTAACCGGCGTGCCGGGAGGCAGGCGTTCGCCCTCGGCGCGTGCCTCTCTCTCTCTCACTCTTCCATCTGCTTTCTTGTGAGAGAGAGCGAAAGGCGCGCATTGAATATGGAAACGCTCTTTCTTAGAGGAACGCTGTACCAGCTCGCAAAGAAGGAGAACGCGCCCTCACCCGCGAAAGACAACGTTGGCGCAGGCAGCGTCTCCTAGCGAATTTCTTGATTGAGAAATACCGACTGCTCGCGTTGGAGAACCGTTCGCCGGCCACCCATATACATATATATATATATATATATATATATATATTGTACTGAAGATGTATGACATGCGCCCGAACGCTTGGATGCAGAAGACGACGACGATCGGTGGTTGTTACCCACGCTCTTGCGCGCGCTCGCCTGGACCCAGATCTACCTTCCTGCTAGCAGTCTGTAAAACAACGTCGCGGCCTGCTTGAAGACCAACATCCACATTTTAAGTGGTGGAAGTGCCGGGTACTGCTCATCGTACATCCTGGAAATTCGCAGCCGGACGCTACCATCGCCTTTGATCATGGCTGACCCAGCTCCATCGCAAGCGGCTCCCGTACCAACGACGAACTTATGTGCTGGCTCTACCCGACAACGCGATCCGCCTGTATTCAGCGGCGCCGACGACCAGGACGTCGAGGATTGGATCGCCGAATACGAACGGGTGAGCTCCTGTAACAAGTGGGACGGCTGCGCCAAGCTCACAAACGTCCACTTTTATATCACTGATGTAGCTGCTCTCTGGTATAAAAACCATGAGAACGAAATAATGGAGTGGTCGACCTTCACGACAGCCATCACAGAGGTATTCGGTCGTCCCTCAGTGCGTCGACTTCGCGCGGAACAGCGCTTGCGTAGTCGAGTCCAGCGCAGAGAGGAGACGTTCACAAGCTACATCGAAGATGTTCTCTCCCTTTGTAAGCGCGTCGACCCATCTTTTGCCGAAGCAGAAAAAATAAAGCGCACAATGAAAGGAGTCGATGACGATGCATTTCAAATGCTCGTCGCAAGAAACCCACAGACCGTAGCCGACGTGATACAGTTCTGTCAGTCATACGACGAGCTGCGAAAGCAGCGTGCCTCAACGCGCCGAGCTGTACAAGATCAAGCAGAAATATCTACCCTTGCCAGTGACGTCGCTGCTGATCACACCGCTCTACTGCCCCACATCAAGCAGTTCATTCGCGAAGAAGTCGCACGCCAGCTGTCGCTTGTCATCCACACACCTGAGCCGATGACTTCCTCTTTGGACCCGCCTCTTCGCCATGTCATTGAGACGCAGGTCGCTCAGGCACTACCACCTGCCCCTGCGCCTCTGCCTGTTGCTACACCGCTGACTTACGCCTCGGTTGTTGCCAGGCAAGCCCCACCGGTCCCTGGCGCCTACCGGACCACGGGTCCCTCGTACACGTCGCCGCCACCTTCACGCACCGTGCCATATTCCTCTCCGCCCCCCGGACCAACCCGGGCTAGCCCATGGCGCACCAGCGATAACCTCCCCATATGCTTCACGTGTGGCTTCGCAGGACATGTAGCCCGATACTATAATCGCCGCCGCTTCCGTTACCAAGACAGTGTGGCTCCTCCAACCTATCCCACTCACCATTCGCAACGAGCTCCTTCTCCAGTCGCCGACTCTCCTTCTACACGCCGCCCCCTTGAGTCATACCGCTCGTCTTCTTCACGTCGTCGATCCATCTCACCGATGCTTCGTCGCCCTAGCCCCGCTCGAGAGGAAAACTGACAGCCGCAGTTCCAGAGGCAAGAACTGCGTCTTCGTCGAACTGTCCAAGACCTCATTTTTACCCGCCCAACGAAATTGATGTGTCAGTAGAAGGTGTTGCCGTGCGCGCGCTTGTGTTGCCGTGCGCGCGCGAAAAGCTTTGCCGCGATTTGAGAAAAGTTACCACGCCGATTTCCGACCTTTCCCTGCGAACAGCGACCTCGCATCACATCAAGCCTACCGCCCAGTGCACAGCCCGTGTAATCATTCAAAATGCCATGTATGCCGTTCCTCCTATGATGCTCCTCCCCGCTCCTCCTATGATGTCATCCTAGGATGGGATTTTCTTTCCGCGCATCAAGCCCTCGTAGACTGCTCTCGGGCCGAACTTATTTTGTCGACGCCGTGCCCTGAGCTGGACGACCACAGTGCCCCTAAAGTGTTTGCCGCAGCCGACGTCCACATTGCGCCCCTGTCTGCCGTTCTCGTGCCGGTATTTTCGCCTGCCGTCACTGACTCATCTGTTCTGTTTTCACCATCTGCAGCTTCTGCAAGTCGCCGAAACTTTCTCCTCCCGTTTACTGTCATTACCTTCTGCAGTGGTTGTTCGGCAATCTATGCGTGCAATGTCTCTGCATGTCCATTACTTCTGCTGCACGGCGAGTGTCTGGGGAGCTTCGAGACATTTGACTGCGTCTTCGAGGATGCAGTGCTTGACGACAGGACACCACTGCCCATTTGTGCTGTCGCACCTAGCCCTGACGCAGAAGCTGGTGACATATTCTTCAGCGCTATCGATCCCGAACTCAGACCCCTGCAGCACAAAGAGATCGCCCGTCTTCTACAACGTTTCCGATCCTCATTCGACTACAACCAATCATCTCTGGGTCGAACGTCAACAGTTGTTCACCGCATCGATACAGGTGAACAAGCACCACTGCGCCAACGCCCATACCGTGTGTCGACCGCAGAACGCCGTGTCATTGATCAACAGGTAGATGATATGCTGAACCGCGGAATAATCCAGCCATCCAGCAGTCCTTGGGCCTCTCCAGTTGTGCTGGTGAAGAAGAAGGACGGGTCAATCAGGTTCTGCGTGGATTACCGACGTCTGAACCGAGTAACGCGCAAGGATGTCTACCCATTGCCGCGCATCGACGATGCCCTCGACTGCTTACAGGGAGCAGAATTCTTTTCCTCCTTAGATTTGCGCTCCGGATACTGGCAGGTACCAATGGCGGAGGCCGATCGCGAAAAAACTGCTTTTGTCACGCCCGACGGCCTTTATGAGTTTAAACTCATGCCTTTCGGCCTCTGCAACGCGCCTGCTACTTTCGAGCGCATGATGGACACTATCCTTCGAGGCCTCAAGTGGAATATTTGTCTCTGTTATTTAGACGACATTGTGGTCTTTTCCACCGATTTCGCGTCCCATCTAATACGACTTGACCAAGTTCTCACGTGTCTCACTGCCGCGGGGCTTCAATTGAACTTGAAGAAGTGCCACTTCGCAGCTCGAAAGCTTGTCATTCTAGGGCATGTTGTTTCGAAGGACGGTATTCTCCCCGACCCTGCCAAACTTTCAGCTGTTTCAGCGTTCCCCAAACCAAGTACCATGAAAGAGCTCCGCAGCTTCATCGGTCTATACTCTTATTTCCGACGCTTTGTGCGCAATTTCGCTGCAATTATCGCCCCTTTGACCAAGCTCCTCGCTGGAAGTCATGACCTTTCAGCATGGTCTCCTGCTTGTGACGACGCTTTCGACGAACTACGCCGTCTGCTAACATCGCCTCCGATTCTGCGACACTTCGACCCCTCTGCACCCACTGAGATTCACACCGACGCCAGTGGTGTTGGGCTAGGCGCTGTCCTTGCTCAACGTAAAGATGGCTTTGAAGAGTACGTCGTTGCCTATGCAAGCCGAACTCTTAGCAAAGCAGAAGGCAACTATTCGGTCACGGAAAAGGAATGTCTCGCCATCATTTGGGCTATCGACAAATTTCGGCCATACGTATACGGGCGCCCATTTGACGTAGTGACGGACCACCATGCCCTGTGCTGGTTGTCGTCACTCAAAGATCCTACTGGCCGTCTCGCCCGATGGGCCATGCGCCTTCAAGAATACGACATACGCGTCGTGTATCGCTCCGGTCGGAAACATTCGGACGCAGACGCCCTCTCCCGCTCACCCCTACCTCCAGTCACAGCATGCTCCACCGACGCCATATGCGATACCACAGCCCTTGCCATCTCCGACATGCTTTCCGAGCAGCGCAAGGATTCGTGGATGGCTTCCATCCTAGACTTTCTGTCTGGTCAGACTCCTGCTCCCATTTCTCGGACGTTACGTCGGCACGCCAGGCACTTCACTATTCGGGACGACGTGCTGTACCGCCGGAATTACAGCCCCGGTGGTCGTCAGTGGCTCCTTGTCATTCCCCGTCATCTGCGCTCCGAAATCTGCTCCACTTTTCACGACGACCCACAATGTGGCCACGCAGGTTTTCTGAAGACATATTCTCGGATTAGCCTTCGGTACTACTGGCGTGGCATGTACCGCTTCGTTCGACAGTATGTTCGGTCCTGTTCCACCTGCCAGCGACGAAAGACGCCGCCTCAGCGCGCCGCCGGCACCTTACTACCCCTGCCATGCCCTGCCCGGCCTTTCGATCGCGTCGGCGTCGACATCTACGGTCCTTTACCCGCCACAGTAGACGGTAACCGTTGGATACTCGTTGCCGTCGATCATCTCACACGATATGCGGAAACTGCCGCCTTTCCGTCGTCTACAGCAAAGGATGTTGCGACTTTCATTCTTCGCGATCTCGTCCTTCGTCATGGCGCTCCTCAAGAGTTGTTGAGCGACCGCGGTCGAGTGTTCCTCTCCGACGTAATCACAACATTGCTTCGCGAGTGCCGCGTCGTCCACCGCACAACCAGTGCATACCATCCACAAACAAACGGGATGACAGAACGCTTTAACCGCACTCTGGGAGACATGCTCGCTATGTACGTCTCGTCAGACCACTCCAACTGGGACCGAGTACTGCCTTTTGTTACCTTCGCGTATAATACCGCCATTCAAAGCACAACTGGATTTTCGCCCTTCTTTCTGCTCTACGGACGAGAACCTTCTTGCACCATGGACACTATCCTCAAATATCGCCCCGACGCCTCGGAGTCCACGACCATATCTCAAGCAGCTACATACGCCGAAGAATGCCGACAACTGGCACGTTCATTCACGTCACAAGACCAGTCGCGCCAGAAGCAGATCCACGATGCGTCCGCTACAGTTACGTCGTATGCTCCCGGCTCGCTCGTCTGGCTGCGTGTTCCGTCCACTACCCCCGGCCTTTCGACGAAGTTTGTGCCCAAATACCACGGTCCGTATCGTGTTCTGGACCAAACATCACCGGTGAACTACGTGATCGAGCCATTACAACCATCTTCTGACCATCGTCGTCGCGGCACGGAAATTGTCCACGTGTCCCGTCTAAAGCAGTGTTACGATCCCCCAGTGTTTTCTGGCCCCTAGGTCGCCAGGATGGCTCCTTATTCCGTGGGGAGTAGTTGTACTGAAGATGTATGACATGCGCCGGAACGCTTGGATGCAGAAGACGACGACGATCGGTGGTTGTTACCCACGCTCTTGCTCGCGCTCGCCTGGACCCAGATCTACCTTCCTGCTAGCAGTCTGTAAAACAACGTCGCGGCCTGCTTGAAGACCAATATCCACATTTTAATATATATATAGGCACTGGATCTTGACTTGCAATGAAATTCCGGTGGGAGATTTCAATTGTGTATAGTTGAACCATAAAGATTCGCAGTGTGCGCGTTAACTAAATTAATCCGGAACTCGGCACGATCTACGATGAACCTCCCGAGCTTCGCCCACTCATCATCATTCACTCCGTGGATATGCTGTAATTTTTTATCCGTCTCACGTGCTCCACCCCAAAATCACGTAACGCGATGTCCGGTGGGACATATTTCGGGCCATACTCACGTCACGCAATTTCAGGCGACCATGTTCCCGCCAAAATGATGCCACCCATATCAACTTGACAATTGTTTCCTCGAAAATCACGTAAACGCAATGTCACGTGGCATGTTTCTGCCGAAATCACGCATCGAACTGTTCACGTGACATTGCGCTGCCACATCACGTAAACGCATTCTTGCACGTTGCATGGTTGCCGCCAAAGTCACGTAACGTCAATGTCACATACATTGTATGTATGCCTGACAAATTAGGCCTAGCTTAGCAGCCTTCGGCTGTTACAATGGGCGCCACGTGACATCCCAATATGCAGCTCCACTAATGTGAAACCTACGGATGTGCGAAGCATGCTGTGATACGCCGGTCGCATCACCGCTAATAGACAGTGAGGGGGCAGAAGACTGGATTCTTTCCAATAATCCGCATACGTACATTTATTACACAACGAGCGATCGCGTAGCTAATGCCAATTAATGTATTGTTTCCTTCATTTGATCCTTATAGTTCCACCACTCGCTTTACCATGGCGGCGACGACTGCGGGAGACAGGAGACTAATAGGATGGATTTGCAGGCTAGTTGGTCAAGCATCATGGAAAAAACAGCGCGAACACAAGGACGATGAAAAAGGGCACACACACCACACCACGGAGCGCTGACTATCAACTGATTTTATTTCGGCGAACACGTACATATATACATATATGTATGAGCCTCGTCACAAGTGTTATACACTGATAACCACACAGGAAGATGCAAAGGTCATTTCGTGATAAAAACAACACATGAAGGAATAAGCAAATGTCATCACCGCACATGCAGCATGTACATTATAAAAAACGGTCATCCAAGGCTTGTTAGCAGAAAGATATGAAATTTCCTTGTCTAAGAGAGCGACAGATGGGGTGCTGACACAGTTATCCTCCAGCAAGGCGATCCTATGCGCTTCTATAATTTCCCGCGTCAACTGGGAGGGGCTTTTTGCTAAAATTTCACATTTTTTATACAGGGGGTTACAACCACAACGCTTACAATGATCGCCTAGGTGGCCTCTAACATTGCTGGTGACGTTATTTTTATGTTCACGAAGCCTGTCATTCAGGCATCTGCCCGTTTGTCCTACGTAAAACTTGCCACAAGACAAGGGTATACGGTACACCACACGCTCAATGCAAGGGAGAAATGGCGGGGTATGCTTCTTGCCACACGAGGAGACTGGTTTGGGGGGTTTGTTGACGCGATTGCACAAGGTTGAGAGCTTATTAGGTGCGCTCAAGGCGACTCTAACATTAACTCGCTGGCCGATTCGCTTCAAGTTGTGAGACAGCTTATGAATGCAGGGAATAACAGTGCACCTATGAGGTTTCTCTTGTTTGGCTTTTTCAGCACACACACGATCATCAGACCTAGACAGGCTTATTTCCTTTATCATCTTTTGTGCGACAGACGCCAGCACGTGAGGAGGATAACCTGCCCCTATCAGTCCAGTAACCTGCGCACGAAAACTGTCACCTTTACAATGAACGCAGGACTTCTTAAGGGCGTTGGACAAGCAAAGCTTAGCGATTCCTCTTTTTATTAGCTTCGAATGAGCGCTGTTGAAAGACAAGATAGGTTTCCTACTGCGCGGTTCGAAACCCCAACAGACGTACTCGGAGCACCATTTGATACGTAGATCCAGAAATCTAATGGAGTTGTTAGTTGGGAATTCGCAAGTTAAATCAAGGGATTTTGCACACGATCTAAATATATTAAGCACACCGGAGGCAGAGCTATCTAGAGAGGCCGGAGCACATTCTAAGCACACAAGGAAATCATCGACAAACCTAAACACCTTTGTTACACACGAATTTGCAACACATGAGGAGACTTGGCGGTCAATATTGGAGAGGTAAATTTCACTAAGCACAGGTGCAATACAAGAACCAATACTAATTCCTCTCTTTTGCAAGTAAGTGTGGCCTTCCCATGAAGAATATAAGGAGTTCAAATAAAACGACAAGAGTTCCAGGAAGCCTGCCACGCCAATCCCCGTAGAATTTTGAAAGGCGACACTGCCGAGATGATCTATGCATTCTTCTACACAGGCTAACAATTCATCATGCGGGATAGTACAAATCCTTAATGTCAATTGAAAAAGGCTGAGAATTCTGTGGTCGGCAAGCTGTAAAACTGAGCGACGTCTTCTGACCGTTTAATCCTAAAAGGGTCTTCAGGAGTGAGCAACGAGAGCTTTTCTTTTAAGAACACGGACACACATTTTGCCACGTGTTCCTTTCAGAGACAATCACCCTAAAAGGGAATAAATCTTATGCGTTTTAACCGTAAAAAACATATTCAAGGCGGCTACGCAGTTTTCTACGTCGTCAAACAGCTCGTCGACGCGGAGCACATAGTCGACAAACGAAGCGTAATCCGCCATGATACTTCACTCAAGGAAAGGCTCAAGGTAGCTCTGGCCCTACCTTGACTATCTCAAGTAAAACGTTCGAGATTTCCTCCAGTCGAGGAGCGCTTCGAGTGGAGGGCGATATGTGAATTGGAAAACGGCCCTCAAGAAGCGTTTCGAGTGAAGGGTCGAGTCGAGGAGCGTTTATGAATACGGGGGTTAGTCTACCTTGTCCTGCGTCAGGCGCCAGGCGTAACCGGCGTGCCGGGAGGCAGGCGCTCGCCCTCGGCGCGTGCCTCTCTCTCTCTCTCACTCTTCTATCTGCTGTCTTGTGAGAGAGAGAGCGAAAGGCGCGCGTTGAATATGGAAACGCTCTTCCTTAGAGGAACGCTGTACCAGCTCGCAAAGAAGGAGAACGCGCCCTCACCCGCGAGAGACAACGTTGGCGCAGGCAGCGTCTCCTAGCGAGTTTCTTGATTAAGAAATACCGACTGCTCGCGTTGGAGAACCGTTCGCCGGCCACCCATACCCATATACATATATATATATATATATAGGCACTGGATCTTGACTTGCAATGAAGTTCCGGTGGGAGATTTCACTTGTGCATAGTTGAACCATAAGGATTCGTAGTGTGCGCGTTAACTAAATTAATCCGGAACTCGGCACGATCTACGATGAACCTCCCGAGCTTCGCCCACTCATCATCATTCACTCCGTGGATATGCTGTAATTTTTTTCTCTCACGTGATCAGCCAAAATCACGTAACGCGATGTCAGGTGGCATATTTCAGCCATACTCACGTAACGCAATGTCAGGCGACATGTTCCCGCAAAAATAATGTCACACAATATCACCTGACATATGTTTCCGCCAAAACCACGTAAAGCAATGTCACGTGGCATGTTTCTGCCGAAATAACGCAGCGAACTGTCACGTGACATTGCGCTGCCAACATCACGTAGCGTATTCTCCGTTACATGTTTCCGCCAAAGTCACGCAACGCAATGTGACATAACATTGTATGATGCCTGACAAATTAGGCCTAGCTTAAGCAGCTTCGCTGTTACAATTGGCGCACGTGACATACAAATATGCAGCTCCACTAATGTGCAACCTAAGGATGTGCGGAGCATGCTGTGATACGCCGGTCGATCACCGCTAATAGACAGTGAGGGGCGGAAGACTGGATTCTTCAATAATCCGCATACGTACATTTATTACACAACGAGCGATCGCGTAGCTAATGCCAATTAATGTATTGTTTCCATTATTTGATCCTTATAGTTCCACCGCTCGCTTTACCATGGCGGCGACGACTGCGGGAGACAGGAGACGCCGAGAGCAAAACTATTATGATCCCAACAAGCATGTGCGTTTCTATGCGATGCCCAATGTTCGGCGCTCGCACACACGCATCTATTTCCTCTTGTCGTACCGACACGGGCGACGACAGAAGCTGCTTCACACCTGAAAGAGCACATTTGAACACCGTGTCTTATGTCACTACAGCAGGTCATAGTCGCAGAAACTTGCTCGAAAATGACGTGCCGCCAGGAGGTGATGTTCCCGCCAATGCACAGCGAACTAGACACAGATAATTCCAAATACTTATGTATTACGGATATACGACGAGCACGACATGAACACTATCTTTGAACGAACATGCAATACTTATGTAGAACCATAAGCATTCATAAGGACGCGTCGATAAAAACAACGGTCTCTTGTTGTTGCGGCCTGTATAATTGACACATATCCCACCATAGCACGCTGCTCAACCTTGTCTTCTTTTTTAACATGGCTCGAAAGTAAATTACATGCCTCACAGTCATGGTGTGGCTGTGTCACTGCTATTTCTGTACCATTTTATATTATTTTCTATTATACTGTATTTCCAATCTTAGTACTCCAGTGACCCGATAACACGCACAATTCTTCATTTATGGCAGCTGGCTATTCGCGTCTTATTTATCCTTGATTCTCTGGCATCGGCTTAGTTCGTAATCTTTGCCCGAGTATGATGCACTGTTCTTACGTCAGCGACGTTCAAGTAGTGTTCATCCAATGAACTGGCTTCCTCCACTTTACAGATGTCGCACGCGAGCCTATGCCCAAGAGACGCACAGCTCGTAGATGGCCCGGGATATCCTGAGGACTGTGTCTTCCCGTGCATTCCCGGACACGAAGGCGCAGGCATAATCGAGAGTGTCGGAGAGGGAGTGACACGCGTGAAACCAGGTGCGTACAGAAATCTAAAATATTACTTCGCTTTCTCGGGGGACTCGAATAAAGAAAGATAAACAAACACGAACGTCCCACTGGTGCCGACGTTCATATATACCCGCTAGCGCTGTCAGCCTCGCAGGAAGTGCCCCTTACTTTGAGGCGGCTAGCTCCAGTGTTTCGACACCCGCCGTGGTCGCTTAGTGGCAGTGTGTTGTCCTGCTAAGCTCCAGGTTTCGGGATCGAATCCCCGCCACGGCACCGCATCACAATGGGGTAAAATGCATACAACACCGGCGTACTTAGATTTAGGTGTACGTTAAAGGGGCGCTGGCACAACGCTTCTCGTGTGATGTTCTTTTTTCTTCTTTCGTATGTAGCTGGGTGCCTGTTAGTCACGAAACGGCGCATCAATTGCTCTTGCGTGTGACAGATAATCATTTACAGCCTATTACCAACTAGCTTCACTTTCAGTTTGGGAGAGCTCCAAAAACAAGCCACCGGGTGCAACTGGCGCCACGTGAGCACCACGTGAGCACACATAATGGTGATGCACTTCCGCACGACCTATTACGCCGCGTGCTTTCTTTCACGTGTCGCACGCCCTACTCGTTGTCGATTTTGCTGTCATCGTCGTCGGGTGACAACGATTTTCTTGGGGCTGGTATCGCCAGGGGTCTTAACGCAGTCGCGCTGAACAGGCAAAAGTGTCTATGACTTTAGAAGCGTATGAAGTTGGGTTTGTTGGTTCATATCAGTCACTTGAAGCGCAAACGGACAAGGACTAGGACGAGTGGACACACACAGCGCTAACTTCCAACAACTTTATTGTGAAACATTTACACTCCATATGACGCTATCACTGCTATCTTCACTGCTCGGTTGCCGCGGTGACGTCGCGGAAGTTGGGGGTCCTCTTGGGGTTACCTTTGGTGTTGTCGATGCCGCTCTGTGCGGCGTGTCGCGATCGATGGCGCACACGAAATTCAATATTCGTTTAAATTAACTTCTCAGCTGTCGTTCGTTGGTAGATGCTCACGAAAATTGATCCTCAGCAACCCCATGTGATCGGAGTTACTCCGCAGCCTTCGACTGTGGGGCGTGCCTCATAATGATTTTGGCATAAAACTCCATCAAGTATTTTTTATCATCCAACCTGTCGACATTCTTGGCGAATGGGTTTTCCGCGTTGTCTTGGGGCTACGTGGATGTTCGCCCTTCGCATGCCATCTGGAGGTGGTGCGCCGCCGATACCGCCGATTTCGTTAACCGAGGTGTTGTCTTGCCTTTCGCTCCTCCTAATTAGCTTCCGAAAGTTGGCGGTCATTAAGTTATCGCCAAAGTCGCTGGCTATTCTGCTACACTTATCACCAGGTCATGAATCGTTACTGTCCTCAAATAAATGTACGGGCAAAGATAAATAAATAAATGTAGCGCAAAAATAAATGTAGCGCAAAGATCGGAAGCACTGCCAGTTTCGCAGAGCATGTTGAGGAGTTTGGAGATCAATTAAGACAGATTTGCAAAATAACTCTCACACTTTTCAATTAGAGCATGCGCCAGGTTGGAGAGCCGCGCCTTTAGGGAACTCTAACGAGGTTTTCCTGGGTGCACTGGTGAATTAAAAGATTAAGTGAGACGACATAGAGTGTTTGCACACAAAAGCATTTAATACAACCAAATAGCAAACACTCAGCCTTCGTGCTACCGAAATGTGAGAAGTTTACAAGCATTGAGCAGTGGCAGAACAGATTACAGATTCATAAATTGCGCTAAACTGTCGTACTCTTTGCTGTCCCTAATCTTATAGACACACTCGTTTCTCGGACTTGAGCCACTTTGGGTGAGATGCGCTGTGGTCGGCGTGGTCGAAACTAGGGAGTTTTAGAATAGGGTACGTAGCGTTAGCGTTCTTTGGGTTCGTTGCCTTATCGGAAGGGCGCAAAAAGAGGTTTGGAATAGGGTTTGCGCTCCAGAACCCCATAGGAAGGTCAAATGATTTTCTCGCGTCGTGCGGGATCGGAACGAGGTCATGAACGGCTCTTGGTGGCTTTGGATACGATACGCTATTTCCAGAAAGTAGCGGCCGGAACGAGAACCCAAATTCCGCTTTGGGCACGACGCATACGCAGTGGCAGCGAACCCAAGCGATAAGGTACGCAAAGCTTTCGGTACCATATTCTAAAAATTCCTAATGATGCGGCGTCCAACGATGCACGGGTCTTCTGTCGTTGGCACCTTGCGTTGGGTGACGGAACTCACGTGGCTCCCGGTTAGGCCTAGTGCATTAGGCCAATGAATACTGGCTGCACGGCGTCGTGCTCGTTGCCGCCGTTCTGCTCCAGAAACTGTCAGGTGGATGGCGCGAGGCTCGATGCAGAAGAAGGATCACTGCCGCAACCGTCCGGGCTCGCTGTACACTATTAGGTGGTCGTTTGCTAAGAGTCGTTTTAAGCGGTTTTAACCGTCGTTTATATGCGTCGTTTTGAGCGGTCGTTTGCGAAGAGTCCGTACACTCTTAGCAAACGACCCCTTAAAACAATGCATATAAGGCGGAAAGTAGCTCAGATTCTCGTCGCGTTTAAATGGCTATCTAAACGGCCTGTTTTACAAGGTGCTTTTCTGTGCGGTCCAATTTGTATGGGCTATGCCTATGCGGCGCTCCCATATGCGCGGCCATCTTGTTGCCAGAAAGCCGCTTAAAAGTCAATTTGGTCAGGCGGTATTTCAGGCCTAATCTGTCCGGCTTACCATGCCGCCCGAAATATAAGCAGTACTTCGGGATATTTTAAAGAAAGAAATCCTTTTTCTTCGTCTCGTGGCCGATTTTTATGTCAACACTTTATTTTTTTGCAAACCAAGAGCCATCTTCAAAGTGCGACTTACTCGAATTAATCACGCAAGACACAAGCAACCATATGCACTCAAACATGTAACAGCGAACCAGGATTAGCAGCGTGAGAAGCCGACACTAACCATCACGCCACAACACCGTGCATGTTTGCGAAGCATTTGCATGGCTATATGTATGCACGTCTTGGTAATTATGAACTGGCTTGCATATATTCGGTCACGTCCTATCAGCATTAGCCAGAATATGGTATATGAGATGCGCTGACGCGTCTTTAGCAATCGTCATAGACCGTCGGGGATAGTTCATATGCTACCTTAATTGCTCAAAAGCTACTGCAATTTGTACAAATGGTACTGTGTCAGCTGCGTGAATGACGCATACGGTTTGATTATGTGTAAATGCGGGCTTTGTCAAGCGAAATATACACCAGTGCCACGGGTTCTTTACAGTGCTGCCAACGCATAGTGGTAACGTTCAGTGTTCCAGGGTAGTTCGGAGGGCAGGCATCACACTGCAGCTGCGCGAACGTGAGCTCACGAGTTACTGCAGCCTCCAAATGACTGCTTTTGGAAATGTTTGTCGAAATGATCGTAAGATTCGGTGACTGGTAATCCTGACGGCTCCAATGTCGCCTGTCGTTTAGATGTCAAGTTTATACGTCTTTAGATTTCTTTCTCAACATTGCATCGATGCGGCGCTCGCGTTTCGTATTATCACAATTCGATGCCCCGTTAAACGGATTGTGTTCCACTGCGTTTCCGCTCAAGGAATCTCACGTCGATGCAGCAAAGGCATGTGCAGCGGCGCGCCATATGCGAACGAATGGCGATGCTCATTCATTCGCATGAGCATCGTACTGCCAATGGCGATGCGTGAGCATCGTACTACGACTGGCGCATGAAAGTACTACGAATGGCGATGCTCATTCAGACTCATAAACCTCTTGCATGACATCACTTTGCTCAAGGCGCTGCGGCTCTTCACGTACCGGATCTCACAGCGAAGTTGCCAAACGCCGTAAATTAACAATGACAGGCGTGATCCCGTCTCTTATCTTCACCTTTTGAATTATTTATTTTGAATACTGCCAGTCTCATGAGTGAACATAGCAGACCCATGGGCAAACAAAGTCGTACAGCGTGTTACAGGTGCTTTAGGGGCATTTAGCTTTCAAACACGGTGTCGAGTAGGTGTAGGAGCATTGAAACAGGAACATAACTTACAAGAAACAAGAACAAATGGAGGCATTTTGAAAACATAACCATGATATACCGAAATCACAAACCAAATTGAACGTTAAGCTATCAGTAACGAGTAATGCGAAATGTAATAATACGATCAGTACTAATAACAACAAGCAAGGATCATGACTATAAGAAAATAGAACGCTAAGTTTGGCATTACGCCTTACTTCCCCTTTATACAAGGATGCTGTTCACTGCGCATAAAGAAACATAAAGGACTACAACCGAAGCACCATAAGAAAGTGTGTTGTTACACAGCCTACCGTGCAAATGAAAAATATAGTTTAAAATTGTGCACACTATGCACACTGAAATTAAACACCAAAATTATTGTGACATATTCGGACGAAGTATTCTAGTCGGTTGAAAATTAAAAAAAAAGTGCATTGAAGCTGAAAAATGGACGTTCAAGAACAAGGTGATGTGTCGTTGCATCAAGCATCACTTTCACCTACTCTAATTTTAAATACTAGATGCTCAGTGCACTAGATATTGCGATGAAAGATTGTGTGAATGCAGCAATTGAACAGAAGAGATGTATCAGCCAAATACGAATATGCTAAATAATGGCGTACTACTAACATTGCGCAGAATGAAGTCAATGTGTCAGCGTTAGTATCACTTGTG
Organism: Hyalomma asiaticum; assembly: GCA_013339685.2. Classification (NCBI taxonomy): domain Eukaryota; kingdom Metazoa; phylum Arthropoda; class Arachnida; order Ixodida; family Ixodidae; genus Hyalomma; species Hyalomma asiaticum. Next base: position 14,477,510 of record CM023482.1, read on the forward strand.
TTTAATTTGTTCAATTCGCTTATCCTTATTGGAAAAAATAATTTCCCAACCACGTCGCTGAGAAATATTCGTTCCGACTGTACTGGTGCTTACGAGGAGTAGGACGTGACTGTGAAAGTGTGACATACTTAGACACATCTACTTTGTAGTAGCTATGCAACAACTGGTACAGGGACTTCGGGCACGCATGTTTTGCCCAAGTAGTTAGTGGATCAATGCCAGAAGAAGCCAGAAGTTTCGTGGACAGTCTGTATGTTTGGACTTGTGTAGAAGTTTAATAGCTTTGCACTGCACTTTCTCTGATTTATGACTACCAGATCGTCAATAAGGAAACCAAAATATGCTAGCATATTCGAATACTGGACTTACGAACATGGCGCATACCAGGAGTTTTGCATACGCAGGTGCGATCCTCAGATGTCTTTTTAGATAAAAATGTTTGCACAGTGCGGGCGCGATGGTTTAGCTATGTCTCCATCCCATGTGATGTCAAATGTTAATGTGACACCGAAATACTTATGCGGCCCAGCATTAGTTAGTGGTGAACCATTATCGCTATAAGTGAACTGCGACGGATTATGTTTAGCTGTTACTGTAATAGCTGCAGATTTTTTTGATTAGCGCAATATTTATGAGCAAAATTACAACCGATACGTGTTGCCAGTCCTTCCTTTCCATCCAACACTCGCGAAAATTGCAAAGCCTTCAGGATCAAGGCCTTGTGCTGCCTGTGAAATGTAGGCGCAATGCAATGACACACCGTTTACGTGCAGCCACAGTGCTTCGATAGCAACGATGCCGAAAATGTCAGTAGGGTCCCTCACGAGGTAGAAAAATATCTCGCCGTGTCAACGATAGAAGACTACCGGTGCTGCAAGACAGCCCTCGGTGCTTACTCTGCAGTGAAAAAAATTGAGCATTAATGCTGATGGTCGTCTGCATTAGAAGGCATTTCAAACTTGAAGACGTGACGGTGGACGGGGTTGAGACAGCACACCTCGTGTGTACGAGGTATGTTACGGGCACATCTTGTACGAGGACTTGTGTGCGCTTTCCTGCTTTAGTCTCCCGTGCGAGAACCAACACGTTGAGATCGCCGGATATACTGCAGCTATCGACTTCTCGTCCCGCGAAGGTCCACTCGGTTGTCATGCCCCTTCTACAGACAGGCTGAAAATGCCTTCGTTTACTACATTTGCTGCATACTTTATTCCGTATCTTGCATGTCTTGGAATCGGCAAGATGCCTTGAGGACCTGCAACAAACGCTATACTTGTGCTGCTGCAGCAAGGGTAACCGGTATTCTGTGCAGCACGTTTTACAGCATAGCTGTATGCCTCTACCAGAGAAAGAAAATTTGGTCGCGTGGTGAGCGTCAAGAGAAAACGGCAAACGGCAGGCCAAAGAATGAACACTAGCCAGCGTAGCACGGTGGAGAGGAGAAGGGCGCATGGGGTGGAGAGCATGGCACTTCCGCATGTCATCCAGCGCGGCGCATTCGCACAGGTTGTGTTAAGCCATCCCTCGCCTGTGCCGATAAAAAATAGCATCGCGCAGCATAGCGGAAGCGAGGTAGAGAGGAGGGAAGGAGGCGATGGTGGTAGGCGTGGTGGGGCTGCTTGTTGGTGGGGACGAGTAAGGGGATGCGTGCGGAGTGTAGTAAGGAGAATGCAGTGGTCGCTAAGGAGGGTTTCCTTTGTGTTGAGGCAGTCTGCATACCTGATGTGCTCGGTAAGTGTCAGATCGGGACATGTGTGTCCAGTCACAGACTACCAATTCGGGTCGGGTGTGCGGAGTCCGCGTGGAGGGTGAAGTCCAGGGTGGAAATAAGTTCCGGCAACTTCCTGCTATGCCGTTCTTCCTTAAGGTAACAACAGTGGGGACTAGGGACGTTAATGTCGTCTACAATGACGAGTGCCTACCTGCCTGCCACCGTGATGACTTTGGTAAAAACATTGGCGTAAGTTACGTTAAGGAGTTTGCGTGAACTGTAGATGTTGAGGATGTGTAGGGACGGGTCCTGCTTTCTTAGTGAGAGAAGACTCACCATAACGTGCGAGTAAAGCGGATCGCAGTCGGGATCCTCCAGGTTGGCGGTGTAATTTCGATGCACGCAGGGTGCGGTTAGCGCATTCCTTTGGTAGTCTATAATAAGCGAGGGTAGCCCGCTCGCCCGGCTCCTGCAGAGCCAATACTGCGGGAAAAATGTGGATAGGTTTCTAAGTGGAGCCGGAGAGACGCCCGTTGAGTAGGGCCTTAAATCCCCGGCACTTTCTCTGTAGCATTGCAAAATGGTCCGAATTTGCGCGCCCGCAACGCCATCTAGGGCCGTTTTCTGCCATCGTGAGAACTACATGTTTGAGGAGCCTCCAGGGGAGCAGAGGGGTTCATAGAGGCTCTGCTGCTTGACGCAGTGCTCACATCCGAGCTGGCTTTCGAGCTGTTAAACTCTTCGTCTACATTTGCCACCGGGTAGAGTGGCCGGTGCGCTTGACAGGTATCCACGTAAGCTTGTGACGACCGGTGCTAAGAGCGAGTTGGGCTAAGAACCTGAATTCCCGGACTAGACCAAGTTCCGTTCGGAGTACACGACTTTGGCCAAGGCTGCACTACTTGGTTTAAGCACCTTGTGACGTCGCTTCGTCATACCGAGCAGATGGTTCTGCTCTCAAAGGCCACGCTGACGGTAGATAACCACCTCCTGCGTTTCTGGGAGGCTCGTCATAGCCTAGTTCGCCGATGGCGCGGACAAAAACATAATCATCAGCTGCAAATCCGTGTCGCAGCCTCATCCAGAAAGCAGCGGAGCGTGCGGCCCAGATCGCCGACTCAAATTGAGTAGAACTCTCGCCAATCAGATGTCAACCCCAAACACCTGGCGTTTTTAGGGGCGAAGCTCCTCTTAGTCTAACCTTGTCACGCGTCAGTCGTCAGGCGTAACCCGCGTGCCTCCCGGCACGCGTTCGCCCTCGGCGCGGGCCTCCCGGCGCGTGCCTCTCTCTCTCTCTCTCTCTCCCGGCGCGTGCCTCTGCTGTCTTGTGTGGGAGAGAGAGAGACAAAGAGAGAGCGAAAGGCGCGCGCTGGCTATGGAAACGCTCTTTCTTAGAGGAACACTGTACCAGCTCGCAAAGAAGGAGAACGCGCCCGCACACGCGAGAGACAACGTTGACGCAGGCAGCGTCTCCTAGCGAGTTTCTTGATTGAGAAATACCGACTTCTCGCGTTGGAGAAGCGTTCACCAGCAACCCATATGTATATATATATATATATATATATATATATATATATATATATATAAGACTGTATATGCAAAAATAGCTTGGGTTGCCACTAGTTTATAACAGAATTGACGATGCGCCTCTTAGAGAAAGACGGAGCTCTCGTGGAGTCCTACAGCAACCACAACCCTACTGCATATGCGGGCCAAAATTAATTGGAATCCTAACGAGGCTCGTCCTGGAGTTAAACAGCTTTGAATTTAATGATCGGTACTACCTTCAAACCAGCGGCACGGCAATGGGCACCAAGATGGCACCAAATTACGCAAACATATTTATGCACCACATCGATTCTAATTTCCTATCGTCTTATCAGACTAGGCCGATGTTCTATAAACGCTACCTGGACGACATATTCTTGATCTGGACTCATTCAGAAAACGAACTTCTCAAGTTCATACAGGTCTTCAACCAATTGCACCCAAGTATTTCTTTTAGCACACTTATTCTAACACCGAAATAAATTTTCTTGATGTTTACCTACGGATAGAAGACGGTGCACTAGTCACGAGCGTATACAGAAAACCTACGGATAGACAACAGTACCTGCACTTCAATAGTTGCCACCCGCGCCACTCTAAAACTAGCATCCCTTATTATCAGGCACACAGATTCAAAAGAATATGCTCCCGCACGGAAGACTTCCACAAAAGCACCGCACGGATGCGTGAGGTGCTTGTCGATCAAAAGTACCCACCATCTATCATTGAGGATGCGATTGTGAAAGCTGAAAATCTCGACCGCCAGGCGCTCCTGTATGACCAAAAAGACACCGACCACGAACGCTGAAAAAACCTTGTTCTAACCTTTACTAGCAATCCACCGAACGTTAATAAAATCTTGAAAAAACATTTTAACATATTGGAACAAAGCGAGCTACTCTCCCAAAATTTTACCGATCCTCCGCGTGTGGTATACAGGCGACCGAAAAGCATAAGGGATCACGTTGTACATTCAAAAATAGGAACAGTGCTTCTCGACGGGTGTCGACCCTGTGGGAAATCCAGATGCGCGTGTGCAAAGACATGCAGAAAACAAAAGTTGCAGAAAGCACACATTCGAATTTTAAGCACAGAATAAAAGGACAACTGGACTGCGACTCAAACAATGTTATTTATCTCTTAGAGTGTGGAATATGTAACATGCAGTACATACGACAGACGGACACACCATTCAGGATAAGATTCAACAACCATCGGTCCCATGTGCGCTCACTACCTGGCCTTCCGCTCTCTAAACACATCAACTTGAAAAGTCACAGCTTTGAGGATGTCAGGGTCACACTACTCGAAAGTAACTTTCGGAGCACCAGAGAACGTGAGCAAAGGGAATCTTACTTTATCTACAAATTTGGCACAATTAAGCATGGCATAAATGAACATCCTGGCGCTCCCTCGGTGTTACGATTGTTAGGAAGTGAACAGTCGAATTGATAAACTTTGTATCCTCAATTACAAGATCGGCCATTCCCGCCAATTATCATTACCTCATTCGACTTTTCTTTTTTTTTCTTAAAGAAAGAAAAAAAAGCTGTGTACGCCCGATTCTATCGGCCTGGCCCTGTTTGCATTACCCGTGCAGTGCAAGCCGACACACGCAGAGTGGCTCCGGAGATCGTACGACAAGAGGGGACAATACGTCATTGTGTTGTACACAGAATTTTACTGCTTCAAAACCTCGCCTTTCTGTGCGGCTCTTTTCCTTCATGTCGCCCTTTCTTCTTCCTTGCCTACCTTACCCCGCCACGCGGTGGCGCCGAGTGCGCATTACAAATGTGGCTGCAATCGGGAACAAGAGCGCTGCGCCTTTCATGCCTGAATACCTCCCCCGTTCTTCCCTCCTGGGGCGCGTTGCTGTGCAGCGGCACCACAGAGGCAACATCCAAACCGCATAAGGTACGCCACGGAAAGTGTCGTTAGTTTCGCCAGATATAAGCCGGCGCCACGGTTTACAATGCCTAATTGATGGATTGCTCTTTAAGATGTCTACGGACTCGGACAGCACTGGCGCGGCGGGCGGCACTCGTCCTTCTCGCTGTTTCGACCATTTTCGCCCCCTTCTCTTTTTCTTCTCTTTATTCTACCTTTTTTCTTCTTTTCTTTCGCTCTCTCTCTCTGTGGTGTGTGTGTGTGTGCGCGCGCGAGTTGCTTTTGCGTGACTTGCTCCTCTTTGTTGCAGTGAAGATGCCAGCAATCTGTTTATTATTATTTTATTTTTTTATTTTTATTATTTCTGTATATTTTCAACCCACTCATTCGCTTTCCCACCCTTGTCCTTCTCTCCTTACTACAAGGCAAAGTGTGCATATAAGGCCATACTGGCCTGTGGTTAACATGTCTTGAAAAAGGTCGGGCTCCGACCGAAACATTGACTTAATAAACCGTCGTTCTCTAAGAGGCACATCGTCAATTCTGTTATATATATATATATATATATATATATATATATATATATATATATATATATATATATATATATATATATATATATATATATATATATATATATTATATATATATATATATATATATATATATATATATATTGGCACTGGATCTTGACTTGCAATGAAGTGCCGGTGGGAGATTTCACTTGTGCATTGTTGAACCATGAGGATTCGTAGTGTGCGAGTTAACTAAATTAATCCGGAACTCGGCACGATCTACGATGAACCTCCCGAGCTTCGCCCACTCATCATCATTCACTCCGTGGATATGCTGTAATTTTTTTAGGAGCCTCATTTACCATAGCAAACGCGCACAGAAGCGCAAAAGCATCTTCAACGTGCGCTCCTCGTCTACGCGAGTGACGCGCAGAAATTAGCACAGTCTCTTAAGGATAAATGTCTCTGTGGCCGACAAGGCCCCTTCGGACCAGCGTACTCATCTGCAGGCTCGAAGAAGGCAGACTTGGATCGTTGCTTCCAACTCCATGATTTAAAGGCGGCCTTGTACAAAATGAAGCGAGGAAAAGCGCCGGGTCGGGATCAAGTGAAGGCTACGCTTCTGTCAACCTCCCAGACCCGACCTAGCTTCATCTCCTCGACAACTTCAGGAATATTTGGGAGGGATGTGAGCCACTACAGAGTGATTGGAAAACGGCCTTGGTAAACTGTATGCTCGAACCGGGCAAATCTTTAAACATCGAAAATCTTCGATCCATTTTAACCTCGTGTGTGGGGAAGCTCATGGAAACACTGGTGAGAGATAGGCTCTCCGATTATGTTGAGGCCTCTCACACCAATATGTACAGCTTTCGGCATAGGACATCTTCCTCTAACTCCATCGCAACGCTATCGACCCGATCGAACATCCCAGTGACAAGATAGTCATCACCTTAGAGCGTAAAATAGCTTTCGATAATGTTACCGATTAAACACTTCTTACCCATGTCTCAAACGGAGTGTGGGCATAATGCTTTCAGGTACCCCCGTCATTTCCGGACGTAAAGCCAAGCGTACTTTCGGGTGTTGAAGACAAGTATACTGCCCATATCTCCTGGGTACAAGAGGAACACCATACGGAAAAATCCTCTCTTAACTTCGGTTCAATCTCGCCGTGGCTCATCTTCCCCCACTGCTCAATGATACCCCCGGCGTACGGTACGCCCTGTACGCCGATGATATCACGCTGTGGGCAATCCAGGGTTCGCTGGGCAGCATGGAATATGGCAGCCTATAACATGAGCCGAATATAGTTATTCCTTGTCTTTAGGAATATGCTGTTTTCTTGTGTGTATTTTTTCTGCTTTTTGTGTCAAGTATAATTATTGATGCACTGTATAGAGAAGTGTACCCGTCGTGGATTTTCCCCTTTGTGTGTGCATTGGCTGTATTTTCATGTTTGCGGAGCCCCTGGTTATCCTACTGGATAACAGAGAAGTGTTCGTGTCACTCTGCATGGCTGTGTTTAGTGAAGAACATTGATGAACGACTATGTAGAAGTACCTTGTGTGACGATGTTTTTTTATTTATTTTTATACTCACGTTGTGAGCTTAAGATGGGGTGCATAAGTGAAGCACCACCGATTAGTTTAGTTGAGCGAGAGTTGGTGCTTTTACTTTACTCTCGGCGAATGTCATCCGTGGGTTGAAATGTTATGGGATAACATTCCGAAAGTGGGGGGCTGTGTCACGGATTGACATTGCCTCGTGGTGAAATATAACTGAAGATGTACGGCAGGGCCGCACGTGCAATTTTAGAAGCGCTTCAACCGCTCTCCAAATACGTCGAAAGTTCTCGGCCTTTTCGGAGAAGACGTGGAGATGATGGCCTCCCTTAGCGGGGAAGCTTGAACTTGAAGCATTCTCCTGCGACCCCCCGACGTAGTTCTTGATGGCCGAACAACGGTGCTTCGGACCAAAAATACGGGGCAAGACAGCGGGCAGCCGTTTGACGTGCACTGGCCACGTGTGCGCGTGCACTACTGTTTGCTCGGCGACCACCGTGTCCAAAGGGGACGAGTACGCATACCGTTGTTGACCCCCCGCCACGCTGATGACCTGTCAATCGGGGAAGCAGAATGAGGAGGCCCGTCGGCGGCCACGAGAAAGGGTTTGCCCATCGCTCTCTCTAGTGGGATATCTTGGGCGGAGCCAGAAGTGAAGTTGTGGAACAATTGTCTCAAAAACACGCCCCGATTCCGAAGAGAGCGAATCGGGAAAAACATGCGGGTATTTAAGCGAGGAGCATTGAGGAGCACGGGGTTCTAGTCGCTTGGCTTACATGGCGTAGAAGCCGATCATCGTATCGCTCTAGAAGTTGTTAGCGTGGCTCTGTACCGGCTGGCCACCTAACCTTAGCCGCTTCGCCTAGTTGAGATGTGCGCTTACCGTCTGCAACGTAGGCATCGGGACTTCGGCTCGAGTTAGTTAAAACTGCTCGGGTTTGCCATCAAGCACTAGCTCCCCGGGAACATCAGCGCCGCAACTCCATCGACCTCAACGCTGGCCGTGCCAGACTGCCGCACCAGACCGTCGTGGACCCTTCGACGCTGCCGGTCATCAGCACGTATGCCACCACCCGTTTCTACCCATGAACTCTCTACCTGAACTTTTGTAAATTAGTCTTTATTGTTCCCATTGCCCTAGTTACTGTTTGTTCGTAGTTTACTTTTCCTTTGTTTGTCATTTTTGCCTGCTATTATTTCTAAAGCTAGATCTTCGCTGTTATATTCTTAGTTTGAGTGAAGCGAGCTACTCTCCCAAATTTTTACCGATCCTCCGCGTGTGGTATACAGGCGACCGAAAAGCATAAGGGATCACGTTGTACATTCAAAAATAGGAACAGTGCTTCTCGACGGGTGTCGACCCTGTGGGAAATCCAGATGCGGCGTGTGCAAAGACATGCAGAAAAAAGTTGCAGAAAGCACACATTCGAATTTTAAGCACAGAATAAAAGGACAACTGGACTGCGACTCAAACAATGTTATTTATCTCTTAGAGTGTGGAATATGTAACATGCAGTACATACGACAGACGGACACACCATTCAGGATAAGATTCAACAACCATCGGTCCCATGTGCGCTCACTACCTGGCCTTCCGCTCTCTAAACACATCAACTTGAAAAGTCACAGCTTTGAGGATGTCAGGGTCACACTACTGGAAAGTAACTTTCGGAGCACCAGAGAACGTGAGCAAAGGGAATCTTACTTTATCTACAAATTTGGCACAATTAAGCATGGCATAAATGAACATCCTGGCGCTCCCTCGGTGTTACGATTGTTAGGAAGTGAACAGTCGAATTGATAAACTTTGTATCCTCAATTACAAGATCGGCCATTCCCGCCAATTATCATTACCTCATTCGACTTCTCTTTTTTTTTCTTAAAAAAAAGAAAACAAAAGCTGTGTACTCCCGATTCTATCGGCCTGGCCCTGTTTGCATTACCCGTGCAGTGCAAGCCGACACACGCAGAGTGGCTCCGGAGATCGTACGACAAGAGGGGACAATACGTCATTGTGTTGTACACAGAATTTTACTGCTTCAAAACCTCGCCTTTCTGTGCGGCTCTTTTCCTTCATGTCGCCCTTTCTTCTTCCTTGCCTACCTTACCCCGCCACGCGGTGGCGCCGAGTGCGCATTACAAATGTGGCTGCAATCGGGAACAAGAGCGCTGCGCCTTTCATGCCTGAATACCTCCCCCGTTCTTCCCTCCTGGGGCGCGTTGCTGTGCAGCGGCACCACAGAGGCAACATCCAAACCGCATAAGGTACGCCACGGAAAGTGTCGTTAGTTTCGCCAGATATAAGCCGGCGCCACGGTTTACAATGCCTAATTGATGGATTGCTCTTTAAGATGTCTACGGACTCGGACAGCACTGGCGCGGCGGGCGGCACTCGTCCTTCTCGCTGTTTCGACCATTTTCGCCCCCTTCTCTTTTTCTTCTCTTTATTCTACCTTTTTTCTTCTTTTCTTTCGCTCTCTCTCTCTGTGGTGTGTGTGTGTGTGCGCGCGCGAGTTGCTTTTGCGTGACTTGCTCCTCTTTGTTGCAGTGAAGATGCCAGCAATCTGTTTATTATTATCTTTATTTTTTATTTTTATTATTTCCGTATATTTTCAACCCACTCATTCGCTTTCCCACCCTTGTCCTTCTCTCCTTACTACAAGGCAAAGTGTGCATATAAGGCCATACTGGCCTGTGGTTAACATGTCTTGAAAAAGGTCGGGCTCCGACCGAAACATTGACTTAATAAACCGTCGTTCTCTAAGAGGCACATCGTCAATTCTGTTATATATATATATATATATATATATATATATATATATATATATTGGCACTGGATCTTGACTTGCAATGAAGTGCCGGTGGGAGATTTCACTTGTGCATTGTTGAACCATGAGGATTCGTAGTGTGCGCGTTAACTAAATTAATCCGGAACTCGGCACGATCTACGACGAACCTCCCGAGCTTCGCCCACTCATCATCATTCACTCCGTGAATATGCTGTAATTTTTTTAGGAGCCTCATTTACCATAGCAAACGCGCACAGAAGTGCAAAAGCATCTTCAACGTGCGCTCCTCGTCTACGCGAGTGACGCGCAGAAATTAGCACAGTCTCTTAAGGATAAATGTCTCTGTGGCCGACAAGGCCCCTTCGGACCAGCGTACTCATCTGCAGGCTCGAAGAAGGCAGACTTGGATCGTTGCTTCCAACTCCATGATTTAAAGGCGGCCTTGTACAAAATGAAGCGAGGAAAAGCGCCGGGTCGGGATCAAGTGAAGGCTACGCTTCTGTCAACCTCCCAGACCCGACCTAGCTTCATCTCCTCGACAACTTCAGGAATATTTGGGAGGGATGTGAGCCACTACAGAGTGATTGGAAAACGGCCTTGGTAAACTGTATGCTCGAACCGGGCAAATCTTTAAACATCGAAAATCTTCGATCCATTTTAACCTCGTGTGTGGGGAAGCTCATGGAAACACTGGTGAGAGATAGGCTCTCCGATTATGTTGAGGCCTCTCACACCAACAATATGTACAGCTTTCGTCATAGGACATCTTCCTCTAACTCCATCGCAACGCTATCGACCCGATCGAACATCCCAGTGACAAGATAGTCATCACCTTAGAGCGTAAAATAGCTTTCGATAATGTTACCGATTAAACACTTCTTACCCATGTCTCAAACGGAGAGTGGGCATAATGCTTTCAGGTACCCCCGTCATTTCCGGACGTAAAGCCAAGCGTACTTTCGGGTGTTGAAGACAAGTATACTGCCCATATCTCCTGGGTACAAGAGGAACACCACACGGAACAATCCTCTCTTAACTTCGGTTCAATCTCGCCGTGGCTCATCTTCCCCCACTGCTCAATGATACCCCCGGCGTACGGTACGCCCTGTACGCCGATGATATCACGCTGTGGGCAATCCAGGGTTCGCTGGGCAGCATGGAATATGGCAGCCTATAACATGCAGCGTTATTCGTTGATGACCAAGCCCGCCGCTGCGGTCTGAAATGTCCCCCGCGAAATCAGAGCACGTGCATCTTCGTCCCTAAGCACGACCGAAATCTCACTTTTCATTAACGCCGGGCCTATCCCAGAACGCTAAGAAATCCGCGTCTAAGGGCTTTTCTTACTGTTACGTGAAGGCAGTCAGTATATTTACAATACGCTTTAGCGTAAAACAAGATGGCTCCACTCGCACTACCCTCAACAACCTGTCTTCTTCTTCGATGCCGCTCTCAAAGCTTGCTCCTGTGTGAGCAACTGCTGTAATGCAGGTGTGAACACCTGCTGAAGCACCATCTCGGTGTTTGCTAAGGTGCAGGTGAGAGATAGAGTTTGAGACGGGAGACATGGACGATGTCTGTAGATAGTGGAGCAAGGCCAGAGGAAAGGTCGAGGGGGCCTGTCTCGCAAGTGACGTTTGTTACCCGGTTTAACACACGGTAGGGTCCTGCGTAGCGGCGAAGCCGTTTTTCAGAAAGTCTAACGCGCCGAGTTCGAGTCCACAACAGTACAAGATCCCCCGTGGTAAATAAAGGAAACGTCTCGATGAAGGGAGTCATGACGCTGCCTTTGGTGGTCTTGCGATGCTGTAAGGCGCTACCCAGCAATTTGACGTGCTGGAAGAGCTCTGGTGATAGTATCACGAGCGCATTCCGTTGGCGAATCGACGGCGGCTGGAAAGACGGTGTCAAAAGGTAAAGTTGGGTGGCGGCCGAAGAAGAGGTAAAAGGGTAAAAAACCGGCAGTATCGTGGCGGGTGGAATTGTAGGCGAATGTAGCAAAGGGCAAGGCAATGTCCCAGTCGTGATGGTCAGCCGAAACATAGACAGCATATCAGCTAGGGTCATGGAGGAAAAAATCGGCAATATCTGTACCACAGCTGGTAGGGAGAGCCCGTGTGATCGCGTATCAGGTTGAGTGGTCCATTGCAGTAGCTATCCATCGATTCCCCGAAGCAGAGGCTGGGAAAGATCCAAGAAGGTCAAGACCAAGTCGGAAAAAGGCTCGGAGTGAATGTCAAGCGGCTGAAGCAGTCCCGCGGGACTGATGGGCGGTTTTTTTCCGGCGTTGGCACAAATCGCATGAGGCGACACCGCGGCGGACAGAGCGGTAGAGACCGGGCCCGTAGAATCGAGGCCGTACAGAGTTGTATGTCCAAGAGGCTCCAAGGTGACCTGCAGTAGAGTCGCCATGCAACTGGCTGATAACGCTCGGAGGTGAGATGGGATGACCAGCAGCAGTTCACCTCCATTCGTGTGGACGTTGTGATGATACAATGTGCCGTTCATGAGCACGAAGCGGTGAGTGGGAGGATCTGGTGTCGCGGACTGCAGTTAGTGAATAAGGTCGCATAAGGCGGGATCTTGGCACGGCTCATCACGAATATTGCTAGAGCGGTGAGCGAAAGTACACACGCTGGCGCTTCATCCAAAGCCTCGGGAGGGTGCACTGGATGGCGGGACAAACAGTCAGCGTCATGGTGCAATCGGCCAGATTTGTAAGAAACCGAGTAGTTGTATTCCTGGAGCCGGAAGGCCCAGCTGCCAAGGCGTCCAGTAGGATCCTTCAAGGATGAAAGCCAAGCAGAGTGCGTGATGATCGATGGTGACGGTGAAATGCCGCCCATGTAAGTAGGACCGGAATTTTCCGCCAGCCCACACGAGAGCAAGACACTCCCTTTCAGTAACTGAGTAGTTCCTTTCGGCTGGGGAGAGGAGACGGCTGGCATAGGCGATAACACGAGCATGCCCAGTCTGATGCTGGACCAAAACTGCGCCGACTCCGTGACCGCTGGCATCGGTGCGGACTTTCGTAGGGGCAGAAGGGCCAAGTGGGCCAATACAGGTGTTGTGGTTAACGTCCGGATGAGGGTAGAGAACGCCGTAGTCTGCGGAGAGCCCCAGGAAAACGAAGTGCCTTTCTTCAGTAGGTGTGTGGGAGGACGTGCGATATCTGTGAAATTGAGCAGAAAACGTCTGAAGTAGGATCACAGACCAAGGGAGCTCCGAGCATTCTTAGCGCAGGTGGGAATGGGGAAGTGCTGCACGGCTCGAACTTTGTCAGGATCGGGTCGAACACCACAAGAATCGACGAGGTGCCCCTGCATGATACCTTGCTGTAGCCCAAAGTGGCATTTGGACGAGTTAAGCTGGACGCCTGCGTTGCGGAAAACAGAAAGAATGGAGCAAAGGCGGTCGAGGTACGCCGAAAACACAATGACATCATCAAGATAACAGACACAAATGGACTACTTAAATCCGTGCAAGAGGGTGTCCATCATGTGCTCAAAGCTGGCTGGAGCGTCGCTTAAATTTAACGGCATGACTTTAAACTGGTAAAGGCCGTTTGGGGTCACAAAAGCGGTCTTTTCACGGTCCATGTCGTCAACGGTGATCTGCCAGTATCCTGATAGAAGGTCCATTGATGAAAAACATTTGGCGCCGTGCCGGCAATTCAGGGCGTCATGGATGCACGGTAAGGGTATACGTCTTTTTTAGTGACCTTGTTCAGCTGCCAATAGTCCACGCAAAACCGCCAACTGTTGCCCTTCTTAACAAGAACCACAGGGGATGCCCATGGACTAGAGGACAGCTAGAGGACAGCTCTGTCCTTTTGAGGACAGCTCGATTATATCTTTGGCAAGCACCGTGTCGACTGCTTTTTGAATAACGTGGCGCTGAGTTGAAGACATGCGGTAGGAACTGTGGTGGATCGGTAGGGCATCACCGGTGTTAATGCGGTGCTTCACGGCGATGTTTGGCCTAGCGGACGGTCACGAAAGTCGAAGACTTCGCAGTATACACTCTAAGAAAAAAGATGGTATACCTTATTCTTTTAGGAGCGTCAGGGCTTGCCACATATATGACTCTCTTTAAAGATACACGTCAACTCTCTTTTCTGCTGGAGAGTCACGGCGCTGCGAGAGTGTACACTGACTCTCTTGCGAAGAGTGGTAGGACTCTTGTCTAAAGGATCATTTGACCACTGCTGAGAGAGTCACCTGACTCTCTTGCGAAGAGTGCTAGGACTCTTGTCCAAAGGATCATGTGACCACTGCTGAGAGAGTCACTTGCCTCTCTTATGAAGAGTGCTAGGAATCTTGTCCAAAGGATCGTATGACCACTGCTAAGAGTTACTCGACTCTTAAAGATAGAGTAAGGTAGTCATACCAATTGGGTCAAACGACTCTGCAAAATAACTACTGTAACTGAGTTAAGAGACTCTTTGCGTTGTCACAAGACTACTAACAGGGAGAGTCAGGTATTCATTTTAGGTGAGTCAAAGGACCCCATAGAGCCAACGTGTGCAAAAGAAAAGGCATTTGTATTTTCACCTTATATTCACGAAACAATTGAAGAATTACATGACATTTAGAGCACAGTGAAATGACCGCAAAAGATTGTCTGCAGTTCCTCGTTAAATGGTAGAAATATTTTCTCGGACACAAACAACAGTTTGAGAAAGAAATTTATTACACACATACATTATGGCGCTTGTCGTAGGTAGTCCCACTCAAATGAAAGAAATGAAACAAGTACAAGAGCAATTCAATTTAACCCGACATATATGTAGAATAATGCCAGTTCATACATAGGAACATGAACTGGCATAACTAGAAGAGAGACTAATCCAATAAATGGAAATATGTTTACATGCAAAAGATCCGTGTCGCGCTTTCAATATATTCAAAGTGCTGATCTACAGCACAACAACATCATTAGTAGCTTCTTTATTTACAAGTCTAACAATGCCTCAAGGAAATACGACAACCTCAGTACACTGGCACTGCAAACATAATAAGTGAATTACTGATGTGGTGCTAAAATGTGTTCCAGTCATTTATACATCAAAAATGATTTCAGTAGCACACACAAGTGTCTTCACAAAAACAGAATGGCGAAATGAAGTTAATTAGCTTGTACACTTGGATGATTGCAAGAATCCTTATTATTTTCAAACAAAATAAGGAAATGCACACTCAACAATAAGTCTAGCATTATGAACATGCAATATGCATATCACATGCCAGTGTGAAAAAATTGTTCAGGGGATGCATACTTTGAAAATGACAAACGACGAATCGTATACGTCTCCTTCAAAGTTTAGAATGCATGGATAACTTACCACTGCTAAAGAGTGTAATGATGTACTTAAAAAATGTACACTTAGCTGTCACTCGTGCAAATGCAGCAACGTAATTCATCCACATTACCACTTGTACGATAAAAGCTCTGTGAAAATATGCAGACTTCAATAGAGCTCTGACTTGGAACTCCAGAAGTTAAATATTTGGGTCCATTATATCATGTAAACAAGGCAGGGGCCATAGGCAACAAAAAGTGTACATTGCAGATTGGTCATGGCAACACAGTGTCTAAGGCAGCTGCTGTGTATAATACCAGTTTGTTAGCAACACAAAGAAGGCACATTAAGCACCTTGCACTGACACAACGCTACGAGAAAATGCGGCGTCAACATACGCATCAAACAGAGCACAATGAGTATCGCTTATCTAGGTGTACACAGCTATCTCATGTGCATAAAAAAATGAGGTGCAACAACAGGCACACTAAGTGTCTTAAACGAATGCATTACCACAGGAAAAAGTGACAAGGAGCATGAAACAGTTCCCAGTGAGCATCATGTGTTTAGGTGAAGCAGTTAGATTATCACATGCGAAAAAGAAAGGGTGCAATGAGAGGCACACATAAACCACTACCTGAGCAGAAGTTACCAAAGGCAGTGCACTACAGCATAAAAAAACGTTGCCAGTTGTGACAAAAAAGTTCACATTGAACATTTACAAGAAGGTTAGCAGCTGTACTATGCATTGCTATTTCATTTAGCAGGACAACAGTTCATGCTTTCAGAACTCAAAAATGCAAGAGCCTTTTAGTGTTGACAACATGGTATCACAAAGTGCTCTGCCAGCAATCCAACTTCTGCTGCAAAATGAAGCGTCCATACTAGTCAAGAATGGTTCGAAGAACACTGTATTCTGAAAATTGCTACTTTTCTGCTCTTTTTCCTAAGTTTCTGTGTACAGTAATCTAGAGCAAAGTAAAAAAAGGGGAATACATCTCACTAACAGAAATTCTACACATGATACTACCGAATTTCCTTTAGAGTTGCCCTTATAGAAAAAAAAGTATTCCTTCTACCCTTTCTCAATCACTACCTACTCCAAATTAATTTCACTGCAAATATGGGCTGCTTCTTCTGTAACTCCTAAATGGCATCCTTTTCGGGCAACTGGAGCATTTGGGGGAACCAAAATATAGTTAAGAGCCTTGCATTTTGTGTGAACAATTTTATAAACATGTGGAGGTCCTGCACACAGATACATATTGCTGCGACGAGATGAGCTCGAAGAATGGATGCTGGTGACATACCAATAGCAACACTCAGCCCATCAGTCTGGACATTCTCCAACATGATGGTCATTTCTGGAGAGGACAGGATGCTTTTGGCAGTGAAGGCGGGTATCAGTGTGTATGGGTCCTGCCATAAACCTAAAAAGAGAGGAAAAACAAGCATTATTATGGCTGCCAAATGCCAACAGGTGCATCACACAGCTTTTCCAAAATCGCAGTACTCAAGAGAAACTGAACACATTTCTTCAAACATTCAGTGCTGCGTTTGTGCTCTTCTGGAAGACCTTGTCCTTGGTTGTGCTGTAATTCATCATGCATAAGCAACTCACCCGAACTTTCACATTACTAAGCACATTTACTCAAACATATATGGTAGTGGCCCAACAGTAAACATCCATTATTTGTGAAATGTGCTACAACTACACTATGTCTGTCCATGAAATGCCTTTCCAGCGGGATGCCTGGCCAGGAAGTGTATACTGAACCTATTTCGTGAATGTTGTGACAGAGTATGCTGCTTTTTAACCCATAGAAGTTGTTATGATAAATCAGAAAATCCTGAAAGGCCACATCTGAATACTTTTTCTCACCGCAAGAAAAGTTTACAATGCACATTGAAGTCCCCATCAAAAAAGAGAGAGATTGTTTTAGCGTAATGGCTCTTACCAGTGGTGCAGACATGCCAACCTTTTGCCCAATCAATAGGAATAGGAGATGAATGACGGTACCAACTCCACTAGTATCTATAAAAGAGTGAAATGCAACATTTAGGCAGGTCAGCTTTGCAAAACGAGTCAGCTCGCAACCTCAGTAACTTGCTTGCATGTAGTGCCTAAACATTTGAGACACTGATACTGAAACCATGAAATGCACAAAAATATTATACAGATTCCACAGCCGATGCTGTGGAATCTACGTGGAGTGAAATCTTAGTCAAATACTTTCATTCCAATGCTTGTCTGCCAGGTACCTGTTGAGCCTAGACACAGATTTTAAACATTAGTGCCATGTAGAACACCTTATGATCCGAGTGAATCATATAACTTTCGATGTCCGGCTCACCCCTTATGACAGCTCAAGTCAACAGTGCATAATAACAATGTTGTCTTGAAATGCAAATGATACTTCGTTCACGACATCTTCATTGAACTGACACATTCATCGACCTACGATAACCGAGAACCATCTCGCTCGCTTCAAATCAGGATTGCAGTTGCAGCAGTGTACATTTCGTGGCACTAGCATATAACGTAAATGACTCATATATAATGCCTTCAAGCAACAAGTGTGCTCAGCCATATTATTACCCTCATGACAAAGCAATTATGTTCAGTACTGACAAAAACGAATACACACTGCTCTGTAACGCAATCACCAGGACACACAAGCTACTAAACGGAGCCGTCTGTGCATGTGGCAGTGATATATGTTGCTATATCGGCGTCCCCGCCTCCTGCACTCTGGACGTTTTGCACGTTATTACCGACGTTGCTGAAACGCTACTTCTGTTCCATCAACACCCTAACAGGGCTACAGGACGACCAGCGCGTCACACACACACACACCCCACGCACACACACGCGCGCACGCACACTCAAAAGTACAGCGCGGGGGGGGGAGTCGCCTGACAAAAGCACAAACATACCTGCTGTTCCTCTGGCCAGTCATCCTTGCTTTGTGAACACACCGCGCGGGCTGTCTTATGCGGTTCCTGCACACCAACAGCAATTCCGCAATGAAGTAATCAAGTTACGTAATTCAGTGACTTCATTGCACTCACCAAGTACCGAAGGCTTTCCCGTCCACTGTCTCATCACATGGCTGAACTTCTCCAGAACCGCAGTCATAGTTTATCACATCACTGGAAAGCGACTTTCTCAGACGGTGCACTCGCTATTCAACCACGTACTTGCATAATCGACAAACTGGGCAAAAGAGCTTCCTTGCGAGCACGCACAAAGTTCCGCGTCGGTCGTGGCTGTCGCTGGTAAGAGGCGACTACGACGCTCCATCCGCCGCCGACCGCGTGCTGTACAACGCCTTAACATGTTAAATTTGTCCACTCGATGAGCGCCAACGATGATAAACGCACAATAACGCACGTAATATTAGTAAACACGCTGAAAACACGCGGACGAAATGCATCACACGCGCCGGAGCCAGCCAGTAGAACTAGACCTGTTCCAACGGCTCGCTCAGTGAGAAAATCTAATAGGGGGCAGTAGTGTTATGTTATCATACCGTATTTTTAAAAAGTGTAATTTTGACCTTGGCAGGAGGTGCAAGCCGTGCTTGCAACGCGTATTGGTTCTTTATGCCTAGGCTTGAAAATGTATGTTTATTTTTGGTCAAATGAGAGAGGTTATATATATCTACATAACTTCTAAGCTCGCGTCGCAAGCGACGGTGAGATAAAAGCACAGCCTTAGAGATCCGTTTTTCGTACGGATCTCTAAGGCTGTGTTTTATATGCTACAAGCGCCTCATCGCTACAGCTGATGACCGAAGAGCAGCAGACTTACTGTGTGGTAACAGAGGGGCGCATTCTTGCGCCTTAAAGGGGCAAGGAGGGGGGCCATGGAAGTTTCGGCAACGTGTTTTAATGCGCGGAGGTAGATGAGGAAGAAGATGCTCATTATCCAAGTTTGTCTGCTGAGCCAGTGCTGCTACAGGGAGCAGAGGTGGGGGTATTGTGAAAGTTCCTCCTCGCATCTCCTTCCCCCCACCCCTCTTTACCGCCCTGAGTTTGTTTACAAAAAAAGGGGGAGGGCGGGGGGGGGGAGGCAGCGCCGTACTTAGACATGGCAACTTCGTCTTCATTAAGGTCCACTTTCCTACTATAAAGTCCAGACAGTCTGAACGTAACCAAATAAAGGTAGTTACTTGCGCCAACACTTCTGTCATGCATTTATTATCGTCGCATATAGCCATATAATAGTCCTATGCGAACATCCAAATGCCGAGCTTAACAGTTTCTGCTTGTTCTGGAGTAGCTATATTCACTATGCGTAATACTTCGTTCCACTCCTAATATTATTTCGTTCTGAATTTGTGTACACAGTCGTAATTAAACATGTGCAGGAAATTAACCGCTGCAAGTGCATCGCGTTCATTGAAATTGTAGTTAACCCAGAAAATATATTGCGCAAAGCTTTCCCACGTGCAGGTATAAGAATGGTCCACACACACACACACACACGCACACACGCACACACGGTTATCTTTAGTATCTCTTGCAGGTGTCAGTTTACTCTCACGGTGACTCTTCTTACAAGAGTTGCGAGCCGTACGGAGTCAACTGACCCCCTCAGAAAAGTTTGACCCTCCTTGGTGGGTTTCTGCGACAGGCCAAGAGAGTCAGAGTGCACTGACCTTCTTTTGACTCTTATTTTTCTTAGAGTGTACAGCAAGGAGGCTGAAGAAAGCGTCAGCTTGGTCTGGCAAAAGTTCGGGAGGCCAGCAGATGAATGCGGCAACAAAGACGTAACTTCCATGGCGTAGGAGCGGTAATCCTGTGCAGACAAAGCGGAGATAATGCAGTTGTCTGAGGGCCTCAGCATGACCAGGGCAGTTCCACGAAGAAGCACTTGTGGCTAAAATTCAGCACACGGATGCAAGCACGGTTTTCGTGATAGTTAAGATTAAGTGCGGGAAGGCAACGCTGGGTGTCAAGAGAACGTCTGTAATGGGTGCGAACGCATAGTCACCGTCGGGCGCGGGTGAAGAGGGCAACAACGCAATGCAAGTAATTGTTTTAAGCGACAGACGGACATGTTCAGCACAGCACAGGCGATTCGGTATTGGATTGGGTGGATCCGTTGGACATGGTAGGTCAAGTTGCAGAGTTGCCAGCTGAGCAATCAATAAGGGCAGAATGGGCGGACAAGAAGTCGCGACCGAGAATGAGTTCATGGGTGCAGTGGGTCAGTACCGTGAACAGAACCAATGTTTGCTGGCCAGCAAAACTAACACTGGCTGTATAAAGCCCACTACGGCAGCTGTACCACCGTCGTCAACACGAACAGCATGTGAAGGGGCTGCAGTGCGGACTTTTAGATGCGAAGCAGCTTATGAACGAGGCCTGTCTCTCCCTTACACATCGGCGTAGCCCGCCCCCGTTAGTATTCGGGGCACCCGCCAGATGGCTCTGCAGTAGAGCGCTCGCTCCACTCCAGCGCGTGCTCTAGTTTGAGTGGAAACCGCTAGTGGCGCTGTAGTTCAAGAGATAAATAAAAGCGCTCGCTGTCCCCCGACGCGCTCTATCTCAGCTACCGAAGACCGCATCGCAGTGGCTGTCAAGCGCTGCCAAGCGCCAGAAGCAGTTGCTACCTGAGGTTGGTGGCGCCGATGCGCGCTTTGAGCATGACTTTCTCGACCACACGTTCGGCACAGCTGTAACGTGTGCGACCGCTTCTGGTTCGGTACCATCTGACCAAGACCTCGACCATCAAGAACGAGCAGTCCAGTGCCAACGCCATCAACGTTCTGCAGCGAGAGTTTGCCGCCAACGACGAAGACAGTGAGTACGCCATTTGGTCTACGTGCAAAGATTCGTTGGTGGCAGGCGAACTCCCTGCGATGAGCGTGACGAACGGCTACTGCCACCCGCCGAAACCCGAGCACCGCCCGAGCCCTACCTGGTTGAGGAACATCAGGGGAACCTCTAATGGAAGGACCGTGAACAGTGATGAAGAAAATAAATGATTTACAGAACTTTAAGTCGACTCATGGTTGCTTCGCATACTACTCAGGGTTCCCTTTATGGGGAGATTTCAAGCGCTGACGGATGTGAGAGCTCATGACAGAGATATGGGTGCCGGTTCAATGAAAGCTGTAACAGGTAAGCCACCCACTTCAACATCGATGAAGTTGTAGCATCATCTGCATGAACGCTCATAATCCTCATCATTTTCCACCACCGCGCTAGCCGCGTCTCTCGCGGAGCTCATGCCGCATGGCTCGAGGTAGCGAGCCACCACGAAGAGATAGAACGCGCTTACGCCCGCGGCAAGACGAGACGCTGCAGCCCGCTGTTCCGCTCAGCACTTGGCAGGTAGCGATGACGGCACGGCCAGCATTGGCCGCCGTCATAGCTTCTCGCTTCCTCCCTCGCTACAAAGTTCTGATTAGTAGGGAGCATCAACAGAGGAATTTGAGGGCAGGTCGTACCAGGAGCGTCACCAACAGGAGCTGTACCCATTAGTTTCCGGAAGGAACGCGGCGACGGTAGGACATGGACGGTGAACGGCGAGGCGGCGGGGAACAGGACACTACGTCGCTGTGAGGGCGAGCGACTGTGCGAGGCGGCGATCGCAGTGTTGGCGGCATAATTCGGTGGGTCATCACGAGGCGGTGGCACTTGACTCGGACTATGGGGTGGTGAGCGTGACTGAGAGAAGTTTCCCCGAGATGTCTTCCCACCGTCTCGGGGAAGGTTCTTCGTTACTGTCGAAGAACCACGTTCTTCGACAGTAACGACAGATGTGCCCCGCTCCTCCACATCGGAAGCAAATGGGCTTGTCGTCGGGTGTCCTCTGTGCATTGGGACCCGGGTACTCACAGGGCGGTAGTGCTGCAGGGGGCTCAGCTTGGTCTGAGGGAATGCGTCGGGGCAATGCATAGAACAAACGCTCTGAATGCCCACGCTGGCAACTTCTTGACGCACAACAGCCTGTATTAGGGAAATGGTCGATTGACGGTCAGTGGGTGCCTTCACATGAGCTGGCGATGCGGCTTCAGTCTCGCGTCGAACGATTCAGGTAATGTACTCGGACTAGCGCTGGGCGCCTAGAGGAAGATCCTCGCATGTTGACGTCACAGTAGTGTTCGTGAGGCGGGTGAATTGTTAGGCAATGCGTCTGCTTTTCGCTTCTTCGAATTGTCGGCATTCCGTAATGATCTCTTGAACGGTGAAACAGTCTTTGAACACAATCAGGTTAAATGCATCGTCCGCGATGACCTTCAGCTCGTGCGCGACCTTGTCGGCTTCTCTCATACTGACAGCGACTTTACATCAAAGGGACAACACGTCTTCAATATAGGACAGGTACGACTCCGTGGCTGTCTGTACACGCGAAGCACGCTCCCTCTGGACGGAACGCTTGCTTCCGCATGATTGGCCGAACAAACCGCGTACTTTGTCTTTGCATAGGCTCCAGCTGGTGACCTCCTCCTCGTTATTATTATACAAGGTCTTGGCAGTTCCTGTCAAGTAAAATATGACATTCACCAGCATCAGAGTAGGGTGCCACCTGTTATTTTCGCTTACCCGCTCGTATCGCCGAATCCACTCATCGATGTCCTCACTATCAGTTCCGGCAAAGGCGCTACGATAACGGGCTGAAGCTGCCACTATGAGCACTGGCAAGGTAGCTGCCATCGGTGCGGCGGCGCGGCCGTTGACCTGTCGGTGGAGATGTCGGCGCGGCCGTTGACGACAGGCCGTTGGCCTGTCGTGTCCCAGTCGGTGGATATGTCTGGGCCTGGTGACTTGACGGCTGGTATTGAGCTCCATCGTGCGTTGATACTACACCCAGCACCTCCACCAAAAACGTTACGTAAAGGGCTCAGTATATTTACTGTTGCACGCATACTCGAAGACGAGGACGATTGATGGCAGCGCTCGTGGAGCTGACGAGAGAAAGAGGAGAACGACGACGTTGGCAGCAACCAGCAGCTGGCTGCTGTTGAGTTCGCTTTCGCGAGCTCATTAAAGGAACCCATCACCGTTTCCCTATTCAGTGCATCGAGCACTCCCGTCCACTCGTATCAGAGAGATTTACAAAACGCTTCAGCGTAAAATAAGCTGGCTCCGCTCGCGCTACCCTCAACTACCCTTCGTCGTCCTCGATGCTGCTCTCAAGGCCTGCTTCCGCATTACACCTTGTAACAATATATAAGAGTCTAAAAATTCATACAGGTCTGCGTAAGTTACGTAAGGCCGGGGACCAGGTGGGCCACGCGGTCCGTCGGATCTCGAACAAGCGGGGAAGGGGTTCTCGGAAGCCACGATACTGTGCGCCTCGCCAATGCTTTCGTGACCAGCCGAATCCTTCATTCGACACCATACCTGCGTTTGAAAATGCGATGAAAGTGCCCTCGGAGTTATTATTCGCAAAATATACGAACGCGCCCTCAGCCTGGCGACCTAGACATCTAACCAGTGTCTTGCAGATTTGGGCATGACCAACACGTGCAGGGAACTTAACATCTCAACAACCACTACCTCCAACTTACTAAGTCGCCCCCTGGTAGAGGTGTCTTACACTACCTACATGTCTCCTACGCTTATCAGGCAGAACAGAAAACCAGGATCCCAGAGGACGGGCGCAGTGTATTTGTTATCCAGCCTTTGCCCTGAAACATGGCTAGGGGGACACAAGAAGGCAGGTGCACTGCGCGGGTTACGACCCCCCAGGGACGTTGTGGGTGCCGTCCTGGAGTCTCCTACAGGGATGCGTCCGGCCCTCACCACGGGGGCTGGTACACAGCAGCCGTAGTCCATCAACACGTACCCGTTCAAGGGCTCACTTTTAGAGACCCTGGGATTACTCAGGCGGTGGAAGTTACCATAGCTCTCGCCGCACGGATCCCGCATCTCGGATCATTATTACCCATTCGCGGAGTGTGTGGCAAAATCTCACAAAAGGTCGCATTACTAATCGCACTGCTCGAATCCTCAAGCACTGTGATGCATTGTGAGCCTGCCGATGCCTCGGCCCGCGCGCTTGATCCCCGGGACCCACCTTGCCCTCTGCAGCGGTGCGGCAGCATAAAACTCACCGCGGAGTGTCCCGGCGACGGTGCCACATGGCCACTGCCAAAATGCAAGCTCCCTTTTGCTTTCTTCCTTTTCTCTTTTCATTTCACTCGAAGTCCGAGCAACCTACTAGTCTCCTCTTAGTTTCCCATCCTTCTCTACCACTCTCGCCATTATATGACGCACTGCGTGAGTCTGCTCCACCCTGCTTCATGTTGGCAGAATAAACAACCTTGTTACAGAAAAGGCCTGCGTCCGTCTCATTACAATGGCTCCACACCCACCATCACCTGACGATCCAGAAGCTAATCAGGTAACCTCATTTGAAGATATCGCAGCTACGTACAAATGAAACAGGCTCCTATTTCCGCGTACACACCGGCCCTGCTGAAGGCTGACGAGCGCTCGCTCTTACGGCTCTATACTAATACAGTACTGTGCCCGGCGATACTAAAGCACTTCAATCCGGTGTTCTATAAGGAATGCCTGCACTGTGATCGTCCGCTTGCGGATCTCTTCCACACGGTCTGGGCACGTCGATGTAACCCAGTGGTCCCCCCCCCCCCCAATCAGCCCCGCCCCCCCCTATATCCGAGAGAGCTGGGAGGCTGCCCTGGTCGGCTGGTCAACCTTGGAGGTCTAGAAGGCCCTCGTGGACAGGGTGCGTGCCGCCGCGGAAGCCATGCAGGGACCCCTCCTAGAGTTTGTACAGGACAGGCCCTTAAGGCGGCCTCTATCTCTCTCTTTGAAAATACTGTTACCAAATGTTTTTCACCACTACAGCTACTGCCGACGCCGGCCGTGTTGCCCCCGCGCTCGCACCGAACGCGCCTGGTGTCCGTGGCTATAGCAGTGGCTTGGGCGGTCGCTTGAGCAGAAACTGTCGTGTCGCGGCTAGGTGGCCGTCGACGCCGAAAGAGAAGCCCAAAGCGCAGCGTCGACGCGGCCGGCGAGGACGCCGGCAAGCCGCAAACATGGTGGGGTGCAGAGCGCAGAAGAGCGTCCGACCTCTGTGAAGTCTCGTCAAGCACTCCTTTATTGTGCACGTATATACAATATTGAGCACCCATAGCGGCGCATACTAATATCATTGCCGCGCGAGGCGCCACACATCAACTTGACATTAAATCGTAACTGAAACAGTTGCATCATGACACCACATCATCTCCCCCTCCCTCGAAAGAAGTGCAGGAACTTAAGACAATAATGGTACCTAAACTGCATCTGACATAAGAATTTTCAGACATATAAGACAGTTCAAAGCTACGCTCGCAGGTGTAGTAGGATTAAGCATTCGTAACATACACAATGTTCTAATTATGTAAACTGCATTAAGCATGAGAGAAATGTTCAATGCACAACAGGCCTTTAGAAAATTTCAGAATCTGACAGAACAGTACCTGTACAAACAGAAGAAAATTCACATCGTTCATCGCATAATTGTGCG
The DNA here is from genome assembly GCA_013339685.2 of Hyalomma asiaticum. Classification (NCBI taxonomy): domain Eukaryota; kingdom Metazoa; phylum Arthropoda; class Arachnida; order Ixodida; family Ixodidae; genus Hyalomma; species Hyalomma asiaticum. Next base: position 14,503,325 of record CM023482.1, read on the forward strand.
GAATGTATGAGAAATTCAGTAGCACATTCACTACACACCAACAGGAACGCTGTGCGACCACAATTCCAACAGTCTGCACACATAAGTGCTGAATGTACAGCACAGTTTACAGTGGTTTCACTACTAAGGACAGGACTATTCAGCAATCAGGGCACGCATGTGTGCAGAATATATAAGACAGTTCACAACTATCATTGCGGAAGAAACTAGCGCCGACCAATCGTTCAAAATAAAACAAGACGTTTCGGCTCCACTACGGGAGCCTTGTTCACAATGAAATGAATTTTTGAAAGGAATGAAGACGGGTTAAGTATGTTCCATGATGTGACGTAAGCACCGGGTGTAAATCGGGGGCAGATTGCCTGAGTTGCGGTTGAGCGTGTGCGCCGTTGTCTGGATATGGAGGGATTACAGATAGAGTCTTGTCATCTTGTTTCTTTCCTTTCCAATTATCTTCGCGCTATCCCAGCTGACGTCATGGCCAGTTGAAACCGCGTGCTCAGCCAGCGCATTTGTTGCCACGTGCTTCTTTTTTACGTCGTACTTGTGCTGTTTTAGTCTTTTCTGGAAATCGCCCGTTTCACCGATGTATACGTGTCCACAATCAGCGCAAGGTATCCTGTATACGACACCGGGAAATTTGTCCTTCGCAAGCTTGTCCTTCACTGTCACCAACGAGTGTCTGAGCTTGCGCGTCGGGACATGTGCGACGTCGACGTCATACGACCGAAGGATACGGGACAGGCTTTCGCTGACGCCGGGCACGTATGGTACAGCAATGCGTCTTTTATCTTGTCGCTGTTGCGGCTGTTGTGGTACAGGGTGAGCAAGGCGATTCTCAACGGCACGTACAAACGAACTGGGGTAGCCCGAAGACGAGAGGTCACGACGTGTGGTAGCCAAATCAGCCGCGCGATCCTCCGGGGTTGAGCAGAGTTTTTCTGCCCGGCGAACAAGTGAAGCAACCACTGACTTCTTGTGACTGGAGGGGTGAACTGAACTGAAATTTAGGTACATGCCAGTATGTGTGTCCTTCCTGAATACGCCAAATGAAAGCCTGTTACCATCGCGTTTTACAAGGCAGTCTAAGAAAGGCAGACGACCGTGGTCTTCTTCTTCTACCGTGAATTGGATAGACGGTTCCATGCCATTGAGGTGCAGTAAGAAGGCGCTCAAAGCTGTCCTCTTGACCACCGAAAAGCAGTCGTCTACGTAACGCAGGAATATCCTGGGGCGTGGCGTGAAGCTGGAGAGGGCGCGGGATTCCAGTGACTCCATTGTCAGGTTCGCAGCAGTGACGGAGATCGACGCTCCCATTGCCGTTCCATGGACCTGCTTGAAGAAGCTCTGCTGGAAAGTGAAGTACGTGTTCCCCAGACAGAACTGCAGGAGCCTGCTGAGATCTCGAACATCGATTGGTGTCCTTTCCGGAAGAGTGGGGTCATCGTCAAGCGCAGCTGCGCAGACCTTTACGGCGAGGTCTATGGGCACACTCGTGAAAAGAGACTTCACGTCAAAGGACACCATGACTTCATCGTCATCTTCTTCCGCCATGAATTTTCCCGACCAGACGGGTTTCCGTCGAACCCTGGATTTCATTGCACTTCGCGAGGCGTATGGCCAACCTGTCATTACCGAGATTCGACACTTCATTTCGCTAGTGACCCGTGCTTCTGTATTTAAAGGACATCTTCATTTCAACCTAACCTGCAAGGCAAGGGAGGTTGTTCCTCGCTCCCTACGCTTGAACAGGCCCGTAGCAACAGCTTTTGGGTTCCACGTCATTGCAAAAGCCGAACGCCTTCTCCTGCAAGCCAGGATAATGGACTGTAAAGAAAAAATCCGTTCACTGGAAAACGAGGCATTCTTCGCTCGTCGCCGACTTGAATGTAAGTGTCCCGACGATTTTGCAAGCATCCAGTTGCATGCCAATTTTGAAGCCGGTTTGCGCGCACGCCAGGATCAGGTGGCACATGAGAACAAGCTCGAAAGGATTTTAACTGACCGTAGAAATCCTTTGAAAACCTCAGTCCGCAGTTCTGTGCACAACCTTTCTGCACACAAGCTTGACAACGCTGAGCTATCCGTATTAGGCCTTGGTATAAACTACAATTTGTCTCCTGAACCGGACTCAAAGAGGATAGTGTGCGCCGTCGAAAGTGCAGTCATGTGTGTCGAGCCTCATCGCCGCGACGAAGCACGTACCCGTGTCGTCGGAGTGCTCTCCAAGCTACAACGGCGTCGGAAAGTGGACCCTCTTCTACCCGAAGAACGAAGGGCTCTAAAAAGACTACGTGACAACGAGCGTATTGTAATTCTCCCCGCGGACAAGGGAAACGCCACGGTGGTGTTGAACAAGCTGGACTATGAAAAGAAGATGCTACGTATGCTGGAAGATAAAGAAACTTACAAACCGCTGAATCGAGACTCCACTCCGAAGACCCAGAGAGACTTGCAAAAACTTCTCGCTGATGTATTCCGCTTTGTTCCCCCACAGCAGAAGTCGCTTTACTACTCGCTTCTGTGTAACAATTGTTCCGCACCTGCCCTTTACGTATTACCCAAGATTCATAAACCAGATGTCCCAATGCGTCCCATCGTTGACTTTACCCGATCGCCTCTGCACAAACTTTCAAAGTACCTTCACCGTGTTATATCTCCTTTGGTGTGCAAGAGTGGCACACATGTGCGGAATTCATACGACTTCGTTGAAAAGGTTCGCAACTTGGTCCCAGATGACGATGAAGTCATGGTGTCCTTTGACGTGAAGTCTCTTTTCACGAGTGTGCCGATAGACCTCGCCGTAAAGGTCTGCACAGCTGCGCTTGACGATGACCCCACTCTTCCGGAAAGGACACCAATCGATGTTCGAGATCTCAGCAGGCTCCTGCAGTTCTGTCTGGGGAACACGTACTTCACTTTCCAGCAGAGCTTCTTCAAGCAGGTCCATGGAACGGCAATGGGAGCGTCGATCTCCGTCACTGCTGCGAACCTGACAATGGAGTCACTGGAATCCCGCGCCCTCTCCAGCTTCACGCCACGCCCCAGGATATTCCTGCGTTACGTAGACGACTGCTTTTCGGTGGTCAAGAGGACAGCTTTGAGCGCCTTCTTACTGCACCTCAATGGCATGGAACCGTCTATCCAATTCACGGTAGAAGAAGAAGACCACGGTCGTCTGCCTTTCTTAGACTGCCTTGTAAAACGCGATGGTAACAGGCTTTCATTTGGCGTATTCAGGAAGGACACACATACTGGCATGTACCTAAATTTCAGTTCAGTTCACCCCTCCAGTCACAAGAAGTCAGTGGTTGCTTCACTTGTTCGCCGGGCAGAAAAACTCTGCTCAACCCCGGAGGATCGCGCGGCTGATTTGGCTACCACACGTCGTGACCTCTCGTCTTCGGGCTACCCCAGTTCGTTTGTACGTGCCGTTGAGAATCGCCTTGCTCACCCTGTACCACAACAGCCGCAACAGCGACAAGATAAGAGACGCATTGCTGTACCATACGTGCCCGGCGTCAGCGAAAGCCTGTCCCGTATCCTTCGGTCGTATGACGTCGACGTCGCACATGTCCCGACGCGCAAGCTCAGACACTCGTTGGTGACAGTGAAGGACAAGCTTGCGAAGGACAAATTTCCCGGTGTCGTATACAGGATACCTTGCGCTGATTGTGGACACGTATACATCGGTGAAACGGGCGATTTCCAGAAAAGACTAAAACAGCACAAGTACGACGTAAAAAAGAAGCACGTGGCAACAAATGCGCTGGCTGAGCACGCGGTTTCAACTGGCCATGACGTCAGCTGGGATAGCGCGAAGATAATTGGAAAGGAAAGAAACAAGATGACAAGACTCTATCTGGAATCCCTCCATATCCAGACAACGGCGCACACGCTGAACCGCAACTCAGGCAATCTGCCCCCGATTTACACCCGGTGCTTACGTCACATCATGGAACATACTTAACCCGTCTTCATTCCTTTCAAAAATTCATTTCATTGTGAACAAGGCTCCCGTAGTGGAGCCGAAACGTCTTGTTTTATTTTGAACGATTGGTCGGCGCTAGTTTCTTCCGCCATGAATTTTCCCGACCAGACGGGTTTCCGTCGAACCCTGGATTTCATTGCACTTCGCGAGGCGTATGGCCAACCCGTCATTACCGAGATTCGACGCTTCATTTCACTAGTGACCCGTGCTTCTGTATTTAAAGGACATCTTCATTTCAACCTAACCTGCAAGGCAAGGGAGGTTGTTCCTCGCTCCCTACGCTTGAACAGGCCCGTAGCAACAGCTTTTGGGTTCCACGTCATTGCAAAAGCCGAACGCCTTCTCCTGCAAGCCAGGATAATGGACTGTAAAGAAAAAATCCGTCACACTGGAAAACGAGGCATTCTTCGCTCGTCGCCGACTTGAATGTAAGTGTCCCGACGATTTTGCAAGCATCCAGTTGCATGCCAATTTTGAAGCCGCTTTGCGCGCACGCCAGGATCAGGTGGCACATGAGAACAAGCTCGAAAGGATTTTAACTGACCGTAGAAATCCTTTGAAAACCTCAGTCCGCAGTTCTGTGCACAACCTTTCTGCACACAAGCTTGACAACGCTGAGCTATCCGTATTAGGCCTTGGTATAAACTACAATTTGTCTCCCTGAACCGGACTCAAAGAGGATAGTGTGCGCCGTCGAAAGTGCAGTCATGTGTGTCGAGCCTCATCGCCGCGACGAAGCACGTACCCGTGTCGTCGGAGTGCTCTCCAAGCTACAACGGCGTCGGAAAGTGGACCCTCTTCTACCCGAAGAACGAAGGGCTCTAAAAAGACTACGTGACAACGAGCGTATTGTAATTCTCCCCGCGGACAAGGGAAACGCCACGGTGGTGTTGAACAAGCTGGACTATGAAAAGAAGATGCTACGTATGCTGGAAGATAAAGAAACTTACAAACCGCTGAATCGAGACCCCACTCCGAAGACCCAGAGAGACTTGCAAAAACTTCTCGCCGATGTATTCCGCTTTGTTCCCCCACAGCAGAAGTCGCTTTACTACTCGCTTCTGTGTAACAATGGTTCCGCACCTGCCCTTTACGGATTACCCAAGATTCATAAACCAGATGTCCCAATGCGTCCCATCGTTGACTTTACCCGATCGCCTCTGCACAAACTTTCAAAGTACCTTCACCGTGTTATATCTCCTTTGGTGTGCAAGAGTGGCACACATGTGCGGAATTCATACGACTTCGTTGAAAAGGTTCGCAACTTGGTCCCAGATGACGATGAAGTCATGGTGTCCTTTGACGTGAAGTCTCTTTTCACGAGTGTGCCGATAGACCTCGCCGTAAAGGTCTGCACAGCTGCGCTTGACGATGACCCCACTCTTCCGGAAAGGACACCAATCGATGTTCCAGATCTCAGCAGGCTCCTGCAGTTCTGTCTGGGGAACACGTACTTCACTTTCCAGCAGAGCTTCTTCAAGCAGGTCCATGGAACGGCAATGGGAGCGTCGATCTCCGTCACTGCTGCGAACCTGACAATGGAGTCACTGGAATCCCGCGCCCTCTCCAGCTTCACGCCACGCCCCAGGATATTCCTGCGTTACGTAGACGACTGCTTTTCGGTGGTCAAGAGGACAGCTTTGAGCGCCTTCTTACTGCACCTCAATGGCATGGAACCGTCTATCCAATTCACGGTAGAAGAAGAAGACCACGGTCGTCTGCCTTTCTTAGACTGCCTTGTAAAACGCGATGGTAACAGGCTTTCATTTGGCGTATTCAGGAAGGACACACATACTGGCATGTACCTAAATTTCAGTTCAGTTCACCCCTCCAGTCACAAGAAGTCAGTGGTTGCTTCACTTGTTCGCCGGGCAGAAAAACTCTGCTCAACCCCGGAGGATCGCGCGGCTGATTTGGCTACCACACGTCGTGACCTCTCGTCTTCGGGCTACCCCAGTTCGTTTGTACGTGCCGTTGAGAATCGCCTTGCTCACCCTGTACCACAACAGCCGCAACAGCGACAAGATAAGAGACGCATTGCTGTACCATACGTGCCCGGCGTCAGCGAAAGCCTGTCCCGTATCCTTCGGTCGTATGACGTCGACGTCGCACATGTCCCGACGCGCAAGCGCAGACACTCGTTGGTGACAGTGAAGGACAAGCTTGCGAAGGACAAATTTCCCGGTGTCGTATACAGGATACCTTGCACTGATTGTGGACACGTATACATCGGTGAAACGGGCGATTTCCGGAAAAGACTAAAACAGCACAAGTACGACGTAAAAAAGAAGCACGTGGCAACAAATGCGCTGGCTGAGCACGCGGTTTCAACTGGCCATGACGTCAGCTGGGATAGCGCGAAGATAATTGGAAAGGAAAGAAACAAGATGACAAGACTCTATCTGGAATCCCTCCATATCCAGACAACGGCGCACACGCTCAACCGCAACTCAGGCAATCTGCCCCCGATTTACACCCGGTGCTTACGTCACATCATGGAACATACTTAACCCGTCTTCATTCCTTTCAAAATTCATTTCATTGTGACCAAGGCTCCCGTAGTGGAGCCGAAACGTCTTGTTTTATTTTGAACGATTGGTCGGCGCTAGTTTCTTCCGCCATGAATTTTCCCGACCAGACGGGTTTCCGTCGAACCCTGGATTTCACAACTATCATTACTACGAAGACAATTCAACAGTTCTCGCACACCTGTGTGCGCAATATACATGCGAGCACTAACAAGGCACAAGAAATTACACTCAATAGTACTTAACATAATCTGCGAAGCGGCTTGGCTTCTTCCGCCTCCTTTTGGAACGGCGCCTCTGAGAAGGGCTTGGTGATTGCGCTTCATTGGCGGGACTCTGAGGCGAAGCCTCGAGAGTCCCCGCACAAGGAGAAGGCACGGACCCTGCGCTTGAAGTCGTATCTTAAATACCTGCACTCGCAGCCTCAGCTGCAGCATGACTTTCCGAACTCAAGTCTGGTTCTATGGCTTCAGCCGAAGGTCAAGGTTAAATGTGAACAACTGCTTCACCTTGTGTACTTGTACCAGCTACACCACCTGAAATGCCCTCCCCCTTGTGAACGAAGAATCTGTATAAAAAGGCCACATGCAGCAATAGTCTGCTGGGCAAGTCGCAGACGCGGAAGAAATGTAATGGGCAGGAGTTTTAGGTGTTAGAAGCCGAATCCGTATGAGAGATAACGATACGCGAAGTGTTCCATGTGTTGCCATCACTTAACCAAAACGAAGTTGGACTAACCTTTTCTAAGACTTTGCATAAGCCCTGATGCTTGGGACGTTTCCCTGGGACGGGAGCCTCGACAGAGCCTCCAATTCGCACTTTGGAAGGCTTAGCACCTCTACGATTGTCCACATACTGCTTCATTGCTTGTTGATGGGAAGAAACTCTTTTACGGAATTGTCGAGACGGAAGAATGGACGTGTTGCGATGTAAAGATACTGTGTCGAGAGCAACTCGAGGTTTCCTACCATGAAGAAGTTGAGCAGGAGACACTCCTGTGGTGCCCTGCGGTGAAAACCTGTATGAAGCCAAGCATTCCGTCACAACTTGTTTGAGGAGACAGTGTTCAAATTGACCAATCTGAATATGCTCTTTCAGAGCGCGACTGAATTGCTCTATTTGACCTTTTGATTGAGGGTAGAAAACCGATGAATTCAAGTGCTGAATGCGGCGTTGTGAAAGAGAGTTCTTGAACTGTTGGTATTAAAGCTGCGGACCATTGTCCGTGAGAAGTGCATCACGAAAGCCTTCCCTGCTGAAAATTGAAGACCGAAACTCAATAATAACTTCAGAAGTGACATATGTGTGAAACAATGAAACAAATCTCAGGCCATTTGGAATGATAATGAATGAGAGAAATAATGAACCGTGCATTTTGCGGAACATTGCGCGAAGGGCCAATGATATCCATCCCAAGTTTTTGGCACGGCCGATCAGGCCACTCAACTGGCCTTATTGAAGCAAATGAAGGTTTAGCAGACTTATCAGCCGCCTGACAAATGTGGCAGTTAAACACTGCATTCTCAACCTGTTTGTTTAAGGGAGGCCACCAATACCTGCTACGGAGGTTCTGCTTGGTGCGAACAATACCTGGATGACACTCGTGGGCGAGCTGAATGAGCTTGTGCCGAAAAGAAGGCGGGGGAATCACCCGCATATCACAGAAAAGCAAGTTCTCTACACAAGACAGTTCCTCTTTGACCTTGAAATAGGGTAAAAATTCAGTTGAAAGGACACTTTTGGGAGGCCATCCCTCGTTTACATATTTAACAACTTGAGTTAATACCGGATCTGCAACAGTGGCTGCTTGAAGTTCTGCATTGGTGACGTGTGAAGTAACCAGTGAAACAATTTCCTCGTCACGCTCTTTAGTAACCAGTATCTGACGAGGAAGACGAGACAGGGCGTCTGCAATCACATTATTAGCGCCCTTGCAATATTGCACACTGAAATAATAATGCATAAGTGTTGAACACCAACGAGAAATGCGAATGGGACGACGGCCTTCGGATCCTCCAGAAAGAAGGGCAACTAGTGCTTGATTATCCGTACACAAAGTGAAGTGCCGGCCCCAGAAGTAAACGTGCCATTTTTCACAAGCAAAAAGACAAGCGAGAGCTTCACGCTCTCCTGCAGAATACCTGTGCTGGCAGGGGACAACAGGGGACAATATGCGAGATGCAAAAGCGATGGTGATCAGCTGATCACCTAGCTGTTGTAGAAACATTGCTCCTAATCCAACATCGGACGCATCCGTCGTAATTACAATGGGCAGCATTTCATTGAAGATGCTTACAACTGGCTTCGAGGCGACGATTAACTTAATTCTAATGAAGCTCTGTTCAGCCTCAGCTGTCCAGGCAAAAGGATGGCCCTGTCGAAGTAAGGTACGCAGTGGTTCAACCACATCTGCATAGTGTGACACAAATTTGGCATAGTAACCAAGGAGACCAAGGAAATATTGCAAAGATTTGGCATGAGTACGACGGGGTGCATTCACAATAGCCTGAACTTTGATTCAGCAGGAGCTCCCACGCGGAACGGATCTTGTGGCCCAAAAATTTCAATTCACTTACTGCAAATATGCACTTCTTATTAAGCTTCATATCAGATTCGCTAATGCGAGAAAGAACAGAATGTAAATTAGTGTCGTGCTCTTCGCGACTTCGGCCCCATACCAAAATATCGTCCAAGTAGCACAATGCACCCATGCAATCTTTAAGAATTATTGACATCATTTTCTGAAACACAGCAGGGGCAGATGCGCGCCCGAAACACACTCGGCGAAAACGAAACATGCCATCGTGTGAAACAAATGTGGGTAAGTCCTTACTGCACTCGGAAAGTTCAACTTGGTGATTAGCGGACGCGAGGTCCAACTTACAAAAACATAATGCCCCGGGCAGTTGTTGAAGAAGCTGTTCTATATGTGGAAGAGGGAACCCGTAGATGACAATTGCTTTGTTTGGCTCACGTAGGTCCACGCATAGTCGGAGGGATCCATCCTTTTTCTTTACCACGACGAGTGGGGACACCCAGTCGAAAGCGGAGACAGGCTCAATAATACCACCCGCTTGAAGACGGGACACTTCTGCAGCAACTTGCTCACGGAGCAGAAAAAGAAGGCGTCGAAGCTTAGCATGGACCGGGCACACACCAGGTCGGCGCATCACTTTATGTAGAAAACCACGTACACAACCCAGTTCACGGGTGAGCAGGTGAAGGAATTCACACGGCGTGTTGGCCCGAAGATCATGTTGCACGTCGAGTTGGGCACAAGTAATGAATTCACCGAGAATATTTATGGATAATGCCTGAATAGCATCACGACCTAGCAGCGAAGTGCCATTTGCAGTGACATAAGAAGTGATAGATGCAGTACGACTGCGATCCGTGGCCTGTGCTGTGAAAGATCCCGATTTATCAACTGTTCCCTTAGAATATATCGGCAAAACGATATGTGAAGCAGAAACGTAATGCCGGTAAAATTGACTATAAAAGTCAGCGGCGCTGATTAACGAAACGGACGCACCAGTGTACACTAAGAAAGCCAGAAAAACATCACCCACTCATGATACAATGCGAGGCTCGGATGCTGTGAGGAGACCATCCACGTTTAGAGCAGTGACTGTATCCTTATGGCCGGTACTCGATGTAGTAGGCAAAAAGACTGCGTCATGAAGACCTGAAGGACAGGAACTACACGCCCTGACAATGTGCAAGCTTACCGCACGCGAATTTGTGTTCGTCATGAACACATGTCGCACCCTGCCAATTTCGGTACATTGGCTATTAATTATGGTGACGGCAGCCAAGCCCAAAGGCGCAGGCGCCTAGATGGATAGATAAATACGCTCGAAGTGGCCGAAGTTCGCAAAGAGAAGGCTTCGCATTATATATGGTGGTGGCCTAGTCACCTCGACTTTCCGGCACCAACTCTCTGCGACACTACGTGTACTGACAGCGTGTACCGAAAGCCTGTTCCAAAGGCACTTCAAAGTATGTTATTAATGTTGTAACTAAATGGAAACTATCATTTCAAACTGATCAGTGCCTGTGGTGGAAATTTTCCACTTTGCGGCGAAGAGCCGCAACGTCATTTAAACACATTGCTTATTGCATATCAAAGGAATGCCACTCGACGCTCGTGTAGCATATTTGAAAGCCGGAGCGCAGCAGCGTTGTCGAGATAAATGTCCATCGGCCGCGCACGTTGCGCCACACCGCTGCCAGCGGAACGGAGGCGCGGCATCAGGAAACATCGCGTCTCGTCAACACTCAGTGTGACAGCATAGCGTGGCAATCAAAAGGGTTTCAAAGCGCCGCCGAGCGCACAAATCTACAACTTATCAAAAAATACTTCTTCCGTCAGCGGCCATGAGGTGCTACATAAATAAAGGGTACTCTCCCCCTCCGACCGTGAAGCAGGCGCGGGCGCTAGCCCACGGGAAAGAGTAGGAAAGACTCGAAGGAGAGGGTGGTGAACAGCCGGATCGGACGCATCTGACTGGCATTGAAAAAAAAATCACAGCATATCCACGGGGTGAATGATGATGAGTGGGCGAAGCTCCGGAGGGAATCATCGGTAAACCGTGAACCTTCCGTGTAATTCGCCCAGTCGATCATCATGTGAAGACGTCTTACGCAGCCCCTTACACAGGCCGGAACGCGCACAGCGTTTGCCGACGCCATCACATGACTGCTGAGAGAGTATAAGGCGGAGAGGCCACAGCGTCTTACACCAGCTTCTTACACGGGCCGTAACACGCTAGCACAAACGCGTTAGAAACGCGCCGTATTTCGTTAATGTTGGATATTTGCTCTACAAGTTTGCCCTTGGAGTGCCGAGTACAGTCTCTACTGAGAGACTTTTGGCTACAGGCACCCTGAATACATTTAGTGAGCTCGCAGAAGCCAACCTGACAGCCCAGTACCAGCGCATGTCCAACACCTACACTGGCAGGCACATTCCTAAGCTCCCTAAATATTGCCCCAGCACGGATGACGAAGGAAAAAATTTAATATTCCTTACCACATCCATGAGAATTTTGATATCCCTCCTCTCCCTAGAAATATGCATCCTGTTCATCACGAGCATAGAAGGGAATACCGAGCTAAAGCACTTCAGAAAAAGTTCTCCAATTGCAAGGACGTGCTCTATGTCGATGCCGCAGAGTACCCGTGCGGAAAGAAATTCGCGATATGAGTTGTTGGCTCAACTGATATCGCGAATCCCTCGCCTTTTTCTCGCAGCCCCTTTCCCTTAATATGAGATAAAGTTTGTTTTCTCTCTCTCTCTTTACTGTCATCGTGGTGCATGTGTCCATGTGCGCTTCGTGGCGTAGTGGCTAGCGCCGCGCGTTCGGAAGCGAGGGGTCCCTGGTTCGATTCCGCGCTCGGAATCGAACACAACGAACACAATCGAACACAACGTTCGGAATTTTTTTCTCATCGTACATGGTCCACCAAGCGCGGTCAGACACGTACGGCGACGATCCAGGAGAATGAGAGGAGCGCTCCCTGCGCAGCCCGCGCAGCAGCCAATCGGAGAGCAGCTGCACCGCCAACGCCATCTAGCTTACCTTCACCCAACCGCCATATTGTACGCATGTCTGTGGGACAGCGCCCTCTCGGAAACGAGACGAGAAATGGAGATGACGACACAGAACGCGTACAGCGCCATCTTGTGTATCATCACCCAACTGCAGTTTGCATGCATCTCTATGGGACAGCGCCATCTATTGTATGCTAAGGGAGACGCTACTGGCTACTCAGGATGCATCGACAACCGAGAACCGCCCAGGTGATGCCATAAGTAGCTTCGCCCCTAAAGAATAGAGGAGGCGCTGGTCCCGGGTGTCGAAAGAAAGAGCGGGGGGTATAGGAGGCGCCATCTGCGAAGAGCAGAAAAAATTACTCCACCTCCCGATAAAAAGGACCATGATGCGATGCGAAGCAGCACAGGGGTTGCACACCGCGTTAGAAGATGCTGCCTGCGTCATCGTTGTCTCTCGCGGGCGAGGGCGCGTTCTCGTTCCTTGTGAGCTGGTAAAGCGTTCATCGAAGATGATTGTGCTTCGATTAGGAAAGGACGCTCTTCAGCCATGTAGGGAGCACGCCTAAGCGTCCGTGGGGGTTGCGGTAGGGAGTAAAAGAGATAGAGAGGCGAGAAGGGCCGTAGTGGAGGGCTCCGGAAATTTAGACCACCTGGGGTTCTTTAACGTGCACAGCCAACGCACAGTACGCGGGCCTCTGGCATTTTCGCCTCCATCGAAAATGCGACCGCCGCCGCCGGGAAAAAGCGTTCCAATAGTCAACGCGCGCCGTTCGGAGAGGAGGAATGCAGGGAGGAGAGGAGATGAGACAGTGAGAGGAGGGGGTAGAGGATGAGCATGCGCAGTGCGGGTGTGGACACCACACGGCGGAGGGAGGGACGGACAAAGCCCCCGCCATAAGCTGCTTCGCATCTAAAAAGCTCGACACAGAGCGGAAAGAAAACAGTACAGGAAGCAGAATGCACGCCAACGAAGGAAGGTGCGTGAAGAAAGACTCGAAAGAACAGAACGCCGGCAAAGAGAAGGCGGAGTAGCAGCGACGCCGCGGTAGCCACGCAGAACAAAGACGAGGCTTAGATGATGCAGAGGTGCGGAACGGGAACGGAAATTTTGCAGAACAAGGGCAGAATACGAAGCAGGCAACAGTTCTCTCACGTTCTCCTCGTCGCCATTGTCGTGTCGCGGCTAGGTGGCCCTCGACGGCGAAGAAGCCTCCAGCGGAGCGCTGACGAGGCCGGCGTGTACGCCGGCAAGCCACGAGCACGAACGTCCGACTTTTATAAGTCTCGTCAAACACTCCTTTATTGTACACGTATATACAATAGACCTGCTGAGCACCCCTAGCGGCGCATACTAATATCGTTGCCGCGCGAGGCGCCGCACATTGACATTAAATCGAAACTAAAACAGTCGCATCACGACACCACAGAAACCAGTCGGGCAACTCATTCGGCTTATTGCAGGCTACTATGGGTAGACCAGGAGATGTAAATAGGCCAGAAGAACAGCGTGAATATAACAGTTGACGAAAAAAACAAAGCCCACTTGCTCAACAGCGTCGTAAGCAAAACCCAGCAGCTCTCGCACGAGACTTCGAGTTTATGCGAACCGTTAAAATGGATGTGAAATTGATACGATGCAGTAATGGGTAGTCGTTGTGGGTGTAGTTTATAGCTTCGCTGTCGAACCACCTTGACAGCGTGTATTGAAACAATGTAATTGCGAAAGGGTTCACTAGAGCGTCGGGATTAACCCACTGCCGAACACCGGAGCTACACGCTTGAGGATCGTTGGTTAACCATCTGGACGGAGTGCTTGGGTAGTCACCATTTTACAAGATCTATGGATGCACTTTTTGAAGCGCGTGGTATAGAGATGTATGCGTCAGCTGACGAGATCACGCGCCTGCCTTGGGCCATTTAGGTTACATATAAACAACTGCTGAATATCGCAGAATGGTCGCCACTTGTTTATAGTCCTCCTTATTAAATTCATGCTATTAAACTGTAGGCCACGCTGTACACGAATAAATTGCCTGTGTGCGAGAGGCTCCCTGCGCTGCAGGCTCCATGCATGAAAGTGACCAAAAGAATAAAATCGGGATAAAGTACCATTGGCGGAAAGTCGCAGGCATGACGATTTAAATAGGACGATTTCCGGGATTCCATATGTGGACAGCTTTTCACACAGAGTAAAAGAACTTGAGACGCTGTAGCGGTGTTCACCGCTAGAAACGAAATCGGTGGTGCGTGTTCTAGGATAAAATAAAAAACTGGCATACTTAAAGAAGGTGTATTGGAAGAATACAATACTACACATATACACCAAGCATTGAATGTGTGAAAAATGTGGTGTGCAATTTTCGTGTACCGTTTGGTCATGTGTACGAAATGTAGACCTGTAAATGCTACAACATTAAATTAGTAGAAAATTTCTCTAGTCGGGAAGGGCACACTAGCACGCATCCTGCTATGCAGTGTCACGAGTTCACATACTCACTTCTTATTAACAGCACCACCATTATATTCACACATCGACATTACACTTCTTAGGAGATCATGGAAGCTCTCTGCACTAAGATAGAAAAAGGAAGGGTGCTTCAATCATTGTCTTGGCTTACTTAATAAAGAATATCACATCTTCCCCGTATCTCGAAGGGCTTGCTTTTGCAAGTGGTTCCTTCACGCGTGAGCTTACGCGAATATTTTGCGACAAAGTTAACCAGTTCTCCCAAGCGCTAGCCCTTGTGTTTGCGTCTTCGTTGCTCCCGTGTTTTTGGGCGCCAAAAGGACTATGGTGAATCTGTTCAAGCTAGGCCGGGTCAAAGCAAAGCTCCGAGGTTCTCGTCGTCCGAGGGTGACAGGGGTGTTTCGTGGTGTGGAGAAACGTGGGCCGCTGGTGAGTTCACAAGTATATCGCGGAGTTTAGGCGTTTCCCTGGTTAGTAATGTGCTCCGTCATACGTGATGCGCGTGACCTTCTTTGTCGCGAACTCAGATGACTACGACCAAAACGGTGTTACCTTGACGGCAGCACAATAAACGTCGAGTGGAGGCGTTCCTGACATCTTCAGTGGTAGGCATTGACAGTGTTGAGATAGCGTTTTGGGATGCATGGGATTGTCGAGTTGGTGGCGCCGCTCTTAAGGATGCTGCTGTTGCTACTGGATCGTCTCCAGCTGGCTCCTGAGCCGCCTCTGGTGCAATTACATGTGTTGTTGACGGGTCTTCTGGAAGCCTACGGCTGTGCGCTATGTCCCTTCTCGCGGTCACCAGAAGTGGAACAGAGGAATACCGATATGAAGCAAACAGCAATAAGCAATATTCATAATGACTTGTGATCTGGCAACACTGGCCGCGGGCGCCATGCACTTCGGGGTGCAGTCGGGGAATCGTCTGCAACCACTAGCATTAGGAGAAGATTGGAGACTTTGCTCACCGTTCCTTCTGGCCAAGGAAAGGCAGCAGTTCCCTGTGCCATTCGCCTGCTAAAGTGCTGTGGAACAAAGCCGTGCTGCCTAAAGCCGGCGAGAATACCAACAAGGAAGTCTTGTGCTTTTAAATACCCACACGGAAGGCAGCTGCTACAGGCATACAGCTTCGCAACGGAAATTTCTCCTTTTCTCCTTTTCCGACACGTATATCAGATCTGAGGTAAGCGTTCGAGGAAATCCTTGGTTGTTGAGGAGGTCGGAATGTGAAGTGCCTAAACCTGTATGAGAGTAAAATATCCCGCGGTATTTGCCAATGCGATTGGAAACGCGCGCATACATCGAACCGCGTTGCTTCAGGGGGACGCTATGCTGCTTTCCCGCTCTGATTTCCCCAGCCACTGGCATCTCTTTCATTCTCACTTGCATGTGTGGTCTTTTCTCGAAAGAAGCAATGCGTGTACACATGAGCGCTGCGCCACCAACATCTCGGAAAAATGAGAGAGTATTGCGTTTTGGAGTTTACACGTCCGGCCGGTGTTATTTTACCGCTGATACGCTTGTACACTTTATCCACGCTACGTCCGCTGACGTGAACAGACTAGACGGTCTGCTGAGAGGATGAGTAGGAGACCCTTTCATCGAAGGACGAAAACTTATTGTCAGTGGGACCACCTAGGTCTCCGCCGTATTTTATGCAGTAAAGGGTGAAGAGGCGCTCGGAAGGGAGCGTACTCAGTCGGCTTCCGAGTAAATTACAAAAGTTACGCTCGACAAGGTCGCCTCCACTCCCATCTCTCTCTCCGCATCGTTCTTTGTCGAGAAGGGGCAGTATAGATAGGACAATAGGGGATTACAGAAGAACGACATGACCGTCTCAGCGCCTTACGTTAGGAGTCCTATGTAACACTTTTCCAAGCGCATTTAAATATTTTTTCATTAACTTTGGGGAAGCCAAGCAGCTGGATCATGACGGCTGCAATGCGACGCAGCTGCGAACTGGCCTCGACAGCCAACTGTAGGCCATGAGCGCGTCGATGGACGGCCGAAGCTTAGCTGCACATATACCGATCACATTTATTCCCATGAAGGACCACCACGCAACAAAAACACAGACGAGAACCGTAGCGTACAATTTTTTTAAGATATCCAACCAATGCGCACCATGGACGCGTGCGTATGTATGTGACGTCTTTGATGACATCTACAGAAACTAGTTATCATGAATGTTTATCATCATTGTGCTCGTGGTGCAGCGTCAGGAAACGTGCAACATGCCTTGCATGTCTTTTGTGCTAATGACGGGATGTGCTTATAAAATTCCATGTGGCACAGTTTTCCGGAGTGGGACTATATACGCACATTTCTTTGAAACAATTAACGTGTGCACCCAAACCGCGCCACTGACTTATCCACATTTATCCACGCGAATACCTGCTTTCGCCCGTAAAAAGTGTCATCATGCTCTCTCGATAGTATGCTCGTGATGTACCACCCCGTTGAAAATTTCTCAAACATCAAGGGAGCACAGACAGGCAAAAAGGGAGAAGCGGCCGCAAGTCGAAGTCACGGAAAGATGGGAAATATATTTAGAGAAAAAAATCTATTGTACAGAAATTGGTCGAGGCAAAAATTAAAGGTGAAAGCGAACGCTGGGTGACAGGAATTCATGACAAAAAGAAAGGCTTGCCTGGGATCTTTTGGAACCACATAAAAGCGCGTGGTAAAAAGTCTGCCACATTGCAGCAGCATATTCTTCATTAAAGAGGAAATCAATTAGAAGGGTACGAAGCGTTGGGTTACATCCAGAAGGTAACAGCCGGTTCGTTTAAAAAGATCGTGCAAGAGATTCTGCCAGTGGATAAATCATGATGGAGAGCGAAACTAAGTAGGGGCTAGAACTTGAGAATTTCAGCTGGAAAAAGGCCAAAGGAAAAATTCCAAAGCGCACTGCTCTGGGTTTAGATGGGGTCCCCGTTAGCCTCATTAACGAATTAGGACAGAACACTAAAGAAGCACTATCGAAAGCCGTAGAAAAATGCTTACAGGAGAGGCAAATGCCGTACAGTTCGCGAAAAAGCAGAATGAACTTAGTCTATAAAGGCAAGGGGAAAAGAATAACATTCACTCGTATAGACCGTTAACCATTACACCGGTACTATACAGGATGGCTATGCAAGCAGTAAAATTAAAAATAGAAGCCTGCGCAGAACGTAACAATATTTCGGAAGAACTTCAGAATGGATTTCGAGTAGACAGGCGTTTAGACGATAACCTATTTGTTCTTACTCAGTGTATATAAGTATCTAAAATAGAAAGCAGGCAGTTGTATGTGGCCTTTCTAGACATCACTGGGGCGTATGACAATGTTCATCAGGAAATTTTGTGGGAAATTTTGTAAAGAATGGGCATAGGCAATGTTGTGTACAGCTTTTGAGGGAAATATATCAAGAAAATACAGTTTGCATAGAATGGGAAGGAATCAGTAGCATAGAGAACGTTGATATTAGCAAGGGGCAGAGACAGGGATGTCCTTTGTCGCCGCTGTTATTCATGCTGTGCATGGTTAGAATGAAAAAAAAAAGCGCTAGGAGATATCAACATTGGTTTTAATCTGTCACACAAACAAGGCGGCGTGATGATTGAGCAGATGCTTCCGGGTTTATTTTATGCTGACGATATTGTCTTATTCGCGGACAGTCGAGATGATATACAACGGCTGTTGAATATATGCGGGAAGGAAGGCGACGCTCTAGGACTAGGATTTAGTGTAACAAAATGCGGATTGATTGTATTCAATGGTCCCAACGACCAGGCGGTAGCCATAGAGGGCGAAGAAATACCGACAGTAAGTGAATGCAAGTACCTTGGCATATGGGTAAATGAGGGTGATAGATACATGGAGGTACGCGAAAAAGCCTTGGCAGCAAAGGGAAAGAGGAACACAGCAATAATGAATCACAGAGCATTATGGGGATACAATAGGTACGACGTGCTTAGGGGTCTGTGGAAACGGGTAATAGTACCGGGGCTTACATTTGGGAACTCAGTGGTGTGCATGAGGCCAGAGATACAATCAGGACTGGATGTGAATCAAAGAACTGTGGGACGCCTCGCGTTGGGTGCTCACGGGAAAACGACAAACGAGGCCGTAAAGGGCGATATCGGATGGTCGAGTTTTGAGGCCAGGGAAGCGCAGAGCAAAATAAGGTTTGAAGAGAGGCTAAGAAATATGAAAGAGAGTAGGTGGGCAGTGAAGGTGTTCCGCTTTATATAGAAAGAGCAGTGAGACGCAATGGAGAAAGAGAACTAGGAGGCTCACCAGTGAATACACGCCTCTAAGAGAACTGACAACAAAGAGCGTTAAGGGAAAAGTCAGAGAGGCGGAGAAGATTTACTGGATGGCAGCGATGGGAAAAAACCGAGAGGGCAAAAACGAAATAAAGAGGAAGGCATTTTATGATAATTCAAGAGGAAGCGCTTTATTGTTTGAAGCGAGATCGGGCTGCCTTAGAACGCGTATTTATAAAGCGAAATTCAGTAAAGAAGAAGAAAAATGCACATGCTGTGAGGAAGATAGGGAAACGACGGAGCATGTTCTGATTGAATGCGGAAATATCCACCCAGGTGTACGTTTGGGCACCACCCTACAGGAAGCCTTGGGTTTTAGGGCGAACAACGGGAAGCTGAACATAGCCGCGATTGAAATAAGTAAGAGACGGTCAGAATACTGGTGGCAGAAAACTAGAGAGAACGGACAAAGAGAATTATAAAAAAAATATGGACTTTCTGCCATAAGGGCCTGGGAACTGGGCTAGGAATTTCCGTTTTTGCTATAGTATGATCGATTTGACTGAGGTAGATTTAAAAGGCATGAGGACAATTTAAAAAGAGAAAAAGAAAGAAAAGTTCTTAAATTTTCTTACGAGCCTGGTGGCACACTTGCTACCGCACCGTTACACAGGGGACGCTCATAGCATCAATCCATCCATCCATCCATCCATCCATCCATCCCCTATTCATTGGCTCAGCAGGTCACTGCAGCTCCTGTTGTCATTCTGTGTGTGGCCTTCTTCCTGCATGAACGGAAAATCAGTGCTTAACAACACGAACGCACTAAGTGCAAAGGACAATTTTTCTTGCACAAATGCATTAGATCGAAGAGCGTCGGCAAATCGGCATGCGCAGAATGCAGGCTCACGTCAATATGAGGGAAAAGAAAATAAATTAAGCTAAGTAGACGAGTTGCTAGAGCGTGGAAATCGTGAGTTCATCGATAAAAAGGACAAATGAAAACCTTGAGATTCACCACTCGCCATCTAAGAAACGGATCAGCCTAGATATACAATCATGCCCTCCCAATGCATACGTCACCTTGATTAAGTATTACGTGGGCGGTAGCACAACGATAATGTATACAACACATCCGCGGCGCTGTTCAAACACATGTTTGCGCTGCTTTCTTCAGCTCGTGTAAACTTGAAACATCGCAGTTGAGCAATAAATGAACCGTGCAGCGCCAAGAGCGCCTTACTTATCTTAAAGTGTGCAGTCGATGCTGTGGAGGAAGCTCCGCTCTCCTGAAGACGAACCTTCAGGGGCCAGACCGGGAGGCGCCTCAACTCCAGTCTCAGAGAACGTTATAACAACATTGACCTTAAGATTCCGCAATATTAAACACTGATAATTATTATTATTATTATCATCATCATCATCATCATCAGGCTTTCCACACCCACTGCAGGGCAAGGGTCTCTCCCATGGACCTCCAATAATTCCTGTCCTGTGCTAATTGGGCCCCATTTTTCCCATCTGCCCACCTACTTTCTGCCGCCCCCTGCCACGCTTGCCTTGTCTAGAAATTCATTCTGTTACCCTTGATGACCAACGGTTGTCTTGTCTCGGCATTAGATGGCCCGCCCACGCCCATTTCTTCATCTTAATTTCTATTAATATGTCCCTAACACGCGTTTCTTCCCTAACCAACTCCGCTGTCTTCTTGTCCCTTAAGGATACACCTACCATTTCCGTTCCATAGCTCGTTGCGTCGCCCTCAATTTAAGCTGAACCCGCTTAGTTAGCCTCCAAGTTTCTGCCCCGTAGGTGAGTACCGGTAACATGCAGCGGTTATACATTTTCCTCTTCAGAGACAATCGTAAGCTACCATTCATTATGTGACAATGCTTGCCGAATGCACTCCACCCCATTCTAGTCCTCCTAATTACCTCAGCCTCATGATTCCGATGAGGGATCACTACCTGGCCGGAGTAGATATATTCCCGCCAGCTATCTGAAATCACTGTGCTCGCCTAAGGCTCTTGAACATCGCTTTAGTTTCCTGCATATTATTTTGAGGCCACTCCTATTACTCATACTTTGTAATTCATCTCCCGAGTTACCCAGCAAGGCAATGCCACCAGCAAATCGGAGGTTACTGAGGTATTCCCCATTAACTCTTACACCCACCTGTTCTCAATACAGCGTTCTAAATACTTCTTGTAAGCATGCTGTCCACTTGTCTTACGCCCTTTTGTGTCCACTTGTCTTACGCCCTTTTTTAAAGGTATTTTGCTGCTCCCCTTATGGAGGACTACGGTGGCTGTGGAGCCCTTGTCGATCTCTTCCAGTAATCTTACGTAGTGCTCGTCTATGCCATGATTTCGCAATGCCTGCATGACTGCTGAGGCATCGACCGAGCCAAATGCTTTCTCGTAAACTATAAAGGCCATATATAGAGCATTTCTCTATCACCTGATTGATGTGTGAATATGGTCTACTGTTGAGTAGCCTTTACGAAACCCTGCTTGTTCCTTAGGTTGACTGAAATCTAAAGTGGCACAAATTCTGTTAGTGATTATCTTGGTAAATACCTTGCAGATGACTGACAGTAAGCTAATCGGCCTGTAATTTTTCAAGTCCTTTGTGTCGCCTTTGTTATGGATTAGTATGATGTTCGCATTCTTCCAAGATTCCAGTATTCTCGCAGTCATTAGCCATTGCGTAGACAGGCTTGCCAGTTTTTCCAGTATGATCTGCCCACCACCCTTTAACAGATCTGCGGTTATCTGATCCTCACCGGGTGCCTTTCTCGCTTGCATCTCTTTCAAAACTTTCATTACTTCCTCTGTCAGCATTGGTGGAATGTCAGCCTCTTCTAAGCTGCTCCCCCGTTCACTAGCCTGGTTATCGCGACTACTGTAGAAATCTCTGTAACATTCCTCGGCTATTATCACTGTCTCACCCCTATTCGTGATCACATTGCCTTGCCTGTCTCGTAATGCATACATCTGATTTTTGCCTATGCCTAAATGTCTCTTCGCTGCTTCCAGGCTCTTTCCGTTCTTTGGAGCACGCTTGATCCGCTCCATATTATACTTTCGTATGTCGGCTGTCTTACGCTTATTGATCAACTTCGAAAGCTCCGCTAGTATTATTCTGTCAGTTGCATTTGATACTATCATGCTTTGCCGTTTTCTAATCAAGTCTTTTGTCTCCTGGGAACGTTTGCGAGTAATCTCTCCACCTATCTTACTTCCTGCTTCTATTCCACACTCCGTGATAATCCGTGTGAGATTATCGCTGACTTCCTGAACGCAATTGTGTGCTTAGTCTGTTAGAGCTGAATATCTGTTCTGCAGTGCTATCCTAAATTCTTCGACTTTCCGTCTTACTGTTAGTTAACTGATTGGTTTCCTTTCATACTAGCTTGTTGCGGTGGCTCCTCAAGTCTAGCCCGATTCGAGATCTCAGCATCCTGTGGCCACTGCACCTAGCTCTGCCCAGCACTTCCACATCCACTAATAAACACTGATAAGAAACATTAAACCGGTGTTAACTCTTCACCTGCGCCTTCTAAATATTTTGTCCTAAAAATTACAGCCATATCCACACTCATTAGTCATAGTCTTATGTTCCATTTTGGAACATTGGCACTTTGCATATACAAATTGAATATGCTGCCTTGGACCTGCTGGTGAAAGGGGGGGTGCTTATGCTTGTTAACTCGGGAGCTGTTTTTGCTGCTTACATTGTGCTTTGAATGTACAAAGAGAAATATGCGTTTATGGCATAACTGATACTTTTTTGGTGCTAGCTCAATGGAAGTGAGCGCTTCGCTAGCCGCACTAAGCTGCAGGACATTTCTTCATGAATAACAAAACGGCGCAGCACACACAAATCAGATACTATTGTATCTATACTATTGTATCTATACTATACTAATAAGATACTATTGTATACTATTGTACGAAGCATTCCTGCTTGGCGAAAGGGCGCCATCCTTCACGTGGCAGTGTACGCAGGAAAGTGACGAAGACGACGATCTGGAATCTCTCGTTGCGCTGCTGTTGTTGCTGCGCTGGTCTGCCATCTTGGCTCCCAACGGCTGCTCCCGGTATATACATCATCTTTAAATACATTCTTTCTTTACCACGCTTGCTGGTGAGCACTCTGTTCCTGCACTGGGATTTTTGGTGGAGGTGCTGGGTAGAACGCGATACAACGGAGCTCCGCAGTCAACGGTCGTACTCACACACCAGAAAGACCCAGGCACGTTCTGCGGAACCGACAGTGTGGACATCGAAGACTGGTTGCCGTTGTACGAACGTGCAAGTAAGAGTAATTGCTGGGATGAGACGATTATGTTGGCGAATATTTTATTCTACTTGCGAGGCACTGCAAAGGTGTGGTTTGAGAACCACGAAGACGAAATCGGCAGCTGGGATGCATGCAAGGAAATGATGCGTGCCCTATTCGGCAAGTCCGCTAGTAGGAAGACAGCGGCCAAGAAGGAACTGGCATCCCGCGCGCAAACATCGACGGAATCGTACCTGTCCTATATTCAGGACGTGTTGGCCCTGTGCCGCAGAGCGGACGATGACATGGCGGAGACCGAGAAGGTGGGCCATCTTTTAAAAGGCATAGCAGATGATGCTTTCAAACTGCTAATATGCAAGGACTGCGACACTGTGGATGCCATCATCCAGGAATGTAAGCGTTTTGAGGCCGCTAAAAGTCGACGCGTTGCCAATACGTTCACTCGTCTTCCGAACACGGCAGCAACATGGTCGTGCGAAGACCCACCTGCACCACAAGCGGCTCCGTTAACCGCCGAACACGTGAGCAAGATCGTCCGACGGGAACTCGAGGCTATGTCGTCTGCTCCCATGTGCTCCCGTGCCTGTGATTCGAGCACGCAGATGATACCACTCGTACATGCTATCGTCCGCCAGGAACTTTCGAATGTGGGCCTGGACTCTGTGTGTGCAGCAGCTCCTTCCCGACCCATCGATCGCCGTTTTCCTCTTCCATACACCCAACGCCAGACGTTCCCGCCGCCTCTCCGCAATCCGGCCGAATGGAGAACGGCTGATGACCGGCCAATCTGCTTCAACTGCCGCCGTATTGGTCATGTGGCCCGCTACTGCAACAACAGATGGTATGGGAATCGGGCTTTCTATGGACACAACCGTCGTCCTGAGGCAGATCATGGCAGATTCCAACCATACCGTGAGCCACCTCAGACCAGCAGTGACGACGCTTCGTCCATGCCGTATCACCGGTCCCCATCCCCGCTAGGCCATCAGTCCCGCCGCCCGTCTTCTCGCTCACCCCAATATCGCCGCCCGACATCGCCGATGGGACGCCTGCCCCGGGAAAACTAGACGGTGCAGCTCCCGGAGGTGATGCTGCATCGACGACTTCGCAGCCAAATCCTCTGACCACCCTGCAGACTAGACGCAACCTTATAAACGTAAAGATTGACGACGAACTTGTTGTTGCTCTCGTGGATACTGGGGCCCATATATCAGTTATGCATTCTCAACTGCGCCGCCGCCTCAAGAAGGTTCTCACGCCGCCCACGGTACCGCTTATCCGCGTCGCCGATGGTAAGACGTTTCCCGTGCTAGAGATGTGCTCTGCACGAATAAGCATTGCCGACCGCTCTACAACTGTACTACTTGCTGTGCTCGAACAATGCTCTCACGAACTAATTCTGGGCATGGACTTCCTATCCGCCCACTCTGCCCTTATCGACTGTGGAACCGGCTCGCTTCAGCTTGACCTGCCGTGTTATGATGACGCTACAGCCATACGCCAACCGCGCTTGTGTTCCGTGGATCATGTCCGTCTAGCTCCTCAAGCCATGACGTATGTGAGCTTGGCGTCGTCTCCTGCTGTGCCCGACGGTGACTATGTCCTGACTCCTGTCGTTGACGTTCTATTGGCCAGAAATATCGCGGTTCCTCACACAGTTCTGAAAGTTGCAAATAACCGAGTATATCTGCCTGTATTGAACTTCAGCTGGTCAATCCAAGTTATCCCAGACGGCATGACTCTGGGCACGGTATCTTCTATTGACCACTATGTCATTTCTGCTTTGATCGCCGACGCTTCTTTGCCGTCTGTTTCGTCCTCCTCCTCGCAGAGTCCCGCTGGTGACCACATTGACAAGATGATCGCGCCTGACCTCCACCCGGCACAGCTAGCCGACATACGGCGCATATTGTTGTCCTATCGCGACATATTTGACTTCGACGACCGCCCTTTGGGTCAGACATCTGTGGTCACTCATGCAATCAATACTGGAGACGCCAACCCAATTAGACGACGTCCTTATCGCGTCTCCCACGCTGAGCGGCAAGTAATTCAGCGTGAAGTCGAAAAAATGCTCACGAAAGGCGTCATTGAGCATTCCTGTAGCCCATGGGCATCGCCGGTCGTGTTAGTCAAGAAGAAGGACGGCAGTTGGCGTTTCTGCGTAGATTATCGTCACCTCAACAAAGTTACGCGTAAGGACGTCTACCCCCTGCCGCGGATTGACGACGCTCTCGACTGTTTACATGGATCCGCCTACTTCTCCTCCATCGATCTAAGGTCAGGGTACTGGCAAATTTCGGTCGACGATCGGGACCGTGAAAAGACCGCATTTGTAACCCCAGACGGACTTTTCCAGTTCAAGGTAATGCCATTCGGATTATGTAATGCCCCAGCGACGTTTGAAAGGATGATGGATTCGCTCCTCCGTGGATACAAATGGTCGACATGCCTCTGCTATCTGGATGATGTCATCGTCTTCTCGCCGACATTTCAAAGCCACCTTACCCGCCTATCGGCAGTTCTTGAAGTTTTCAGACGAGCAGGCCTTCAGCTCAACTCCTCTAAGTGCCGCTTTGGCCGCCGAGAAATTACTGTGCTTGGCCACCTTGTAAACGCCCAAGGTGTGCAACCTGATCCCGACGAAGTGCGCGTCGTCCAAAACTTTCCCGTACCAAGATCGACCAAAGACGTTCGAAGCTTTGTTGGCCTGTGCTCTTATTTCCGCCGTTTCGTCAGGAACTTCGCCGGCATTGCCCGTCCCCTCACGCAATTGCTCAAGAAGGACGTATCCTTTTCTTGGGGACCGGAACAGGATGATGCCTTTCGCGCGCTGATCCAGTTGCTTACCTCTCCACCCATCCTGGCCCACTTTGATCCCTCAGCTCCTACAGAAGTTCGCACCGACGCCAGCGGCCATGGCATCGGCGCTGTTCTCGCCCAGCTGCAGCACGGTCAAAATCGTGTAATCGCTTATGCCAGCCGCCTCCTCTCCTCATCCGAACGCAAGTTTTCCATCACAGAGCGCGAATGCCTCGCCCTAGTGTGGGCAATCGGAAAATTCCGACCGTATTTGTTTGGGCGTACCTTTTCGGTCATTACGGACCACCATGCGCTATGTTGGTTATCCTCCCTAAAAGATCCGACTGGCCGACTTGGTCGCTGGGCCTTGAAACTGCAAGAATACAGCTTCGACGTCACTTACAAGTCTGGCCGCATGCACCAGGATGCTGACTGCCTATCTCGTCATCCCGTGGATTCCCCAGACTCGGAAGCGCATGATTCCGACACATGTGTCCTGTCCATATCAGGCTTCACCGATATACGCAGCGAACTTGCCGATTCACATTTGCGGTCCATTATACACCGCCTGCGCTCTCACCACTCTGACCCCTCACTTCGTTTATTCGTACTTCACGATGGCATTCTCTACAGACGCAACACCAGCTCCGACGGCCCAGAGCTACTACTTGTTGTTCCTGACGCACTTCGTTCCACGGTCCTTGAACAACTACACGACGCCCCCACCGCTGGACATCTCGGCGCCACTCGCACGTACCATCGCGTACGGCGCCGTTTCTTCTGGCCAGGCCTTCTCCGTTATGTGCGCCGCTACGTTGCTGCTTGTGAATCTTGTCAACGCCGCAAGCATTCGTCCTTGTTACCAGCTGGCCCACTCCAGCCTATAGACATTCCAACTGTCCCATTCTACCGCGTCGGACTAGATCTCATTGGGCCATTTCCACCGTCACAAACAGGGAACAAATGGATTGCCGTAGCCACCGACTACGCGACACGGTATGCTATAACGCGGGCGCTACCCACAAGTTGTGCCACAGACGTCGCCGACTTTCTGCTTCACGACGTTATCTTGCACCACGGCGCCCCGCGCCAGCTGCTGACCGACCGTGGTCGTGCCTTTCTTTCAAAAGTCGTTGATGACATTCTCCGTTCCTGTTCCACACGACACAAGCTGACCACTGCTTACCATCCGCAAACGAATGGGCTAACGGAGCGCCTAAATCGTACCCTTACAACAATGCTATCAATGTATGTTTCCGCAGATCACCGAGACTGGGATAGCACTTTACCTTACGTGACGTTCGCCTACAACTCGTCACGACATGACACGGCTGGCTTCTCCCCGTTCTATCTCTTGTATGGTCGTCATCCAACCCTACCCTTTGAGACTATGTTGCCATAAGCGCTCGACACAGCCTCGGAGTATGCTCGCGACGTCGCTACTCGCGCTCACATGGCTCGCAGCATCGCACGGGATCGTCTTTCTCTCTCGCAGCAGTCCCAGAAAGCCCGCTACGATACCCGCCACAGAGAAGTTCACTACTCTCCCGGCTCTTTGGTCCTTCTGTGGACGCCTTCACGCCACGTCGGCTTGTCATCGAAGCTCCTTTCTCGCTATTCTGGGCCATACAAAGTTCTCCGCCAACTCACCGAAGTAACATATCAGATCGCGCCGTTGGAGAGTACCTCATCCTCTTCCGTAGTGGGCACTGACGTTGTTCACGTTTCCCGCCTTAAGCCGTACTTCTCTCGCCAAGACACCGCTACACCTTAAGCGCCGGGACGGCGCTCCGACCGCCGGGGGTTTTCTGTTACGAAGCATTCCTGCTTGGCGAAAGGGCGCCATCCTTCACGTGGCAGTGTGCGCAGGAAAGTGACGAAGACGACGATCGGGAATCTCTCGTGCTGCTGCTGTTGTTGCTGCGCTGGTCTTCCATCTTGGCTCCAACGGCTGCTCCCTGTATATACATCATCTTTAAATACATTTCTTTACCACTCTGGCTGGTGAGCACTCTGTTCCTGCACGTGGCACTAAAAAAGAAGAAAACACGAAGGATGGACGCCGGACTCACAAGTAAAGTTTATTTCATACCCCGCACATTTATACCCACACCTGGGTACCATCAGAAGAGATACACAATATAAATCGATGGAGGCGAAATGTTGAGGCCCGTGTGCTGTGCGATGTCAGTGCACGTTAAAGAACCCCAGGTGGTCGAAATTTCCGGAGCCCTCCACTACGGCGTCTCTCATAATCAGAACTGGTTTTGGGACGTTAAACCCCACAAAACAACAACAACAACGACACAATATAAATCACATGTCTCTATTCAGATATTAGATTTCTTTTGTCAGCGATGATGCATGAATTCCTGTTATTTGTACATCGATTATCTCACGAATTGTCTGGTTATGGTTTGTGGCGATGATGTGTGGTTGATACTATCTCCCCGAGCACCCACACGCTGCGAAGCGTGTGGGAGAGCACCCACACGCTTCGCAGTGCGTAGCCATATGAGAGAATCTGTCATTACTTGTGTTAGATTCATGTTCCTTTAATCTTACTTTTACACATTTCCCCTGACCCTTTTGCAGCCGTATTTTGCACCACCGATGTCGGTTTGTGCTGCGTTTCTTGCACTCATTGCCCCTTATCGGGGTACTGTGATGTTGTTTTGGGACGTAGAATGCTATCATCATGTGAAAATGTTAGCAACCGCTGACTTCGCTAGGTGTACTTCTGCAATGAACACGAGGTGCTGTTTACACACTGTCGAGGCCTAAGCGGGAGAAACGTGACAGTATTAATGTCACTTAACCCAACTTTGGGCACTATATATATATAGCTACATATAAGGTAGATAACGTCCAGCAGCGAACGAATCGTACATGGAGGTCTTTCTTTTGGCATGAGCAGTTTTCCGTTTGATCGCGTGTTACAGTAGAAACGACGCAGCATTCCTTGTTTTCATTATGTCAATGTGTTTCTGCGGCAGCATATATCCATCGCACATGAATACCTGTTTGGTAAACGCATCATGCACATACTGTTGCATATACTGGCAAAATTATGGCACGGGTAGGCAGTATTTCTGCAACTGATGAGCGTGCGAAGCATTCATATTTATTTATTTACGAATACTGCAACCCAATGGGGTTTTAGCAGAGTCGGGATACACGTGAGGGGGTTTTACATGCTGGCGAATATAAAAAGGAAGAAATACAGGCAAGCAGTTTACACTTTGGCAACTTTGTACAGTGGTACCCAGATGAAAGCGAAGTATGTAAAAAAGCATTATAACAACAATTTAATCAAACGTCACTACACGAGGTATACGGCAAACAGGTTTTAGGATGCTTGTGAAACAGCTTCATTAGTTAGTTTGTTCCAATCTGTAATTCTTCTAGGGAAAAACAACTACTTGAAACCGTTATTACGAGTGGAAAAATCTGTTATTGTAAAGGCGTGTCTCCATCTTGTGGCATATCCTGTAGCAAAAATGAAGCATCGGCCTCAAGTCTAACTTTAGCAACATCTAACTGAAAAAAAAAATTTCAATCTCAGAAATTTATATTTTTGTGTTGGCATTGGGAGTCTGGCTTTGGTGCGCAACCGCACTCCGAACAATACGCAGACAAATGACAGTAATTATTTTTCTCAACGTTTGACCTGTTTTCACGTAGTCGATCGTTAAGCATCTTCCTGTCTGACCTATATACTTACTTCCACAGGTCATGTGCGCATTGTTTGAAGGGCGGGTGCGCACCAAAATATGATTCATGCAAGGTTCTGGCAAAGCGCAAAGATAAAGACGTGCGTGAAATTATTGAAGCCGGAGCTATCTCTCGAAATAGTGACACGTGTGTGAGCGCGCCCCCCATTGACCTCCTAAATAAGGAGATGGTATTTCTGGTTGGCTAAGGCGGGGACTGATATGGCGACACTGTGCATGGATAAATGGACGGTAGTTTCCTGAAAATAATGTTCAAGTTAGCGCATTGTAGTGTTGTCCTTCTCATGTCCTTGTCTCCTAGCTCTCACCGTGTTCTCAAGCTCAGTTTACCACCAAGCCGTAAGAATGACAATGCTAAAATTCATTATACGGCTTGTGTTGTCCACGACATACCATTTCATGCATCTGTGTCCTCTATTGTTTCACTGTCCTACAGATTGCTCTGCAGATTGCCAGAACAGAGCTGTTCTGTTTTCGTGTTTTTGTAGTGTTTTCTCAGTTTGACAATGCGTTTTGCGCATGTTCAGCTTTTCTGCCTATTGCCTCCACTACATTGTGTGTCTACTGTCCTCCGTGTTGTTAAGCGCTGCTTTTATCCCCGTTTCGCGCAATGCGACACCAACGCCACGAGACGCTAGCCATGGCTCGTCCTTGTTGACAATGACCAGGCAAATGCTATACGCGAAACTGTGTGAGGGCCGCGGTAGCACGCACTCCATCTTTTGGGAAGAGCAGGCGAAGTGAGACGCAGTACTTGTAAGAGAGGTGGTGTTTTAGGAGTCCTTCTGTATAAGGTGCCTCGCTCTTACTTTTTTCAGTAGTTTGTCGTGATTCCGCTGGACGGCAAAGTTTCTGCGGTAAAATATCATCAGGCGAGATGCCGCCATGGCCTTCACTGCAATGCCAACTAATGTGGGTGACCTGCGGCAATGCCTACTGCAAGTGACGTTACGGCTGCTGAACAGAAAAGCGCGGGTTCTATCACCGCCGCGGTAGAAATTTGCAGATTCCCAGGGGGTGCTAATTTTAGGAGCCCTTTAAGTACGCCGCGCTCCGTAATCGTATCGCATATCAATGCCCAACTATTATTGTCGTTATTATTGATTGCAGGGGACCACGTTATTCCGCTTTACGTTCCGCAGTGCAAGGAATGTGACTGCTGCCGACACCCGCGCGCCAACCTGTGCTCCAAGATCAGGTAACGCATTGCACCTCACCTCGTCACGCCCCGAACCACTCGGCTTGGTTGCGCTTATAGTGGCAAAAAGAGAAGACTGATTTATGGTCAGAAATGACGAATAACACATGGCATGGTATGTTATTGACATACGCACAGTACACAGGCGAATCAACTAGTACACGCTACATTTCTATGTCCCTAGAGCAGACTAATAATGAGTCGTTGCATTCTACGAAGACGCTTGAGTATATACCGCATCTGCTTAGCACGCACACCCCCGCGGCCAACGATATCGTTCTCGCATGGTCGCCACTAATTGTAGCCGTGCTGCCCCCCTCGAGTGCCTGTTACAGGACACCTCTCCATTATGGCGAGAGAAAAGAAATCCAAAATGGAGAACGACAGCCTCCCCTTTTGCCTGTATTAATGTGGAAGTATTATATTACTCATCGGCCGAACAATCCACCGTACAGCATAAACACGGACTGTACAAAAAGTCATGCGGTCGAGCGGGGGTGCCACCAGTGATGCACGTAATAAGACAGCTGTGTTCCTGCGATGAAGCGATTTAACGAAACGTTTCGGGTCGCTGTTTTTAAGGAAAACTTGCGAATTTTTTGTTTTCTGTTTTTTTATCACTGACACCACAGCGGGCATTTTTACCCATTTCTTGTCATCTGCACATGGGGCCCTACATTATATTTGACGGGGTTTCTTCTTGATGACAGTGGTATGTCTAGTTGTGAAGGTAGGACGGTAGTAAAAATAACGGTCTAACTACAAACGGAGGGACCTCAGCGTTTTGGAAGTGTAGCATAGCCATGGCATGCACATAGAAGCGCCGGAATACCAATATATTAAAATTTCCAGCAGAACGAAAGAGAAGCCTTATTCAAAAGCGTAGAGCGTATTTATAGGCAGCTTAGCGGTAGAACAGATAACGATGAACACGTGGTAGGAGCGATAGTCCGACGTGGTGCAGGTGGCCAGCTGAGTCATCAACAGGTGCGCACGCACGCAGACACACACAGAACACGTGAAGACACAACAGCCCGGATCCTTCCTCGGGGTTGACTGGAGCCACGTTGGAGGGCCGTTTCAGAGACCACCTGCGGCAGCGACGCACCGGCTATGTTTGATGAATCAGAGGTGCGGGCACGAATTCGGGGGCCCTCGGATCTGTGGCTGCTGTCACCGTGGTGGAGCCACTCGATCGGCCGTGGTGCATGGGTATAATGGCTAGACCGACGACGTTAAGCTTTGGTCCATGGTTGAACTAACACGTAACTCGACATTGCGGGTCACTTTAATACTGTACGTGCTGGTTTACTGGACGCTGGGTCGTCGTGCATGCTTGTCCGCACATCACGCCGTTGGTGGTTCCGCTTCTTAAGCGCTTTCCCTACGTGACTAGCGCACTGTAGTTAAGTCATTGTTTATTTGGTTTTAAATTATTACCTAGTGAATTTCGCACTTTGAGGGTCTCGAACGCACCTGCAAGACGCGGCCAGTCAGAAATGATGTTATGCCCGCTTTTTTGTTGACATCTCGTTTGCAGGTCGGTGATGTATAGCTTCACACACACCTTTAGGTATTTGTTCTTCTCTACTCGGGTTCGAAGAGTAGTACTTCATTTCGCTTATTTCGATGGCGTTGGCAAATTGTGCTGGATGAGTGAACCGCACGTTGCATAACAGCACCTCTGTAACACTGGCAATTTTGATCGTGGTCGAGTCGCTGCGTGGATATAG
Source organism: Hyalomma asiaticum (assembly GCA_013339685.2). Lineage (NCBI taxonomy): Eukaryota > Metazoa > Arthropoda > Arachnida > Ixodida > Ixodidae > Hyalomma > Hyalomma asiaticum. Next base: position 14,535,891 of record CM023482.1, read on the forward strand.
AACGGGTGAGAGTGCATCTACACAGCAACCTTCAACATTGCTATTCAGCCTTGATACGAATCCTGTGGGCAAAGATGTATACGTAATTACCACACATCGGGTGCGTTCATTATTTAATTCGAACTTGCTCTGTTGCAATTTAAACTGTAGAATCCAACCGAGATGATCCCTCGTGGACTACATTACAATCACTTTTGATTACTATAGACAGCGCGTATCGGACAGCTAAGGACATAGCCTACTGGCAACTCGAGGTACCTAAAAATAAGAGCTCTCGTTCCAACGATCCAAATGCATAGTAATTAAGAGAAGTTCCGTAAGCTCAGTCTCAAATGAGCATTTACCAAGTCGAAACCTTTAGTGGTTCATGCGAACCGTAATGTGACTATAGCAGACGCCGCACTTTAAGAAATTTTAAGAAATACGCGTAACTCGCCTCGTCCACTTGCACTATACGGATAATGACACTGACACTTTGTGAACGTCATTAGTACTAGGTTATGACGTCAAACCCTTTATATGTTTGCCATTCACGCCGCGGGTAACGATTTCGCTCACATGTGGTGCGTTCCCGCACTCCATATGAAACATCAAAATAAATAATAGAATAACTACACAACATCGTGTATGCGAACGAGGGATAACAAACGTGATAGGGAATGTGTAGCCCGGCCTATGCCTACATCATCTGAATTACGTTATCTTAACTATCTTAATTAGGACCATAATCTTAATTACGGGCTCTCTGAATTATACCTTCCAAATCCAAGCGATCAGTTATATATCGGTCTGCATAGCTACCGTGTAATTTTAGTTTGAGTTTCATCATCATCATCATCATCACCAGCCCATCTTATGTCCACTGCAGGACGAAGGCCTCTCCCAATGCTCTCCATCCTTTCCTGTCCTGTGCGACCTGATTCCATTTGATGCCTGCGAATACCTTAATTTCGTCACTCCATCTTACTCTCTGTCGTTCACGTCCGCGCTTACCCTCGCTTGGTATCTATTAAGTCGTTCTAACTGTCGGTTGTCTAGCCTTCTCATCACGTGACCTGCCCATGTCCATTTTTTTCTTCTTAGAGTATTATGTCAGCTCCCTGTCTGTTCCCTAACCCACTCGGCTCTCTTCCTATCTCTTAGAGTAACGCCTATCATTTTTGTTCGATTTCCCGTTGTGTGTTTCTTAACATCCTTTCTAGCTTCTTTGAAATTCTCCAAGTTTCCGCTCCATATGTCACTACTGGCAAAATACAGTAACTACGTAATTTCCTCTTGAGTGATAGTGGTAAGTTTCCGTTCATGAGCTGGGAGTGTCTCCCGTATGCGCGCCATCCCATGCTTATTCTACGGTGTATTTCTTTAACATGAGTAGGTTCTCCTGTCAGCAGCTGTCGTAGATAAGTCTATTCTTGTACAACTTCTAATGTCTGGTTTTCAATTGTGAAGACACGTTTTTTTTTTCGCCGTGCCACCTATAATTACTTGTGTTTTCGTCATGTTGATCTTTAATCCTACCTCAGCGCTTTCCTGGCTTAAGTCTACATCATCTTCTGCAGTTCGTCACCATAATTGCTGAAGAGTACTATGTCGTCGGCGAAGCGCAAGTTGCTCAAATATTCGCCGTTAATCCTGAGTTCTGTTTCGTCCCTGTCTAGTCTTTTGAAGATTTCTTCCAAGCAAGCAGTCAATAGCTTTGCAGAGATTTTATCTCCTTGCCTGACACCTTTCTGTATCGGGATTTCCCAGCTTTTTTTACGCAGGAGTACGGCGGCTGTGGAGTCTTTATATATGTTAGCTATTATATTTACGTTGTTATCAGATATCCCTGGACGACGCAATGCCTCCAGAACTGCTGTTATTTCTATCATGTCAAAGGCCTTTTCGTAGTCTATGAAAGCCATATAGCGGGCCTGTTGTATTCAGCGGATTTTCTCGATTACTTCATTGATCACACGAAGATGGTCTATTGTGGCATATCCTTGTGTAAAACCTGCTTGCTCTCTTTGTTGATTAAATTGAAGTGTCGCTCTTATTCTATTTGAGGTAACCTTTGTGAATGTTTTCTATAGTGCTGAGAGTAGACTTATCGGCCTGTAGCTCTTCAGGTCTTTTACATCTCCCTTTTTGTGTAATAATACAATGCTGGCATTTTTCCAACTTACTGCTACATTTGAAGCTTTAAGGCATTCTGTGTACAGTGTCGCGAGCTTTCTAGTTAGGAAGTCTCCACCATCTTTGATTAAGTCGGCGGTTATGCCGTCTTATCCAGCTGATTTCCCGCGGAACACGCCTTGAATTGCTCTCCTAACCTCGTCTGCAGTGACGCATGGAACTTCTCTGTCCTGATCGGCGTTTATTACACTCCTGGTGGGTGGTCTCGTGGTTGAGCTGCAGAGTTCCGAATAGAAGTCCTCTGCCAGCTTGCCTATACTATTGAACTTACTAACAATGTTTCCCTGCCTATCTTACACTGCATGCATTATGTTCTTTCCTGCACCAAGCTTCCTTTTAGTTGATTTGATGCTGACTCCTTTTTATGACTGCTGCTTCTTTCTTCTTTCTTTCTTTCACGCTATGGTTGCCTAGATCACTGACTCTACTTTTGTTGACGAGCTTAGACGGCTCGGCGACTTCTACCTTATCTCTTGACTTAGTTTTTCTCATCTGTTGGCGTTGTTTATTTCAATTTTTATTACTTTGCGAGACCTTATTCTTATCTTGTCTCAGTGCATTGCCTCCTACTTCATTTTCGGCTTCGGTGATCAGCCTAGCAATGTTTTCGTTCACCTTTTCTACGTACCCATTTTCTTCCTGTTCTAGAGCCTCATTCTCGTTCTTAAGTGCAATTCTAAATTCTTCAGGTTTTGCCGTCACGGCATCGAGGTTGGCTTGTTTCCGTACGAGTAACTTTGTTCTTGTCCTCTTAAGACTGAGAGTAATATTTGCCCTTACTACTCTGTGATCAGTAATTTTTACCTTAGTAACCACTTCCGTGTTCTGTACTAACCTGAGTCACTGCTTAGTATGAAGTTTATTTCGTTTTTTGTTTCGCCATTAGGGCTTTTCCATGTCCACTTCCTGTTCTTGCGTCTTTTAAAGAAAGTGTTCATTACACAAAGTTGATTACTTTCTGGGAATTACACTAGCATCTCCCCTCTCCTATTCCTACAGCCTACACCGTAGTTCCCGACTGCCTGTCCTCTATTTAGTTTCTTTCCTATTTTCGCGTTGAAGTCCATTACTAGCGTATGCTGGATGCGTACTTTGTTCATTGGTGTTTCCACATCCTCGTAAAACTGTTCTACATTCTCATCAATGTGGCTGCTCGTTGGGACGTAACATTGTATAACTTTTACTTTGTATCTCTTGTTTAGTTTTATCATGACCCCTTCTACCCTTTGACTGATGATATAGAATTCTACAATATTGCCTGCAATGTCTTTGTAGATAAAGAATCCTACCCCATATTAGCGCGTCTCTGGCTGTCCTCTGTAGCAGAGGGCATGCCTTTCGTTAAGCGACAAGTATCCTTCCCCTGGTTTCCTAACCTGGCTAAGACCAATGATATCCTAATTAATACCATTTATTTCTTCCAGTAGTTCAGCTAGTCGGCTTTCAGTTGATAGCTTTCGCATGTTGAGGGTCGCTACGTTTAATTTCCAATGGCTACCTGTCCGCGTCCAGAGGCTTTTTGAGCCTGCTGTTGTCAGTTCGAGTTTATTCAACCAAATGGTGCAGCCAGTGTACATACGCGTGGTTAGGTATGATGCGGGAAAATCTGCTATCACAACTCAGCCTGCCCCATCACCCGGAAGATAAAGCAGTACAGCATAATTACATAATTACAGGCAGCAGAAATCAACAATGTAAAAGGAAAACGCGCATGTTGTCACCCCGTCACAGCACGATTCAAATAAAACTCTGAGATACGTTTTCAAATATTAAAATGGAAAAGAAATACAGAAGTGCATAATATTATCAACCAGGACAAAGATGTCCTGGTGTCTATGAATAACTCGCAGAGCGCAGTCTAATTAATATACCAGATTTGGACAATCTGCATAGACTATCAGTTCTTATTTCCGTTTGTTAAGCACACCTGGAAGACAGAAATGTAGTGTGCCGTCTGTAGTTAGTGCGAGGATTTCGTGCATACCAATTTTCTCTGTTTTCAGTGAGGCGACTGGGGTTGCATATAGGCAAAATTACGCAACAGGCTGCTTCATCAGCGTTGTTCCGGTTTAACAGTACGCAAATGGTACTCGTAATAGTTGTCTATTGTTAATAAAATTCTATACTTTAAAAAAATGAGGCGGTGTGTGCCTTGTGTTTTAGGCCCTGAATGCACTGCAGGGCACTTATTTAGCTCAGCCACATTATGAAAGGATGCTAAATCCTGTGGGCCTAACTAGATCATGTAATGTAAGCGCCAAGAAAAAGAGCGTTATATAATAAATGTCTCTTTTACAGGCAGTGTATTCTTACACCGATGCAATGCACTTAGAACTCTACAATGTTTACGACTAGAGCCTTATAGTCCAGGGTTCGACGGAACACCGTCTGACGAGGGGCATACATTTCTTGCGAATAAACAAACACACAACAAAGTCGTAACGAAAAAGAAGAATTTATGACGTTTCGAGACCACTACGAGTTTCTTGTTCACATACAAGCGTAAGAAATTGGGCGCTGCCTTTATATGCGTAGTAGATGGCACAATGATCTAGTGTAAGTATCGGGTAGATTTCCACGTGTCCGATTAATTCTTTGATGCGTCGACTGGTTTGATAATGATTCCTAAAGAAGGCGGGATGACAGTGATTTTTCGGTTCCGATGACAGTCGCTGATTTCCAGTCAATGTTATGATCCGTGTTGAGATGATGTTCAGCTAATGCGTTGGCGGCAGCATGTCCCTTAGCTATCAAGCGGTCTGCACTGAATACATGAAACAAGACGAAGTGGAGTAGGCGAGAAGCGAAGAAGTAGTAGGAATAAAGGCGGATGACACCCCTCTAATTAAGACAATGTGTTTTATGTCTCAGTTCCTTGTAGGAACGTTACATTTTGGCGCAGCCGACAGCTTTTGAAGATCAACCATGTGGGTTACCTTCTTCATAGACGAAGCGTCATCGGAGTGCCTTGCATTCACCCGGTACCAAGTGCACGGTGAGCCAGCGATAGACATTCCTCGTGAAGTTAGCTCTACCGACCTTATCGACTTTGTGCTGCAAGAAGCTTCGATGAGCCGTCAAGTTCTAGTGCAAACAGGATCTGTCAACTTGAATCTGCGGCTCCAGACACTGAGCGAACTCATTCTGGAACCTCTTCGCCGCGGTTCCCTCAAGCAGGAAACGCCTTCCGAGAACGTGAGCTTGGTTTTAGGAAACATTCAGCAACAACAGCGATGCATGCTGCAACAAACTGAGCTAATGCGCGGGTTGGCAAAGTCTATTAGTAAAGAAAGGGCAGCATGAAATATTATACAGCCGGATCTTTTTGAAGGCGACTCGCAGAGTGCGGACTATTGGATGTGGTTTTTTGAGTACGCATGTGACCAGAACATGTGGGACAATGACGATACAAAGATTTTGCACATGCGCCGTTATCTAGGTCCCCTAGCCAGAAAATGGTAAGATATTCAACTATAGATAAAACACCGACGTGTTGGGAACTGTGGAAAAAAAAGCTTTCTGGCGACTTTCCAAGGCAACGCTGTAGAAATATGGGACAAGGCACTATGCTTTACATATATACGAATGGTTGTTTGCTGGAGTACTGCCTTGGGAAGCGCCGCCTCTTGCATTATGCAGAACCAAAGCTGCCGCCATCTGCAGTGGTATCTTCGGTAACGCAAGGCCTCTGCGTAGATATTCGCAGTCAAATACAACTTAATAATCCAAGAACATTCGATGACCTTCCGCGGTGTGTGCCCACCATAGTTGCAGCATGTATTTCGCGAGCACCGCAACCTCTTATAGAAGCACATGGTCGCCACAAGCACATAGAGCATCCAGAGTCAATTCCATCATCTAAATGTAAGGACGAGTTTCTAGGAACCGTAGAACAGTGGAATTATGAGGCGGGACCTACTGCCACCTCAAACGACGGAGCGCATCCGCAAAACCTCACTGCCTTCAACGATAAGCCCCCAACCGAGACAGTTTATCTGATATCATCAACCATACTTTATGCCCCTATTAAGATAGACGACACTGAAGTGAAAGCCCTTGCAGACAGTGGGGCTACTGTTTCGATCATCAATAAGACTATAGTGGATGCCAGTCGTCTGCATGCTGGTAGAGCATCGCGCGTGCAAGCCTACGATGGGTCTGTAAGCACGCATAGCGAATGGGTAACCCCAAGCATCGAATTTCAAGGACACTCGACTAACAAAGACGTATTCGTGCTTCCTGGTGTCGCATATGATTTCCTTCTTTCACGCCCAGACATGAAGACGCTCAAAATAAAGATCTGCTGGGATGACAAACTAACGGTTGGCGACGACGCAGAGCCACGGGACCTTCCTAATGCACCTAGCGCAACAAGGATGATTTCCGACCAGGAGGACATTACAATCAAGTACCCGGAACTTACGTGTATGGGCAGCTACCCTCCGGCTATGAAGTCTCACGTGGTTCCTTTCGAGCTCGCTGATAAAACTGTGGTTCGCACATCTCCTTACAACATGTCCAGAGATAAAAAGGTGTGGTTGAAAAAGGATTTGCAAGAAATGTTGGATGCAGATATTATCCGCCCTTCTGTATCTCCATTTGCTTCTCCCATAACTATTGCTCCAAAAGAAGACGGAACACTTCGAGTTTGTACAGATTATCGAGCTTTTAATAATCAAACAGAATTGATACCCTACCCAACTCCGAGGATCGACGATACTATTGATGAAACTGGTGGCTGCCATTTTTTTTAAGGATAGACCTCTGCAAAGGATATTTGCAGATTCCACTGAGTGAAGAAACGAAATATTACACCGCCTTTATAACACTTTTTGACTTATTTGAGTACAATCGCTTACCATTTGGCTGGAAAAGTTCTCCGACATGGTTCCAGAAAATTATGACTGACATTCTGAAACCTTACTTGGGCATATTCTGCAGCGTGTACATCGATGACATCATTGTATACTCGAAGACAAAAGAGGAACACCGTTGTCGCCTATCTAAAGTGCTTCACGCCCTGAGCCTTTCTCAACCCAAGGTAAATTTCAAGAAAAGCGCTTTCTTTCCAGACAAGGTTGTGTTTCTGGGAAGGGTGTTCGACGGACATACTAAGAGCACAAAATAAGAATCGGTAGAACGAATTTCCAAGCTAACAAAGCGTTATGATGTGCATTCTCTGCGTGTTTTTCTTGGACTAGCAGGACACTTCCGGGCGTTTATCAAGGACTATGCGCTGAAAACCAGGTGCCTTGTGCGCTTAACTCAAAAAGACACACCTTTCGAATGGAACCAGGAGTGCGAATCTCCCTATTGTGAGCTCGTCAAGCTAATATCGTCGGATGCCATCCTGCGAACACCAGATTTTTCTTTGCGATTCGTACTGAATACGAGCGCATCACACTACGCAACTGAGGCTGTTCTATACCAAAAACCTTCCAAGCAAGCTGATCAGACGAAACCTTACGTTGTGGGATACTACACCTATACGCTGAAACAAGCTGAAATAAATTATTTAGCTACAGAAAAGGAAGCGCTGGCCGTCTTAAAAGCCGTTCAATATTTCTGAACATACCTTGAAGGCGCTAAATTCACGCTTTTCATGGACCACCAAGCCTTGACTCACCTTTTAAATATGGCACAACCAAGAGGACGCATTGCAAGATGGGTGAACTATCTCCAACAATTCGATTTCCTAGTTTCACACCGTCCTGGCCCTCTTCTCACAGATGCCGACGCGCTATCCAGGTTGCATGTTCATTAGCCAGCTGATAACTCAGAAAGAATAAATCATGTCAACCTGTGGGAAGGTACAGAAGATCTCAAGTTTATTGATGGAAAGTACAATGTCCCACCCACTCTTGTTCAAAAGATTCTTCACTTGTACCATGACATTCCTGGATCAGGCGGACATGATGGCTTCTGGCGCACGTATAAGAAATTACTCATGAGGTGCACATGGCCTGGCATGAAAAACGACATCAGTAATTACATCCGGACATGCCGTCTTTGCCAGGTGAACAAAGTAAAGTTCAAGCATTCGACTGACATTATGACAAACCCTCAGTACTCACGAGTGTCTTTCGAAGTTATTCTTTTGCACTTTGCAGAGGTCAAAAAGAAGGGGGAGGGAGTCAGACCTATGCAAACTTTTCTGGTCTCGACTGACGAATGCACAAGGACAGTTACCGGTAAAGCAAGAAAGGAGGATGTAAACAGCGTTATTAATATGCTTAAAGATGAATGTTTCAAGCACACCAAGACGCTAGTTTGTGACAACGGTCCTGCGTACGGGAGTTCCAAGGAAACAAAATGGGCTGAAGACCGAGACACAGTTATTAAAGATTCTTCTCCTTATCACCCTGCACGAAACGGATTAGCAGAACGGGCTATACGGGATATTAAGCAGTTCCTAAAGATGTATCCGGATTTTGCAGGCGGCTGGAAGTGCTGTCTTGAAGCCGCTGTAAAGCACCATAACCGGTCGCACACCACTGCTTTAGGCTGCAGTCCTCACTTCTTTACGTGCGGGACTGCGCCCATACTTCCTGCAGACCGTGAACTAGGACTGCTAGGAAATCTTAAACTTACAGAAGGGAAGAAAATGGTCGAAGAACATCAAGTCTACCGACGCCGGATGAAAAGAAATTTTGATAAGCGGCACAACAGCAAGATACCACACATTCAACCTGGGGAATACGTCCTTGTCAAGAAAGGAGTTGCACCTTCAAATACTCAATACTATGGACCATTCCAAGTTGTGAAGACAGCATCACAGCATGGAATACTGCAGAACGTTTGGTATACTGGAGTCCGGGGTCAAATCGAGAGTGCCTCCATCGGAAACGCATTCAAATATTACACCAGGAGGTGTAATCAAAGACGTCGGGAAGAGTCAAGCGGTCTGCACTGGATGCATGAAAGAAGACGAAGTGGAGTAGGCGAGAAGCGAAGAAGTAGGAATAAAAGGGCGGAAGACACCCTTCTAATTGAGAAAGTGTTTTTATGTCTCAGTCCCTTGTAGGAATGTTACAAGCCACTTCATTCTGGTGCTGCTTGATACGCCGCTTGAACCTGCCTGATTCTCCTATGTATGATGCGCGGCAGTCTTGACATGGTATCTTATATACCACTCCAAGGTAGCGTTCACGTTCCAATGGTTCTTTAACGCGGACCAGATAGCTTCTTAATTTGTGCGAGGGCACGTGTGCGACTTGCACGTAATAGCTTTTGAAAATTCTTGCAAGGGTTTCCCTTATGCCGGGAGCATATGGAATGGGCGCAGTTCTCTTGCGATCGCTTGGTTTGTTTCCGGGAGGTTCTCTGGAGCGGAGTTCCTGCTGACGTAGTAGTTGGCGAGGGTAGCCGTTGCCTGTGAGGTCATGTTTTGCTTTAGCGTATTCCCGCCTTCTCGCAGAATCGTCTGAGCAAAGACGGAGCGCACGCTTGAAGAGGGATGCCGCCACAGAGCGTTCGCGGCCTATGCCACAATGCTTACGTGCATTTCATGAAGCGTTATTAAAAAGAAATCCAGGTTGTCGAGACAGGCCTCCGTGTGCACGAACGATATTCGTTCATAGCGGCATCACCTGACCGTTTAGCGATTGAAGGAAGCGAGACGGAAGTCCTAGAAGTGAAATGCGTTGCTTCAAAAGCTGGTGAAAGAATCATCGATGCTTGGCATGACAGGATATTAAGGTCTAAATTAATAGATGGTGAAGTGAGTTTGAAACGTGATCGTACCTACTTCTCGAAGATCCAGGGTGAGCTAGGTGTGACAGAAAACCACGGTGTGACTGTCATTTGGACTAATCATTGTGAGCGCCAACACTGCGCATCAGTTGAGCGCATATACTTCGATTGCAGTGTGGGAAGACATACTCAAAGGTATCGTTTATGTGTACAAGGCAGCAGTATTTCCAGAGCTGCTACCACGACGTCTTAATCGCCTTGGATTTTTGCATGTGACAGGCGCAGTGTATGTGTCATGCCGTAAGCATGCCCAAGGGTTTTATGTTATTGACTTTGATGAGGACATCTTGAATATAAAATCGGAAAGCTATAAATGCATGCATGTCACAACATAATGGTAGCCTGAGTGAACTGATACATCATCTTACGTAAAGTGCAGCACACACGGGAACGACTGACGAAAGAGAAGAACAGAAAAATAGCGCGCGGCACTGCGGCACTAGCCCGTGCGCGCGGCACTTTACGTATGATGAATCACAGAGCCTTTGTTTTTTAAAGGGACACTAAAGAGAAACAATTCATTGGTGTATATTGATAAATTGTTCTCTGAGATCTGTAGTGTCGGTTCTTTTCACCATCATAGGTTTATTAATAGAAAAAAATTCGCAGATCCCACGTTCAGTGGGAATCAAGGAAATGCAAAGCACGCATAAGGAACGTAAAATGGATTTCCATTGTTGTCTCGCTATACCGAGTTTGGTACATATGAAGTAACGAAACGGCCACAAGAGCACCATGACTGTGGCATGTAAACCATGCCGCTCATACACGCATGTCATGATCCTGACGTTACGAATTGTCATTTACGTCCGTCCCGCAGTCGTGTTGTGCCATAGCAATTTTGGTATGCATCCCTTTAAGGAAACCAGTGGCATGTAGATCATGCTGCTCATGATATGCATGTCACGATTTTCATGTTATGACATGTCATTTATGATCGTCATGCAGTCATGTTGTGCCAAACCAATTTTCGTATAGGCTCCGTGCAGTCGAGTTTTCCATGTGCGACATCAGCACCAGAATGCACTGCCTGGCGGAGAGAAGCAAAATTGGGCAGACTGTGACAGGGAAATACACGAACGCGATGCGCGTCTCCAACTTTATAGCAGCAGCGACCGCCCGTCCTACCTTCTTTCGTTTTATTTCCTTTGAGACGCGCGCTCCAAACCAGCGGCAAGCTGTTCCAAAGGGAGACGCCGCGAGCGTTCGTGTGGTTCGCAGCGCGCCCGGAAAGGAGCGAAGAACCGCGCGCCTCGCTGTCGCCTCGGTTTCCACAGTGCGCGACTGAGCCGTAGCCACGTAGCGCCCTAAGGTCAGTAGACGGAGCCGATACATCCCATTAACGAAACGGCAGTATAGCGCCAGGACCATGGCATGTAAATCATGCCTGTCATGACACGCGTGTCATGATTATAATGTTATGACCTGTCATTTACGTTCGTCATGCTGTCGTGTTGTGCCATAGCAGTTTTGGTATACATCCTATTATCGAAACGCCCCGCATTTAAATCATGCCGCCCACGACATGCATGTTATGCTTTTCATGTTATGGCCTGTCATATATGTTCGTCATGCAGTCATATTGTTGCATACCAATTTTCCTACAAATCCCACTAACGAAACGGCCAAGAGAGCACCAAGACCGTGGCATGTAAATCATGTCGCTCATGACATGATTGTCAGGATTTTCATGTTATGACCTGTCATTTACGTTCATGATGCAGTCATCTTGTGGCATGCCAATTTTCGTATACATCCCGTTAACGAAACGCGTGGCATGTAAATCATGTTGCCCATGACACGCATATCATGATTTTCATGTTGTGACCTGTCAGTCATGTTCGCCAGGCAGTCATGTTGTGGCATACCAATTTTCGTATACGTCCCATTAAGGAAACGGCCAGGAGAGCACCAAGACCGTCGCATGTAAATCATGTCACTCATAACATGCATGTCACGATTTTCGTGTTATGACCTGTTATTTATGTTTCTGCTGCAGTCATGTTGTGGCATAGCATTTCGCGTATACGTCCCATTAACGAAACGGCTTGGAGAGCACTAAGACCGTGGCATGTAAATCATGCCACTCATGACATGCATATCATGATTTTCATGTTATGACCTGTCATTTACGTTCATGATGCATTGATCTTGTGGCATGCTAATTTTTTTGGTATGCATCCTGTTAACGAAACGCGTGGCATGTAAATCATGTCATTCATGACAGGCATATCATTATTTTCATGTTATGACCTGCCATTTATGTTCGTCAGGAAGTCATGCTGTGCCATACTAATTTTCGCATATATCCCATTAACGAAACGGCTAGGACAGCACTAAGACCGTGGCATGTAAATCATGACACTCATGACATGCATATCACGATTTTCATGTTATGACCTGCCATTTATGTTCGTCAGGCAGTCATGTTGTGCCATACCAATTTTCGCATACATCCCATTAGCGAAACGGCCAGGAGAGCCCTAAGACCGTGGCATGTAAATCATGTGGCTCATGACATGCATATCATGATTTTCATGTTATGACCTCTTATTTATGTTTATCATATAGTCATGATGTGGCATACCAATTTTCGTAAACATCCGATTAGCGAAACGGCCAGCAGAGCACAAAATCGTAGGCGGCTGGATAGATACATAGATACGCTCAAACTCGCCGAAGTTCGCTAAGAAATGCTTCGTATTTAAAAAAACGTGATGTTTGATAAACAACTGTGCCGCGAAATTCCGTCGGAAACAGCGCTTTAGCTTCGATTTGTGCTGACTTTTTGAGCGTCGACCGCAGGCGCGTCTACCAGTCGCCCACTGGGTGTCTACTACGCACAATAACAGTGCGTCTGCTTGACGCATTCGGTCAGTGTAGAATCAGACAGCGGAATTGAAATGATATAGTACAGGATATACGGACAGCCTTGTCACAAGTGATGTATGTCGGCCGTGAAAGCGACCCTACGCTTACAGAGTCTTTCGCACTTGATACAAAAGAAAAAAAAGAGCCGCAAAATCACTTCGATAAGGTTCGCGAGACGCAGCGCAAATAGTTCTAAAGTTGGGTAAAATATCACTGCAAATAATGTGTAGCCATCCATCAACAAAGAGAACGGCGAAACAGGCTGCACGACACCTCATCATTGCTAACGACTTTAGTACATGCGACAGTCTGGTGATCTCTAGCGGTAAAGCGTACACTACAGCCGCTCCCTTCGTCGCGTAATGAAGTGTAGTAATGTCACTCGCGTCACCGACGCTAAAAAACAAATAAACAAATCCACCAGAACATTTGAAGCCGCAGGCAAGAAGACTCGAGAAATCCATGTCATACCCATCATTCCCATGGCATCTTCACGATCGCAGCGCCAGTTTTTCTTCTAGTATTTTAGTAGGAAGCTCTACGGCTGCTGATCCAACGCCTGACGTTGAACAGCCTATCCCGCCTGTCAACGTGGACTGCCTGACAGAGCCAGCAGCTTCGACGTCACAAACGGACGGATCAGCTTCGCCGTCAGCGGAAAGCCAACAGTTACGGCGCAGCACACGAACCCGCAAACGACCGGATCGTTTCTAGCACAAAGACTACAAAATAAGCTTACAAATGTTAGAAGGAAGGAATGTGATAACGTGCACCGCACGCTGCCGTGCAGATATCATCGCATGTATGACGTCACACCTGGCTATAAAATGTATGCGCTCTAGATTAAACCCTCTTGTTTGTGGCCACTGGTTGTGGCTATATCACTTTGCATTTTTTTTTTGTTATCAGGCTGCACGAACGAACTACACGCTTGAAATTTGCCACGCCGTTCCAGGACCTTATGCCTTCACGATGGCAACTGAGTATATGGGCAGAGCCGTAAGCCTCGGTTACACGCGCCTTGATGGCGCTTATTCGAAATACTTGACTTTTGCGTGTAATTGATAATTTTGGTGCTTACACATCTGTATTTACATCGATGATAGCGTCACCAATATCGCTTTTTGGTATGCTTCAGTGACTAATCTCATACACTTGTTTGTGCGAAAGGACTTTGCATAGGGATTGGAGGCTTTAGTTCGACAGTGTACATACATTTACCCGAGGCACTTTCAAGCCGTATCGCTGATCTAGGTAGTTCATCCTTGCTCTAGTTACCGAATTAAAACATGCACATGAAGCGACGCCGACTTGATACCTCGCTGTCATTCGCATCCATGGTGGCAAGATGCTTATCGTTTCAATCATTTTCTCACAACTTGTCATAGCTGGGCGTTGATGTGTTCCTTTCTAGATTCATTGAATAATTCCTGCAAAGCTACTGCAATTTCGTCTCACGCGGTTGCCCCTTGCTAGCTGTCGTAAGCACACCGTCGGCGCTCTGACGCCAGGTGCTGGGAGGCAGCTTTCACGCACGCTGCGCTGGCGGTGGTGGCGCGACCATGCAGTGCCCGCGGCGAGTGGTGGGCGGAGCCTCCGCGCCGCGACGTCGCCAGAAGGCCTGGTTATATCGCCATCGCCAGTGCCTACCATTTTTACTAACATGGAATAGGCCAGTATGAATCCCCCCTTCATAAAGCTTGTATGCTTGTAGTGCACTGAAAGCCAAGGCCAGTAGTGTCATTATGCGATCCATTTAAATGAATGAAGATAGGACCACATAACTCGACTATCGTCCACACGTGTGCATGGGTCATCATCTGTCGTCAGAGGCATGTGCGGCCCGAGCCATGGATGGATCACCGAGGACCAACCAATCGACTTGGGCCAACAGAACTCACGTGGTGCCGATCAAGCGTATATAGACACTCAGCACGACAGCTTCGTGGGATTTGGAGCCGGCACACTTGCCGACATGACGCTAATGCAACTGTTGCTGGTGCAGGTTAGTAATTACTACCAATCTCAATCGCGGAGACTTGTATATGCATTGCCGGCTCCTCCCACGTTGCCAAGTGTTCGTAACAAAAACCATGGATGCATGACACATACGGCGCGTTTGAAGAGATTTCGATTATTTTCTAACAGAGTGTTGTATTTGATTTTGTTGTTAATACTCGCGGGGGATGTTGAACTGAACCCGGGGCCTCCTAAGACACATGAGATGGAAGTGCTGAAATGTTTGCAAAGTGGACAGGAAACTCTAATTTCAAAGTTAAATGGCATCGAATCCAGGTTCGAAAAAATGAGAACATACTTATGGAAGTGAAAGATAATCTTAGGCAAACTCAGAATCAGATAGGGGACATCAGCAAGATTGTAACAGAACAGGCAGTTATAATACGGCACCTCATGCAACAGGTGAAAGATCTGGAGAAGAAAACAAATGACCTCGAAAACAGAAGTCGCCGGAAAAATCTTGTTTTCTATGGCGTTGATGATAAAACCTCAGAATCCTGGGATGAATCCGAAGCTATAATAAAGAATATTTGCAAGACGAACCTAGGAATGGAACTTGAATCTGTGGAAAGAGCACATCGCTTAGGACGCTATAATGAGAAGAAGAGGCCAATTATTGTTAAATTCTCATTGTACAAAGAGCGCCAGGCAGTGCTTCTTAATGCCAAAAGATTCAAGAATTCCCAGTACAGCGTTAGCGAGGATTACTCACCTGAGACGAGAAGCGTCAGGAATAAGCTGTGGGAATATGCTAAGACAAAAAGAGAAGACAAGACCAATAAAGCGAAGCTGAACTTTGACAAACTGATCATTAACGTCAGGGCTTTCAGGTGGGATGAAGAAAAAGAAGAGGTCGTCCCAGTACGCAGGCAATGACAAACTAGAATTAAAGAGAAATACCAATGCTTCTTGCAGTTATCGTGAACTGCCGAAGCGTAGTTAATAAAGCTGCTAAGCTCTCGGGCTTACTTGAAAGTGTCAACGCTGACATAGTCCTTGGCACAGAATCTTGGTTAAAGCCCTCTATTGCTGATAGTGAGGCGTTTCCGCAAAATTACGTCGTCTATCGCAAAGACAGGCCCACAGCAGGCGGTGGCGTCTTTTTGCTTGTCCGCTCTTCCTTACAGTCAATGGAACTTGATTATAAGAGCGACGCACTGGAGTCTGTATGGTGCAAGATAATCCTGTCGGATAACTTCGTGTTCTTGGTCGGAGTGGTTTATCGCTCGCCGAGCTCAGATATCACCATAATGCGAACATTATGTGACATTATTTCCGAAGCGTCAGTTCAGACGATACTCCTCGGGGGTGATTTTAATCTGCCTGGCTTATCTTGGGGTAATGGTTCGTGTATAAGTTTGAGCGGGCGCAACAACCTTGCGATGAAAAATATCGCCGACACGTTTGGTTTGACGCAGTACGTTACCGCCCCTACTCGCAATGACGCTTTGCTAGACTTCTCGTTTTGTAACGCACCAAATTTCGTAAGTAACGTAACTGTAATTCCAGGAATTAGTGACCATCTTGCTGTTGTTGCTTGTATCCGAAGGAAAAAAGTGTGTGCGTAGTTACCTACGAGTAGACGGATCTACTTTTACGAGAAGGGAGACTACGATGCTATTTCTGAAAAACTTCGTAATTCGTTCCCTGTTTTCGAGTGCCTTTTTGAGGAGGGTAATGTGCATAATATGTGGGACAAATTTAAGAGTATATTATCTGAGTTAACAAATACACATATCCCAAGTGTTGATTCTTCACAGTTAAAGCACAAACAACCATGGGTAACAGCACATATATTAAAACTTCTCAACAAAAGGAAGAGGGCGTTTCGCGCATTCAAGAAAAGCAAATCAGTAACTCACTTTGAAAAACTGAAGTCGATTACCCACGAACATAAACTCAGGACAGAAAAAGCCAAAGATGATTACTTCACTGAGCTGAGCAACAAAATGAAATCAAATCCTAAAATGTTTTGGACGTACTTAAAACAGCGTGGCTCAGATTCCCTTGGAATACAGGAGTTAAATTATAATGGCAAGTTAATTACGGATGACGGGGATAAAGCTGCATGCCTAAACAACTTTTTCTACTCGGTATTCTTACCCAAACACGGCTGTGATTGTCAACCAACTATTATGAGCATTGCGCCTATGCTTCCGGTTGAGCTTAGTGTTAACGGAATTGAAAAATTATTGAAGAACGTAGATGAGAGTAAATCTAGTGGTCCAGAAGGAATTTCTCCGCGTGTACTCAAGCGTTGTGGGGGGCCAATTTCTGTGTAACTTTTTGCAATTTTTTAAAAATCTTTAGCGACAGGTATCCTACCACATGACTGGAAAATTGCACACGTGGTACCGATACATAAAGGTGGTTCCAAAAAAAAGACGTTGGTGACTACAGACCAATATCGCTTACATCTTTCCATGTAAAATACTCGAACATATTTTATACAAAGAAGTAATAAATCATTTAAACAAGCATAAGGTTCTAATCAACGAGCAGCACGGATTTCGCAGAGGGCTGTCTTGCACAACAAATTGGTAGAATTTTATCACGATGCAATATCGGGCGTAGATACTGTAGGACAGGTTGACGGTGTGTTCCTGGATTTTCGGAAAGCCTTCGATACGGTGTCACATTCACTCTTACTGTTTAAACTTGCCACCCTGAACATTGATAATACTGTTTTAAAATGGATCGAAAGCTATCTTTCTCAAAGAAGACAAACAGTAGTATTAAATGGAAAATGCTCCGAATATGCAGATGTTACGTCAGGGGTCCCACAGGGCTCCGTTTTGGGTCCGCTATTGTTTCTAATTTATGTTAATGATATCTCTGCAGGAATTTCATCTTCTATACAGTTGTTTGCGGATGACTGTGTTGTGTACAGAAAAATTTTCGATCCCAATTATGCATCAGAACTTCAGAAAGACTTATCACTCATTCATAGCTGGTGCACCAAATGGAAAATGAATTTGAATATAACAAAATGTGTACATATCTCATTTACTAAAAAGATGAAACCATTTCAGTCACGGTACCACCTGAACAATGTACAGTTAAAAGAAGATAGTGCATATAAGTATCTAGGTGTGCTGCTATCATCTGAATGTTCAGCCCCGCCACGGTGGTCTAGTGGCTAAGGTACTCGGCTGCAGATCCGAGGGTCGCGGGATCGAATCCCGGCCGCGGCGGCTGCATTTCGATGGAGGCGAAACGTTGAGGCTCGTGTGCTGTGCGATGTCAGCGCACGTTAAAGAACCCCAGGTGGTCGAAATTTCCGGAGCCCTCCACTACGGCGTCTCTCATAATCAGAGCTGGTTTTGGGACGTTAAACCCCACAAATCAATCAAATCTGAATGTTCATTGAGGCCTCAGGTGGACACTCTCATAGCGAAAGCTGGTAAGGCTTTAAAGCTTATTCAAAGAAATCTGCGATGTTCACATGTGAATTTAAAACGCATGGCATACACTACTTGTATCAGACCTATCTTGGAATACGGGTGTGTCGTGTGGGACCCCGCCGAAGTAACCTTCATTGCTGCTCTTGAGCAAATTTAAAATCGCGCGGCCACATTCGCATTGGGACGGTACGGAAGGAGGGAGACCTGCACTACCATGAAGGCTGAACTAGGATGGGAGTGTCTTTCTGACGGACGCCATAAGCAGAAATTGAAGTTTCTTTATTTGATTTACAAAAAGAAAACTGATTTAACCGAGAAACTTACCTACACAAACCTCATTACATATCACAACGTTTTGATCATAGTTGTAAAATCCTGGAATACCCAGCTAAAACGAACATGTATGCCGATTCATTTTTTTTCCCCAAACAATTGAACAGTGCAATAAGCTAACTGAAAAGCAAGTACATAGTGCGAACGAAGATGTATTTTATTCAATGCTATAATCCCGCTTTGTAGCCTGAACGAAGATGTATTTATGAGTGAACAAAATTGTATTATGTGTGTGAACAAAGCTGTATTTCAGTTATTGATGTATGTACAAGTTGTATTATGTGAGCGAACGAAGATGTACGTCATTTATTGATGTAACCCCGCCGCTATAACGCCTTCGGGCGCTGCGGGGTATCTCATGAATGTAGAATAAAAAATTATTTTTGTCCCAGATAAGTCCGACCGCAACCAAATTTTGTGTATGGCTACCTGGGAAAATGGGATGGTCACTTAAATAAGCATCTTTATTAATGGAAGAGTAGTTCGTAGGAGTCTATGCTTTGCTTCATTTGCTGGTTATGAAAATGATTGTCAAGCACTTCAGACGAATTTATAAGTTGTAAACACCAAGAGACTAACATTGCCATGAAAGCGGCTGCAATGCGTCTGCGGTAGGATTTGCCGGAGAAAACGGAAGGAGGCAGCGTTTCTTTTCATAAATAAAAAGTGTTCGAGAGAACACCGAAAATGGAGGCCCCCGCACCTTTTCCTTACCGTAATGAAAGCAGGTATAAAGGAACGCCGCAGCTAGGTTTCGGAGAGAAAGAGTAACACGCAATGGCGAGGGGAAATGAAGACCACAAAACATAGCGGGCGCTGGCAAACGCCTGGACGCTCTTAATGACCAGAGAGTCAGCGACTTAACAGGACGCTGAGGAGACCGAGAACCAGCAGATACTGCCTTCGAAGCGACTGCCACACTACAGGCTCAAACCCAGCGCCTGGCCAATAACACAAAGCAAAGTAAAACCAAATACACGTTGCAGTATGTTCGTACGCTATGACCAAATATAAGATCCATCTTTCGTCAAAAGGCAGCCCAGCCCTCCCCTGTCGGGAGCCTTCTCTTTGGCCCCCCGCACATCGCCACCGTCATCTCCGCATTGGGTGCTACTGCGACGTGCCTCAGCCAGTGTGTGTGCGGCTGCTTGACTGTGCGGATCCGCGAGCAAGATCGAGCGAGGTGTATGAAGCTGCGAGCGTGCATTTTTCCTGCAAGTTTGCGTCGTATATATAGCCACTTTTGTGTTTTCAACGTACGCCTTCGACCGTTTTTCCAATCAGTGCGCATATTTTCGAACACTATCTACCACGAGCAACTCCATAGCCAGCTTTGTCTCGCGCGGTCCCGAATGATGGACAGCCGAGGCCTTTTCAAGCGTCAGCTAGTTAGTTAGTTAGTTATGTTGGTTTTTATGGCGCAAAAGCAGCAATGGTTATGATGCGCCAAACACTAGGTGATTTTTGATCAGATGGTAAGATGAGTGTAGAAACGAACTTTTGTTTACATTTTGTTTGAAAGACCTGTGGCCTCTAGAAACCGAAAAACGTTCGTTATGGGGATGGTTGTGTTTTCTGATAGTATTAACATTGGGTGTAGAGGTGTTTGCGTTTTGCAAAATTCATTAAAATAATCGTGTCTTCTTTTTTCGAAAACTCGACATGTTATTAAAATATGGTTGACAGTCAGAGGTTCCTTGCAATGTTCGCATTCTGGGTGCTCTTCTCCTCGCAGTAGAAAATTGTGAGTTAGGTGAGTGTGACCTATCCGAAGTCGACATAGTATCACTTCGATGAAACGCTTTTGATGACAGCATGATTTCCATTCTCGTAATGTAGGCTTAATAATTTGAAGCTTGTTATGCGTTTTAGACCGCCACTCTTCTTGCCATTTCGCCCTGAAGGCTTTCCGGCACCTGTTGAAACAATCTCTGAATGGTACCTTTATTTCTGCTACTTTATTATGAACTGCCGCTGCTGCTAACTTGTCTGCCCTTTCGTTTCCCTGGATGCCGACATGGCTCGGCACCCATACTAGCCGGATTGTTTTGCCATTTTTCTCAGCGGTTTCAAGTATGAGTAACATGTCTCCGAGAAACGGTTCGCTTCCTGACTTGATATGAAGGGCCTTTAACGTACTAAGGGAATCGGTGTATATAACTGCCTTCTGGTGGTTGCTAGGTAATATTTCTTGTATGGCAATAAACAGAGCATATACCTCTGCTGTAAAGACGGATACAATTTGCGGTAGTCTGATGCATGATTCTGAGTGTTTTGATACCACGGCGCTTCCTGTATGTTCCTGTGTTTTTGAACCGTCGGTGTAGTATTCAAAGTATTGGTTGTATTTTTCTTGTACCGCTAGGAACTCCTGGAAAATGAGCTCCCGTGGAGTTTCCTTTTTCTTTGAATGTGTCAGGGCAAAATCAGTGAACTGCGAGGAGTCCAACCATGGGGCCAGTTTTTGCGGCGTCCGAGCAATGTTGAGCGCCTCATTTGGTACCTTGTATTCCAGACATATTTCTTCGAAGCGCAGGAGAAGTGGTCTTATCGTGTGTGGTCTGTTGTTGTAATGTATTCTGGTACTGATATGAGAAACAATGGTGTGGCATATGTGACTTGGTTTCGATCGGATTCTTAATACATACGATACCGTAAGTAGTGCTCTTCTGTGTTCCAAGCAAGGCTCGTCGCTTTCCGCATACAAACTCTCGACGGGTGACGTTCTATACGCCCCAGTCGCCAAGCGCAATCCGTGATTATGTATTGGGTTAACACGTTTGAGATAAGATTTTCTTGCTGAGCCGTAAATGACGCTGCCGTAGTCAAGAATGCTGCGCACGATTGAGCGGTATATGCGTAAAAGGCAAGTTCGATCGGCGCCCCAGTGTTTCCACGATAGTACTTTTAGGATGTTAAGCGCCTTGTTTGCCTTCTTTTTTATGTTGGTCAAATGAGGGATGAAGCTTAGTTTGATGTCAAACATTAGGCCCAGGAACTGGTGTTCTTGTCTGAGCGGTAGTAAGCTATTGTTTATTTTAAGAACCGGATCCGGATGCAACCTACGCTTTTGGGAAAATAGTACGGTTACGGTTTTCTGAGTGGAAAAGCGAAAGCCATTTTGATCTGCCCATTTGATCAGTTTATTGATTGTGAGCTGGAGCTGCCTTTCACATGTGGATATACTTGAAGCCCCACATGCTATTTGAACGTCGTCTACATATAGTGAATGTATTATGGAAGGTGGGATATCTCTATTTATGGAATTCATTTTGACTACGAAGAGTGTGGTGCTTAATACACAACCCTGCGGCACACCATTCTCTTGGACAAAAACACGCGATAGTGCGGAGCCCAGCCGTACCTGAAAGTTTCGGTTTGATTGAAAGTCCGACAGGCAGTTAAGCATTCTGCCGCGTATTCCTAGATTTGCTAAGTCCCTCAGTATACCATATCTCCATGTGGTGTCGTAGGCTTTTTCCAGGTCAAAAAAGACTGCTAGGCAGTATTGTCTGTGTAAGAAAGCTTCACGTATGGTATGTTCAAGGCGAACAAGATGATCGATTGTTGAGTGTCCTTTCCTATACCCACACTGGTGATCGTCCAGTAAATTCTCTATTTCAAGGGTGTATGTTAGCCTAATGTTTATTATGCTTTCATATGATTTTGCCATGCAGCTTGTAAGTGCTATAGGTCTATAGCTTCCTGGTGACGTAGGTGGTTTTCCAGTTTTTAGAAATGGGACGACGATTGCCATTTTCCATTTGTTGGTCATTTTGCCACTTTCCCATATCATATTAAAGAAGTTTAATAAGGCTTGTAAGGCAGCCTGTGAAAGGTGCGCGAGCATTGTGTCATATATTCTGTCTGGACCGACTGCTGTCTTTTTCCCCGCCGAAAGCACGGTGTTAAATTCTTGTAGTGTTAAAGGTGTGTTATACGGTTTATCTAAACCTCCTGTTACTGGTAGTTTCTGTTTTTCGGCTGTCTGTTTGTACATCAGGGAAGATTGTGTGTAATTGGCTGAACTGCATATGGTATAAAAATGTTCGCCTAGAATATCTGCTTGCTCCTCTAGGGATGTCTGTGTACCTGGGTCTGTAAGTATAGGTATTGTGTATGGAGAGTAGTCTCCGTTGAATTTCCGAACCTGGTCCCACATTTTTTTGGATGTAGTTCAGCTATTGATTGTGGTTATGTATTTCTGCCAGGATGATTTTTCTGCATCTTTTCGGGTATATCTTGCTTTTGCTTTAGCTTGTTTGAAAGCGAGGAGGTTGTCGTACGTAGGGTACCTGCGGAAATTGCACCATGCTTTATTATGTAGCTTTTTGGCTATTGCGCACTCTCTGGTCCACCGTGGTTTCAGCTTTTTTCCCACTAGTCCTGTATACTGTGGAATAGCTTGCGCTGCCGCTGAGAGTATCCACGAGGTAAATTTGTCATTTATAGCATCTATGGTTAAATGTTCAGAGAACTCGTCCTGTAGATTAGCCTTCTCTGTAAACAGAGGCCAGTTAGCTTGGTACAGCTTCCAACGCTGCGGTCTAGAGCGTATGGTCGGATGTGGGGATGTTAGTTTTACAACGGCAGGTAGATGGTCACTGCCGTAAGGGTTGTTTATTATATCCCACTTAAAATCAAGAAACAATGAGCTAGAGCACAATGCCAAATCCAAACAGCTCATCGTTCCTGTGCTTGGAGAGCAGTATGTGGGTGCTCCTGTGTTTAAAAGGCATATATTGTTGGTTAGAATAAAATCTTCAACTACCTGCCCTCTACTGTCTGTCTTCACACTTCCCCATAGTGTGTTGTGTGCATTAAAATCTCCTACTATTAAAAAGGGTTTGGGTAGCTGTTCCACAACCTGTTCTAGATCTTTTACGGTAAAAGGTGTATGAGGTGGAATGTGTATGGAGCATACGGAAAAAGTTTTATGAGCTAAAGTGGTGACGCCAGTGGTTTCAATGGAACTGTTAACGATTACTTCTCTCACCGCTATACCGCTTTGGACAATGATAGCGACGCCGCCCGAAAGTCGGTTGCCTTGCGAGCGATCGCGGCGTATGACGGTGTAACCTTTTAATATTTTAGTGTTTTTCGGTCCTAAATTCGTTTCCTGTAAGCATAGAGCTACAGGAGAGAAGATGGTAAGGATGTCTTTAACGTCGCTTAAGTTGCGTGTCAAGCCTCTACAGTTCCAATGAATGATGTACGCCATTATCTAAGAGAATGCGTATGCGATCTATTACTTAGTGTTGCTTGTTCATGAGATAAAAAGCGACGATTCCTGTGTATTGTTTGATTACTTCTTTTTTTGTGGGGCCAAAGCTCCGTTCCGGCCCCCTTTTCCTCATTTGCAGGGAGGAATGACGGGCTGCCTAGTCGTCCTGCTAAGTGAAGCAGGATCTCCTAGGCTTTCGGTGTCCGATGGACACACGTCCATGGAATCAGCACCAACAGGGTGCTCGTCACTGCTGGTGCCCTGCGAGGATGCTGGCCTCCTCAGAGGAGGCCGGCTGCTCGGCGCCGTCGTTGAGGCCTGTTTTGCCTCAACACTAAGTTGGCTGACACCAACGCTGGTCGAGGCTTTCGTACCTCCCTGAGAAGAGGCACTTGGTGCCTCTTTTGCGCTCTTGTCGAGGGAACGGACTGCGGCCACTAGGTCCTGGAGTTCGACCTGCGTGCCTACAGATGCCGTCGGCGGTGCCTTCCCCCTCTGCACCGCTTGCGAGTATGTACCCTTCTGGGCGAACATAATGCGGTTGCGTGCTTCTTTGTACGGGATGTTTTCTTTTGTTTTGAGTGTGAGTATATCCTTTTTTCATTCTGGGCAGGCGCGTGAATACGCTGCATGGGGTCCCTTGCAGTTCACACAGTTCAATGTGTTAGTGCACTCTGCTTCATCATGTTCGCTCTGGCCACATTTTACGCAAGTTGGATTGCCACAGCACGACTGTGACCCGTGCCCAAATCTCTGGCACCGGAAGCACCTGCGAGGATTGGGGATGTAGGGCCTCACCCGAAGGTATAGATACGCTGCCTTAACTGCTGCAGGAAGAGACATGCCTGAGAAGGTTAGTATTACATTCTTTGTCCGGATTTCCTTGTTATCTCTACGGATGATGATTGCTCGTGCGGCAAGTACACCTCGATCCGCTAGAGCTTCCTCGATTTCGGCGTCAGTGCACTTGAGCAGTTCGTTGTCAGAGATTACTCCTCGCGTGTTATTGAGGGTTCGGTGCGCTGTTACAGAAACTTCGTGTTGTCCGATTTTCTTTAGTTGTTTAATTCTCTGACTTTGTTCCTTGTTTTCTACTTCTATTAGAAGATCTCCTGAGTTCATTTTCTTTGCACTGTAGTTGCTTCCAATGCATCCTTGGATGGCTTTGGCGATAGGGAATGGTGATATGTCTAGAATTTTTGTCTCGGTCAAAGAGGTTACTACAAAAAATTTTGTGTATTCATTCTCTCTAGTCAGAAATCGTTCACTTGCTTCGGTGCGGCCCCTTTTACGGGACCGATCATTGCGGGATGGAGGAGTTCTTTTTTCCATAGGAAATTGCGATTGTTCGGCAGCTATGCTGGCCACCCACCACGGAGTCCAACAAGGGAACGTATATAGACGCTAGCCATACATTGCTACTATAACCCTGTGGTCCTGACCAAGAGAGGTCATTCCCCCAGGGTTAACCCTCGCCGCCAGGAAAAAGGGAAGTAAACTGAAGAGAGGAGAAGACAGGAAAGATTAAAAGTGAGAGAGAAAGACGAAGATGTGGGAGGAGAGAGATAGGAAAAGGCGACTGCCGATTTCCCCTGGGTGGGTCAGCCCAGGGGTGCCGTCTACGTGAAGCCGGGGCCAAAGGGGTGTGTTGCCGCCGCTGGGGGGCCTTAAAGGTCCAATCACCCAGCATTGGCTCAACCCCCAGGATCCCCTTTTCCCCGGACACGGCTAAGCCACGCACGGCGACACGTGGGAGGGGGTCGCAACCCCCCCGTTGGCTCGGGTCCGTGGTGTCGCCACACACCAAACGCCTGCTTGCGCAGACGCCCCTGCGGGGTCAAGCGTCAGCGGTTGTCTGACGAAGAGTTATCCAACTACGCCCCTGAAGACTCTGGTGTGGCATGTGACAACGGTGTAGCATTTGACCAGAGTGATGCAAGCTTTCGGCACAGGGCAATAGCTGATGTCGTCGACTCCATGGAAAGAATACCGCCAACAGTGAGCTCCAGTGACGCAGCAGGCCGAGACGATTCCCTTTCTCGTTTCTTAGGATTGAAGTCCGGATTTCACAAGAACGATGCAAGCTTTCATCATCGGGCAGTAGGCGATGTCGTCGACTGCGTGGAAGGAACCAGCAAGCTGCAGTCACGCAGTTAACTGTGACGATTCCTTCTCTCCTTGCTTGGGATTCAAGTCCGGAGATAACAGGAATGAAATAACTAACTTGCCTCAAGAATATGACTTACGAGAGTTTCTAGGCAAAGATAAACTCACTGGCATTCCAGCACTGGTACGACCCTTGGCTTGCGTACTCAGCGACAGCAAAAGGCACCCTTTGTCGTTTTGCCGTCACTTTTCCTCAGCATGTTCACCGGGGTACTTAAGGTAGTTTTATCGTGCGCTTTCAGTAACTACAGAAAATTGTTCTAGGCGTACAGCGATCACGTAAAATCCCAATGGCACCAGGAGGCAATGACGGCCTCACAGAACTTTGTGGATGTGATGAAAGGCAAGCAGCTACCCGTTGTATATCAGCTGAACAGAACACTGTACGAACAAGTTAAAAGGAATCGTAAGAAACTATTTCCAATCGTTTCCGCTATTGGTCTTTTGCGCGACGCATTACTCGCCAATTCGCGGAAAGCAGTCCGATAGTGGAGTCTTCAATGATCTCCTTGACTTGACGGATAGAAGCTGGAGATACTCGACTTCTGGAGCACTTCGCTTCTTCTGCTGGCAATGTTAAGTACACTTCTGTCCAGGCGTCTAGAGTGAGATGATCACAAGCTGTGGCGACATCACAAGCTGGTCATCTCGCTCACAAGCTGTGGGCGAGATGATCACAAGCTGTGGCGGTTAGTTGCCGAAGCAACACAGCGTTTGGTTTTTCTGTTCTTTCTGACGAAACTGCAGATATTAAATGAAAAGAGCAGATGTCTATAGGCGTTCGCTTTTCTGACAAAGCGGGAGCCGAAGTGTGCGTTGGAGAGCAGTTTTTGGGATTTGTAGAGCGGCAGCAGTTAAACTCCGCTTGCATCCCTGGTGCAATCTTCAAGCTTTTGACGAATGGCGGGCTGATTATTTCGAACCTCGTTGGACAGGGTTACGATGGATGCTCTATAGTGGCTGGAAAAGAAGCTACAGTGAACTAAATAATTGAGAAATATTTCCACAAGGCACTATTTTTCCACTGCGCAAGTCACACAATAAATCTCGTCATTAACGATTTCAACGACGTTTCTGAATTCGAAACGGAATTTCGATAATCAAACAAACCATACACTTCTTCCGCTGGATCGTGCTCGAGACAAATTTGGTGCCCAACATTCCGATGCTGCGTGAGAAAAGATGGTCTGCAATATACGTCTATTAGGATCTTTTCTAAGTATTACGTGGCCATAGTCAAAGTACTCGAGCAGCTCGCGTCAGCGGAACTGTGCTCGAACGCTGCAACTAGACAACCAGCTCACAACCTCTACTGCACAACAACAAGCTCATCTTTCATCGTCTGGTTGCACATTTAGCGAAGTACAGCGCTTCGCTCGGACCAGTTACGAACGTTCTGCAAGGCTTATCCATGGACATCCATTCTATGCATGACCACATCATCGAGCTGCAACGTATTTTTAGCGGCCACTGGAAAAACGCTGTCTAGAAGTTCTCTGATATGAATGCATGAAGGGAGGCAGCCAATCACTTAAATGTGACATCTGTACCAAGAAAATTCTCTCGCCAGGCCCACGGAGACAACCACGGGATTCAGTCGCCGGAGGAATTCTACGGTGTGGCAATATATGTGGCGTACTTGGGCTCTGTCACTGCTTTTTTATCTCGCCGGTTTTCTAAAAGCAATGAAGGGAGTTTCATGCTTCTCCAGCTGCACCCATCAAAAATGAAGCACTTGAGCAGTGTTGAGTACGCTGCCCTCGGCGAAGAACTCCAACGCTTTTACGTCATCAATAACTTCAACGAAAAGGCCTTCTCTTTGCACGAGATGTAATGCAACAAAGCTGGGGACCCTTCAGAAGTAACACACTGCTAGCTTCTATATCAGGCAAAGACATTCTTCCACGCGGTTTGAAAAGGCATTGAGGTGGCTCTGTCTTTGCCAGTTACTACCTGTACTGTCGAACGCTCCTTCTGTACAATGAGGAGAGTGAAAACCTCGTTATGCTCAGCGATGACAACCGCAAGCTTGACGGCCTTTGTATGTTGAGTGCACCGAGAACATGTAATGAAGAACAGAAATGCTTTCACCCGTGTCATCACGCAATTGTCCCGGAAAAATCCGAGGAGTCTGCAGTTGCTGTTCAAGGAAGACTGACTGAGTGACCATAGTTGCTTGTTTGTGAACATAGTGGGCTGTGTGCTGCTGGTAATCAATTCCGGTGAGCCCAGAGCCCTCATGTCGCAAGAACGAGCACTCGTCCCCACGAAGTGATAGTATCGTTTTGGATTTTCGATTAACTTACATTGTTTGTTCGTCAATAAAGTCCAACATATCTGTCCATGCCACGCATTAATTTGCTGTCTGTAATTTTTACTTCATGTCTTTATTACTTATAAATAAATAAATCAGTAAATAAATTTACTCCGCAAATAGTGCCTTTTTGCTGCGAACACACCGCACCCCCCCCCCCCCTCCGTCGCCAAAAACCAACGGCCTCCCCCACCCTGCGAAAAAATTTTGCGGACGTTCTTGGCTGCTACGTGTGATCGACGACGCTCCTCGCACACCCGAGATTGCACTCATGCACTTGCCTACACGACCACGGTATGTGCAGCGGCGCCGTGCTCGCGCTTGATTTGCCCGGCACACTCGTGCACGCGCACTTCCTCAAACCCTGCGTTTCACCTCTACCGTATTTCTGCGCATAAGGAAAAAAGAATCCACGCATCTCCACGAAGTGTGACATGACGAGTGGGCGAAGCCCTGGCGATCCTTCGAAGTTACCATAAATCACCCGTGACATTGCCCACTCATGCATGTAAATGAGTGACAACACGTGTACATGTTTACACATGCGTTGTCATTTATGTTGCTGGTCTTTATGAGGTTCCTGCGCTCCCACGTCGTAGATCGTGCCGAGTTCTGGATTGCTTTTAGTTAACGCGCAGGCTGCGAATCCTTATGGTTCAACTACGCACAAGAGAAATCTCCGACCGGCAGGACAAGATCCACATTGCAGGACAAGATCCAGTGCCTATATATACGGGGTGGCCGGTGAACGGTTTTGCAGCGCGAACAGTTGGTTTTTTTCAATCAAGCAACTCGCTAGTAGACGCTGCCTGCGCCAGCGTTGGCTCGCAAGTGAGGAGTAGTGTTATGGTACTCGGCTGCCACCCAAAAAGAACGCGGGTTCGATCCCGTCCGTGGCGGTCGCATTTTACATGGAGGCGAAAATGCCAGAGGCCCGTGTACTGTGCGTTGTCAGTGCTGGTTAAAGAAACCGAGTTGGTCTAAATTTCCGTAGCCCTCCACTACGGCTTTTCTCTCCTTTCTCTTTCAGTCCCTCTCCCCTACCCCCGCCGGCGCTAAGCCGTACTGCCTATATGGACTGCGGAAATTAGCGTCCTTTCCTAACCGAACCACAATCATCATCACAGAAAGAGTGTTTCCATAGTCAACACGTGCCGTTCGCTCTCTTTCACGATAGCAGACGACACTCTCTAGGTGCGCTGCCTCTGGTATCGGACCACACATGCACACATACCGCCTGACTGCATAGCTTACAGGATGGACCCACATGCTAGGGGCACTGCAGCGCCCCAGCAGTCTCCACTCAAAAGCACAGCACGTGCTGCCTTGTCTTCATAACGAGGTGCATTCCATGACTGCCGTTGTCGAAGAGAGAGAGATCGCGCGCCGGGAGCTGGCGACACCGTAGCGCCCCTAGCGGTCTCCGCTCAAACCCAGAGCACGCGCGGGGAGGGAGCGCTGCTACCCCAGTGCCTCTAGCGGGCGTTCTATGTGCTAAGTCCCGCGGGGGGACAAGACTCGTCCCTAAGGAGCTTCGCCCCTAAAAGTGCTCGCTCCAGATGGCTGCTTACTTCTGCATGTCGCCATGAGTGAGCTCCACTCTTCTGTCAAGGCCGGCCGTCGCGCGTGGCCCATCGGCACCACGTCAGTCTCTCGCTGACAACAGGCACAGCTCGCTCCTTCACGTGCCCACTGCCTAAAAGCTCCCAGCAAAACAGCAGCTCGCGATGGAACGAACAAGCCGGGTCGGATCGCCTAGAGGGAAAATAGAAGCTAAGCGAGACTACTGGGCCTCCATAATTTGGCGGTGATCTCGGAGGACAGAACACAGATCATCGTGGACTCCGGAGCCACTTGGGCACCGACCGTGCGTGCCGTACGTTTCTTGCACTGTGCCGAACTATCTGCTGTCGCGGAAATCGCTATACAATATTTCGTCCATCTTTCATTCCACACTTGTTTCTACAATAGTTGCGCGTGTCAGGTGATTGGGCAGAGGCGTCACGATATCTTGCCCGAACACGTGAGGAGGAGCTCATTGCAATACACATATATTCTGTCGTGAAGTCAGGCTACAATAGGAACCAAAACCAGGTTTTAAAGACATGCTCTAAATATTTTTTCATGGCGCTCTCAGGCTTAAGAGTATATTTCCTGGGCCCGGCAGGGCCCACTTTCTTATTTGGCTTAAAAAACGCCAGCAGTTCCGCGACGGATTTGAAACAGTGCACCTTAGCTTTCCATCTCGGTGTGTTTACCACGGAGATGTTCTACGTCGGGGTCCATCAAGAAATGAGTGACGTACTTCCAGAAGTGGCTCTCTCAAAAAAGCGAATGCACATTGAAAAGGAACAGGTACCACCCTCTGGGAGTGGAACCCACATTTACCCGGGATGCAACGATGGAAGCTACAAGCTCTACCGATACACCGCCGAGATATTGGAAGTGTAGGGAAGAGGCGGGCCTTATATCTTCATTACAGTGCTTTACAAGCTACATCTAACTGGCGTCCGGTTAAGACAAATGTGCTTAGAAAGCAAAATTACTCGTGCAATAATGTCGCCTCCCTTCCACTGCAGTCTTGGTTCGGTCTCGGCTCCTTGCCATGGTACCGCGATCTAGGAACAATAGAGCGAAGGAGATTGTGGTGCCAATGTGCGCCGGCAGTCAGAACTTCCGTACCATTGGACCCTCGTCGCCGGGGAAGGTGTGGCACGTTCGTGGGGCAACATACAAACGTGGCTGTTACAAAATTTGTCTTGTGTGGTGACATGTTGCCACGTGCACTGCTTTAGGAACGCAAAGACTGCCATCGACAAGCAAAATGGTGTGGCTTTCACTGCAGTAGGCTGTTCACAAAGCGAGCGACGAACGGCTGGCAAACCGTTCCGTTTCGCTTACAAGGTGTCACCGCTTGCGGAGTCTCCTTGTTTATGGCAGGTTTGCGCGAGGCTCTCGCACGTGCCATTCATAGTCTCCATAACAATGTTCATCGTTCGAGAGCTTTCGCTTGTGTGCAACTGTCGAGGATCCCTGTGCCGTGTCGAGGGGCCGCTGACGTCTGCATGAAACGTGTTCACATGTCCAGAGTACCGAATCCGTCTCTGCTGCTCGATTCGGCAGATTGCCACTTATGCATCTCACAGCTTCGCACTTTCGTGTTATACCGATTACTATGACAGATGGATCAACCGCATTTAATATAACAAACTACATGGACAGCTTCGACGGGTTTTCGCCGTCGCCGTTGCGATCACAGCCATCTTCTGTATAAAGTCCAAATCGATAATAAACGCCCGCGCATAATACCTTCGACAAGTAGGTAAAAGCACGCGAGCGCAGGGACGAACGCAGCTGAAGCAGAGATAAAATGAGCGCACTCCGAGCGCGTATGCGAAAACATCACCCCGCTCGGGAGGCCTGCGTTGAAGCTGAGGGGAAATGCTTCGCCCGTCTTTATCGAGCATCAAAAGACGTGATGGGTTGGGGGAGAGCTGTAACTCGAGCAGCACCTTTGGACTTCGAGAGGTAGCCACTGCTGGCGCGCGCTATCTCGGTAGCCATCTGATGTAAAGCATACTGCGCATCAATGCTTTGATCGCGTGCTCCGTTCCAGGCGCATCGCATATTCTCCTCAGGTGAGACAGCTAGAGGTGATGGGTACGCCACATGGCAGGAACCACCAATAGCAGGAACCACCATTGGCTATAGAAGTCCCTCGGAGAAGCCGTCGCCTGCTTGGTCTGCCACCTGAGCCTGACATCGTGACATCAAGAACCATTTCCACCACTACGACCAACAAACCAGAAGAGGCTCCAGCCGTCCCAACCAATCGTATCCCTTTGATTTGCAATGCACCCCAGAGACCACGATCTTTCCATGGTCCCGATCTTTCCACGATCTTTCCACCACGATCTTTCCACACATTTGAACATGTCGGAAATTGGCTAGTTGAGTTCGAACGAGTAGCAGCCTTCAACAACTGGGGCGAGGTCAGAAAGATAGGTTATGTCTATTTTGCCCTGAAGTATCCTGCACGCAATTGGTTCGTCAACCAAGAGTCACCCTTAACGACCTAGCTGGAATCCCTGGGACAGGTTGGTCGCACTTACTCCAGTGCCCAACGGAACGAGCAAGCCGAGCAAGCTCTCGCATCTCGGATCCAGTAGCCAAACGAAAGCGTAGCGATGTTCGTTGAAGCAATGTCTCGGCTGTCCCGGCGCGCCGATCGTGCCATGTCCGAGGAGAGAAAGGTACGGCTGCTTATTCGTGGGGTGAAAGAACAGCTATTTGGCGGCCTCGTTCGCAATCCCCCTGATACGGTGACGGAGTTCATTCGCGAAGCCACAACCATGGAACAAATGCTTAGACAGCGCTCGTCCCAATATGAGCACCTAATTTGCATAGCCACCATGGCTTAAAACGAAACTGAAAACCTCACACCTCGTATGGTACGTTGTAAAGGAAGAGATGCAAAAGCTGGAAGCTGTGCGTCCCTAGCTAAATACAACGGCAATTGCTGATGCTGTCCGTGAGGAGATACGCCAGGTAGTAAAACCTGTAACGTCGTATCGACTCGAGCCCCATTTTCTCACCTACGCCGAAGCTACGCGCATGCCAGCGAGCCCTCCTAACCATTTTTCGCCTTCGATGGCACAGACGACGCACCAATATTTTCGACCGCTGTTGCACCGTTCGTGAAGACATACACACGCAGCATGACGAAGGCAAGCGTGTGCCGTACAGCTATAACCGTCCGCTATGTTATCACGGCGGGTAGGCTGGCCATCAATCAGTATATACAGCGAATATCGGTACCGCAGAGTGGGTGCCCGCGGCTTCCACCCGGATGCTCGCCGTCCTCGCTACGGGCAGCGCCCCCAGGAAATCGAGCAGTATATTGCAGGACGGCACCCCATCAGGTTCCACAGCAAACACTCTCGATCGCCGTGATCCAGGCGTTTGGTGTCACCCAACCGCAACACAAACCCCTTCGCTTCGGCTGGCGTTAGCGGCTCCAGCCCACCTCGCGAAAAGTGAAAACAGCGGCCTGCCGGGGTGAGACCGCTATACGTCGAACTGTGAAATTTCCTCCCTCGACGCCACGCGTGGTCCCCGAGACACCTGCCAACTACTGACAGATTTCTCGCTGGCTTCCAAAATTTCTGCCGACATTGTTGTTTTTGTTGATGGTCATTAAGTAACTGTCCTCGCACACAACGCTGCCGATTACTTGGTTCTAAGCGGCACGCTTGAAGTAGACTGCACAAAGTTACGACTACTCGTAAAGGTCCCCAGTTGCGCATAGCCGACGGTCACTTCGTCACACCAACGGGATGATGCACCGCCAGCATTGCGGTCCGAGACTCTGGCTTCATCAGCTCTTTCGTGGTACTTCACGACAGTGCAAGAGAAATAATTTTGGGTATGGATATTCTTCGGGAACACGAAGCCGTAGTAAACCTGCGAGACCTATTGCTAATCTTCTCTAACCACGGTAGTGGTTCACGGGATAAACGTCACCGGATAAGCGAATTCCATTAAGCGTCACTGACAGCTCAGTTACAGTGCCGCCCGGAAGCAGCATGTTAGGGCAAACGCGATCAAACTGTTACTGGAATCGCTGAAGAAAACGTCTTCGTCTTATCGGGTCGTCGACTTTGCGTCGCGAGAGGTGTCGTTGAGCTCCACCGAAAGCGGGCTGCGGTCATTTTAACGTATTTCAGCGGATAATTCCACCATTTGATTCAACGCAGTACTATCGCCCACTTCGAACATCTCGATGTATCCCTGACCTGTACGTCCTTAGCCGAATTATCGCCGAGTGCTACTGCTATACGCAAACCATCACTGACGTTAACGTGAGCCCTAAGCTGCTGCCAGCACAAAAGGAGTGTCTCCTCAGCCTTCCTGCATTCGTTCAGTAATTTCTTTGCTTTAACTTCTCGAGTGAGACAGACGCCCCTCACCGAACATCGCACTATCACTGACCCCAGCGTCAGGCCTGTATTCCAACGTGCCTATCGCATTTCGCAGAGAGAACAAATTGCAGTTAAGTGAAACAAATGCACGAAGACGACGTTATCCAAACACCTATCAGCCCATGGGCATCGCCGGTCGTCTTGGTCAAAAACAAACACGGCACCCTACGATTTTTCGTTGATTACCATAAGCTTAACAACGTCACCAACAAAGACGTTCATCCGCTGCCCCGCACTGAAAACTATTTAGTCGTCTTGGATATGCCCGTTGCTTTTCATCCATGTACTTGCGCAGTGGTTGCTGGCAGATCGAACTGGACGAGCGCGACCGAGAAAAAACATTTATTAAACCTGACGGCCTGTATGAAATCAAGGACCTTCCCTTCGGCTTATGTGCTGCGCCCGCCACTTTTAGTGTCCAGTTTCAGTTTCAGTATCCGGACTTAAGTGGCAAATAGGTCTCGTGTATTTATAAGATGCAGTCGTCTTCTCCTTGACGTTCGAAGAACACTTCGTGCGACTACAGACCGTCCACCAAGAGAGGTGCCACTTCGCCTATGACGAGCTGAAATTTCTTAGCAAAACGTTTTCTTGGGCTAGTTGGTTCATGACTTCTATAAAAATGTGAAAAAATGTTCCAGAAGCCAGGGGAATTCATATTCAAACGTATAGCTTCACTGGCTTTACTCAACAATAAAACAATAACAAAGCATAGACGTTTCGCCACCTATGCGGGTGGCATCGTCAGTACACAAATGACGTCCCATGAAAGAGTACATCAACTTATATCTTGCCGTAAACATCCGGCAAAGGACCACGATTACTGTTGCATGCATTTTGATTATGACGGATGAACCATGATTCGATGAATTTCCTTGGGCCCCATCGTTGTTCACGTGCCAGCGTCGTCACATTATCTAAATCGAACACGTGTCCTTTCGTCAGGCAGTGGTCGACTAATTCCGTCTTGGCACGTGTTGAATGTGTGGCTTTGGTGACGTCCCTGGCGTGTTCCTTGATGCGAGTACGGCGTCGTCGCCCGGTCTCACCGATGTAGCAGGCATCACAGTCCGTACAGTTAACTTTGTACACAACTCCGCTTTGTTCGTCGGAGGGGGTGCGGTCCTTTGGTTTTGGGAACACGTTAGCCAGTGTGCGCATGGGTCTAAACACAGTCCTAACGCCCAAAGGTCGCAAGGCCTTTGGGCGTTAGGCCTTGCGACCTTTGGGCGTTAATGTAGCGCAAAGGAACACACGGATAGACAAAGAGCCTCTGGCACGCACGCGTTTTCAATGGACGTTGAAGAACTTTTTTATTCCATTCCTCACGCAGGCTTGTGTTGTGCAGTGCAAGACTTAATCAACGAAAACGGTGAAGTCACGTTTCGGAATGCCACGGGGGTAAGCTGCGATAACTTTATCACCTTGCTCAAGTTTTACCTAGACTCAACGGCCATATGCTTTAATGAACAGTACTATGTACAGAAATCGGGCATATGCATAGGGTCGTCCGTAGCACCTGTGTTATGCGACATCTTTCTATCAGCTGTCGACAAGCGCTTGGCCCCAGAACTACAGAAATTTCACGTCACAAAGACCTATAGATATGTGGATGACTACCTGGTCATCTTAAATTGCGTAGGCAGAGCTGTTCCAGATTCAGTCATTTCAGATATACAGAAGTCATTTGACACTGCAGGTGAAGGGCTTCGGTTCACTAGGGAAATGGCAGATGGCAACAGCATTCAGTTCCTGGATTTAAAACTGCACTTCACGAGCAAGCACATTTGTTGGATGTATAATCCTAGAACAAAGAAAGGTCTGTTGCCCTACGACAGCGCCCACTCGAAACTGGTTAAGAGAGGTATCGCCATGACTTGCCTGAAAGCGTCTCTTGATAAGTCCTGCAAACACCAAATGCAAGCTAGTTTTCAACAGCAAATTGACCGCCTCCACGCTTCTAAATTCCCTGCCTTATTGGTCTCTAGTGTGTGCGAGTCCCTACTAAAGAAGCTGAAAGGTATCGGAAGCAAGGAGTCCAATG
Organism: Hyalomma asiaticum; assembly: GCA_013339685.2. Lineage (NCBI taxonomy): Eukaryota > Metazoa > Arthropoda > Arachnida > Ixodida > Ixodidae > Hyalomma > Hyalomma asiaticum. The sequence continues at coordinate 14,572,174 of CM023482.1, forward strand.
AGCGTGAGAGGCAACCCACGGTAGCAATACCGTACGTACACCGTATCTCGCACAATTTGAAGAAGGTACTCTCAAAATACAATGTCAATGTTGTGTTCACTGCTCCATGCAAACTTTCAAAGGTATGCCCCATGACTTCAAAAAGAAAGAGCAAGAATTGTGATAAGAAACACGACACTACTTTCACCGAATGTGAAACAAAAGCCGTTTATCAAATCCCGCTCAGCTGCGATAAAGTTTACATAGGGCAAACAGGCCGGTGTTTCAATGATAGGGCCAGAATGAATGAAACCACGTTTATTCCACATAGTAATGCGCCGAAGGCGCTGCGGTGGAAAGGGAGAGGATAGTATAGGAAGGAAGGGGTAGAGCTGCCTCCGCTTTATTAACGGACATTCTGGAGGCAGCTAGGTGGGGGCCGCTTGAATCTTGTGGATGTCGCGGAGCCGATCGCCGACCGGTGGTGCCGCCGGGTCCTGGAGGAACATGAGGAGTGCTCGCCAGAACTCGATGGCTCGATCCGGAGGCGTGGGATCCGGACAGGCCCATGTCCGGAGAGAAGAAGGCCAGGGTCCCCGGTTTATGGTGGCCAGGGCACGAAGCCTAGCTGGGATGTAGAGGGGGCACTCCCAACACAGGTGGTTGAGATCAGCACGGCAGTTGCACGTGGAGCAGAAACCACTTACGGGTGATGGTGTGCCACCCCTGTGAAAGCGGTTAAGCAAGAAAGGAGTAAGGAGTGTTCCTGTCTGAATTCTCCGAAGCAGGACAGACTCTCGCCGTGTGAATACCTTTGAGGGAATCGACGGTATTGAGAGTGGATTTCCCACTGCTATGAGGTAAGCGGCACGACGTTGTTTGGCTATATGCTTGTCGGCCATCGGATCTGCTAGCTCGGCTGGGGTAGCGAGAAGAGGAAAATGAGTATCAGAGGCTCTGGCTAGCGCGGTGGAGAGATGAGCGCGCGCTAATCTGTGAGCCTTCTCGTTTCCGGGAATACCGCAGTGTGCGGGGACCCAGAGGATGGTAACATCGTGACCGCAATCGCGGAGCAGGCGCGCCTGGTGCCGGATCTTCTGCAGTACAGGATCTGTGTAATGAACGTTAGTACATGATCGATAGGCAGCCTGAGAATCAGTGTACACACGATGGTGAATTCGGTCAGTTTCAGATGCAGTTTCGAGGGCCCACTCCAAATAGTCTAGGATGGCCACTAGCTCGGCTCGGGTGCTGTACACTGCTTCTGTTGATACATGATAGTGCCGGTTCTGATTTCCATTTGTCTGGTCGTACCAGGCAGTGGCATAACATGTGTTACTGGTACCGTCTGTAGGAAGCGCAGCGTCCGTGTATATAACGTGTTCACTCAATGGGAGGGAACTCGTAGCCTTAGCATGCCTCTTGGCGTAGGTAAGGCGCCGCACTCGCTGAGTCGGGTCCATATTGCGTGGCAGTGGCTTGCCATCGGTGAGTACCCTGATTTCCCATGGCGACGTTTTGGTGGGCAAAATAGGAAGTTTGTGGATGTCATACCCGAGGAGCATGAGCGTGTATCGCCCGGCATTTGTTGCGCGAAGTCTCGTCTCCTGTGTTTGTATGTGCACGTCGACGAGCTCGGACAGGTTGTTGAGCTTGCTACAGCTCTTGAGCGCATCGAGGCGTGTGTATCTTGGAAGTCCGGTAACAATGCGTTTGGCCTCATTAAGTAGCCGGTCGAGCGCGAGCATTTGCGTACGGTTGACCGGATGATATGGCAGTCCATACATGATACGAGAGACGAGAAAAGCTTGAGCAAACTGCCGCATTTCACGTTCGTTTACTCCACGAGTGCGGTTAGAAATTCTGCGTAAAGCGTGCAGGATTTGTTTGCTGGTCTTCGAAACTCGTTGGAACCAAGTGTTCGCTGTGCAGTTCTCATCGAGGTGCATACCGAGTATTCGGATAGTAGATTTCCTTGTTATGGGTCGATTACCGATGTAAAGTTTAAAAGACCGCTTTTCTGCCTGTTTGGCAGAGGTGGATCGGCCACCATGAATGACGACGAACTCTGTTTTATCTGGGGCAGTGTGTAAACCTGTTTCCGTTGCGTAGTCGTGAATGATGTTCAGGGCTCTTTGCAAGACATCCTCCTGCTCACCGATGGATCCTTGATGTGTCCATACGGTGACATCGTCGGCATACACCGCGTGTTTTAGGCCCGGTACGTCGGCAAGGCGTCTTGGTAGCTGGTACATAGCTATATTAAACAGGGTGGGTGAGATCACCGAGCCTTGGGGAACACCTACGTGGTTGATCCGTATGGCACTGGCGTCTTGGCCAATTTCGACTTGGTAGCTTCGCCCTTCTAGGAAACCCGCTATGAAGTTGTACATTTTTCCTCTAAGGCCAAGGGCACGTGCTTTGTTCATGATGGTACTGTGTGGGACGCCATCAAATGCCTTGCGTATGTCCACTCCGACAACAGCTCGTGGGTGCACCGAATTGGAGTCGAGGACATCTTCTTTAAGGCGGAGGAGTACATCTTGAGTTGATAGCCCTGGGCGGAATCCGTACATTGTGGGGGCCAAAAGGTCACGATCTTCAAGGTACCAAATCAAGCGTGTGTTGACCATGCTCTCCATCACTTTACAGACGCACGAGGTTAATGAGATCGGACGGAGGTTGGATAAGGTATGCGGTGGTTTACCAGGCTTCGGAATGGGCTTGACCACCGAAAACTTCCACGTGGAGGGCAGAATCCCGGTATCCCAGACTCGGTTAAACTCTTCTAGAAGAGCATTTTTGTGCTCAAGGGGCATATTGCGTAGATGAGCAACGCACACCCCATCGGCTCCTGGGGTACTACGTGCGTTAGCATTCTGCAAGGCGTGTTCCAGCTCGAGCATGGTGAAGGGACTATTAAGTGGCTCGCTGTCTTCAGAACTTGCATCCTTCTGGTACGTGGTGTCCGTGGGGTGAGACGTCTGCGGGAAAAACACTTGAGCGGCCTGTTCGGCGAGCTCCTGAGCGCTGATGCCTTCCCGGAGGGCCACACGAGCCGCGCCATTGTACGTCTTGCGCTGGCCGAGGAGAGAGCGCAGAATGGCCCAAACCTTTGATGTGTGGGTCTGCCCATTGATGGATTCACATATTCCCATCCAACGGTCTGACGCGAGCGCCGTCGTATATTCTTCAATAGAACGCTGTATCTTGCGCAACCGTGCTTTGTGGTGTGCAGCGTGGCCAGACCGCCTGTACTGGGCGAGAATCCGTATCCTTCTATTCCATAAGGTGAGCAGATGTCTGTCAGGTTCTGGATGGTCAAGAGGAACCCTTAGGTTCTTCGTGGCTTTCCGCTTTGCTGCGCATAGCTGTGATACCAGTTGGTCAATGTTCTTGGCTGGAGGTTGCTGCTGTAGTAACTCGCGGTATTTGTCCCAGTGTGTGATGTGACTTCGCCGTGTAGTGGCGTTTGACTTCATCTTCGCATTGGCATGGCCTGTGCGAAAACGTATGATTATCGGAAAGTGGTCGCTTCCCATGCAATCGTCTAGCACCTCCCATTGAAATAGCTGTGGACGGGTGCTCCAGGTAAGATCTGGTGACGTGTCTGCTTGGTGAACTGTCTGTCCCAGCCTCGTGTGTGTTTGGGGCGTATTGAGAAGTGTCAACCCGTACTCCGAGGCATCTTGCATGATGCGCCTGCCACGCGGGCTGCATTTTTTGTATCCCCAGGCGACGTGCTGGGAGTTGAAGTCCCCGCACAACAGTACGGTGTCTTGTGGATAGAGCTTCTTAAAGTGGGAGACGAAGCTGAGATCGACCGACGCCTTATTGGCTTTATTCCTTGTGTTTTCGGGAACCACGTAGATGCAGAAGACGAGGATTGTACGCTGTGATGAGACTTCCAACCGGCAACCGACAACGCTAAGGGTGGTGCTGCACCACGGTTGCGTATCTAATTGCACGTGTGTAGTTCCTCGTCTTACGTACAATGCTGTCTTCGTGGGTGCAGCTAGGTCTTCTGACGGGGCGTAGCCGTCATAGCCCATTATTTTCAGCACAGGGCCGTTGACTTCTTGAAGGGCAATGGCCAATGGACTGGTGTCTTGCTTGCTGGCGAACCGCGTGGTCATTTCAGCCCTCTTGCCACGAAACGAACGGCAGTTCCATTGCAGGACAGTTGCCCATGGCGATGATATTGCAAAGCTAGCCATGGTGAGGCTTTTTTGAGTGAGGAGCAATGGAGTTTGACGCTGCCGAAGGCGTACTCATCCCCTGTGCTCCTGCGGTTGTCGGCGAAGTTGTGCCAAGAGGAAGCATGCCGGAAAGCATGATACGCTCCATGATGGTGTGGACGCATTTTTCAATGGCCCGGCTAGTAAGCTGTTCAACTTTTTCATAGATGGACTTTTCTATTTCCGCCATACGGTTTTCAAGACGCCGCTCGAGATCTTGGAGTGACGTTGGGGCGGGAAGGTGTTGATGGTCGTTCAGAGGCGGAAGCCCCGTTGACTGAGCTGCGTCCTTTCGAGGATGCTTCGCCCCTCCACCCGAGGCAGGCTGCGGCGCAGAGGACGCGAGTGTTGAGCATGAAGGATGCGGAACGCCATTGCTACAACCATGTGTTAGGTGTGCGTTCGTTTGTTTGGCTACATCCGCGAAGGTGATTCTATTGCTGTCTTCTGACTGCGCAGCTGAAGGTGCCGGTGGCCCGGTGTAGAAACTCTGGCGTGTTGGCTTGATGATTGGCCTAGAAAAACCTCGTTCTGTTTCGGCATTGCGGTGCTGATGCCCCTGCACCTGCCTTTTCTTGCGTTGCCTTTTAGCAGCCGGATTGCGTTTTTGTTCGATTTTCTTGTTTACTTGTCTTCTTTTTGGACAGTGTGTAGCTGTGGCCAAGTGAGAACCACCACAGCTGCGGCACTTCGGTTCTGCGTTCGGGCATTGTGTGCCCTCTTCGTGCTGCCGCAAACCGCATGTAGGGCATCTTGCTGCCGAAGTATTAGAACATTGCTCCTTGTGATGCCCAATCTTGTGGCAGATGTCGCAAACGGCCACTCGTACACGGTACGGAAAAACACGGATGGTAAATGACCGCAGGCCGACCTTATAGGGTAAGCTGTTACCTCCAAATGTGACCATGGCGGTGCCTTTGTCACCAAGTGGGCGTGCCTGCAGGATTTTGCACTTGCGGCAGTGCAATGAGTTCATTAGTTCCTCGGAAGTCATGTCTCCGGCGTTTCGAATAATGCCTCTGATTTGATTCTGACTAACCGCTTCATATGCTTGAAAGGGCACGTCCTTTCCGCTGATCGGCAGAGATGCTATCGCGAGAAGGGCGTTGCGCACCTCGGGTTCAGCGGCGTCGACAGCGAGCTGGTTGCTATGGCCTAAATAGCGAACCGTGAACTCCGGCAGTGGGTCTTCCTCGGAGAGATTGAGATGAGCCGAAATGTGGCGCGTTATGACTCGGTCTAATCGTATGAACAGCTCATCCATGATGCGGCACGGCTGCTTAGGCCGAAGGATGACGGTGTGCTGATATTTGCGTGGGGAGCCTGAGCTCGGCGTCGGTGCGACCGTTGCACGGTTTTGCTGTTTACGTCGATAACTGACTGGTATCCAACCGTCTTCTTCGTCCTGCTGACGAACGGAAGCGGGGAGCATTTGACGTGGGCGTCTCGCGTGGGAAGAATCCCTAGGCATGCTAGTGTACTGTCGTTCGGGCGTCGGCAAGAGCGAGCCTCGCGCGCGTTTTTCTCCATACGGTGCGGTAGAGATAATGCGAGCTTGATTAGAAGCATTGTCAGACTTGCCTTCAATGTGATTCTGTTCCTCGAGCTCCCGGAGTGGGGCGAATGGGTTCGTGTCCGGCAGCAGCAGCAGCCTTGAAGGTGTGGCAACGGCGGCCGAGTTCCTCGTTGAAGTCAGCGGCGTGACCGAGGCAGTCAGGTTGTCTGGATCATGTACGTCCATATCTTCGGGTAGTGGCACTTCGGTTGGGAGCGCGGGGGGCTTCGGAGTGGCCATGAAAGCACGGAAGTTTGACGTGGCTAATACTAGCAGCAATGGCCGCCGGCGGCAAGCCGGGCGGCGGTGCCGCCGACGAGCTCAGAAAACAGCGTCCCAGATAGCAGCCCCTGCAAACGGGAGATAACGTGCAGACGAGCAGCGAGCGCAGCAGCAGCTGCGCCGATGGCTTGACAGCGAAGCGCGGGCCAAGTAGTCGATATCGACGGAGCGCGCTCGAAACGCGTCCGCTCACATCGGACGTTGGCGAGCGAATCATGATAGGGCCAGAGAGCATGCGTTGAATGTTAAGAACAACTCTGGAGGACACCTGGCCGAGCACTGCAAAAGATGCGGGTGCACACCCGAGTTTGCGCGCACTAGATTCGTAAAGAGGCGGGCACCAGAGAGGACGGAAAGAGAGATAGTTGAAGCTTACTACATTTTAAAGGCCGGTGACAACTGCATTAGCACGCCTTCATTAACTCTCTTGAACAGTGAAGTGACCTTCCTGGAAGGACACGTATAAAAAATTTTCACGCCATAAGGGAAGTGCATTTTTCTTTTTCTTTTTACCTTTTATCTTTTTGTCTATTGTTTTTACTTTGCCCGTTTTATTGACGCCTCATTGTACGTTTAAGACCCGTTGCCGGATTTTGGCTGGTTTTTCTGTTTTGTGACGCACCCCTTTGGCCTTTAAGTATTGTTGTCGTTTTGGCGGTTTTTAATGTATGCGACGCACCCCATTGGCCTTTAAGCTTCGTTGTCGTTTTTGCCGGTTTTATTGTTTTTATCGTTTGTGACACACTCCATTGGCCCTTAAGTATTGTTGTCGTTTTACCGGTTTTTATTGTTTGTGACGCACCTCTTTGGCCTTTAAGTTTTGTTGTTGTTTTGCCGGTTGTATTGTTTTTTATCCTTTCTGACATACCCCATTGGCCTTTAAGTACTGTTGTCGTTTTGCATATTTTATTTTTTGTGACGCACCCCATTGGCCCTCTAAGTATTGTTGACTGTCCTCCAGTGTGTGTGTGCTATGCAGAGCCGTTGGTGCTCGCTCTATGCGACCCAATCCTACAAAGTTTCGGCTAGCAACGCTTATTGCTTCCTCTGGCCTAGTTTCCTCCCTCCTGCAGCGTCACTTTTGTAATCAAATGGACTGGCGCGAAAACGGAAGAAAAATAAATCATGGAGCATGCAATGCGTCGAGATACGATTTCATGCCACATTGATTCAAGATATTCAAGATTCAAGAGATTTCCCTCGTAGTATCCTGATTAACGCGAGTGTCACGCCCTTACCGCCCCTTGTGACTTGTATAAGTGTACGTACGTTTTTTCAATAAACACAGTTGGAAGATAGCGCCCGTCCTGTGCACTTTGTCTGTCCGTGTGTTCCTTTGCGCTACATTTTTATAGATGAAATTTCTCTGCCACGTCCTCAGTAGCGCTAGAGATGGAGCGGATCCGGAAAAGAGTGCTGCTGTTGCTAAATTCCCAGTTCCATCAAACAACCGCGCAGTCAGCCGCTTTCTGAGACTATCTCCATGTTACCGTCGCTTTATTACAAACTTTTCACGCATCGCACAATCAGTCGCTCGCCTGACAAAAGAGGCCGTTCCATTAAGGGGGACTCTGGGCTAGTTGGTGATAGTTCGTTTTCGACCAGTTTACACGCAAAAGGGACGAGGACGAAGATCAGAGAAGGTGACAACACGAGAGTTCCCGAATTCCCTCCCTAAATTTTGATTTGCACAAGTTCGGCCTGGTTGCTTCCTCATTGGGCCCTTGCTGTAATGAGGAGAAAACGATTCACGAATTTTTTATATTTTGTGGCCGCTTCAAGGTCGCGCGAAAGAAACTTCTCGAACCAATTATTCGCCATCAAGGTCTAGAATTTACTGAAATGACTATTCTTTCGTTTGGAGGGTCCGCTATGAGGTACAGTCACAGGGATGTCTGTTTAGGAATAACGAAACTTCTAATTAATATTAACAGGATTTTACCTTAATTTTCATCATTTATGCTTCACCAAACCACACATATTTTCGAAAGTATTCATTTGGTTAAAAGAGTCTCTGCCAATCCCCTGCGTTAGCTTTCTCTGAACTTACAGAGGAGAAGAAGAAGACGAGCACTCGTGTTGTCACGTTCTCCTATTTTCGTCCTTGTCCTTTTTGCACTGCAAGCTCGACGTTCCATACACTTGGGTCCCAGCACACGAGGGTTCGTTTCGTCACTAAAGACGAGCCTACAGACCCGGGAGCATTGGCCTTCATCGACGAGTGCGCCCACACCCAACCACATACGGACGCCAGCAACGTCGGCATTGGTGCCGTTCCTGTGCAGTTGCAAGAAGGAGCCGAAGACGTATGCCAGCCGCACTTTATCGACTTCGGAGATGAGTCATTCTACCACCAAAAAAGAATGTTAGGCCATCGTGTGGGCGATCGCAGAGTCACGCCATACGTATAGACCTTTCCATCGGCACTCTCGCATCGGCGAGCCGGAAGCTGCTTTTGTTGTCCGCTAACGCGCGGGAGAGAGATGTCCGTTCCACGCCCCCCTTCGTTGGGCTGATTGTTGAGCCGAGCCGCCCACACATTTTGCCGTGCTTCCAAGACATGCGCGCCGTTTTTGCTCACTAGAGCACTTTAAAGTGTCCGTTAAGAAAAGCTTATCGACGGGTCATCACTGCATTGTTTACGGTTGCATATACAAGCAGAAGAAAAGAAATGCTGGACGTAAACAGCTGTGCAGAAAGCACAACGTTGCGCAAGAGGAGTGCGGCTGCGCACTCACTGACGTACTCGTGCCAAAACGTCGCACCGCTCATGTTCCCACGCGCTCTAACGCTGGTGTCGCCAACACCCCATCAATCCTAGTAGGTGCCGTTCTGTGGTACGAATATCTCCCAGATTTCTTCTTTCGTTCTCTCTCCGTACTTGATTAGCTTCAACCATGAGAGCTAAATGCGTTTCAAGGTACTAACAAAGCAAGGGGCTTTAATTAGTATGGACACTCCTTTTTCTTTTTTGTTGCTCATGTCCTTGCCTTGAATGACTCCGGTCTGTGCGACAAGCTTTTCACTTCCTAACTGACTTCCAGGCTGCAACAACAGCCAAAAATCGGTGGGTCTTCTCTTTGTTATGTGAGCCGCTGCACGCACATTCCCGGAACCTTTGTTGTTTTTAGGAAAGAGGCTCTACGCCTCTCTCCCAGCAGACCCTATTTTGTCTTTCTAGTGCGTGCTGTCACTTTATATATATATATATATAAAGGAAGGGGTCAAGGGCACGTTTTTTATTTATTTGAAACAACGTGTTGAGGTCCGTGTGCTGTGCGATGTCAGTGCACGTTAAAGAACCCCAGGGGTCGATGTTTCCGCAGACCTCCCCCACGGCGTCCCTCATAATGAGAGCTGGTTTTGGGACGTTAAACCCCACAAATCAACATGACGAGCAACCAGACAATGAAGCCTAGGAAAGCATATGGGAAGTTAATTGTAGTAGTGCAACTGGGGAGTGAGTATAAAGCAATTAATGTGGACGAAAAGACAAACCTGCCTTCCGTGAGAACAGAACCCACGACCTCCGGATGACGCGTCCGATGCTCTACCGCTGAGCTACGATGGCGGTCGTACGCCCGTTCACTTTATTGGGTATTTATGGACATATTATCCTGGGAGTGTTAGGCAGCGCCACTCGTAGCCATGTCAGCGTGTACATATCATTATCATCATCATCATCGTCAGCCTGTTTAGGTCCACTGCAGGACGAAGGCCTCTCCCAACGATTTCCAATCCACCCTATCCTGAGCGAGTTGGTTCCACTTTATGCCCACAAACTTTTTAATTTCATCGCTCCATCTAACCTTTTGCCTACCTCTGTTGCGTTTTCCCTCTCGTGGTATCCATTCCGTCGCTCTTACTGCCCACCTATTATCCTTCCTCCTCATGACCCTCCTCATGACATGTCCTACCCAGGTCCACTTCTTTCTTTTAATTGATAAGATAATATCGGCTACTCCTGTCTGTTCTCTGATCCATTCCGCTCGTTTTTTATCTCTTAGCGTTACCCCCAACACCTTTCTTTCCATTGCACGTTGCGTGCTCCTTAGTTTCATCTCTAGTTTTTTCGTTATCCTCCACGTTTCTGCACCGTACGTTAGTACTGGGAGAATTCAGTGATTGAATACATTTCGTTTTAGTGAGAGCGGTAAGTTTCCAGTCATGATTTCGTAATGCCTTCCGAATGCGCTCCAGCCGAACCTTATTGCACGGAGAATTTCTTTTTCCTGGGTAGGAGTTCCTGTTATTAACTGTCCTAGGTATATGTATTCGTTTACACATTGTAAAGGTTCATTGTTGATTTTAAATTCCTGTTCCTTAGCTAGGCTATGGAGCATAACTTTGGTCTTTGGCCTATTCATTCTTAATCCAATTTTAATACTTTCCCTGTTTAGGTCATCAATCATGTTTTGTAGGTCGTCTCCATCATTGCTAAAGAGCACAATGTCGCCTGCGAATCTTAAATTGGTGAGATATTCTGCGTCTATTCGAATTCCCTTGTCTTCCCAGTCTAGACGTTTAAAGATTTCCTCTAAACATGCAGCGAATAGCATCGGGGATATCGTATCTCCCTGTCTCACACCTCTCCCGATCGGGATTTCTCTGCTTCTCTCATGTAGGAGTAGTGTGGCTGTGCAATCTTTGTATATGTTGTTGATGGTTTTCACGTATATGTCAGGTACCCCTTGTCTACGTAGGGCTTCTAGAACTGCTTGTATTTCTATCGAGTCAAATGCTTCCTCGTAGTCGATAAACGCCATATAAAGAGATTTGTTATAGTCCGCGTACTTCTCAATTACTAGGTTGATAGCGTGGCTGTGGTCCATTGTCGAGTAACCTTTCCTAAAACCAGCTTGTTCTCTCGGTTGATTAAAGTCGAGTGTTTCTCTTATCCTCGTAGAAAATACTTTTGTAAATAGCTTGTATATTACTGGGGGTAGGCTAATTGGTCTGTAATTCTTTAACCCCTTTATGTCACCTTTCTTGTGGATAAGGATTATATTCGCATTTTTCCAACTGCGTGGTATACTACATGTCTTGACACATTTCGTGAAGAGCGATGCAAGTTTTTCAAGTATAATATCTCCTCCGTCTTTAATCAAGTCGGCTGTTATACCATCTTCACCAGCTGCTTTACCACGGGACATGCCTTTGACAGCTTTTTTCACTTAGTCAGCGGTTATACATGGAATTTCAGTGTCCTCCTCAGATTCTATTTCTATTAAGGTTGTATGGTCTGTCTGAGAACTGTACAGTGCAGAGTAGAAATCCTCTGCTACTTTTACTATTTCGTTGAAACTGTTGATAACGTTACCTTGTTTACCTTTTAGCGCATGCATTTTGTTTTGCCCTAAGTGCAGTTTCTTTTTGACCGTTTTAATGCTGGTGCCTTTCCCTACAGGTTTCTCTGTTTCTCTCGTGTTAAAGTTTCTTACATCTCTTTGCCTGGCTTTACTGATCAATTTTGAAAGTTCTGCGAATTCAATCTTATCTTTTGGCGAAGTTACTTTCATTTGTTGGAGTTTTTTTATTAAGTCCTTGGTAGATTGTGACAACTTACTTGTTGTTTGCTTAGTTGTTTTACCCCCGACTTCTATCGCTGTTTCAAGGATTGTTTTCGTTATGGTTTTGTTAATTTCTTCTACATCGTCACCGTTTTCGCCTAAGGCCTCGAACTTGTTGCTTAGGGCTACATTAAATTCTTCGTTCTTCGCTCTGATTACCTCTAGATTGCATTTTTTTCTAGTAAATAATTTAGTTCTTGTCTTCTTTAGGTTAAGAACAATCTTTGCCCTTGCTAATCTGTGATCACTGCAATTTATCTTCCCCACTACTTCTGTGTCTTGAATTATACTTAGTTGTTCGCACATTATGAAGTCGATTTCATTCTTTGTTTCCCCGTTTGAGCTTTTCCACGTCCACTTCCTACTCTTGTGTTTCTTGAAAAACGTGTTCATTATTCGGAGTCGGTATATGTATGCATATATATATATATATATATATATATACTGTCAGAAAGACACAGTGACAAACATAGGATTTATTCTGCCGTTTCGGCTGGCGGCCAGCCTTTTTCAAAGATGAAATTTTCTCATGGGCACATGGTCTTTAAGTACACTTCACGAACATGCATAAGGGGGGTGGAAAGGGGGAGCTCACAAAAAGATAAAATAAAATAAAATAAAAGAAGGGGGGGGGGGAACTCCTGGTCGGAAAGGAACTCCAGCGTTCATCTGCAAACCTGGTGCCAAAGTCGAGGACGTCATCTCCCTGCTCAAATTCGTGCCCGAAACGACCACTTCCATCGTGCTGCACGTCGGCAACAACGATCTATGCCAAGTTCCTGCTAGAGAAGCCTTCCAAAGGTATCGCGCCTTTTGTACACCATTGCCCGTGACTGTCCTAATATCAAGCAAGTGTATCCCACTCTGATTCTACCTCGCTCCACAAACCGCCGCTTGGCTATAAGTAACCGCCCATTCGTCGAAAGACGCAGCAGGGAGGCCTGCCTCTTCAACAATCTTCTTCGACGACATTGCCGCGAAACGAAAGGACTTTTCTTCATAAACCATGGCTTCGAGTGGCTCCCGTCCTGTCGCGTTTTGGCCGCTGACGGCCTCCACCAAAACTTCGACGGTGTGGCGCTCATTGCAAGTCACCTCCACCAGACGCTGAGCTGGTCACGCACACGTAAAGACACAACATGGAGGGACTACTCGACGGGCCACACATCAGACCGCTCAGCACAGACGTCACCGGCAGCAACACCGACCATGCCACCAGTGACAGGGGCGCCGGGGCCAGAATCAGGAGCAATTCCAAAGGAACCATGCTACAACTTGACAAGGACCTTTTCAGCCGTCGTGCAGAACCCCACTAAGTGACTGGACAAAATCCCAACAGGTGACCTTTCTGTTGACAACGTGCCTGCAGTGTCGCGGAATTTTTTGAAGGCTAGAAAAATAGTTGATAAGCGAATCAGATACCAATGCCATGTTAATGCACTACAGTTGTATGTTAAATGTGATGTTGTACCGAAAGGGTTACGCATTTGCGTCAAACCAGCGGCCTCTGAAATGCAGCCAGAGCTTAAGGCTAAGTGGGCACAGTGCGTTCGTGAAGCGTCTATGCGGCTTTTGAACATAGTTATTGAGCACGATAGCTCCCAAATTGAACACCTGAGTGGCGAAGAACGGAAACTTGTTTCCCAGGGATACTTGACGGCCTCTGAAATGAGGCTTTTAGAAGAGTTCGTAGAAAAGAAACGGCGCGAAATAATATTAACAAAACAAAGAAAGCTACTTAGGGACGGAATAACACATCCTCTTGATGAAATTGAATCCCCTAAATTTCAATCTTCTCGGAACCACAAACATATCCCTGACCAAACAGCGCCAGAACTCCATGCTTCCACTTAGTAAATATTTCCGACATCGCACTGACAGACGATGAGCGTCAGGTGTTGTCAAAAGGCTTGAGTTTTTGTCCGGCAACCGGCAGATTAGACGAGTTTCAACTTTTCAAAGATCTGGAGAACTTTTCTCGCACGTTAAGGTTAACAGAATACTACCATGGAAAAACACAGGACGCAAGCAAGGACACCTGGCCAGCATCACAACGACATTGGATTCCTCCTTCACAACGAGACAAATTCTTGGATATTTATATTAAGGCTGTACAACGCGACATTCTCGCTGCATACAGGAATCGAATTCCGCCCCAACAAAACCTTTCACATAATGAGGCAATGGCGCTACGGGGTTTAAGCCAACGCTCGGACATAATAATCAAGCCAGCAGACAAAGGCGGCGCCATTGTTATAATGAACAAACGTGACTACATCGCAGGGGCTGAAAGGCAACTAAGCGACACTTCATTCTATAAGCGAACTGATAATGATCAGACAACATGCTTCGAAAACAAAGTACGACAGATATTGATCACTCTCGTCAAACCCAATAAGATTAGCGATAAAATTGCAGCGTCACTCCAAGCTTTAAGCCCGCGGCCGGGAAGATTTTACATGCTGCCCAAAATACACAAACCAGGCAACCCAGGAAGATCCATAATTTCCGGTATTGGCACAGTAACGGAACCAATATCCAGTTTCATCGATAACCTAATCAAGGACATTCCACCAACATTACCCTCCTACGTCAAGGACACGACTCATTTTCTAGCTGATATTATGGATCTCATCATACCAAAAGACAGTCCGTTAGTTACTCTGGACGTCGCCTCTCTATACACAAATATTGCGCACTCAGACGGCATCAAATATGTCACTCAGGCCTACGAAAATTCATTCCCAAATAGTCCAGTTGATGGTGAAACTCTCGGAATACTTCTCAAACTAGTCCTAGAAATGAACAACTTCGAATTCAACAACACGCACTATGTCCAAACTAATGGTACATCGATGGGAACAAAAATAGGACCCAACTATGCCAATATCTTTATGGGCACATTATAATCTAAATTTTTAAGTAGCGCCCCGTTCCGCCCCTTTTTTTTATCGAAGGTTCATCGACGATATTTTTCTCATTTGGCGCCACGGCGAAGAAAAACTCAAAGATTTCATCACCGCCTTCAACAACACGCACAAAAACATTTCCTTCTCGCACACGTATTCGGCATTGACCATAAACTTCCTCGACGTTTCCATAAGAATATCGGACAATAGACTTGTTACATCAGTCTACAGAAAACTACAGAAAACCAACTGACCGACACCAATACCTCCATTTTAAAAGCAGCCACGTTAAGCACTGTAAGCTCGGCATACCATACAGTCAGTCCCTTCGGTTCGAGCGAATATGTTCTGACGCAGCGGATTTTGCCTCGAACTGTGAACAACTAAGCAAGGACCTCACTCGTCAACAATACCCGCCGTCTGTCATCAATGATGTCATTAAGAAATCTAGCAAGCAGGACCGCCGTTACTTAATAAGCAAACCAAAATCTGATTCCATAAACAGCACTCCAAATCTCATTCTAACGTATTCAGCCTCACCCCCTAACATAAACAGTATCCTTAAAAAGCACTAGAACATCCTTCTCGAAAGCGACAAGTTGAAAAGCGTCTTCCCTGAACCTCCACGTGTTGTCTACAGACGGGCGCGCAATATCAGAGACATTGTAACGTCGTCTAAGCTGAACACTCCTAAATTCACAGGCAGCGGCCCCTGCAACAAACCTAGGTGCAAGCTATGCCCGATGATGAATAGAACCTCCACGGTAAACAGCACTGCGTTGCCATTCTTTTACCAAATAAGTAGAAATTTTGACTGCGACAGCTCAAATATTGTCTACCTTCTTGAATGCACCGTGTGCAACGCTCAATACATTGGCCAAACTGAGACTCCATTCTGGATAAGAGTAAACAACCACAGGGCACACATAAAGACCCTGCCCCACCTTCCTCTATCCAAGCACGCAAATGATCATAGATTCACAGCTGTGGTGCTCCAATCTGATTTCAAAACGCATTATGACCGGGAGGGTCGCGAATCTTACCTTATTCACAAATTCAATGCTGTGTCTGGTGGCATCAACGAAAGTACAGGCCGACTGACAGGCTTGCCTGTCAGGCAACTAAACCAATTAACGACGCCAGCGACTAAGTGTCTTTAATATTTTATATTCCTTCTGATCATTATTCTTGTTGTTGTTTCTTTAGGGCTCCACATGCAAATCATCTATGTGCACTATGAACTCCCGGAAGTCTTATATTTCCTCTCTTTTTTGCTTTCTCTCTCTAATTTTTTTTTCTGGTGCACATTCATGGCGCTCCTGTTGAGATGCAGACATGATGGTCGATTTCATTCTGTACGCATTGTTAATTTTTTTGTATGTGTCCCGATTCTTTCTCATTGCATTTATTTTCGTTCGTTACCTCGCGATATTTGGTTCCCCATCATGTTTATTGCTGTCTTTCTCTTATTGTTGTCTGATATGTCTTGCTCATTTCACACTGCACACGCACAAGGTGCAAATATGTCTTGTGTGCCTTCAGCGCTCACTCGGGCAGTCTCTCCTGTTGGGATGCGGAACTGATTGTCCATGTCCACCTGTTTTATTTTATTTTATTACTATTGTTAATTTCTTGTTTGCTCTGATTTCATTTATTTTCATGTATTATCTTAGGATATTTAATTCCCCATCATGTTTCTTGTTGTCTTTCTCTCACTTTTATCTCGTATATTTCACTCAGATCGCGCCGCGCGCGAAAATGCAGATATGTATTGTGTCCCCATGGCTAAACATCGCGCACTTTCGCTAGAGAACGGGTTCCACGGAGTATGACTCGTCAAACTAAACGACTCTTCTTTCTGTGTGATGTTTTCTCTTCTTTTATTCTTTTTTTATTTTTCTGTCTTTTTTTGTGTGTGTGTATACATGCTTTTAACGAACCAAACCATTCAAGGTTGTTCGCGGATGCTCCACGTTTCTTTATCTATCCTCCATTTTCCGTGAAACACGGCGCGGAGGCGATCCTTTGAACTATACTGGTACCGACGGCGCACAGAGCAACCTGTCTTCCCCCGTTCCCCCGCCCCTCCTCTCTGCACTCCCCACACAAGAACGACATTTGGCTTCAGCGGTTCCGCGCTGCACTGCGGGAGTCGCAGCACCAGGACTCAGCACCCGTTCTTTGTTATGGAGGCGCCGTGCGGACGCAGACGTCATCTTGGACTGGCCTTTGCTTCCTGGACACACATGTGTATCCCAACCCACCCCCTCCTTCTTTTCTTTTAATTTATTTTATCTTTTTGTGAGCTCCCCCTTTCCACCCCCCATTGTGCATGTTCGTGAAGTGTACTTAAAGACCATGTGCCCATGAAAAAATTTCATCTTTGAAAAAGGCTGGCCTCCATCCGAAACGTCAGAATAAATCCTATGTTTGTCACTGTGTCTTTCTGATAGTATATTTATCCCGATAGCCAGGAAGAACTTTTTTTGAGATATTGTGACGCAGACGTATATATATATATATATATATATATATATATATATATATATATATATATGTATTGTGAGCAACTACTTTTATTCTAGTCGAGCCTCGATCTATGGCGACCAAGATGGAGAGCGAGCCAAGCAGCTGATGATGATCGATGTTGATGGGGGAAAATGCACAAGTGATGGTGATGTGCAGAGATGAAGAAGAGCCAGTCATATGTTGAGCTCACACTAATTCCCTCCCGCGATGGAAGCGGCCGCCTGGCCGCGCTGACGAATTACGAAACTCTCCGAATATATGGTTTCAAGCGAGAAACGTGCACAATTTCTGTCCCACGGCAACGGTGGTCAGATGGGGACGTAAGGGGCGAGACGCGGTAATTCACTGGGGATGTCTGTTCTATGACTGTGTATGGTCCAATAAAACGACTGGTTAATTTTTCACATAAGCCTGTAGCGCGCACGGGAGTCCAAAGAAGCACCTCATCGCCATGAGAAAAAGTCACAGCACGGTGACCAGAGTCGTAGCGGCACTTCCGTGCCTCCTGGGAAATGTCGGTGTTAATACGGGCGCGGCGACGGCAGTCCGCAAGCCGAGAGAGAAATTATTCAGAGGAAGGAGCTGCTGAGGGTACAGAAGCCGACAGAAATGACATGTCTAGAGCGAAACTTGGTGAGCGACCATAGACGAGGAAGAATGGAGAAAAGCCAGAGGTGCGTTGCGTGGCCGTGTTGTAGGCAAATATTACGAACGGGAGGATTGCATCCCAGTTCGTGTGGTCTGGGGGATGTACATTGCGAGCATGTCCGAGAGAGTACGGTGGAAACGCTCTGTCAAGGCCGTTGGTCTGCGGGTGATAACTCGACGTGGTCTTGTGAATGGTGCCTGAGGCATGCAGGACTTCAGCAAGAACGGACGAGAGAAAAGCTCTGCCACGGTCAGTGAGGAGAACACGCGGAGCGCCATGACGCAAAAAGATGTTGCGTAGGAAGAAATCCGCGACTTCCGCGGCAGTGCCAGTTTGCAGAGAGGCTGTCTCAGCGTAGCGCGTGAGATGGTCAACGGCCGTGACAATCCAGCGGTTGCCAGTAGGGGTCTTCGGAAAAGGGCCGTACAAGTCTATGCCAACGACATCGAAAGGCGACGCCGGGCAAGGAAGAGGCTGCAAGAGGCCCGAAGGAGCAGCAGTTGGTCGCTTGCGGCTCTGGCAACGGACACAGGATGCGACGTACTTGGAAACGGCTGTGGAGAGGCCAGGCCAGGAACAGCGACTTCGGATTCTGTCGTAAGTCCTGTGGTAGCCTAGATGACCTGCAGTCGGATCATCGTGAAAAGCTGCGAGCACCTCGCGTTGCAAGGAACGAGGTACGACCGGGACCCATTAGTTACCATCGACATGATAAATGTAGCGTTGTAAAGCCCCATCGTGAAGCCTGGACTGTGTAAGTTGTCGACGAAGTCGGGCGTTGGGAGGTAAAGAAGAACCTTGGAGACGTTCTACAATATATATGTATAAAGTGACGAAGGCGTTTACGCTCGCGTGTTTGAAAGGCTATCCACATAGATAATAGAACAATCCTACAGAGCGAACGTGCGTGCGCGTCGGTCCTGCGCAGTGCAAACGAGGCGGCCGTGTTTTGTTAAACGGGAAACGTACTTCAACACCTTCTGTGACGCGGATGCTTCCAAAAAAAGTGGTGACCTCGACGGAAGTCAATAATGAACAAGGCGGGGAAAGGGCCCCGAATGACTGCGATAAATGGGAAACCCGTTCAGAACACGAAAAATCCAGGTCTCACGCACCGTGGGAGCCGATGTTATGCCAGCTATGAGACCTCGGTTTGGACGACGTTTATTCTCCTCAGTAGAGCGGCATGTCACCCGGTGATGCCAATGCGATTGGCACAAACCCGACGATGATGACCACGCACCAGCGATGAAGAAGATACGCAGAACGCATGGTGATGATGGTAAAATACAGATGATGATGATGACGTGCTTAATAAACGCCCACACTATTTCCCCACCACGTGGAAGCGGCCATCCTGGACGCGATTCAATACATTGATGAACGCCGCGTGAAGAGTTTCATGTGAGACACGTGATCAGCCTCCGTGTAGCGGCAACGGCCATCTGGCCAAGGGGAGTGACGCGATAATTTACAGGTGAAGTATGCTCGATGACTGTATTCGGTCCGATGAACCGTGGCTGAAATTTGGCGCACGGACCAGGAGTACGAGGAGGAGTCAGGAGAAGTACTTCGTCACCAGGGCGGAAATAAACGACGCGGTGGCATTCATCGTAAACAGCTTTTCGATCGTGCTGCCTGGCTTCTGTGTTCAGGTGCGCACGCTTGCGGCACTGGGCGAGTCGTGAAATGTACTCTTCGCACGAGGAAGGAGATGAACTAGCTTTAGAGCCGAAGAATGAGACGTCCATAGCGAAGGTGGGGGAGCGTCCATATACGAGGTAAAACGGCGAGTAGTGAGTAGTTCGCTGCACGGCCGTGTTATAGGCAAAGGTGACGAATGGCAAAAGGACATCCCAATTTCGATGGTCTGGTTGAATGTATGCGGCGATCATGTCTGCTAAAGTGCGATGAAAGCGCTCGGTCAAGCCGTAGGTCTGACGGTGGTAGCTTGAGGATGTCTCGTGGGTAGTGCCGGAGGCTCGGAGAACTTTGTTGAGGACTTGCGAAATGAATGCCTATCCACGGTCGCTAAGCAGTACACGAGGAGCACCATGAAAAAGAATGATGGACTGTAGGACGAAGTTAGCTACCTCTGAAGCAGAGCCACTAAACACTGAAGCTGTCTCAGCGGAGCGCCTCAGGTGGTCGACGGCTGTCACGATCCACCGACTGCCAGAAGCAGTGATCGGAAGGGGCCCGTAGAGGTCAATACCGACAACCTCGAATGGTGCTGTGGGGCACGGAAGTGGTTGCAATGGGCCAGCTGGAGCAGACGTTGGGAGTTTCCAACACTGGCAGGCAAAGCAGGAAACGACGTACCTCGCCACGCTTGAGGAAAGACCAGGCCAATAAACTTACCTCCGAATTCGGTCATAGGTTTTATGAAGCCCAAGATGACCAGCCGTCAAGTCATCGCGAAAGGCGTTGAGGACAGCAAGATGAAGGGATCGTGGGAGAACTGGTACCCAGCGTTGTCCGTCAGCATGGTAAACGCGGCGATACAACACTCCGTCGTCCAGCCTAAAGTGCGCGAGTTGGCGGCGGAGGCGCGCGTTAGGTGGAGAAGCCCCAGATAGAAGTTCTATGAAACGTCGACAGTACGGGTCAACGATCTGACGAGATGCAAACGTCTGGTCGTCGTCTGAAGGCACTTGGTGTATGGAGGCTAGCGAAGAAACGGTACCAGGGTCGTTCAAAGAGGTAACGCGTGAAGCGGATGCCGAAGAACCGAGCGGAGCCGTGGGAAGTGGGCAGCGAGACAGAGCGTCGGCATCTTGGTGTTTCTTGCCGCACTTGTAAATGATGTCGAAATCATACTCTTGTAGCCGCAAAATCTAGCGCCCCAGGCGTCCAGTCAAATTGTTCAGTGTGGACAGCCAGCACAAGGCGTGGTGGTCTGTCACTATTGTGAAATGACGGCCGTGCAGATAAGGGCGAAACTTCTGTATAGACCAGACAACGGCGAGACGTTCTTGTTCCGTGATGGTATAATTCCTTTCCGAAGCGGTGAGTACACGGCTGGAGTACGCTACGACTCGTTCGCGCGAAGAGTCGTCGCGTTGCAGCAGGACACCACCGATACCATGGCCGCTAGCATCCGTGTGCAAGAAAGTCGGTGCGGCCTCATCAAAATGGCAAAGCACCGGTTCAGACGTAAGGGCGCCTTCCAGCCGTGTAAATGTTGATTCGCATTCTTGAGACCATACAAAGTGCACACTACTAGAGAGTAGCCTGTGAAATGGGGCTGCGATGGAGGCGAAGTTCCGTATAAAACGGCGGAAATAAGCAAGGCCGAGGAAGCTGCGCAACTCTTTGGGTCTTTCAGGGCGAGAAAACTGAAGGACCGCAGCAATGTTGTCAGGATACGGTCGAATTCCGTCCTTCCTTACGACATGGCCCAGGATCTTAATGGCTTTGCTGGCGAAACGGCATGTTTTTGTGATTAAGACCTGCGCGTGCGAGGCATGTCAAAACTTCATCTAAGCGTCGGAGATGCTCAGGAAACGTTGATGAAAAAACGACAATGTCGTCCAAGTAGCAAAGGCAGGTCTTCCATTTTAGTCCACGCAGCACGGTGTCGATCATGCGTTCAAAAGATGCAGGCGCGCTGCATAGCCCGAAAGGCATTACGTTAAACTCATATAGCCCATCAGGTGTTGCGAATGTCGTTTTTTCTTTGTCATGTTCGTGCATAGGGATCTGCGAGCAGCCAGAGCGGAGGTCGAGGCTCGAAAAGTATTCCGCACCTTGGAGGGAATCAAGGGCATCATCAATGCGCGGCATGGGGTATACGTCTTTTCGAGTGATCTTACTGAGTGCTCGATAATCGACGCAAAAGCACACGGAACCGTCTTTCTTGCGGACCAACACAACAGGAGACGACCACGAACTGGACGAAGGACGAATTATCTTGCGTTCCAACATGTCGCCGACGTTGTCTTCGATGGTTTTCCGCTCGGCTAGAGAGACACGGTACGGGCGGCGCCGCACGATACATGTGCCTTCTGTTATAATGCGGTGCTCGGCGACGGTAGTTTGGCCCAGTGTTGAGGAGTAGACGTCGAAAGAATTAGCGTGCTTTTTTAACAAATCAAACAACTGTCGCGTCTGCGCAGCTGTCAGTTCAGTGCTGATGATCGCTAAGGGCGGTGGCAGAAGAAGATTCGTCAAGAGGAGGATCCCCAGGAGCGACTGGTCGAAGCGGCAAGGCGTATACAGGCTCCATATCGGCAACGATCGCTACTGTTGTGTCTTGCGGAAGTAAAATTTTCTCTGGGGTTTCGTTGCTAACAGTGACTAGGGCAGATCCACGGTGGAACCGAACAACACCTGGCGAAAATGTTATGCCTTTACTAATGCAGTAGGAGGACGGGAACACCAAGACATCGATATGGTCGATGTGGGTAGACTTGAGGCCAACAATGTGGTGTCGTCCTGGGGTTAGTTCCGTATCCTGGGCGGCGATCATGCGAAAGGGCTTCACCAAGCATGCAGTCGGTTTCACTGAGGTGCACCACACGCTGCCCACAACAAATGGCGGCAGACGCAGAGGATAGAAAATCCCATCCCAGAATGAGTTGGTGGGAGCACTCGGATAGCACGGCTAATTCTATATGACGAACGATGTCGTTGTGGAGTACGCGCGCTGTACACATAGCCGAAGGCCGAATAGGGCTCCCTTGGGCCGCAATCAACATGGGACCATTGTAAGGCGTCATAACTTTCTTAAGACGGGAGCACAAATTAGCCTGAATGACAGAAAATGCCGCACCAGTGTCCACCAAAGCATCGATGTGCACCCCTTCTACAAATACAGAAATCATGTTGGCCGGGCGCATTGGAGGAATTTTAGTCCAATTCGCGCATGCAGTTCTTCCTCCGAAGACTGCATCGACTAGTTTTCCGAACTGACGTTAGAAGTGAGTCTGGCCGGCCGAAGTGGCGACGAGCACCGGCGGAAGGGCGACGGTGATCGGCGTCTGGCCGAACGGTAACTAGTGCCTGGTCACATGCCTGGTCACATGGGCTGATAGCGCGGTCACATGGGCCGATGGACTTTCAGGCGGCATGGACTGAAGGGTGACCGGGGTCGCAGTAGCAACCGGCGAGTAAGTTGTGATTGGCAACGCAGAAGTGGCGTTGCCAAGAGGCTTGGCACCGATCTGCACATGCGTTGCTAGTGTATGGTGGACGGGGATGTGCACTTGTGCACAGCTCGTCAAAGACGACAGTTCTTCTCTGATTACGTCACGCAATGATGCACCGCAAGACTGAGTGGGATATGCGGAAGGTGATTGCAATCCCATCGCCTGCAGCTCTTCGCGTATGAGCGTGCGTATAAGTGCCGGCAGATCCTGGTCCACTGCAGGCCGAACTTCGTCAATGTCAGGCGGTAGGCGAACAGATTCCAGCTCGTCGAGGCGCTGGAAAGTGGTCACGATGTCAGCGACGGTAGTCGGATTCTTGGCGGCGAGGGAATTGAAGGCGACAGGTACGATGCCTTTTAGGATGTGGCACACCCTGTCCGACTCCGACATTGAGGAATTGACACGTCGGCAGAGCGCAAGGACATCCTCGATGTACGAGGTATAAGACTCACCCAGGTGTTGTTTTCGAGCTTCGAGGCTTTTCTTGGCCAGCGTTTACCGGACGGCCGGGGTGCCGAATACCTGGCGAAGCTGCCGTTTGAAGCGGTCCAAGTCAGTGAAATCAACCTCGTGGTTGTAAAACCACGTCTTTGCCGCACCGGTGAGTCAGAAGGAGACATGGCCGAGCTTGAGAGGATCATCCCACCGATTTGCGGAACTGACTCCCTCGTAATCGTCGAGCCAGTCTTCGACATCCTTGCCTCGCATACCAGCGAAGAGATGGGGGTCGCGGTGGTGGCTGTTGATAATCAAGGAGCGAAGGGCTTGCGATGTCGGGGCGGCGGCCGGAAAGGCACCGGGCTGCTGGTCCTGCGACATGGTAGCTGACAGCGGGTGCAAGCGGCGACAATAACGAAGCTCCAGCGAGAATACTTTGCGGGTAGAGGACAGGAGATCGTAGATTCACCTCCACCACGTATGAGACCTCGGTTTGGACGACGTTCATTCTCCTCAGTAGAGCGGCAGGTCACCCGATGATGCCAACGCCATGGGCACAAACCCGACGATGATGATCACACACCAGCGATGAAGAAGATACGCAGAACGCATGGTGATGATGGCAAAATACAGGTGATGATTACGTGCTTAATAAACGCCCAGACACCGAGGTTTGTATGTTTTAGCCAACGCCATTCATTACAGAGAAAGTCAGCACACAATAGCCAACAGTAAACCAAGGTGAAGGAACTCTACCGAAGAGTAGCTATGTAGCGCTGGTTTTAATTGACTAAATGCCGCACACATGCCGTGGCTTATACATCATGCCACAGCATTTTTGCGATGGTATGCGCACAGACGTACGTGCGGCATTTACTGGCTGACTTTATCGCACCTCGTTAAATTTTACTTGTCTTAGTATCAGTGTCCGAACGCCGTTACAGTAGTTCTTGAGTTTGCCTTTATGTTGAGTAATGATCATCTCGAACCACGATCACGTCTGTTAATGAACATGACTATAACATATCACATCCCTCGAGCTGTACCTTTCGCTTGACACCCATCTTGACCTTCTTCTTTTATATTTAATTTTGCAGTCATGCTCATGACATGAGCATGTTATGTCATGTCGTGACCGTGACCAATATTACATTCTTCGACATGCGCCTTTTGTTTGAAAACCATATCGATCGTCTTCTAGTAGTCTTACGTGTACAGAGTCATGCTCATGTCAAAGCATGACCAGAACACATCATGTCATGTCATGAACCTATGACCAATACCATATCCTTCGAGAAGCACCTTTCGTGTGACTCCCATCTCGACCCTCTTGCAGTAGTTATATTTTTGTAGTCAAGGTCATGTGATAGCATGACATGAGAATATCATGTGACGTCGTAAACATGACTATTATAGCCAATATCACATTTTGAACATTCACCTTTCGTTTGAGGCCGATCTCGACCTCCTTCCAGGACTCTTTTTCAGAGTCATGCTCATGTCATAGCAGGACTTTAGCACATCATGTCATCAACATGACCATGAACAATATCAGATCCTTTGACAACCACCATTCCTTTGACACCCATCTTGTTCCCTTTCCGTTAATCTTTCCTTCGTCATGTTCATGTCATATCATGCACATAATGTCATGAACATGACTAGCTTGTATCGCATCTCTCGACCTACATCTTTCGGTTGACAGCCATCTTGACCTCCTCCCTTTACATTTGCTTTCGCAGGGCCATGCTCATGACATGAGCACATCATGTCAAGTCATGAACGTAACAGTGACCAATATTACACTCTTGGACATGCACCTTTCGTTTGGCACCCACCTCGACCGCCTTCTTACAGTTTCAAGCTTTTCCTTGTATTCTGTCATTCATTACATGCTTTGCAAAACTGGGTCATTCTTTTATCGTGATTTCCTCATTATCACGGTGCACTCTCACTACTATAACCACTCTAACCTCACTTACATGACTTACAAATATTAGTTTGTAATTGTCAATCACTGGTTTCTTGACAGGCAACTCGTTTTCGTAGTTACAGTCATGAGCATTATTTAAAGCATGGTAATCATTATCATTATGCCTTAGTTTACTCATGTCCGCGTTCAATTAAGGGTTCGTTTGATATATCATGTTACATGATTGGTAGTTGATTCCCGAAGGTATCGATTTTTAACACGAAAGTGTTTTATGCCTGGGTCAACCAAGAAATCTATGACGTACTTCCGTAACTGAAGTCTGAAAAATAAACGCGGAATTTAAAGAAAAAGTTCCACTCGCTGAGATTTGAACCCACAACCACCCAAGTGCGACGATATGAGCTGGAAGCGCTACCACCACGCACCGACGGAATTTGATGATGGAGGAAAAAACGGGCCTTATATCCTTACTGCGCCGGTTTGCAATTAGCATCTAATTGATGTCTTGTTAAACAAAGGTATTTAGCAAGCAAAGTTCCTCTTAAAACAACATAGCCTCCATTTCACTGCGCTCATGGTTCTCAGCGGTGGTACCGCCACCTGGGAATGATGACGCGAAGTCTTAAATTGTCGTGTTAATATGCGCGCTGACAGCGATTCAGTAGTCTGATACCTCTATCACCGCACAGACTTCGGCTTCGTGCTCGGTCTGCTGGCGCGTTGCTTCAACCATGGCCGTTACATAATTTGTCTTGTGTGGTATATATATGATAACCAGTTGCATTGCGACGCGCTCTACTCCAGGAACGCAAAGACGCTCGCCTACGAGCAAATGATGCGCCTTTCGCACAGTGAAGTGTGCGTTCACAAAACGATCCGCTGAAACAGTTCAGTTTCGCTTGCAAGGTTTCATCAGAGGGAAAAGGAGCTCTCTCTATGGTTTCACCGTTTTCGAACACACCTGGTTTATGACAAGTTTGCACAGGGCGCTGATGCGTTCAATGCAGTATATCTGGTGAAATGTGAGTCGTTCGAGAGCTTTCGCGTTTGTGCAACTGTCGAGGATCTCTGTGGAGTGTGGAGGTGCAGCTGATGAGTACATACAAGGGGTTCAGTTGTGCAGAGCCTGCAACCCACCTCCCGCCTCTCGGTTCGTTTCATTTCTGGGATGGCTGGAACAGCTCTCCCATACCAGGGTGCATTATTGCCCTGAATCTCTTACTTTTGTTCTAAACACATTGCTGCTTATGTGCTAACACGGGTTTCACTTTCGCGTTATACATATTCCTATGATATAGGGAGCGACCACATGTTTAGGTGCTTGCTTGGCAAGCTTCTTATGCTCGCGCGTTGTCCGGCGGCGGCTACGGCGGCAGCGGCCTGTACACGCCGTTCAAGGCGCCGGCTTTCCGGTGATTTCAAGAAGGCTCATTACATGGCGGCGCCGCTCGAGGCGACGCACACCACTTTCATCACGTGCGCTTCCTTTATCTTCGCCGGGAGCTCACACAGTGAACACTCAATTACCGCTTGGCCGCATGAACACCGCACAAGCCAAGGCAGCAACGCGGCGGGCTCGCAACGCAGCAGCAGCTCAGGCTCGCCGCCAAGACCCTGCGGTGACAGCCCGGGAGGCCGAAGCGAAAAGGGCTCGTCGTCAAGCATACCCGGAGCTGCGGGCCAACGAGGCAGAAGCGAAGAGGCCTCGCCATCAAGCAAACCCGGAGCTACGGGCCATCGAAGCAGAAGCAAAGAGGGCTCGCCTTCAAGCCAACCCGGAGCTGCGGCCCAGCGAAGCAGAAGCGAAGAGGGCTCGCCATCAAGCAAACCCGGAGCTGCAGGCCAGCGAAGCAGAAGCGAAGACTGCTCGCTATCAAGCAAACCCGGAGCTACGGGCCAGCGAACCACAAGCGAAGAGGGATCGCCGTCAAGCAAACCCGGAGATGCGGGCCAGCGAAGCAGAAGCAAAGAGGGCTCGCCGTCAAGCAAAGCTGGAGCTGCGGGCCAGCGAAGCAAAAGCGTGCAGGCCTCGCCATCAAGCAAACCCGGAGCTGCCGGCCAGCGAACCACAAGAGAAGAGGGATCGCCATCAAGCGGCGAGCCAGCGAAGTAGAAGCGAAACTGCGCGCGCCGTCAAGCGGACCCTCCGGTCACAGGTCGCGAAGCAGAAGCAAACCGAAGCGGCGGCAAGAGAACCCCCGCGAAGTCCGGGCACAGGATGCCGCCTGCCAAGCGCCAAAGGCAGTCGCTACCTGATGTATAACACCGTTGTCACGTCTGTATATCATGGTACGAGATGTGTACGGAGGATTCGCGGATTACCCGATGATCTCCCAGCCAGCTCATCTAACATCATTCGCTTTGTGGATATGGCGGTGCTTTTTTCTCATATTTATGATAATTTTGGAACCGTCCTATGTTCAGGACATAGACTGAAACATTAAGGTTACTCTGAGACATTAAGGCTCTCGCCTTAATGCGTGGCACCATTGTCAGCGAAAAGACAGTATTCCTCTTATGAGGCGAGTCATCTTACAACAGTAACTCAAACAAAAAGGCGACATGATTCACGGTTTCCCATTTTTACTGCTACCAACCGGCCCTGCTCATCCCGCCTCTGCCCACGCAAAACAATGCCGATGGCAACTGTCCTGCTAATCACTCATGCCCCACATACTCAGAAATGAACCTACATAACGACTCCACGATGCTTACAAAGAGCGAAAGCAAGATCTTGTTGGCACACACAAAAATGCACGCGCCTCTTACGGTGAGCCCGGCGAGCAAACAGCCCAAGATGGCGCCGCCGCTCGAGGTCGCTAGCTGCACTTTAATAGAGGCGCCCAGGAGGGCTATATTGGACCTTTCCGCGTGGTTGGCAACCACCATCCTCTCTGCTGCCTGGAAAAACTAGTGTCCCTCTGGTCGTTTACCTCGGTAAGGTTTGCGGCTGCAGGGGTTCGATGTCACCAATGTGAACAGGTGACACAGACTAGCGACGCAGAATGTCTTTCTCGCGCATCTGGCAGTACCGGAACAACCGATCTTGAAGAAGACTGCGGCTTCCTCTCTCCTCTGACGACATCTAATCTAAGCCAACACCAGAGAGCCGACTTGTAGATACGGCCGCTTATCCACACTCTTAGCACGGTAACCTTTCGTTTATTTTATAGGTGCACAAAAATGTGAAGATATGCTCCTTTACTAAAGGTTAAAGTGCTTTAACCTTTAGTAAAGGAGCATGTTTCACATTTTTGAGTACCTACAACATAAACTAAAGGTTACCGTGCTAAGAGTGCAGTACCTTGAATGACGGCCCAGCCACCGCGTTCTAGTGGCTGTGGTACTCGGCTGCTGATCCGAGGGTCGCGCGAGCGAATCCTGGACGCGGCGGCTGTATTTCGATGGAGGCGAACTGTTGAGGACCGTGTACTGTGCGATGTCCACGAATAGAGAGTTCCAGGTGGTCGAGATTTCCGGAGTCTCCCACTATGGCGCCCCTCACATTCAGAGCTGGTTTTGGGATGTTAAACCCAGAAATCAATATCTGGAACGACCTCTACCGCGCCCTCCTACTGAAAATGCCCTATAGTTGCCCAAGCTCCGTCTCCAAAACGGCGTGCTGAACAATTTCCAACCGAATCAAAACAGTGCTCGGTTTCATCCCTATGGGGCCCCGTCATGAAATCCTACTTGGAAGCCACGATGAACCTTCTACTGGCCCCTTGGGTTACAGACGCACCCTAGGAAGGATTCGCCAAAAATACCATTGGCCTAAACTACCGAAGGTCGTAAAGCACTATGCCAGGACGTGTCGTGACAGTCAACCATGCGAGGCTCCGCCTTTCCGAACAGCCGGCTTTCTACAACCCGTTGTTTCACCAAGGATCCCATTTAAGCAAGTCAGTATGGAACTACTCGGCCCATTTCCGACGTCGTCTACTGCGAACCGGTGGATTCTGGTCACCACTGGCTCTCATCTGTTACTGCATAACATAGGCAGCTCAGCTACCCACCGCGTCCGACGTTGTGAAATTCTTCGTGACTAACATCTTTCTCTGTCACGGCGCGCCACCCAGCCTTTACTGCACAGCTTGTACGCGACATCATGCAGCTTAGCGGCACAGCACACCGGAAGGCGACTGCGTGTCATCCGCAGACAAATTAATTAACAGAACGCCTAACAAAGGAATTGCTGACGTGTTAATGTATGCGTTCGCCAATGACCACAAGAACCGGGTTGAAATACTCCCTTACGTAACATTCGCATGCAATACCGCCACCCAAGAAACGACAGGATGCAGCCCTTTCCGACTTCTTTATGAACTATAAGCAACCACGACTGTTGACGCCATGCTTCTGCCAGACACGGGCAAAACCACCCTCGCCGGCGTGTAAGCTTTCACTGTATAGGCAGAGAGAGCTCGCCAGCTTGCTCGACAATGCATTTGCCGTCAAGAGAGTTACGATATCCGCCGCTATAATATTCCCCAAAGAAAAATCGTTTAGAGCACTGGGTATTACCTCCCGGTGTGGACCTATGTGACCACGTGTTCGCTGCGAAAAGCTCCTACGCCGCTACTTCGGTTCCTAAGTAATGGTGCAACGACTCAGCGATGTCAGCTACAAAGTGATCCCGGCCGAGTCTTCAAAGCGCTTCCGCCGTCAACCTTTGCCTGAGATTGTGCACGTCGTTCTGATGAAGCCTTATTACTCACAATGACTTGTGACTGTTGTACTACCTTTCCCACATTTTTCTCGGTCACTGATTCGTGTTTTAGAGTCGGGACGATGCATTTTTAAGGGGGGGGGGGGGAATAATGCCACACGTTTCACATATGCACCCATGATGATCGTTGCCATCATCACAGTGACTCCCTTTTGAATAACCGGAGTGGTAGACGCCGAGGTAGAAGATGATCTCCGTTCCTTGGGATTTTGTGGGTGCAGTAAAGGCACCGTTCGCTGTTCCTGATATCTTCCGTCTTTAACCTTGAAACAATATATTCTCAACGACGGCAATTCTCTCGTCACGCAGCGCTCCCGTGAAGGCTTCCATGAGTGCCTAAAGGTACGTGCTCGCTTGATGCCTCTGTGTCAAGCTTTCAAGTTCCTCGATGGTTCAACGTCCACACCCTCTAGCGCGGTCGTGCGATAAGAAGCGCGGGCCGGGACACATCAGCCCAACATGACTGAGCTCGCAGCTACGCTGGGCGGTGTTATGAGTGAAGTTTGTGGACAAATCGTGCGCCCGTGCGAGGGTCGAACGTGTAAGAACACTTTGGCTACGTATGAAGACGTGACGGACAGTGAACGACCGCAGAACCACCAAAAACTCTCGAATGCTGAAAAAGAAATACGGCGTTGGTGGGCGGTGGCATGGCCACGTGAGCGGATGAGGAAAGAATTACAAGGTGGCACGAAGTTCATGGGAAAAGGAGAAGAGAAAGAGGAGGAAGATGCACGGGAACGAGAAAGAGAACAGCGGCTTGAAAGCTGGTTGCAGGTTGCTGGTGTCGTTGTGGCGTCGCGTTCCGGGCTCGAATACAGGACTCCCAACCAAGTCTGGACGATGCCACACGTTCGCGGAAGAGCCAGCGGCAGTTAGTGGCAAGGCATTCGGGCTGTTGGAGTAGGAGGTCCGTTCGTGAAGTCCTCTGCAGAAGGCGGACTTCGAGCGCAATGTTCCTCAGAGGCTCCCGGTGCTGACCGAGAGCCACGGAACGGGGACAGGCGACGTCCGGGCGCTACCGGAGCGCCTGTGGGAATGGCTGAGGTGTCTTTCGGGTCTCGCTCTGAGGTCGTCCGCCAGCCCCTCACTGTCCCTTGACTCCAACGGCGGGGTGCCATTTCCCATCGTCATCCTCGTTAACATCACCGGCCTGCCGCCGCCGCCAACGTGCCTGCAGCCCTCTGTGACGCTCGCATCGGCGTAACGGTCAGGAGTTCCTTCGAACATTGATGCCTTACCACGGCGGTTCACTATACCGCACTGTCGTCTGAACTAGGTGCTGTGATTTAATTTGCCCGCATTTTCTTTATCATTTTATTTGTCGTTGTTTGAGTGCTGGTTTTCTTTTAAAAGTTGTTCATTTCCTTGAAAAAGAAATACATCGTCTCTGTCTGATTAGGATACGTTTGTGACACATACTTAACTACACGAACCGCATATCTATCACGACAGGCCGTTGTCTCTGCCGCTCAACTGTCACATGATACTTTGCGCAACTGCATGCTCACTTAATAAGCCCACGTTCACTACTTCAGACTGTCCCTAAAAATGTTACTCTTACTTCATGTATTATTCATAAATTTCTCTCAGATTCATTGCTTCGCCCTTCTGAGCGAAAGAGTGTGATTTCTTTAGGTAGTGCTCTCGTGCACTTGTGTTCTTTTTCACATGGGATTTATTTTTTTTATTTCTGAGAAAGTAAAACACGCATTTTTGAATTTGGTACTCAGATCCGAAGTGCACTCGTATGGTTATTCCGAGTATTAAAGTTTTCGGCTTATTTAGGCGGAAAGATGATTGAGATATCATTTGAGCACTCGCTCTTGCTTTTCATTTTTCGCGAAACGCGCATTAATGCCCTCGGAAAAGCATTTCTGTTCACGCAAGTGAGCTGTCGCTTCTCACTGGGAATGTTGTGTTATTTCTACCGTCCCGCCCGCAGGCAATATTGGTTCAGCCGAAGTCTTCCACAGGAAATATTGGTGTGGCCTTCTTACTGCACTTCTGTGCCCAATCCGATCCACGCGCGATCACCATTATCGAAGTACACTTTGTGTGTTGTACGTATGAATCACAAGCTCCTACACGTACGTACACACACATATACAGGAGAAGAACACCAGGTGTGCAAGAATTTATTTATTTTTAATTTATTTACATTACCCTCAGGGCGCATAAAACCGTTACAGAGGGGCTGGGTAATATAACAAAAAAATGCAGTAAAAACATAACGCCATAATACAACAAATTAATGAGAATACATGTACAAACAATACTCAGTTATTAAAGGCTTAAGGTATGATCGCTTAGTGCAGTCTTGAAAGATGACACGTCCTCACTGGAGGCCATGGAGGGGCAAGGCGGTTCCACTCGGCACTGGTCTTGGGCAGAAAGAAGCCTGAAAACACGTTAGTGCGGCAGAAAGCAATAAAAAAGCTTTATACTGGTGATCAAGTTGTGGCGATATGTATGAAGGTTGTGATATGAGTTGTTTAAGTGAATTATTTTGATAAAGGATTTTTGAAAAGGCATGGACGAGAAATTTTTCTTCGAATTTTCAAATCAATTAGTCCAAGGTGTGATTTCATTATTGAAACGCTAGATGTGGGGGAATAGTTCGAATCAATGAAACGTGCTGACCGATTTTGGACCGACTCAATGACAGCTGACAACGATAGCGTTATACAACCAACCAGAAAAATAAGTGCGCCTAAAAAATGTCGGACAGTGTACCAGAAATTTCAGCCCCGTGAGAGATATCCAAGGGCATCGTTTTATAGCCATGGTCGCAACCGATCCGTCCAAGCGACTATATGTAGTCGGTATGCAGTTCAATGCCACGGCCATTGAACGGCGTAGAGAAGAGAATGGCGTTTGTAGAACATTAACAGCTACTCATGCGCTGGTAGTGCTTTTACTTTATTCGCTGTTACATCTACATGCACTTAATGTATAAAAGCCCATCACACAAGACCTACGAAGCTGCGAAACGTTGTCATTTAAATGCGAGCAATGCTATTGCCGGTGTTTATTACGAACATGTTTCTCATAACTGTAGCATCGTAAGCATGATCATCATCACCACGATCACAACCACCACAACCACACTTTTCTCTGCCGTCTTCGTTGCTTGTATATGGGATGATCATCATCATCATCGTTATATTCATCATCATCATCAAGTCTGTGCAGTGCTCGTTGGCTATGGAGCTGCTGGACAAAATAAACGCCATCCCAGGTGAGAAGTCATATGTTGTGGAGGTAAAATAGCAAGTAGCCAGTCGTGCACTGCACAGCCACGGTATACTATAGCACTTCCCTCTACACTTCTTCATATTTTTACCTAAAATATACCATTGCTACTTTTTCACGAGTACAGGACAGATAAGTGCATGACAGGATCGGGACTACTCCAGCTAGATTTATCGAATACCACGCACCTTAGCTTTATAACGAGTGAAGGAAACGAACGCACGCGCTGTTACGTGAATACGTAATGACAATGGTAGATTAATGCTGGACTAGCAGAGAACTGCGAACGTTTCTTTAGTATTCTAAATTCAAAAGTACGCGCGTATACAGATGTAGCACTGATGCACGTGTCGCCCCTGCGCATGATAAATGATGTGATCAATAGTTCACGAGTTCGTCTGTCCTTACTCAATTGATTACTGGGGTTTCACCTCCCAAAACCACGATCTGATTATGAGAGACGCCTTAGTGGAGGGCTCCGGAAATTTCGACCACCTGAGGTACTTTTACTGTGCGATGTTAGTGCACCGTAAAGAACCTCAACATTTTGCCTCCATCAGCAGCCGATTACCACAGCCACTAGACCCCCGTGGCGGGGCGTCTATGCTTACTTCTGCTTAGGATTTTCATTTCTAGAATCCTGTGGTTCGCAGTTTCTGCATTTGCTCCAAGGGGCAGAATATTTACAATTTTCGGATTTGAGCCCGGATGAATGGTATCTCTTAATGGCCGATCCTAATCATTCGTAGACTACCTTCATCACCCGCCATGAGCCCTACAAGTTTATCATGATGCGATTCGAATTTTCTAAAGCTCCAGCTACAGTGGACCACACGATAGATAGCATCATTTGTGGCTACAATTGGAGTATCTTCCACTCCTACCTTCGCGACCTCGCAGTCTTTCCTCAAGATTTGCCAATACATCTTGATGGTCTACCTGTTATTCCCAAGTACAGCCTGTTTCGTACTTAGGGGAAATCTCGGAGCGCGTGGCACCGCGATGCGGCCATGATGCGGCGAGCGCTGGAGTCGGCCAGCAGCGGCAGCTCGCGAAGGCGCAGACGGCGCGATGCGTGCAGCCTTGAACCGCGTCGTCTGCTACGACAGCGCGTCCTGGCTATATTGTCAGGAAGCGTGCTACTGTGTACGGCATCGCGCTGATTTCATCGTTAATGTGAGAAGTCAGCCGATACTCTTCACTAAAGGTTGTGCGGCGCCATACTTTTGGGTCTGCAATGGCAGGAAAGGAGGTCCGCAAACCTAATTTCAGAACACACTTGCTTTGTGCTGCAGGAGGGCCGGGGTACTAAGCGGGTGCACGTGTGCTTCGTCACCACGTCTGCTACCGTAATTCGCAGCGACACAGACGTCACAATGTGTGCTCGTCGTGCTCGGTCTTTTCTTGACGGGAAATGAAAACATTCCACAGTAATGACTATGCAGGTCGATCACGATCAGACAAGTGGATAGGAATAAAGTAACGCTTTAGGTGACTAAATTGAGAGCGAAGCAGCTCTTCGCTGCAACATTGCAGTGACACGAGACAGGCGCTCTCCGTCGGCGCTAAATGCACGCGTTGCACTCCCAACTTCGCTGATTCATGTCGGGTCATGGCCCCAGCAGCAGCCATGAGAGTGCTCATTTTTAGCGGAAGGAAGCAAGACGTAAGGGGACTGAGCTTGCAATGTGTCCCGTCGGAGCGTGGCCCACTCGTTGGCGATGTTGGGCATATTGGTGACTCGGCGCTCTTTAAACTGCGTGAGATAAAAAGCATTGCAAAGACAAAATGCAATAGCACCGCGTTCCTTCGTCCATTGGCGAGGCTAAAACCACAAGGCTATCTGTAGATATTCGATTCAAGGATGCTTTGAGTAAAACTGGCGCAGCGTTTATCATCGCTGCGCATTACGGTAGCACACGCGGTACCGAAGCAAACTCATAAAGCAAGTGTGTTATCAAACTAGGTTTGCATAGCTCCTTTCTTGCCAATGCAGGCCCAAAAGTATGGCGCCGCACTACCTTTAGTGAAGAATATCGGCTGACTTCTCACGTTAACGATGAAAGCAGCGCGATGTCGCACACAGTAGCGCGCTTCCCGACAATACAGCCAGCACGCTCTGCCGTAGCAGACGACACGGTTCAAGAGTGCACGCATCGCGCGTCAGCGCATGCGCGAGCAGCCGCTGCTGGCCGACTCCAGCGCTCGCCGCATCATAGCCGCATCGCGATGCCCTGCGCTCCGAGATTTCCCCTAAGTATGAAACAGACTGTACTATCGGCATCAAATGAAACGCGAACAGCGGAGCGCGTGTTTCAAGCATTAGAAACAGTATAGTGTTCGCCGTCCAGTCATCACCATTGACAGGCGTGCACATCCGGTTTGGCAGCACTGCGCGATCCCCCTATAGTGCGTTATCAAATAGCACAACTGGAACACAAGCAGAAATATTGCGCTATAGGGGGATCGCGCAGTGCTGCCACACCAGATGTGCGGGCCTGTCTATATCGATGACTGGTGGACGGCGCACACTATGCCATTGATAAGCCTTGTGCCACGCGCTCCGCTGTTCGCGTTTCATTTGATGCCGATAGTACATTGCTTCTCCTTGCCTTCACCTTAACATATGGTTGTGCCAATGCGCTGCGCGTCAGCTAAGAATACCAGGTCGCGCCGTCTCCAACGGGGCATCCTCCACGTGCAGCATTCAACGCTTGTCGATGAATGTAGGCAAGTGTCGCGATGCACCCCTGCCAGCATTGAAAAAGCGGCGCAGCTGCTAGTTGAGGCCTGGTTTTCGTGATTAGCCGTCGCAACCTGCAGCGTGAAGCAAAACGCACTGATCAACATGTTTCCGTGTTTGCTGCCGCCTTGCCCACCGGTGAGGTACAGTTCGTCGGCTGCCTTTAGAAGAAAAAGGAGCGCCGCTTCTGGCCGTTGGTGTTTCTCCCAAACGGTGCTTCGGGCTGCCTCGCTGATTGCGGTCGCTGTGTCATCGAGCCGCTAATAAACCTCTTCTCATTTGGTGGAGAAGTGCTGGAGTTCCTCGCCACTTCAACAACCTGGAGCTGCGAACACGAACGCGCCCGCCTGCCATGACCGACCGCACAGTCCAAACGGTGCCATCACCACAGTCCGTGACGTGCACGGGGGTGCCTCGACAACGGGACCTGAAGATCCTCAGTTGAGCCGACGACGAAGACGTGCAAGACTCGCTCACGTCATGCGAACTGGTGAGCACGCATAATAATTTGGAGGACCTAGCCAAGTTAACCCACGTCAACTGTGGTTTCCTAACTATGAAACCGACGTATCGACATGGTCAGTCTTGAATACAACCTTTACAGAGTTATTGGCCGACCCGCTGTGTGTAAGCTGCGCACAGAACAGCGTTTGGGCACCTGAGCACAGAAGACCCCCGAGACGTTCACAAGTTATGTTGAAGACGTCGTGGATCTCTGTAAACGTGTCGTCACTGCGGTGCCTGAAGCTCCCCGAATTTTCAGCACATAATCAGAGGCATTGATGAGGGCGCGTTCGTGATGCTGATAGCCAAGAATCCGCGCACCGTTTCGGAAGTCGTCACCATGTGCCAAAGCTATAAAGAGCTAAGGGAACAACGAGCCTCCACTCGGCAGCTTTCTCGAAGCAACAACTCTTTGGCAAGTCTTCACACCATGCCTGCCCACGCCTTATTTCTCCAAAAGGTCAAGAACATCGTCCGTGAGGAAGTGGCTGACCAACTTCCTCTAGCTCCCTTCACCTAGGAACCTAGCCCTCATATTCCAAACTCGCTGTGCTCTCTAATTTCCGAAGATGTCGCTCTAGTGGTTCCTCCTGCACCCCAGCAGCGCTTCTGGCCGTTTCGGAAGTCGTCACCATGTGCCAAAGCTATAAAGAGCTAAGGGAACAACGAGCCTCCACTCGGCAGCTTTCTCGAAGCAACAACTCTTTGGCAAGTCTTCACACCATGCCTGCCCACGCCTTATTTCTCCAAAAGGTCAAGAACATCGTCCGTGAGGTAGTGGCTGACCAACTTTCTCTAGCTCCTTTAGCTTAGGAACCCACCCCTCATGTTCCAAACTCGCTGTGCTCTCTTATTTCCGAAGAGGTCGCTCAAGTGGTTCCTCCTGCACCCCAGCAGCCAGCTCCGACCGCGAATCATCTATGCGCAGGCAGTGCAGCGGGTGGCCACACCTGTCACCTATGCCCAACCAGTACTGCCTGTGGCCGCTCCTCTGACGTACGCGCAGGCAGTGTGTAGGCCCCTGCAGCCGCCTTCCTCAACTCGGTGCCACCCTCCCCCACGGGAAGTTCATGCTGATTCTTTGGCTGCACCACGACGTAGTCCTTGGAGGACGCCTGACAACCATCCCATCTGTTGGTTCTGCTGTACGCACGGACACGTCGCGCGCTTTTGCCATTCAGTGACGCTTATCGACCATTCCAGTACGGGAGCCAGCATTATTGGCAGTGCTCTCCTCCTGCCTCCCAGACGTCTGCCTGTGCTGACCCTCCAGATTTCAGTCTAACCACTCGCCATCGCCTTGCCGACGCTCGCTGTCTTCAATGCATCGTCGACCCGCACAATGTGACCAGGAAAACTAAGCGCCGCAGTTCCAGAAGCAAGAACTGCGACCCATTAGAGCTATCGAAGCCCGCGCTCGTCTTCCAAAGTTGTCGAAATTTCTGTGGGAGGTGTACCTACGTACGCGCTTGTTGATACTGGTGTTGCCGTTTCTGTGATAGCCGCTTAAGTCTACCGTTTACTGCGCAAACTAACCACGCCACTTTCTGGACTCTCGCTTCGGACTGCAAGCGCAGACTATGTCACCTCAAGCAGTCTCTACTCTACGCGTGTATATTAAGGGGATTGTACATGTCGTTGAGTGCATTGTTCATCCTTTCTGCTCGCACGACGTCATCCTCGGCTGGGACTTCTTGTCCCGTCATCGCGCTATAATTGACTGCGCACACACTAAAGTTGACTTGTCGCCCCTGTGTGATGCACCATTGCACAAAGTTCGTGATAGGCCTCCTGCGTCTTCAGATAGGTGAGACGTCAAGGCGAGGTGCGCGGCAAGCCGGTATTCGAGGATGCGCATATGTGTGTGGCGTAAGACTGCGTATCGTTGTCTGTGTGATCTCGACGCTAGTACAGCATCGCTTCTCCTCTTCTTTCGCAGCGTCACGCAGAGCCATGGTGTCATGCCCGATGGTACGACTAGGTTCACGTGCCGGAACAATAGCGTGTACCACTTCATGGGTGTTAGCGCTTTCAGCCAGTACACCGTCCTCCCGGAGATTGCCGTTGCCAAGGTGGGATGCGAGCCCCCTCTGTCCATGCTAAGATACTTGCTGTACTGCTTGCGGGACATTGCAGCAAAAAGCAGCAGTCATAAAGCGTCATTAAATGTTGTAAAATCGTTTTAGAAGTGTTGTATTAAAATCGTTGTAATGGTCCTTTGGTAGTACTAATTATGGTTATGCATGTAGTGTTTTTTATAACTTGTGTTATTAATTCGTTGGAATTTCCTTTTGAATCGTGTACTCACCCTTTTTTCCTTTGCTTCAGATTACTATCTTTTATTTCGCATTTTAATTTACTTTACAAGTTTTTGTTGTTCCGTGTCTTTAGATTGATCAATTTTACCATTTGCTGTGTACTCGTGACTGTGCCTTTCTTTTGTTGTAAACATTGTTTCTACAGAATGCACCCACTATTATCTCCCCATGAGACTGCAGTATCTATAAATAAATAAATAAATAAATAAATACCAAGTGAATGTGGGTTCGAGTCCCAGTCAGTGCGGCTTTTGTATGTTTGTTCATTTTTTTCGGACGTCCGCTTCTATTACGGAAGTATGTCAGTGGTTCTCGCAATCATTTTGTGGTAGCGCTGACGAACAAACAAGCACAAAAGAAGACACAAATATACGGGACGGGCGCTAGCGTCCCGTATATTTCCCGTCCCGCTAGCGCCCATCCCGTATATTTCTGTCTTCTTTTGTCCTTGTTTGTTCGTCAGCGCTACCACAAAAGGATTGCGAGACCCAACCAACTAGCCCACCTTACCGCCTTGACATGTCAGTGGTTCCTTGGCAGACCGCGGCATACAAAACTTTCGTGTTAACGAATGCGTCCAAGGCAATTGTAATTTGATTACCTTTGGGTGGGGGTGAAACTATGATTCACGGACAGGCGTGGTAATTGCTAACGCCTATCAATGAAGCTCTTCTGAATAATCGTGGTCGTCCGACCCTGAAACGGGGCTTTTCTTTGTTTTTTTTCTTTATCTTACCTAAGAACCGTGTATGCTGCCTCCTTTTACGAATGATCTAGCAACCAGAGGAGCTCTATCATCGAGGTCCCTATCCTTCTCGGTGTTTTCATCGGGCAGTACTTGAGTTTGAATGACTCCTCACCGTGACTGATATAGTTTTCCGAGGAGCTCTAGAATGCGTCAAGCTCTCCTTCAGCAGTGAGATGCTTTCTCTTACCTTTAATGACTCTGTGTCCGGTCTCTAAGCGCACCTTCACTTGTGAAATGCGCCTCGTCTCTCTCGACGCTCAGGCATGACGGAGGGTGGCTGTTGGTTGACTGCACATAGTTGTTGCTGTGCGAGAAAGACAAAATGTACGTACGAGTCATTCTTTTCTTTGATTCAAATAGCTCACAAAAACGATATATGGACTCGTCCTCGGCAATAATAAATATAGAAG
The DNA here is from genome assembly GCA_013339685.2 of Hyalomma asiaticum. NCBI lineage: Eukaryota > Metazoa > Arthropoda > Arachnida > Ixodida > Ixodidae > Hyalomma > Hyalomma asiaticum. The sequence continues at coordinate 14,612,113 of CM023482.1, forward strand.
GCAATGCGGCTTTGTATTTATCTTGAAGTCCTGAACACTGTGATAGCGTTCACCTTTCCTCATGTAGCTGTGTGTCCATCTTATTCTTGTAAACTCATGCGGCAGTGGTGATCACGTAATGCGAACTGGCATTTAAGCCACGTAGACGAAGGTAACCTACTGGTGTCGATTGAACAGAGAAATCGTGACGGTGCAGATAAACTCGGCGGCTGCGTTGGACCGCGTGTGTCTGCTGGGCTGCGGGGTGTCGTCAGGCTATGGCGCCGCCCTGAATGTGGCCCGCGTCAGCCGGGACAGCACTGTCGCCATCTGGGGCTTGGGCGCTGTGGGCCTCGCTGTCGCAATGGCTGCCCGGGAGTGCGGCGCTAAAACAATCATTGGCATAGATATCAACGAGACACGCTTTCTGAAAGGCAAGTAGGGCTCCTTCTTAACTCTCGTCATCGGTGATATCTGCCTTCAGTTATGAGCGCTCCGATAAGTTTCCCATCAAATGGACGTTGATGCACTTTCCTGAACGTTTCAGGTTACATTGCTTGATAATGATAGGCATCGCTTACGTGGGAGCACAGATTACATGCTTGGGAGGCATTCGACTGCTTTGTGGCGAATCTTAGAGATTGCTTAGAACTTAGCTTAAGGTCACTTCATTGCAGTGATCAGATTGTCACTAACATAACGCTCCCTGTCCGCTATTGTCAAAAGAACGGTTCGGGTGACTGCCTCAATTAAGGTTGTGTGTATATATAATCCACACAACGCCGTCTTCCCTGGAAGTTATTCTGCTCTGTGTTCTGGCGACGAATGCTCCTCGGTCGCACTTTCGCGGTCGGTGACACGCGTCACCTGCAGGTTGGCCATCGATAATCTTTTCAAGGCGGTAGTTCTCCATTTTATTGCAACAGCAATCATATCGACCGTCTCCACGGGTGTTTGCCGTCGCTGTCATGTCCCGTGTTAAGTCCAAACTGATAACTGTCCCTCCGCACATCGGACCTTCAACCCGCACGTAAAAGTACGCGAGCAGGCGGACGAATGCGGTAGAACCACAGATCAAACGAGCCCGGCCAATCTGCGTCGCTCGGAGGGCGCATGCGATAAAGTCACAACGCTCGGGAGGCCTTCGTGGAAGCGGAGGTCAAACGCCCCGCCCGTCCTTAAGGAGCGTCAAAAGACGCGAGAAGGTAGATGAGGGGGGAGGGGGGAGATGTCGCTCGCGGACATAGCGCGGTCGCCATCACTAGCGCGCGCGCCATCTGGGCAGCCATCAGAGGTGCTGCATACTGCGTAGCAGCGCCTTGATCGTGTGCTGCGTCCTAGGCGCCTCGCTGTCGTCGCTATGACCGCAACTCCCCCGCCACACATCGCTCACGCCAGTGCGTCTGCGAGTGCCGGAAGGAACTGCTTGGCTTGGTGCTGCTGTGCTGGGCCAAGTTTCTCGATGGTACACAGTGCGCCCTGCTTAGCACGGTCGCGCGGTATGAAGCGTGGGCCAGAAGACGTCAGAACAGCATCACTTAGCTCTCAGCTCTGCTGGGCTGTGGCCTCTGCCGCTCGACATGGTACTTTACGAACCTGCATGCTTACCTATGAAGCTAACATTCACTGTAATTCACATGGCCCCTGACGATGCTACCAGTACTTCGTATGTTACATCATGTATCGCTACTGCATTCATTGCTTCGCTCTTCTGGAGAAATTGTGGTTTTTTAATTTCGTCACGCCACCTTACGCTGTGGCGTCCACGGCTGCGATTTTCTTCTCTAGCTATTCCTTCCTTCGACAGGTGGTACTTGCGTTTTAATGAGCACTTTTCGTGCTCGTGGCTACGGCAGACGTAAGATGATAGCGGTTTTTTTTTTTCTTTCCCGTGAAAACTTGGCAACCAGGACGGGAGTTTGGCTGTACTGAATGCTTGAACCCGAACTCCCTCACAATACCCATCGTGCACTACATCGGGAAGAAGATCGATGGTGGCCTGGATTACACTTTCGAGTGCGCTGGCAACGTTCACGCCATGGTGAGCTCATTTCATATTCAGCAGCACAATACAGCGCAAATGGTACATTCTTGTGCTTATGCATGCAAAAACATCACTAACGCACACTAGCGGGCACTGGTGAATTTAGGCCGGAAGTTGAAGAAATAACCTAAAAAGCACGGTGACCCTCAATGGACTTGCGAAAAAAGTTTTTTAATACGCGTTATCGCGCACTCTTAGTCACGCCAGCTTAATCTAGGCGCTGTCTTCCGTGGCAATTATGGCTTCTCCGCCCACTGTGAGAGTACCGGTGGAGCAGGGTACGGCACGTTACGAGGTTGACCTGCACAGCAGCGGTTTCAACACGAAGGTGTATGTCAGAGTCCACCATCATGAAGGAAAGAAAAAAGGAGTCACGTGACAGTCTTTAAGCCTACTCAAAAAATAGTTTGAGGGAGAGGAATGTGGGGAAATGAGCCCTGGTCACTAGGTAGGCAGGCGATAGATTAATTCATCATTACTTCAGCGCACAAAAAAATGACACGGACACAGGGAAGTATAAACACAAGCGCTGACTCACAACTCAGTTTATTGGAAAAGAACTGCTCATACATATACACACCAAAACTAGCCAAACAACGCATGCGCATGTGCGGTATCTTTGCGTATGTGCGGTAGAAAGATACATTATCTCAAATTTTTCAAAAAACATCTGGACAAAACAAGAAATCTAAAAAATGCAAGAGGTCTAGGTGGCATTCAAAAACCAAGTTCACTAACAGTCAATAAAATTCAGGGTTCACTTACACAATTATCTGCTTGTCTTCTGATATGAAACGCCTCAGTTATCTCGTGTGTTAGTTGATTTGTGTTTCAGAACAAGATATCGGTGTTAGTCTGCACAGACTGGCATCCGCAATTCTCACAATGATGTGCTAAGCGTGAAGAACTATTTCTTACAAATGATTGCTTTTACTCTTTTAAGCTTGTGTTAATACAACGGCCGGTCTGACTTATGTATACTCGTCCGCAGGTTAAAGGAACCATATAAACTACTCCCCTCGTGCACTTGATCTTGTCTTCATTTTTTGAGGAACAGGTACATTGCTCCTTTTTTATTTTCGCCAATTTTTTGTCAACAGAATGGCAGATTCTTTGGAGCTTGTTGGGGATACTAAAAACAACATGAACACCAAAACGGTTGGCAACATGCTTCAAACTATGGGATAAGCAATGAACATAAGGCAAAACTTTTCACCCAGTTATCAATCCTCTTCCGATACATTAATGTCCGGAGAAGCGCCACTGAATGTTCACGGCGTCCAAACAAGCTCGGCTGGACGAGCAACTATGTGGGCGTCAACCTACCCATGAGGCTGAAGGTGTCCGAGAAGGTTTGCTTGCCGAGGCTAGAGGAAACACGCGATGCCACCTCCTACTTCTTTTCATCAATATCCACCATGACCCTCACGTAAATGCCGCAGTAAAAACACAAGTGTCAAAGACGAAGAAAAAAATGTGGTTGATTCCTCAGTCATGAGAATCGGGATAACACGCGAATCAAGTCTAATATCGACAATGCCTAGTATCGACATTTAGTATCGAAATTAAAGATATGTGTTAGTCCTTCCCACATAATGAACTTATGCGGAGTGTTGAGTCCTGCGTGGTTGAAGACAATGATGAAGCCTTGATTGTTAACATTTGCGGCATATCCCTAGAAAGCTTTTTAGAATTGTTTGGGCTGCATTTACGATGCATGTTATTAGAATGGACACTTTTATTGAAAAATCTGGTATTTGTATTGGTTCTAGGCTGGCACCAGTTCTGAGCCATATTTTTCAAGGTCAAGCTGATAGATCTATTGCCATGTACCTAGCGAATATGGCCTCTTGTGTTTTTCGTTAAGTAGATGACTTCTTAGTAATCACAAACACCACCAATCAAAGTAGTAGTCTAAGTGACATCTTAAAAATTTTCAGCGAGTCGGGCTACGGTTGGAACGTCACCTTTGAGCTACCCCGCAAAGAGGAACCTCAGTTTTTAGATTTGCGCCTAAGGTTACACGGCGAACATCTGTGCTGGTTGCATAAGCCCCGATATAGTAAAAGTATTTTGCCCTATTCTTCAGGCCACTCCAAAATATTCGAGTCTGGCAGTGTGTATATTGCTCTACGAGCTGCGCTCCAAAAAAACATGCGCCGATGTGTTGACAGAAAGCTATGCCAAGTCGAGAGGCTAAAGGCGGCGGGATTCCCCGACTCGGAAGTTGTGAGGGCCTATGAAAATATAACAGAATCGACCAAAGGAGTTAAACAGATGCGTAAAGAAAAACGCGTGCGCAATGAAAAGAGGTCGGTGGTAGTTCGGTAGTTCCAGAGGTTTTCACATAGGTTAAAAGAGAGTGTGTAATAGATACGGGTTGCATGTTGCCTCATCGGTTCCCAATGGAGTTTCCTCAGTCTGCTCCCGTGTGCATAAAAAGATGTCTGGTTCACGTAAGACGTGTTTTTTTTATCCGCAAAGGAAAAATAATAGATATATTTGTTGCAATTCATCTGCTGCATATAGGCTGCCATTAACATGAGCGAGGGCTTATATTGGACAAACCTGGCGGTTTCTTTCAAAGTTTTAGCGCACAAACACACCACCACGAAGAGTATAACACAAAAGGACGAGCGCTTCTCTCAATTGGTTTTATTTCCGAAGAAGCATTCGCTTATAAACCCGCGCAAATACGCACAAGATACAAATGAAGAAGACACATGACGCATATAACACTTGTGATAAAAGTTCACGGATCAGCGCGACACAGTCAACATAAAATGGCAATGCGGCTACACCAAACAATTATTATGAATAAACTTATTCCAGATATGAATACATGAGCGAAACCTCTTTATCCAGCACTGGCACAGACGGATGACTCATGTACTTATCTTTTAGTTTTTCAATCCTGTATGCTTCCACAGTCTCTCTTGCTGTTTGATTCTGGTGCCTTGAAAAAGTGCACGTGCTTCTAACACATGGTGTGCAAGCACATTCCTGGCAATGCATGACCAAATATGTCAAATGACGCCCCTTCAGAATGAACATGTTCCCTTAATCGTGTGTTAACGCATCTAGCAGTCTGCCCCATGTAAACATAACCGCACGTCAATGGAATACGATATACTACATTCTTCGCGCAAGCAACAAATTAGTTCTTATGAGGATGATTTATTTTACATACATTTTCTTCATCTTTGTTCTCGAACTCCCTATTTACCTTTGAACACACACTTCCTATTTTGCTCTCAGCCGAAAACACCAATTTGATATTGTAACCCCCAGCAACCTTTTTAAATCTGTGGGACAGACCGTGTATATACGGGATTGCTGACACCGTGGAATTTCATTTCATTTCATTTCATTTTTTTTCCTTAAAGACCCCTCTTGGGGGTGTTACATAAGGGGTGGATGCATATGAATCATACAAAGAACCACATATGTTAACTACGCGAAATGTGGAGCGTTACGCTTTCTACGAATGCAGTCGGGCAGGTAGTGGCGGCAATGCTGTGGGAAAGGTCGTTCCATTCAGATGATGCACGTGGAAAGAAGGAGGCAGAAAATGTCATGGTGCGGCTGCGTGGTCTGGTGACTTGCAAAACATGACCGGTGCGATGACATATGCGCGCTGGAGGGGTGATGAAGTCTGGACGGTCACGTGAGCTGTAATAAAACTCGTGAAACAGGGCCAATGTGGCAATGCGGCGACGAAATGCGAGGGTTAATAGGGATGACTCTTCTTTTAATGATGACACACTGACATGATATGAACATGAAGAATGAATAAATCGTACCGCGCGGTTCTGTAATGAGTGAAGTGAATTAATTTGATAAGCGTGGGACGGGCTCCAAATGGCAGCGGCATACTCAAGCTTTGGTCTGATGATGGATTTGTAGGCTAGGAGTTTAAAATGTTTGGGAGCGTGACGTAAATGCCTTTTTAGAAACCCGAGGGATTTGTTGGGACCCGCGATTATGTTTGTGACATGCGCAACCCACGTTAGATCATGCGAAAATGTTACACCTAGGTACTTGTAAGATTCCACTCTGTCCAAAGCAACGTTACTGATTGTGTAAGGGAAAGTTAAGAGGTTTCGACGACGTGAGAAAGATAATGATTTGCATTTTGCTGGGTTAAGTGTCATGAGCCACTGATCACACCATGCTTGAATAGAGTTAAGGTCATCTTGAAGTGCTTGCTGCTCAGATGAGTTAGTAATGGTACGATAAATGACGCAATCATCGGCGAACATACGAATGTGACATGAAACGTGCAAACGTAAGTCGTTAATGTAGATCAAGAACAATAGAGGGCCCAATACAGAACCCTGAGGGACACCGGACGTTACTGGAAGGGGGTTAGAAATGAGCTCATTAACAAATGCCGATTGTGACCGATCGCTTAGAAGGGCTTCAATCCCGTTAAGAACGCAAGGGTTAATGTTTAAGCCAGAAAGTTTAAAAAGAAGAAGCTTATGAGAGACCTTTTCAATCGTTTTCGCGAAATCTAAAAAGATGGAATCAGTTTGTTGATTACAATCTAATTTTAAGTGTAAATCATGAAGGAAGTTCGCTAGCTGAATTTCACAGGAGAAGCCTTTACGGAAACCGTGCTGCGAACAATGAAAAAAATCGTTTGAATCTAGAAAGGCCATGATTTGTGAATAAATGATATGCTCGATGAATTTGCATGGTATGCTTGTTCATGATATTGGACGATAATTCAACGGTGACTGCTTACTGCCAGATTTATGGATGGGAACGACCTTTCCCACTTTCCAGTCACCGATTAAGTCACCTGCTGAAAGGGACTGGGAATGCAAAAGACACAAGTAAGCAGCAGAAATGTACTTAGTATTCAGTAAAAACTTTAAATTAATTTCGTCGAAACCAGCTGATGATGTGATCTTCAGATGTGCTATACGAGATACTATGCCATCAATGGAAACTACAATGTCAGGCATCGGAAATTCGCTGGAGATATACATAGATTTTAATATGGCTGGAGGTCTGGCATGATCATTGGTAAACAAACTTTCGAAGGCGGTGTTAAATACGTCCGCACACTCAGCATTACTTATAACATCATTATTTTCATTGGCTAGTGTTACCGTGTGTTTGTGTTCTTGATTAATTACACGCCAAAATTGTTTTGGGTCTCGTGTTAACATACGAGGAAGGTCATTATGAAAAAACTTGTACTTAGCGTTCTGTATTGCTTTGAGGTATTCGCTCTCCGCTGAGTAGTATTTGTCCCACATAGATGGGTTGTTTCTCTCTTTGGAAGCTATAAAGTATCTTTTCTTCTGATTTTCTAGCCGCTTTAGTGCTTTGTTGAACCATGGTTTGTTTTTGTTAGCGCGGAAGCTACATAGAGGTATATGCTTATCAATTAGTTCTCGTACTTTGTTCTTGAAAAGCAGCCAGTTTTCATGCACTGAACGATTACAAAAGTCCGTCTCAAATACAGGGAAAAAATGGGCTAGTTCATTGTTAATAGCCTCATAATTACTCTTATCATAAAGTCGAATTGTTTTCTTGTAAGCTTCATGTACTAGCGGGGCAAAGTTGAAGGTTGCATGAATAACCTTGTGGTCGCTTATTTCCCTCAGATGCGTGATAGATGTCATACAGTCGGGGTTGTTGGTTAATATCAAATCCAGGATGTTCGACGAGTTCTGGGCGACACGCGTTGGTTCAGTTATCAACTGCGAGAGGTTAAAGTTAAGACATACATCAAGAAATTTCGTTGCTTCTGGGCTACTATTTGAAGTTGTGTAGTTTTGCCAGTCAATGTGAGAATCCTCAAAATCCCCGAACAAAACGATGTCTGCATTTGGATGTACTTTTGCAAGGGTGCTTAGAATGCTGTTGAGTTTGCAGGGGAAGTCGGGGTCGCTTTGGGGCGGCCGATAGCAAACGCCTAAAAGTACGGTTCGTGGTACCGCGCGGCAGATAACCCATAACATTTCAATTTCTGTATCAATGTTGAATGCTGAAGATGACAGCTGCTGATTCACCGCCACAAGGACACCACCCCCACGTCCATCTTGGCGATCCTTGCGATAAAGATTAAAGTTAGGCATATCGGCTAGAACTTCAGCATCACTAATATTGCTATGTAGCCATGTTTCCGTTAATATAAGGACATTGCTGGTAGATGACAATACAGCGTTTGACACGAGTTGACGCTTCGGCAAAAAACTGCGAATATTAGTAAAGATTACAGAGAACGTAAGGTTAGCCCGAGGAGCTTTGCTATAAGTTTTCGTTTTTTTACAGTGTGTTGATTGCTACTGGCATTCTTTGACAGTTTGCGAGAATTCATCATAAATATACTTCTTTGAGCCAATAGAGAGGGTCTTGTAAGGCAGAGAAAAGCGAGCAGATTTCGTTTTGGCAAAAGCCACCAAATGCTTACGGGCATTTCTAACAGAGCGGGAGAAGTCCTGTGCAATGCTGTACTTACTTCCTTTTAATTTGCGTGCATTAGAAAGAACAGCTTCTTTCGTCTTGTAGGAGCTAAACTTAACGATGATAGGGCGACCGCGCTCGGTAAAATGACGGCCTAAACGATGGACCCTTTCAATTTCTTTTGGATCTAATGTAAGATCGAGATGGTCACGACAGTGCTCTATGACCAATTCTTCTGTTTGTGCGTAACTTTCTTAATTACTAGGCTCGGGAAAGCCATAAAATATCAAGTTGCTTCGCCGTGATCGATTTTCGGCATCGTGAAGGCGTGCCTCGAGTGCGAAAACTTGGCGAGTGGTCTCTGCAGTGTCAGCCTTTATGTTGTCGATTGCTGCGCGAAGCGCGACAAGGCTCTGGCAATGTTTTTCGACGTCGTTTATCCGCTGGGTCAAGTGGGCGATAGTTTGATTTGTCGTTAGAAGTTCGTTCTTCAGGTCATTTACATCTGAAATTAGTTTCGACTGACCGGCTGATATTTTATGTAATTCGTCGAGTATAGCAGCCGAGTCGGGACCCGGATTTGACTCAACGTCACCTGATTGCATGAGTAAGGAATGAATGACGTCAGTGCACTCAACAACAATGAAAAAGCAGCACTGTGGGCTCGGCAGCTGCAGCAAAAAGTAGTTGCTCGATTTCTTCGAGAACAGAGCATATGAATTACTAACCTGCATGGCAAAGGTAAGAGGGTTACTGCTCTGCGCTGTGGCACAGTTGTCGAGCCCACAGGGTGCCGCGGTTGACCGCAGCTCTTTTATAGGCAATGGGCAGGTTGATATTCCAGGCGATGCGGCCTCCCACGGTGAAGTGAGAACCGAGTTTTCCAGGGATAGCGCCATCCGGTCGGGTGAAGTGCTGATTTCCAGTCGGGCAAGGGGCGTTGTTTGGTAGGAGGCCTGCGCTTCACAACCATTTCCTTGGGACCGGCTTGCTGACGTAATCTCGGTGGCAGCTGTCGATAAGACAGGCAACAGCACGCGCGAGATCGTAAGCACGAATACCTGCATGGCAAAGGTAAGCGGGTTACTGCTCTGCGCTGTGGCACAGCTGTCGAGCCCGCATCTTTCTGCCTTTCACTAGCCATGTGTAGTTATTTCCCTTGTTTAAGCTTTTTCATTAGCCTAGAGTATGATCCTTGCAAAACATCGAACGCATAACCTCCCGCTCGCAACCGATCTAATTGTTCAAGAAACGCCTTTTGTTTGGTGTGTTTACATGATTTCAACAAAGCTGAACGGAAGCATGAAATGGCTATCACGTTCTTCATAAGCTTGGACTGGTTTGAGGCGTAGTTCATTAGCGGCTTCCCAGTTCGGCTTGAGTAAGCCCAAGGCACATGTTCTTCACCTTCGAAGTGGGAAGCCGCTAATGAACTACTCCTCAAACCATTCGAAGCTTGTATCATTGTTAGACTAAAGGTGTATCAATGTTAGATTAAAGAACACTTGCATTCGCTAACGGCTACGAGCAGTTTACACCTGCCTGCTCATTGTACAGAATGTGGCTGTGCAGAATCTGGCTGTCAGGCAGTTGTTCAAGAAACCACGTGTTTGTTTTATGATGCGGAAAAGTGCACCAGAGAAGTTATGGAAGCTTCTTACATTGAAAGTGAGGGGGAAGGGCGTGTTAGGAAAGCGTTGGTGACACTTAGTGACAAGGAGGCTCGTTATTTGCCGCTCAGCCACATTGACTTGAGCTTTTTCTTGGCACTCGTTTCTACAGTTTGCGCTTTGTGTTCTGATCTCTCACAGCTGCTTCGACGCACATAGTTTTATTGGACAGAATGTGGTTAATTTTTTTCACCTTGATAACTCTGCTGCGGATATGAAATGGTTGTGCCATATGACCAAGTCCGGGCTATATATGTTTTTTCCTCGTGTCTTCTAATATACTTTTAGTTGTGAGTCAGCGGCCGTGTCGTCTTCTTTCTCTGTCCTGTCTTCTTCAGCTGTTATTCCTGGAAAATGCATATCGACCAACTTGCCTAAGTATCTATTATAGTTCAAGCCTGTCTTCGCGAAGCTGTGGAATGCGTAAGCGGCAGTCCGGTGAATCGAGGGGCAGGAGATGGGTTGAGTACCCTAGACATGTGCACGCATTGCGTGCTGAGATCAGTGGAAGTTCGACACTGCACAGGGATCTTGACAGTTGTACACGAGCGAGAGTTCTCTAACGAGTCATGTTTCTCTGGAGACACTGCACGTAACGCGCTAGAGCCCTGTGATAACCTGCAGAGAACCAAGAGCTTCCGCAAACCGTGAAACCTAGCATAGAAAACCGAATGGGTTGTGAGCGGATCATTTTGTAAACACACAGTCCGCTGTAGCTAAAGGAGCATGATTTGCTTCTCGACGGCAATCTTTGCGTTCCTGTCGCACAACACGTCGCAGCACAACTGGGCATATAAGAGAATTTCTTTAGCTGCCACAGTTGTACTTTGGCCAAGCAACGCGCTAGCAGTACGCGGCCACGCCCTCAACTGCAGCGATTGAGGTGGATGCATAGATAAATGGATGGACGTTATGAGCGTCAAGGAGCTTCAATTAAACTTCCGGAGTGGAAGTCCCTGCGGCCGCCTACGGGACCAAGTGAAGCAAGCGGCGGCCACGTTACTAGAGGAAAAAGTACGCGGGCACGCCATACACGGCAATGTATTAAGATAGGCGCTCGGCTTGTTTTGCAACAAAACGATGAAACATACAGATAGAAACCAAATTTATGCTTACGCGAATTACTAACGGTGTTTTGCAGCTGAAAAAAGATTTTCCCGCGTCCGTATTCAGCTGCAGGCGTCGAGGAAAAAAAAAAACACAGCTGACTGAGAGGTTCTATGCAAATCGCACTTGCTGGCTTACTTCGTCTGTTAGTAGAAACTAGGTTTTGTGATGCGGTGCTGCGACTGGCAGCTGACGTAAAATGCATTTGTACTCTTTATTTAAGCATGTATCCAACCCACTGTGTAGAGCGCATGCGTTCTGCATGTTGCCGTAACTGACCGCATGATTTTCTTTTTTAAATGTGAAGCATTTCTTAGCGAACTTCGGCGACTTTGAGCGTATCTATCTAGGCGCCTACAATTTTGTGCTCTCCTGGACATTTCGCTAATGGTATGCGACAACATGACTAGATGACGAACATAAATGACAGGTCATAACATGAAAATCATGAGATGCACGTCATGAGCGGCACGATTTACATGCCACGGTCTTGGTGCTTTCCTGACCGTTACGCTAATGGGATGTATACAAAAATTGGTGTGCCACAATATGACGGCATGGCGAACATAACTGATAGGTCATAACATGAAAATCGTGACATGCACGTCATCAGCGACATGATTTACATGCCACGCGTTTCCTTAATGGGACGTATACGGAAATTGGCATGCCACAACATGACTGCATGACAAACATAAATGACAGGTCATAACATGAAAATCATGACATGAATGTCATGAGTGATATGATTTACATGCCACGGTCTTGGTGCTCTCTTGGCCGTTTCGTTAGTGGGAGGTATAGGAAAATTGGTATGCAAGAATATGACTGCATGGCGAACATAAATGACAGGTCATAACATTAGAGTCATGACACGCGTGTCATGAGCAGCATGGTTTACATGCCACAGTCTTGGTGCTCTTGCGGCCGTTTCGTTAATAGGATATATACGCAACTTGCTATGGCACAACACGACTGCATGACTATCATAAATGACAGGTCATAACATGAAAATCATGGCATGCATGCCATGATTTTCATGTTACATATCATGACCGGCATAATTTACATGCCGTGGTCCTGGCGCTATACTGCCGTTTCTTTCATGGTCTGTATACGAAAATTGTTTTGGCAGAACATGACTGCATGATGATCATAAATAACAGGTCATAACATGAAAAACGGGACACGCATGTCATGAGCGGCATGATCTACATGACACTTATTTCGTTAATGGGATGTATACCAAAATTGCTATAGCACAACACGACTGCATGACGAACATAAATGACAGATCATAACGTTAGCATCATGACATGCGTGTATAAGCGCCATAGTTCACATGCCACAGTCATGGTGCTCTTGCAGCCGTTTCGTTAACTTCATATGTACCAAACTCGGTATAGCGAGACAACAATGCAAATCCATCTTACGTTCCTGATGCGTGCTTCGCATTTCCTTGATTCCCACTGCATGTGGGATGTGCCTTTTTTCGTATTCCACGTACGTTCTTCCAAATTGGTTCTTTGCTCGTAGCGTTTGCGAAGTCTTCTCAGATCCGCATCTATCAAGTACCGTTGGGTGTTTCGGAAAGCTTTCTCATTTAGTTCTGACTCTAAACGTACATAGATTTCTTACACGGGACACGCGCCGAATGGCATGCACTTGAACACAGAGGTGGGGTTTTTCGATGTCAATAGAGCAGAGGTGATCGAGTGGCTCTTTTAGGCTTTCCATCCACCCCTCCAAACACCTCAAGTTCTCAGTCAGAAGGCTACGCACAGTTTTCTTTAATTTTTTCTTCATTTTCAAAACAAGTAGCACGGAGAAACGCGCTATACGTGCTTGCTGCAGCTCTGCATACGTCAACACGTCTGCATAACAGATTCTGCGTCTATGATCCGGAAAGATGACCTTCCTCTATAGTTCGTATACAAACACTGCACTATCCAATATGTGCATTAGACCTTGCGTTTGTTTTAGCAGAACCCGATCCCGTAGCAAATCATGTAGGCACGCATATGAAAACGAAGCACTAACAAGTATTTCAAGCTTACAGTTAACTTTGATACAGGCGTAGGGATGTAATATATGGATGCGAACGTTTAAAATTGTCCTCTATTTAGCCAAATGCACTGAAAACCGGCAGCTGTACGTGAAGAAAGTGAGAAAGACTTACACGTGAAATGTTATGCCAGCCTTCTTCTCAACGCGATTTGTGGAGCCGATAGCGAGCCGCAAAGTCACCGTTGCCTTCTGAGATATTTAGACGCTTAGGAAAAACAGGACACACTGTTTAAACACCACAAAACAGCGTGGCGCTGTCTACGCGCTCCGCCGTCTGTGTGGTCGTCTGCTACTGTTTCCTTGAGCAAGATGGCGGCGACGGCTTCACTTTCGGCGGGCCGCTTCCACTCCATAAAAGTAATATATAACCTCCTAGATGAGCGTCTGGTTTAGAACGGGGCGGTAGCCCGCGGACCACCAAGCTCTACCTTTACTTTATTCTCTGCAACCGCTTTTTTTCCCGGAGCACACATATTTCCGCAACAAACTTTTTCTTTGCACCTACCTATGTTAGCTATTAACGTTCGAACTACCTTGCGTTTCTGTTTGCTCCATACCTTTCGACCATCAATACTATAAGCGCCCTTTACGTATCCCTATCGCCGACATGTTCAGCTTTCTTGTGCTATACCTGAAACCCATGGCAAGGAGATAGGTGGCACTGAGAATAACCAAGCGCCGCCTACCTACAAGCATCAGCACGTCCACGACAGCGCAACAACCTGCAGCTTCCCTGCAACGTTCGTTGAGGGGTATAGCCGCTGTGAACATAAAATGCCGCGAAAGCAAGGCGATGTTAATTTAAGAGTAATTTTCCTGCCAAAAGACCAGCGCTTTCACCAGATATCAGTTATATGGTAATTGTAAAGCGAAGTAGAAAGGGGATAAGGCCCGTTTGTGCCCTGCATCGCCAATGTGTCGCTGGTGTGATCGGCACAGCTTCGAGCTCCTATCATCGCACCCCGAGTGATTGAGGGATCGAATCCTAGCGTGTAGCACATTATCATTTGCGAATATGTGTTCATTTTTACAGCCATCCACTTCCGTGACAGAAGTGCATCAGTGTTTGAGCATGCCACAGGAACACTTCCGTGATAAAACAAGCAGAAAAGTCAATGCTGTTCCCGCGCATTGAGGAAATCGGTGTTATGCGAAACGGTAAGCGAGAGAATTACCCAACAAAAATCGTGTAGCATTCACCAAAGTGTTAAGAGTAGGATGAACATCCTTACGAAAAATACATGGGTGCATGTATGCTTAACATGGGCTAGGAACGCCGTCAGCAACGTGGCGACTCAGCGGCAGTGCATGGCACGACGTAACGTCGGTACCCACGTTCACGCACAGCCTGCTTGTCAACGAGGAATGCGGGCTACGGTGCTCTGATGTACATATAAGTGCTGTTCGCTGAAGTATTCCTAGCAGATCAAGCAAAGTAGGACGACAGCTTCTCCAGTAACAGTAGAACCCACGTATGCTTTATTACATTGCTATGATAATGCTAAACATATGTGAAAGGTGCGGTCGACGTTACACAACCACTTCTCGTCACAACTGCTGGGGCATTGGGTTTACTTACATATGTAACGTGTGGGACGAGTTGCCGTGTCCTAATGGTAGCGTGCTTGCTGGCACCTCGAGGTTTATGACTTGCTACCGGGTTGGTACGGCATTCGGTCGGACGGCCAGGGGCATAATAACGCTCGCACAAGAACGCGAACACTATGCATCGTTCATGCCCCGCCACGTTGGTCTAGTGGCTATGGTACTTGGCTGCTGATTCGAGGATCGCGGGATCGAATCCCGGCCGCGGCTGCTGCATTTCGATGGAGGCGAAATGTTGAGCCCCGTGTGCTGAGCGATGTCAGTCCACGTTAATGAACCCCTGTGGTCAAAATTTCCGGAGACCTCCACTACGGCGTCTCTCATAATCGGAGCTGGTTTTGAGGCGTTAAACACCACAGATCAATCAAACCGACTATGCATCGTTCACTCAGTGATAGCCTTTTTTAAAGACGTTATCAAGCGGCTACGGCGCATGTTATGGCATCAGTCTTATGTCAGAGCGAACGCGGTTTTCTGTCCTCATCACTTTCGCTTTGCAGCACGCTTCCCCCTTAAGGTGACTACCGCAGGACGGGTTTCCTTATAGGGGTCTGTCGAAGAAGCAAAGCTAGTTCAGCCTGTTCTGGCAGCGTCGGCACACCAGCTGGTTGATCTTGCGAAGGTTGTGCCGGCACAGGACTGTATCGAGGACGGACTTGATCCATGTGATGCTGAAGCTCACCTTCTGCCATTTCCACGGTGACCATTCGGATCTTGTTGTTTCTTTCTCTGTGGCTGGCAGCCACCCCAGGCAGCACAACAACATTGGACCGACCTTCTCGCAACGTTGGAAAACATTGGATTTCGGGTTCCATGCTACACTTTAGACTAGATTAGTCCAATGTTGGATACCAGTCGTATAACGTTGGAAAAAATTGGGAAAGAATGGCTTTGGCCAACATTGTCCATCGTTTGTATTTTCAATATTGGTAAGCTTGTATAAACAATGGAAGCTCTAACCGTTCTTTCCAGCCTTTATTGATGGCTGTCCATCATTTTTTACCAGCATTCATCGTTGATGAGGCAGCATTTCTTGCCAGCCTCCTTTATTGGCTGATTCTATATTTTCCCCGCCTTTTTTATTGGCTATCATGCATGCACTTAAATTTGTTTTGCCGGGGCTTCGGGCTCTAGGCAAAAAGCAAGAATATCCAGTAAATTATGGGAGTAACAATAGCTTTATTTTGTACTTAGCATGCATGTATGTATTGCCAGCTTGGGAAATCAATTTGGTTATGTTCACGATTCGTGGTTATGACGATAGCATGAAACAGACATAAATGGTCTATGCACTCGTATGTTAATGGCGAAACGTATCTTTCGAACACATACACACATACAAATAAGCAAAATGTCTTCTTTGTGACACATTTTATTCGTGAGTATAAGAGACATGAGAAGGGATTGAAAAGAAAGTTCTGATAAAATCAACAAATCAATATTCACTCTAAGTTTGAAGTCCATTGTATATGATCAGCCTCGAGAAAACTAAACGTATAAGCACCATAAGCAAAAAGAAGAGGCTACAAGAAAACATACGCCTAAACCTCTGCGACACGCTTTGGTTTACGTGTTTACGTGGAGCAGCTGAAGCTTGAAAGGTTCCTGAAACGATTCCACGAAACAGCTGAATTGTAGAAATTTAACACTTCCTCAAGTAACACAGCATAAGTGAATGTTAGGATACGGTGATATGTTTCTGCATGCAGTATCCGGAACGGAGGGTATGTGGGGACAAACCGACGACTCGAAAGAACCGAAAACCAGGGACAAGAAATGACCGTTAAAGAGCATAGGGAAAACACGCGTTTCACGCAAGACAAAAACACAAACATGAAAGTCACACGAACCAAAACAGCTTTGCTAGAACCGATTACTTCATCTGCCGCGGCGTATACAACAAAGCCCACCACGTGTGTATTTACAAATAGACAAATATAAAGAAAATATGCAGTAATATATGCTATAATAAAGCCGACACATGCCACAATGAGGGTGCGAGCACAACAGAATGCAAAATGAGTAAAATAAACGAATGACTAAAATCGGTACGAAGCTTTCAGGAAAACCTTTAGAACTGTCGCAACACGTCGAGGCTCATCTGTTCAGTTCACTTAAAATGTCCGGTCCAAAAAAGCGCAGGGCTGCCACTTTTTCACTATGCAGAAGTTTGCAGTCGCACGTTCCGTGTCCGTAGACTACTCAGGTGTTCTGACTTCGTAAACTCGCCAGGTTCAGCAGATACACGATGCCCGTGCGACACAACTTGTGTGTCCGAAAAACCTCTGCAGAGTGAAAGCCGCTTCGCCTGCCTCACCCCCAGCTCGCTGCAAGAAAACTTGTCAAAAAGGTATGCGAAGCAAAACGGATTAGTGCCGCCCACGCAGCTCCCCCCTGCCGCCCCCCCCCACCCTGCCGTGGTACGCTTCCATGTTCGGCGGGCTCCTGTGCCCGCTGCTGGAGGTAGAAAGGTAACAAAGGCTTTTCTTTACCTTCCAACATTTTGCATATACCGTATTTGCTCATGCATAACTTATACCGTGCTTACTCGCGCATACCACGTAACCGTATCACCGTATCCTAACATTCACTTATGCTGTGTTACTTGAGGAAGTGTTAAATTTCTACAATTCAGCTGTCTCGTGGAATCGTTTCAGGAACCTTTCAAGCTTCAGCTGCTCCACGTAAACACGTAAACCAAAACGTGCGCATAGGTTTAGGCGTATGTTTTCTTGTGCCTCTTCTTTTTGCTTATGGTGCTTATGCGTTTAGTTTTCTCGAGGCTGATCATATACAATGGACTTCAAACTTAGAGTGAATATTGATTTGTTGATTTTATCAGAACTTTCTTTCATACCACGTAACCACGTAATCTAGGAGTTCCAAAAGGTGCGTAAATTACATGCGAATTTCGCAAATACTTTCGGAATATCGCGTAAGGAATCTTTACGCGTGCTGATCTGAGATGCATCAAATGAACTTTATCACAAAAACGAATGTAGCTTTCACTCAACAGAACGCGTACCTTAAAAGCCAAATGCATTCGTGGGCTACATTCAAGCATTAGCGGATGTGCGACTCGGAATCGTCGTCACTGGTGCTGTGAGCGGCATCTCTAAACTCCAGTATCAAGAGCGACTCGTATTCACGTGTCCAAATTATCGTGGCGGCACGGTTCTCAGTTAATCGGCAAACACTATGTTGAATTTGTTTTATAGGAATCGCCAATATGTCGCTATTAAACAATCAAAATGCGACCGGCTATGGCGAAGCCTGGGCTACCGAACACTCAGTACTGAAAAAGGACAACACTAGCCTGCGCCACGTGGCACTGGGTGTCATGGGGAGAGCATGCAAGTAATATTTTTGCGTAAACCGTACATAAAGTTGGGAGTGCAGAAATTACGCGTGGGCGCTAATTATGCGAGTGCACACGGTACGTACATATATATTAACGTTGTTTCAAATGAAAAAGAGGTCATTGCTTGTAATATGTCAAGTACTTCCCAATGTGAACAACGTAGGTGCGACAGTATTTACGTCTGGACAATATTGTCTCGCAAGCAGCATTGGCTGTCCTGTATTGGAGAAACCAGACAGAATGTCTGGACAGTATACACAGCCTACTTCTATTGTTTTGGAAATATTGCAATGACAACAGATAGTGACCTGCTATGCCATGCACGTGGGCTCGGAAGCCAGTAACATGCTGCTGGGTGGACCATATGATGGCGTTGTAGATGTAATTTGCTCAATTTCCAATGTGCAAGTTCTAGTCTACTTCACACACACTTAACTAGAACTTGCGCAAATAAACAATTACGTAAATTTATAGATAATTTTTCCTGCTGCACTGAATACATACACAATGGCCTTTCTGAACTCATATGCGGTACCGAGTCGAGCTAGTGGTCCCTTCATATTGGTAAAACCGGAAAACAATCATGTGTACTTGCCACCATGCGTACCTGCCTCCCGATATATCATGTGTACTTGCAAATGTTACCAACATTGATGCTACAACTCTTGTGTGCGGACAATATTGTCCGACACAGAACATTGGAAGTCCAGCATTGGCTATGCAGTGAGGTTGATTGGACAATATATACAGCCTACCGCCATTACATAACCAACATTGATCGGACTATGTAGAAACTGACCCATCATTACCATCCTTGTGCACTGGACGCACCAATAATGTATGCTGAGTGGCAACTATGGCCCACATTTGCCTTCTTTACAGGATGGAATAACCAATATTGCAAATTGAATGGTTACGATGGGCCATTGTTGGAGGCCTTAATAGACGGAACTTCCAATGCTGGCTTATGAGTGGTATCACAGGGCCTTCATTGGACCTCCGTAAGCCAACAAAAAAACAATATTGGCCCGAGCATCTGTGCTGCCTGGGACCTTCTCCCTCTCCGAAGTTGCGAGCCCAAACAGGAGTGCCTGGATTCGTCTTGCTTCCTTGATCTGCCTGTGGACAGATACGAAAGGTTGCGGGCGGTGGAAGGCACGTGTCTAACCGAGAACGCATCTGATATCCCAAAGGACTTGAGAAGGTGATCGTCCATCATCCAGAGGTGTTCTACTGTAGCTAGACAGCAGTCGAGCCAATCACTCAGATAAGTGACCTGACCGCACCTTCACTTCCGGGCACTTTCAGCGTCCACACGGCGCGTTCAGCAAGCCCGTTCAATTGGAGATGATATTGTTACGGTGAAAGATGTTTATTTTACAGACCGGGGTGACGATGTTCCCAGAACGCTTAGCACTCAGCCCACGATCGAGCCTCACTTAGTTGTCTCCCATTCTTCGGCCGAGCTGCGATATCTATTCCCCTGCTGCTGACAATGCCCCCCGGGCGAGGCAGTCAGTGTCGCGAGTGGTATGTCTTCAAAATGGCAAGATGAATGACGTAACGCCACAAAAACGCGACAACAGGACATTAGGTCCTGCGTAGCGGGCCAGGAACATTTAGTACAACCCATTCTTACGGTGCGGATTCCACAGCCATACCACATCTCGTTTGCTGTACGATACATGTCGACGTCGCTTGTCGTAAGGAGTCTTTGAGCGGTCCTGTGATGCGAAAGTCCGGAGACGCGCGATGCGCCGCGCCTCCTCTGTGCGGCAGAGTGCCTCAGCAAGAGGTGTTTTTTTCTCCTCGGAAAACAGGAGAACGGTGTCGAGGGCACTGCGCGGTCGGCGGAAATAGAGGTACAACGGGCTGCAAGCGGTGGTCTCATGCAGCGCAGTATTGTAGTCGTAAGTCATAAAAGGTGAAACAGCGTCCGAGTTTTTGTGCTTCGAGTCAACATACATAGCAAGCATGTTAATCATAGTTGTGTTGGCGCGCTCAGTCAGTCCGTTTGTCTGTGGCTACTATAACGCGGCGTGACGAAACTGGGAAGCTGACCGGCGAAGCAGCTCCTCAAAGAAGTCGGCTACGAACTGGCGGACGCGATCGCTGATAATCGCTCGAGGGGATCCATGCCGGAGGATTATGCAGCGTAGTAAGAAGTCCGAAACGTGCTCGGCTCAGGCGGCAGAGATCGGTGCGGTTTCAGCGTAATGGGTGAAATGGTCCGCACAGATTATAATCCAGCGGTTCCCCTTGATGGATCTCGGAAAAGGGCATAACAAGTCAATGCCGACAACCTCAAAGAGAGAACACGGAGACGGTATGGGATGAAGACGTCCCGGCTGTGCACTAGTTGGACGGTTCTACCGTTGACAAAGGCCGCAACAGGCAGCGTATTTGCCTGTAGTTTGACGCATGCGTGGCCAGTAAAAGCGTTCCAGTGTGCGGTGGTATGTCCTGCCAAATCCCGTATCGCCGGATGTTGGGTCGTCGTGCAAAGTTTTTAATACGTTGGCTCGCAAAGCCTTACGAACAACCAGAAGAAGGCGGTCCCCGGTCCCAGAAAAATTCCGCTTATAAAGAGTTCCATCCTGTACAACGAAAGGGCACTGGCAGGGCTTCTCGGTGGCAGATTAGAAAAAAGGAGCCAGACTATCGTATCTGCGCTGTTCCGCACGGGAGGTGGCAGAACCTGGAAACGGTGAGGCTAGAGCTGCTAGACAGTCATCGAAATTGTCGGCGTCACATTCCGTCATGGGAAGGGGACGTCGCGACAGGTGATCAGTGTCTGCGTGACGGCGGCCACTCTTAAAGCATACATCAAAGGCATACTCTTGCAACCATAAGGCGAAGCGTGCAAGACGGCCGGAAGGATCACGTAGACCAGTTAGCTAACAGTGTGAATGGTGGTCTGTGACGATAGAGAATCGGCGGCCATAGACTTACGGTCGAAACTTGTGCATGGCAAAGACGACCGCCATACAATCTTGCTCGGTAACGGTGTAATTGCGTTCTGCTTTACTCAACGGCTAGCATTGGCAATGATATGTTCGACGGCTCCGTGACGCGGCAATAAAACTGCACCGATACCGATTCCACTAACATGACTGTGCGCCTCAGTTTGGGAAGATGTGTCGAAATGGCAAATAATAGGCCCGGGAGTGAGCACAAACTTCAGCTGAGAAAAGGACGACTCGCACTCTTCTGTCCACTGGAATGGTACGTCTTTGTTGAGCAGACGACTGAGAGGCTGAGCCACATCAGCGAATTTGGGAACAAAACGCCGGAAGTATGATCACATGCCCAAGAAGCTTCGAAGTTCTCGCAGTGAGTGCGGTCGAGTGAGGCTGCTTACCGCGGTCACATTGTGGGTCAGGTCGAGTACCGTGCTTGTCTACGAGATGGCCAGGAACTATCGTTGCACGATGACCAAAATGGCATTTTTTTGAGATTCATGGTAAGTGCAACTTTCTCAAGGCACTTGAGGACAACATCAAGACGACGATTATGTTCGTCGAACACAACGTCATGAAGATAACAAAGGCACATCTCCCACTTTAGGCCGCAGAGACCAGAGTCCCATAAGCGCTCTAAGGTGACAGGAGCATTGCATAAACAAAACGGCATAACAATAAACTCAAATAGACCGTCTGGAGCTGTAAACGCTGTTTTTTCCTTGTCCGGCTAGTGCATTGCAATTTGCGAGTATCCAGATCTGAGGTCTACGGAAGAAAAATATTAAACAGAGTGCAGGCAATCGATAACGCCATCAGTTTGGGGAAGCAGATACACATCTTTCGTCACAGAGTTCAGTCGCCGGAGTCTACACAAAACCTCCAGGAACCAAGCTTCTTCTTTACCAGTATAACAGGCACAGCTCATGGGCTAGATGACTCCTGAATAGCTGTCTTAGCCAAGATTTCTTCTACCTGCTGCGCTAAATTTTACGCTCAGACCGAGATACTCTGTATGGTATCTGGCGGATGGGATGGGCTGAACCAGTATTAATCACGTGGCGAGTGCGTGAAGGTGGTGCAGGAAATGGACCTGTCCCTGTTTGTTAACAATGTGACGCCACGCAGAGCATCGACATCGCTGCGGACCGGTTTCGGAGTGGTTGGCAAAAAGCTCCAGCGGCTCCAGCAGTTTGCTCGGGCTTTGCACGCGATGGTACTGTCCCTTTCAGAGGTTGCGCGCCGGCGGTTTGTCGTAAAGGAGCTGCAAGTTTATGGAATGCAGTATCCATACCCCTACACCATTTAGGAATGGAAGAATGACCCTAAAACCTTGACCAAACGTTCGGCTCTGTGTGTACCTCGCGAGCATGCCTGGCCCGTACAATGCACGAAGCAATACTGATCGCTCAAAGCGTACTGCTTAGTGAAAGGCCACGTGCATCTAGTGCTTCTCTCGAACTGAGGCACCAACGCTTTCCGTCGAGTGCTGTCATTCGAAAATCCAAGAGGAGAAGAAAAAAAACTCGATGCCGCTGCCTTTTGTCCCGCGTTTGGCACATCCTACTGCAGAAAAGCTGACCACCATGTCAAAGCGGCCAGGTAACGCGCAAAAACCAGTACGCACTCGGTCCATCCGTACAGCAGCATAGAATCACGCCGTTGACTGTAAACTTCTGCGAACCAGGCATGGCATGCATGTTTCTCAAAGCAAACGCGCCACCGTCGCGGATAACCACGGACCGCCATGCCTTAGGAGTTGTCTATCGCGAAGACCGGCACGTGTAACCGATTGACAGGTGGCGCTACCATTCCGAGCATGCGCAGATAAGCTGTGTGTCTTCTTTCTTTTTCGCCTCTGTGCTGTGCATCAGTTGTTAGTCGGCGTTCATGTTGTTCACTGCTCTCCTTGTGTCCGTGTCCTGCACGCCTCTTCTTTTGATTATGGACTGTTACCAACTCGCACAACTTTCTGTCCTTTTGAGCTGCAGGCAGCGTCCGCACTGCGCACTGTACCTGCATGGCCGATTGAGTTTTAGCCCTCATTTGCATTTTCTTCTGTCCTTTCTGCTCAGGAACTAAACTTTTATACAGTCGAGAACAGGTGAGACTGGTACTGGCTATCGCGTCCGAGAACAAACGAAATTTTCCTTTGGAGTGCTAGCCCGACGCAAGTTGCAGCAAAGTGAGCGCGAAATGAGAAAATCTGCATAACTTTCGGAACCACCACTTACTCAAGGAATGTTTGCGTTTCGAAGTGCGTTCGAAACGTTCACACTTTTTTCTTTGTGTTTGAGGGCTAGTCCTCTTGAAAGCAAGCACGTTCTACCCACTTCGGGAGCTCACCAAATCGAGACGGGGCACCCTAGTTGATAAAATATACATGCCCACAAATGCTGCGGAAGCACAACTAACAAAACGCCTAAAAGCTCTAGGTAACGGGCTTGCACTTACCAGCGATGAAATGTAATCCAAAAATCCCCTTGCTCTCTGAAGGCTGCTGTTTTACACAGCGCACATCTCGCACCCACGCTTTCCTCCACTGTGTCGTATGGACTTCGGAAATTGAAGAGGCAAAAATAAAGAAGGAACCGATGCCGCTGCCTTTCATCGCGCGTTTGGCACATCCTCCATCGCAAAAGCTAACCACCGTGTCAAAGCGGCCAGGTGCACGCGCATAAAACAAACGAGTACAAACTCGATCCACCCATACGGCAGCATGGAACCACGCCGAACATTGCCATGTTTTGCCAACCAGTCCGTTCGCACGTGCGAGCTAGGGTCACGTGGCTGACGTCACTGCCCTTTCGTGACGTGCCCCAGGACAGGTCTATCCGTGGCCATTCTGTGCGAAATCAAAGACGGATGCATGATCGGACAGGATTCGAAACAATGCTTCTCTCTTCTCCAATGAAAGCGACTTATTCACCATGCGAAGGAATATGTTGAACACAGCAGTATCCTGGATAACTTGAGTTCCACCGATTGCGGGACTAAAACGTTTGCATATGTCAGAGATTTCCTCTCTAAACTCCACGCCCTTCTTCGGATCGAAGACGAGGAATATGGCCCGTACATTATGGGAACCCGGGGTACCCCTCACCGCTCCTGTTCAACATTGCTATGATGCGTCTTCCAAGTGAATTGGCCAGGATGGAAGGCACGGAACACGCAGTATATGCTGATGACATTACAATCTGGACTACCGAAGGGAGCCTTGGTGAAATGCAGGAACGCCTTCAGCGGGCCGCATCCATAGTCCAGGCGTATGCCAACGATTGTGGACTGCGATGTGCTCCAACCAAATCAGAGCTTCTGCAAGTTAGAGCGACGCCGAGAGATAAGTCAGCCATACACATCTCCCTCTCTGGGGTTCCCATCAGACAGGTGGAAGAGCTCCGGATTCTGGGCCTGTTCATTCACCACAGACTCAGACCGGACTCCACTATTGCAAAACTCAAGAGTGTAGGCGAACAGGTAGGGCGCATGATCCACCGCGTTTCCAACAAGCGGGGTGGTCTGCGGGGCAGGGACGCGCTTCGGCTCGCCCATGCCTTCATGACTAGCCGGATCCTCTACGCCGTCCCATACCTTCGCACTAACAAGCAAGAAGACGAATGAAGAGATGCCATCATCCGTAAGCCTACTAAACGGGCTCTGGATCTCCCGGTGGCCACTTCCAATGCCAAACTCAGGGCGTTAGGTGTGCTCAACTCCTACCAGGAGTTGCGGGAGGCCCACCTTATGAACCAATATACGCGGCTTGGGCAGACGGCTCCCGGGCGCCGCCTGCTGAACCGCTTGCATATCCAACACACTTGCACTGCAGAGGACGCGGAGCGTGTTCCGGAACTGTGGCGGCATATGCTCTCGGTCTCTTCACTGCCCAGTAACATGGATAGGCAAACGCACGAAGGCAGAAGACAGGCGCGAGCTCGAACGCTTCAGAGGCAACACGGCTCCCGACCTGGTGTATTCGACGTAGATATCGCAGGACCTTCGCCCACGGGATTTTACACGGCCTGTGTAGTTCACCGGGAAAAGCATGTCAATGGGCTCTCCTTCCGAGCACAAAATCCAGAGCGCGCTGAGGAAGTCGCTATAGCGCTTGCTGCTGCGGATCCCAATTCGAAAGTCATTATCACGGACTCCCGGAAAGCATGTGCTCATTACTCGGCAGGGGAGATATCCCCCTTAGCCAGCCAAATTTTAAAACGGGCTCTCGCTGATCCAGCCCCGAAACACATCGTATGGGCTCCTGGACATCAGGGCTTACGAGGTAATGAGGCCGCTGACGCGGCCGCCCTAGCGCTTACCCACCGGGCTTCTCCCCCTGGCTCTTATGACTCAAAGGCCATTACACCGCTGCTGCGGTTCAAAGAAATTCTAACATATTGTTACGGATGAAGGATGTTTATTTACAAGTGACGGTCAGCGGGGATGAGGGATCGCCAAGGTAGATAGCCACGGAGATGGTGCAATGGCGCACTTCACTTCGTCGTCCTCTTCTTCATCTACCATCTCCTATTCTTTCCGTTACAATCCCCGTTTCGCAGACGAAGCCCACCGGGTGAGTCATTGTCCTGTGGTGGGATAGTAACGTTTGAGACGTGCAACGTGAGCGAGTTGCGTTTTCCTGGAGCGCCTTAGACAAAAGCCGCGCAAGTACATACGTGAGATCACTCAGGCGATATAGCACAACGAACGGGCCGACATAATGTGATAGAAGCTTGCTGCACAAGCCACGCCTGCGCTGTGGGGTCCATAGCAGCACTAGATCACCCTTTTCAAACGAAACCTCTTCATGGGTGCTGTCATATCGTTGCTTCGAGCGGCTTTGAGATGCCAACGTTCGGATGCGTGCTATTCGACGGGCTTCCTCGGCAAGGCAAAGTGTCTTGGCTACTGAATCTTGTGTGTCTAATGAAAACGGCAGAATAGTGTCAAGGAAGCTCCGCGGTGACCTGGCGTAGAGCAAATAAAAAGGGCTGTAGTCTGTTGTCTCATGCGTCGCAGTGTTGTAGGCGTATGTTATAAATGGTAGCACATCATCCCAGTTCTTGTGATCCGATGACACGTACATGGCTATCATGTTCGTCAAGGTTCGGTTCGTACGTTCAACAAGGCCGTTGCTCTGCGGATGATACGGCGTGGAGTGTCGAAATTGCGTTCCACATAGTCGATGCAACTCCTCAACAGTGTCTGCCACGAACTGACGACCACGGTCGCTTATGATCACGCGAGGTGGGCCATGGCGTAAGACGACATAACGCAACAAGAAAGATGCGACGCAAGCAGCGGTAGATGACGGTACTGCCGCGGTCTCTGTGTAGCTTGTAAGGTGGTCCAGACAAACGATGATCCATCGGTTGTTATTTGATGACCGTGGGAATGGGCCCAGCAGGTCCACGCCGACTTGTTCGAAAGGTGCATGAGGCGGAATGAGCGGTTGCAGAAGGCCTGGGGAAGCGGTTGAAGGTCTTTTGCGACGTTGGCATTGGTCGCAACTGGCCACATATCGCTTTGTTGTCTGACGCATGCGAGGCCAGTAAAAGCGCTCCTGAACCCGCTGCAGGGTGCGGGCGAACCCAAGATGACCGGATGTTCGGTCGTCATGCATCGCACGTAACACAGCAGTATGGAGGCTCTCCGGGACAAGAAGAAGAAAGCGAGCGCCACTTGCAGAGCGGTTAGCTTTGTACAACAAGCCGTCACGTATGGAAAAACCACCACTGGCTTTCGGATTGCGCGCCGCGACGAAGAGAGGCTCCAAACTGACGTCGTTACGCTGCTCCTGTCGGAATACGGTCACATCGGGAAACTCGGGTGTAACAGCTCCCAGGCAGTCGTCGAAAGTGTCCTCCTCAGAATGGGTCGTTGGAAGTGGTAAGCGGGAAAGACAATCAGCGTCAGCATGGCGGCGGCCGCTCCTATATGTCACCACGACGTCGTCCTCTTCTTCATCTACCATCTCCTATTCTTTCCGTTACAATATTATCGCGACACTCACCGCCTTTTCCCAGCCCCTGCAAAGGGGCTGAGTAACGCGGAAGAGCGAACTCTAAGGCACCTGCAGACAGGTACTCTACTCTGTCCTGCAATCTTAAAGCAAGGATCGTTAACAAAAACAGAACTACATACGGTGACCAAATGCTACAATTTCGTTTACCTACTGTTTTAAATCAATTATACAAAGAACATGGTCTCAGTGTATCAACTCTGTCGCTAAAAAGGCTACGCGACGTATTTATATGATTGCTTGTGCTACCATGGTTTCGGTTGTTTGTCTTTTTGTCTTTAACACTTCGCCAATTTTCTTCCCTTGTTTCAAATGCTTCCACAATAACCTTGTTTATTTATGCCGACCGTGGATGTTTACTGTTTTTCTGTTCATTGTGTATACCATGTGTTTATTTGACCGCTGTGAAGCTGCCCAGTGTATGAGGTGGCCAGGTTCCCCTCAAGCTGCTCAATGCAGCTTTTTTGCCTGGTCATCCTCGCAACCTTGTTGTTGTAAATAAACAAACAATTCAATTCAATTCAATTTCGATGCGAACTCAGATGGGCGGTGCCCACGCTGTGGGGAGACCTGCGATATCTTCCACATGGTGTGGGCATGTACGAAAAATCCCCACCTACCCCCTTCCCCTACCCCTTCCCGAGAGGCATGGGAGACTGCCCTCCTCAACAGCTCATCGCTAGAGTCACAATGGGCTCTGGTGCGACGGGCGCGAGACGGGGCCTCGTCATGCGGTGTCCCGGACTAGGGACGCCGACCATGTAGCGGGGTCATGCTTTGGCCCCGTACCTCTCTCCTCTATAATGAAAGTTTTTCATCATCATCACATCCATCCTTTTGGTTGTTGCTAATGACCTCAATGCTAACGTTATCGCTTGCGTCCTGTTTAAATAGAGCCAGTCGCACTCCGCTAGGTAGAACAATCGGCTCGAAAGAGGATTTTGTCACCTATATAGCAACGATCTGCCACTTTTTGTAGAAATCACACAATGCGGTACAAACACATCCTTTTACGCACAGGTCAGCTGGATCGGGTGAACTATCACAGCAAGGTTATCAGGTGCGACACCACAGACTTCGACAGGCGCTCGAACTACGGGCTGCGCCGGGATAGTTATGCCGTCAACGACGGTAATTGTCTGTTGGCGGCCCATAGGCTCCTCACAAAAAGCAGACAGCAACACTTCACCAGCACTGCAGTTAACTGTGACTCCACATTCCTTCGGAAAGGCGATCACCAGGACCACGTCATGAGTAGGATTCACAACAACTGCAACCTCTGCCTTGAACAACTGCGCCAAAGGTAACAGTTAAAGTACACACTGCCTTTGGTCGCAATGCTTCCGCACTCACTGCACGAAACGGTGCGTAGTGTTCCCAACAGAACATCACTTTCCGACTGATACGGGTCTTGAAATCACTGCTCATGGCGGAAACAGTTGCTCCCGTGTCGACAGCAGCTCACGTGGGAACACTGTCTATAAGAACATCGACCTTATTCGTTGACTTTGAAACTGGCGGAGGCATTTGTGTGTGCAGTGAAAAATGACCGGCGACCTCACCTCCATCGGCAGTGGCTTCTAGTTTTCCGGAGGAGGAGAGACGTGACGTCGACGGTCTGGTGATGGTGATCAATATCTGCGGGAAGCTGCTGGTGTCACACTCCGCGAAGAATCAAGCGAATCGTTGCGGAAGTTCCGATGGCAGTCGCTGCCAGAGTGGCTGGTCTGCGGCGGTCAGCGATAGTGCCCATGCGTACTTGGATGTCGCGAGAGCGCCGGTGACCGTTCATACTGTGGTAGAGGCGCAGCACGGTGCTCCAAAGAGGCGTGCTCTGTGTCCACGTACGCCACAGTAAAAGCACACAGGTGATTCAGGCATCAAAGCCTCCTCTTGGGCGAGTTGGTACATTCTTGAAACCCGAAGGCACCGGCGCAACCAGACGACACAGGAAGAGTGTTTCCTTCTCTCTCTTCCTGTGTAGTCTGGTTGCGGCGGTGCCTTTAAGCTTCACGTATCACAAGCTGCTGAAGATGGTCAGTGGAATCTTGCCGCTCCGTAATGTCCGAGGGTGACCTATGGACAGAGTTGCTCCGCGGCTCATAATTGTAAGAATGATGACGCGGCTGCGCAGTCTCCCTTGAGTGGTCGAAGCCCGCAGCGTTGATGGACACCGGCAAGGCGGCGCACGGCGTGAAAGCACCATGGACATGTGCATTCGATTTACCGACAGCGTCCCGTCGACGAAGTTTGTCGCGCACTATTTCCCGAATACTTGAGGCCTCAAGTATTCGGGGCCTCAAGTATACGGGACCCACGTCAATGCTCGCGACAGTGGTGACGTTGGGGAGTCGACGGAACTTTGCCGAAATGCGCCGATCCTTAAGTGCCTAGAATGTGCGGCAAGGTAGGATAATGTCATTTGCCGAAGTTAAGTCGTCTTTGCCTATCATGTGGTAGATATCTTCGGCAATACCTTTGAGATATCCGACTTTATCCTCATCTGTCCTGGCCGGGTCCACACTATTACACAACTTCAGAACTTCCTCTATGTACTAGGTGCACGTCTTCCCTGGTACTTGCACATGTTGGGCCAGCGTCTGCTCGACACGCATCTTTTTCGTCGACGGGTCACCAAAACACTTCCTTATCTCCTCCACAATATTCGCCTATGTAGTCAGGTTCTTGTGATTCTCAAACCACATCAACGCGGTTTCCTCAAGAAACAGTGGGACGTTGTTCAGGATGCTGGTTGAGTCCCAGTGGTTACATAGACTCACCCGCCAGTAGTGTTTGAGCCATTGCTCGACGTCCTCTCCAGCGTTCCCGGAGAAGGTGCGCGGTTCCCTGTAGTGAAGGCGGCAAGCTGTCACCATCGGGGTTCATGGTCACTGGTACTCGCGGAAGACCCGCCAGCCTAGCTTCGGCGTAGTTCCAGTGGTTGCTCTTCCGTCAACGTTCTTCGGGGTGCGAACGCGTTACCCAGCACCTCCACCAGCCCTGTTACGGGGAGAGATGTTTATTTTACACAGTGGGGTGACGGATGGTCGCTGAAGGCTTAGAACTCAGCCCACGATCGAGCCTCACTTCGTTGTCCTCTTTCATTCTTCATGCGAAGTCAGTATCAATATGGTGCCGTACGAAAATGCTTAATCTCATTTTCTGTCTCAAACTTCGTGAAAGTTTCTGACTTCAACTGAGTTCCGTTGTCCGTCACAATGGTTCTTGGTGTGCCCAGCCTGCAGATTTGACGCACTGATGTAACTGTCAATTCCGCTGTGGCATGACGCACTGGAAGTGCTTCGACCCATTTCCAATGTGAATCTATGGCCACTAGGAGATCGTGGTGTTATTCAATGGACCGCGATAATCGAAATGTACGCGTGAACAATTCTTTTGCGTTAGTGGCCAGCTTACTGCTATTTTCGCCTGTGCCATTGCGGTTCCTCGTATGCATGTAGTGCAATTCCTACAGATTTGTTCCATAGCTCCGATAATGCCGGGCCACCACACGATCGTACGAGCCAATGCCTTGATTGCAGACAAATCCTGGTGCGTCTCGTGCAGGAGCTTCAGCATGTCTCCACGAGCAGCTTCGGCAATCACGACTCTGTTCCCCAAATAAATGACACATTCGTAAACGGTTAGCGTACGAAGTATGGTTCCAACCGCGGATCTAGTGCTTCGCGCTCCTTTGGCCAACCGTGAAGCACTTAGAACTTGACATTTCTGAGCACTCGATCTTTCTCAGTCAACTTTCATCGCTTCGGAAGAAAGGGGCGCGTCATGCAGCTACTGCAGCGAGTGCACAAATTCGTGTAGCTCCTCTGATGTGCCCTCAGTGGTTTCTAGAGGAAGCCGCCTGAGTACGTCTGCATTCAGGTGGAGCCAGCTTTGCGTTCTAGCTTGTAATGATATGCTCCCAGCAGCAAGCACCGACGCTGAATTTTTGCCGTAGCCATGATGGGTGTGGGAGGATCTTCGCAAAATAGACCCACCAGGGGCTTGTGATCTCTGATCAAGGGGAAGGTTATGCCTCGTTGATAGTTCCAAAACATTGATACTCCGAACACTAAGGCCAACGCTTCTCTCTCAAGTTGTGAATCCCTTTCTGATTTGGCAAATCTTCTAGAACGCAAACCTATACGCTTGTCAACATTACCAATGCGATAGGACAGTACCGCTCCGGTTCCGTTCGCCGACGCAACGCACTCGAAGCGCAGCGGCAGCGAGGGATCGAAGTAAGCATTATGGCATTGCATAAAGCATTTTTTTTTACTTTTGAAATATTTACCTTTGTTGGGAGCCCCGATTTTCGCGTCGTTTTTTTTTTTCATTAGCAAATCATAGAGCTCGATACCAGACTGGCCATATTTAGAAGGAACTCGCTGTAATACGCGAGAAGATCCAAGTAGGAACGCAGTTCACTCACATTCTTGGGTTATGGCGCCTCCTTCACAGCGTCCACGTTCTTCTCCAGAGTGTGCAGTCCTTCCGTACTGACCTCGTGGTCAACGTACGAAACTTCAGGCATCCTGAAGGTGCACGTGTGCTTCCTTAGCTTGACGCCGTACTCTCGACAGCGCTGGAGAACTGCCATGAGGTTCTTTCCGCCATCGTTGGGCTTCTCGGGAACCCGAACGTCGCCGAAGTATGCCTGGACTCCCGGCAACCTGTTCGGCACGTTGTCCACAGTTCGGTGAAATATAGCTGGGGCAGAAGACGCACCAAATGGCAGGCGATTAAAACAGAGTAATCCTGAATATGTGTTATTGACAGTCAGCTTCTTTAACTGCTCATCCAAAAGAACCTCGCTTTAGGCGTTTCCAAGGTCCAATGTACTTTAAATATAATCCTTGTGCAGTGCATAAAAAAGGTGAGTGATTACCGGCAATGGGTATCGCTCGGTCACACAGCTGTCATTTATCGTTAGCTTGTAATTGCCACACATTCGAACTCCTCCGTCTTTCTTCATTACAGGAGCTTCGCCCACTCCTAGTGAGCCAGCTAGGACATTACTCCGGATTTAACAAGCGGTCCAGCTCCTTAAAAACACTTTCTCCCATTGTATTTCGAACTGGCCTGTCTTTGAAAACATTGGAACCGCATCCTCCTTTATGTATAGATGTGCGCGCGGAACCTTGAAAAGACCGAGGTCAAGGCCAAACACGTCCTCGTACTCGCACAGGGTTGCTTTCAAGTTTTGCCCTTGCTCCTTAATGCTGGACACGCTCAAAACTGAAGCCCCTTTTTTGTTCAGTGCCTGGGTGAAACCCCTGCTGCACGGGCTAGGTCCGGACACACGAATAACGATCAGTGGCGCTGTAACAGTCGTGCCGCAGTATAAAACTGGGAGAATTAGCTTCCCAGATATAGGCGACGGACCCAAGTAGCATAACAACTTGAAGCTGGATTTTTCCAGGCAGGGGCCAGCTTGTACTATGTTGGCTGTAGACGTCCCAGCACACCACGCACACGGGTGAGTCGGTGTCAGTTTATATCACAATGTCGGCTCCGCCCCAGCAAAAATTGCGTCGTGCCGGGCTGACCAGTCCATGACTGCAGTTGGTTCCGGCTTTGCGGATACAACTGTGCGGAGAGCTCGCCTTCGGCATTTTCTACTGAGCCGCTGCTTAGCCCCAAGCTCTGCTGCGGTCGCTTTCCTTTAGATCGACACACGCTAGCTAGATGCCCCTTTTTCCTACAGTTGAAACAGTTGACGTGTTTAAAGGCACGAGTGGCCTCACCGTGCTCACGGCTTCCACACCGGTGACAGCCTTTAGACGATCCACTCGCCTGAATGCAGGTTTTTCCAGCCAGTCACGGCCGCCTATCGCCCGCTAGCCTGTGAAGCTCGGGCTCTTCCTTCAGTTCCGTCTGCTTCATAAGCTGAATACCCTTGCCTGCAGCCTCTGCTGCAAGCACGATGTTTTCTGCCTCCTTAAACGCCAGTTTCGGGTGAGAAAGCAGTGCCTTCTGCACGTCATTGCTGCGAATTCCGCACGCTATCCTGCCTCGCAGCAGTCGGTTCAACATGGTACCGAAGTCGCATTTATCAGCTAGACTTCCAAATTCTACGATAAACTGCTGTGCTGACTCCTCTGCCCTTTGAACGCGGGTAAAGAACTGGAAACTCGCGGCTATGTCATTTGGCGTGGGTGCGTAAAATACGCGCCAAATGGTAACCGATTCCACGTAGGTTAACTCGTTCACTTTCTCCGCAGCACAACACCTACTCAGTACGTCGATAGGTCTTGAACCGAATGCTGAGATGAGAGGCGCTCTCTTTTTTGCGTCCTCGACGATGTCGTTACCTTCGAAGTGCGACTCGACTTTGATGTAGTACGACAACCTCTTGTTCTTGGCGTCGTCGAACTGTAGATCTTGGTACACCATGGCAGGAGTGTTTGCCGTCATCAAGGTACTGGTTCTTTCCTGGTCGCCACTGTTATACTTCCTATCGGGCTGGTACGGCATTCGGCCGGACAGCCAGGAACGTAATAACGCTCGCACAAGAACGGGAACACTACGCGTCGTTTATTCGTTGACATCATTCAAGCAGCTATGGCACGTGTGATGACGTCAGTCTGATGCGATGGCGAACGCCGTTTTCTGTCCTCGTTATCACTTGCACATTGCAGCAGTAGGCCACACGTAGGCTTATTAAATTGCTATGATAACGCTTAACACACATTAGAAGCGTGGTCGACGTTACACATCCACCATCTTCACAACTCCCTTCTGAGGCATTGGGTTTACTTAATGTATGTACCGTGTGCGACGGCCTGCGGTTGCCTAATCATAGCGTGCTTGCTTGGTACCTGGGGGCCCGGGTTCAATACCCAGCTATCGCTTAGCACGTTGCCTTCGGACACTACAACGCATTTATGCGAGTCAGGGTGTTATATCTTCATTTAACTCCCAAGCTACGACAAACGTAGTGCCGTTCTTGTTCTTTCATTGTTTTGTAATGTACCTTCAATAACTACTTTAGTTGGCTCTCATTGACATGGGCTGTACAAAATTGAAACACCTAGCTGTGGCGCATACGCGCATACCATGGGCGGACATGACGAGTATGAGCCACACGTGATTGCAGTATCGTTAATCATGACGTACATAAAGAGTATATGATCTTAACGATGCTACAATCAATCATTCCTGCTCACTATTCTTTCTTACCACTCGTTCCGAGTTTGTGCATGTGATGTGAAAGAAACGATTAGGCGAGCACCAAGACGTGTAGGCGCCTCGATAGATAGACAGCCAGACAAGTTCAAAGTGGCACACGTTAGCTAAGAAATGCTTCGCATTTATTCCTCGTCCACGTGAGAGCGCTGATAGGTGTGGGCTCTTTACCACCTGTATTACCCTCGCACAATTACGAAGGAGCGTTATGGTATTACAGCGTAGCATTATACATTGCGGTGGTCAGAAAATCTCTTGTCGTAAATAGAAAGCACCATGTTAACAAATGAAGGCAAACGGCATATATTTTTTTGCAATAAGGAATGCAGCATAGAGCTCAGTATTCGCGAATGATAACTTTTCGCAAATGAGGACTTTTGGTAAATGTTTACGTGTCAGTTTCGAAGCTAGCGTAGTTGAAAGAATAAACTAGCAGCAGTTGAAAAAATAAATATATTCGCAGCTTACATGAGTACACTAAGATCTTGCTAAGAAACTGTGCCACTTCGGCGCCCGAAAAAAATACACCAGAACCACGATGAAAAAGGCATCACGATAAAAAAAACAAATGCCGCATGACGATCACGGTGATTGTAGTTCGATTAAGCCCATGTTAGGAGCCCGGCCCTGAAAGAAGTAGAATGAAAGGCTCCGCAAATTTTGACCAGCTGGAATTCTTGAGCGTGCACTGACGACGGGCAGTAAACGGGCCTCTGAAAGTTTTCGCTTTCATTGAAAATGCGACTGCCGCAGCTGGGATCAAGCTCCCGTTTTTGGGGTTGCGACCAAGCACCATAACCCCTACACCTTCGTATGGTAGATGATAAGGCGTCTGTGAACATTGGGAGGCTTAGCTCCCCTGCGTTCCCGGTGAAGATTAGGCTGCGGGTACTTCAGAAAACGGCCGTCGAAGCCCTAGCGCGAAGTTCAAACCGCTTAAGCAGCACCTGTGACGTTTGATAAGAGCTTCGCTGGACGTTCACGTTCGCAGGGCGCGATGGCGGCCACTCTTTTTAACCGCCTCTCCCCCTGTCCCTCGATGCCTTCGCGCGCCTACACGCTCGCGTACCGAGGCGCTCTTTGCTTTTGACGCCATCTAGAGAGACGGAGCGAAACACGGTGGCTTTCCTACCATCCTGTATGCACAAACGCGTTATCTCTGCTGGCTGTTGCTTCGAATGTGATGATACCAAAAACTGGTACGCTAAGGGCCGCAGTACGGCAAGGACAATCGCACAAGCAGGCAAATATTGATGTTTTCACGCGCCATTACAATCCACTGTGCTTAGTTTTTACAAAAGCTACTCCAATTTGAACAAATTACACAAATTACAACAATTACACAAATCACACCCTAGGCCATATACAGTTCAGGATGGTCGAGTGGCTATGGCTTAAAACGGAAAAAACGGAGAGCCAAAAAAACAAGAGACAAAGAAGCAGGGGGACACAGGGCTCTCTCAGCACGCCACAAAGTCTGCTGGATGCTAACGTCGTAGTTGGTTGAAAAAGGAAGTACTGTATCGAGCAGGCTTTTGGGTTGGCGAGCGTAGAGCGCTAGGAATGGCGCGAACCTAGTGGCTTAATGTTTAGCTGTGTGGAAGTCATGTGTAATGAATGGTAGCACAGTATCCC
Organism: Hyalomma asiaticum; assembly: GCA_013339685.2. Taxonomy (NCBI): domain Eukaryota; kingdom Metazoa; phylum Arthropoda; class Arachnida; order Ixodida; family Ixodidae; genus Hyalomma; species Hyalomma asiaticum. The sequence continues at coordinate 14,648,171 of CM023482.1, forward strand.
AGCTCTAGAGTCCGTGGAGACATACACTGAGAGCATGTTAATAATCGTGCGATTTGTGCGCGCTGTTTCGCCGTTGGTTTTTCGGTGGTAAGTGTGGAACGCCGATACTGAGATCCACAGAGACGCAGTAATTCGACAACGTCATCCATGAACTGCGGACCACGGTGACTGGCCACCACACGAGGAACTCCGCGGCGGAGAATAATTGAATGCAGCAGAAACGATGACACATTGGATGCTGCGGGTGAAACAAATGCCATAGCTAGTCAGACAGCCTACACATACGATAACCCAGCACCGAGTACATGAACATTTGAGATAGGGCCCAGTATTTGTCGACTTTTTCAAACGGTGATGGCGGTGGCCTTACCGACTGCAGAATGCCCGCAGGTCGTGTACTGGGTTGCTTGTGGCGTTGGCAGACATCGCAACTAGCTACGTACTACTTGGTTGTCTTTCATACTTGTGGCCAGTAGAAGCGCTGAGGTATGCGACAGAGCGTCCGAGCAAATCTCAGGTGTCCGGCCGTAATGTTGTCGTACGTGGCGAAGCAGCGGGGCTCCATTTCCATAATAATTCTTGCGATATAAGAGACCGTCGCTAGTACCAAACGGGCCTGTACAAACCTGCAAGTGTTATTGATGAACGGCATCAGTGAGACGTCGCGCTACTGCTCGTACATACAGGCGTCAAAGTCAGGAAAGTCGGCGGAGACCGTAGAAAGGTAGTAGTGAAAATCGTCCTCATCGGTGTTGCCGCTCTGAGAGGGACTACGCGATAGGCAGCCAGCATCTGCGTGGCAAGAACCACCGTTGTAGGCCAGAGAAAAGTCCCATTCTTGAAGCCCTAATGCCCACCGAGCCAACCGGTCAGCTGTGTCGCGCAGACCAACCAGGCAGCAGACGGAATGATGGTCGGTGATGACAATCCGGAAACGTCGACCGTACAAATAAGGTAAGAGCTTGCGGACGCGAACACTAGAGCAAGATATTCCAGTTCTGTCACTGCATAGTAGGTCTCAGACATTGCTAGGGTAGGAATTCCATAGGCAACCGCGTGTTGGCGTCCACGGTCAACTGGACGAGCACAGCGCCGACGTCCACGTCACTTTCATCTATAAGGAGTTCCGTGAATGCCGATGCATCGAAATCAGGTAACAGATGGCCGGAAGTGTGCAAGTATTTGAACTGCTCTAAGGCAGACTCACGTTGAGCAGTCCGCAGCAAGGGCTGTCCTTGCGACGCAGATATGTAAAAGGATAAGCGAGCTGGGGGAAGCCTTAGATAAAGCTGCGAAAATAGGAGCATGAGCCTAAGAAGCTTTGGAGGCCCTTCACTGTTTCCGGCTGCTTGAAGCTGCGAACAGTGGCAGTCTTCTCCAGGTCGCGCAGTATATCATCCCTGTCTACCAGATATCTGCTCGTCAAAATGGCACTTTGCTAGTCTAGCTAGCCTTGAAACATTTAGTCTCCGCTTATTCATGCTGCACGTAATTGGTCATATCGTAGTTAGGTCTGATTCAATTATTTCTGTGTTAAACTCGGCCTAATAGGTCTAAGGTTGGTCACATTAGACTTAATTGTATTAACTTATGCCTAAATCTACCTTAGTTAGACTTGAATTAATTAGCATTAGCGTAATTAGTTTTGTAATAATTAGTCTATATCTAATTACCTGTACTTTTACTAGGCTTTACTTAATTTATCACAGCCTAATTAAACCTGCATTAGTCAGGTTTGCATTAGTTAGTCCCGGCGGTACTAGGCATCACCTAATTGGTCTTAAGTTCGACTGAATTACTTGGCTTAATGAGGCCTTACTTAACTAGACTTAGGAAGCTTAAACTGGCTCTACTAAGGCTTCGTATGGTTGCTCGAGCATTACACAGCCTAGTGAAGTTTTCTGCGTCTTGCCTAGTTTCACCAATAGCTTAAACAGCTTCACTCTTAAAATTGAGCATGTGCATATTAAGGTGTATTCGCACTTTAAATTATTCCATCCGCCTTACTGCCGCTCAAGGTATCTTATTCCACATTAATCCATCGGCGCCTATCAGTTTCAGTCCTCAAGGTCTTCCTTTCAAGTCTGTAGTCGCGCGCTCGTGCCCGAAAGGATCATTAACATGCCTACAATGCCTAATCAACCATTTACTAACATTGCATTACGCAGAACAAGGCAGGTTAGCATTGGCAGTTGCGCAGCTTATCTTCACACTGTTGTATGCGCAACATCGAAGACAAGCAGAACACTTACAAGGTAAGCACGCACACCTCCGAGGATAAATTTATGTGATGAACGGAGACAAAGCCCCGGAGGATGGAAAAAATGAAGTGATCGCGAGGGCACACGCGACTGAGCGCAGGTGCTGAGTGAGCAGGCTGCCACAAGTGTGTGCTGCCCACAGCCTCCGGCAGACACGTGCTTTCAGTCAGCTACTCTGATATGACGTGGAAGCTTGGTGACATACACGGTAGGTGTGGCAGCTTCTTCGACAAGGCCCACAAGAGGTCTATGCGCTCTGTTCCGCAGAGTTGAGACAGAACTGGAAAGGCATTCCGGTAGCAGTATCTTCGCTCCCAACAAGTCCTTTTGAAAAATTCTTGCGCTGTGAATGTCTGAGAGGCTTTCAACGCACAGCCAGCGGCTTTCAAAATTGCGCCCGAGGGGTGGTTCGCTCCCCCTTAAGGAGCATAGGTTGCCAAAATTTTCGAAGCTCTCAACTACGGTGACTCTCATAATCATATCTGGTTTGGGGGACGTAAAACTCCAGGAATCACTATGACGTAGCTTCTAGGACATGTACTTATCTTTTTTTTTCAGTACCTTCCTATGCTTGCTGGTGCAATTGAGCTAACTACGAACAGGCAACAAATCGAAAGCAAAAACAAAAGTATGTGTTCTAGTGCTTACGGTGCTCGCCTTCCGACCTTTCGTACACGGGTTCGAATCTGGCCTCGCCAAGGAATTACACTTTTTTATTTCTCTCGCTCTCTGTCTGTCTCTCTTTCCTTCTCTATTTGCACCTCCTCTCTTCGTTTCACACATCTCCACTTCGCTCGATTCTACGGACGTTAACATGGCCAACAAAGCAATGCTAAAAGGTCCACTATAATAAAATCAGTGACTATGCAAATACATGGTCCTTGTGCTCGCCTCAGGTGCTATGCCTGTTGACCATAGGCACGGGGACTGAGGGGCAGCGCTTTCTCCCGATAACCCAAGCAGGGGCGCCAAACCTGCCGCATAACTTTGCGTTGCAGTGCGCTTTCACCGAAGTGGCCTCTCAGTCAAGATGTGCAAAAGGCTGGGAGGAGAATGGGGCCTTACAGCCTCCCCCTAGCCTTCTCCGCACTGAGAGGCCACTCAGTGGCGACGGGGGGAGGCTGGGGGCTGTGTCAGATTGGCTGCAACAGCTTGAAGCAAGCTCAAACTGAGAAAGAGGAAGGCGGACGAAATTTTAACGAGTCGGGGGCAGGGTAAGAGGACAAAAATGTTAGCACTGTCTGTTTACTATGCGCAGTATTATTACATAATTGGCGCAGTCGCCAGTACAGTGCAAGTATGTGGGTGACTGCTTGCATAAAACCCAGCGACTCTATGGTATTCAAGCAATATCAAGTGGAGGATGAAGCCGCCGTTGAACTTTCTATCCCCGTCACGGCAAGTGAGCTTCTGAACCTCATCATGAATGAAGCCTCCGTGTCCTCAGAGGAATTTTTAGAACGAGATTCCGCAAAAGTCAGCATTCCGCTGTGCATGTTCAACAAGATGGTGTTGAAACCCGTGAAAACCACTTGCGCGATCCGCCAGTGTCCATCTGATGAATCGCTCGCGGTGCTCTGAGCCATTACACTTCAAGAGGAAAGAGCAAAGTAGCGTTCTGGAGACTGTGGCTACTGTGTTAACGCAACAGGCAAACAACTCGTCAAGATCACTAATGATGTACCGAGAGACATCTTACGACGCGTGTGACAGCCAAGAAAAAGTGTACAGCTTTTTATGAAGAAGCCGTAAAGCACACCAGGCGGTGTCTGATGAAGATTTGATGCTTAATATGAGGCAATCCCTAAGCGGGGTCTTAAGAAAGTGGTAGGAGGGGCTGTTTTCGGCACCAATATCTGAACCGTGGTCCAAATGGAAGGAAAGTTTTCTTAATAGTTTCAACACGAGTCAGGTCAAGCGCAGGCACGAGGCAATATTCTGTCGCTTCACGTCCAGAAGGTGACTCGAGTACTTTCTTGAGATCCAGCAGCTTCTTTGCATTGCTGAACCTGGATTGTCACAATCATCACTTCTTTCACTTACTATCCATGGCTTATCTAGAGACTTCCAAAGAATTTTTAATAGACGCTCCGAAAACGCTTGAATCGTTCCTGAAGCTACTGAAGCTGTTACGACACCCTTGGGCTGAGCGAGGATACACCAACAGGCGAGACGTTTCAGAGACGCCAAGTACCAGTCTCTTCGACGATAAGTGTTCCTCGGAGTTGGAAAGCATTAGCTCAAGTGCAGGTGAGAGCTTGGCTTTTCCCCAGAGCTACAGGCATTGGAAACATGAATACAATTATGGGGCAAAAGATAACCCTGCACACGTCAGGGCAAAAAAAGAGACCGTGCAACTTATTTCGTCAAGTTTGCTGCATATAAAACTCGATGCTAACGGTCAGACTATGCCAGTCCTTGGAGACAGCGAAGCATCACCTTCAGTTATAAATAGAAGCAAATCAAAAGCCGAGGACATATTGTTACGGGGATATGTGTATTTACATTGTATACACACAGGCAAGTGCCAGCCAACACTAATGGCAGACCCGAGTCTTGTCCGAACGCTTCGTTGCCTTCGCCCGTGTTCTGCGTACACAGCGAGCCCCTCTGGTGCCTTTCTCGCAACACTGCAGAGTAAGCCCCTCTGCTATCTTGCGACACTACACCCCGGTGTAAAAGCGCCGACTCGGTGCGTGTCAGGGCAGCGTATTGGTGGCAGGCATGTAGGGCTCCAGTCGCGCGACATGTACAGTTGTAGAAGGTGGTCTCGTAGATTGGGCTCGATCGACGACTCGTTCAATTTCATACGTGAGGACAATGACCTGGCGTAGGACCTTATAGGGGCCATCGTAGCGGGATAACAGCTTTTGCGCGAGAGCGACACGGCGAGATGGGGACCGTAAAACTACGAGGGACCCGGGAGAATAAGAAACGTCTCATTGGCGCCGATCATACAGGTCTTTCTGAGCGGCTTGAGACATGATGAGGCGTTCACGGGCGCTTTAACGTGCTTCGGCGGCTCGCGCTATGGCGTCGCGAACGCACGTACAGGGTAACTGCAGGCGGGAAGTAGCGCGTCAACAGGCAGTCAAGAGGCAGCCGTTTTCGACAATTTCTGAGCAATCAATGTTGCGCACGGGATGGAGAACCTCTTGCTCACACTCCACCGATGGCGTAGCAACAAGTACGACTTTGCTGGGTAAGCTGGCCGCAGGCAACCGCCGCCTCTTGATCGTTCTTGAGAAGTAGCAACATTCGGAAATTGACGTGGCACGGCGTCAGGTTGTAATGCCCAACAGCCGCGGTCTCACTCAACGCCCTGACCGTCAATGACATGCTTGTAGGTTTTCACAATGTCATATTCCATAAAATGCACGTCACACACCTTGCATGTCTTGATCAGAAGTTTATCGGCGCGGGGAATATCTCTCACCCACCTTTCAAGCAGCTGCGGGTCGGACGACGGTGCAAAAAAGGGCCGCTTTCTGGATTGCTTTTGTACCCCCTGGTGCAGCCGGGCACAAAGCTGATTGGCATCGTAAAGCGTGGGAGCTCCGAGACATCCTGTGGCCGGTAGTGCTATGTTTTCACAATTCATAGGTGATCGAAGTCGTCGAGGATAACCACGTGCTCGCACGGTCACAACACTGAGAGACGAAAAGCATGGTGACCGCCACGCACGCGGCCAAACAACTACGGGTAGGAGCAACACCGGCAACACGGGCGCCCACGACAGCGCTATTCGCGACTGTGGCGCCCTCTCACTGCCTGGGTAAAACCGGCTGCCGCCTTCGGCGGCGGAGTTACGGAACTGAAAAAGTATCTATAAACGTTGCTCACGAGGGCGTTTATGTCTGTGGCAATAGGTTTCGGACCGCTTTTCGTGCCAAGTTTCGCCACCGATATAGATTGACCTTGACCAGACCGTCTTTCGTCGGGCGAAAGGCGCCGATGGGAGATTTGGGGTCACGCGCGCTATCTCGACAGACGCTCTCCACTTAAGCACTCTTGCCTTTTTTAAAGCGAATAGAAACGGGGCACAACTGAATTTCCGGGAGGTATTCCCGTTACCCGTACAATCGGGAGAAACACTCAAAATCGGGAAGTCTCCCGCGAAACCTGAGAGATTTGGCAGGTACGCAAACCGCAACAAACAAAAACATGGCCTTCGAGATCGGTTCCGTAGTTATGACAAATGACTTCATGCGGCCCCATATCTCGAAGGTTATGATTCTGCAAACTACAAGCGGTAACGCGAAGACAACCATCGGAATGCGCACATCGCGTTCATGCAGGTTGACGCTGGCGGTGAAGTTTGCCGGAGACGTAGCCGCTTTGTATACAGCTAATTTAGTGATTTTGCCTGTCAGCCTTTTTCGAAAATGTTGCTGCTGCGCGTCACGATCTAAATTGGTGCAGCAGACAAGTTAGTGCGCAGAGAAGTGCTGTGAAACCCCCAAAGCAAGGCAACACCACCTAATTTGCGACGCCATCGCGCGCAAATAGGTACCGCTACACGTTAGACCACGTGGTTGAAACATGATCAGCTTATGTAAGGAGGAGCACATCTGAGAGGTTCGGCTCGGGTCAAACTTCGATATATGAAATACGGCGGTCTGTGGGTGTCCGGTATATATCTTGCCATCCCTTTACTTTTGCATTGAATTTTCAAGGGGATTTTTCAACTGCTCGATATCGCCAATAATTCGATATATCCGGGATCGACTGTAGTTCATACAGACATCCGCGCAATAGGATACTAAGATTTTGCCTAGCCGGCCCCATCAGGCAGCGCTACGTGGGCTAAGCGTAAGGGAGAGTGGCGAAAACGTCGCGCCAATGCATAAAAGATGCATGAAAGAGTGTGAATCGTCCGCAGGGAACTGCCACGCCGCGGCGCTACTTTGGCCAACTCGCAGGCTTTCTCTGCTGTAGAAACTGCGCAGTGGCCAAGCCGAAGTGGTTGGTGTGTGCCGCTACCACGCTCTTGACAGTGTGGTTGCTGTTAGAAAGAATTGCGGTACTTTAAGTCCTACAAGTTTTCGCATCGCTGCGAGATAACACTGCAGCGGCTTCCCGCTCAGAGAACGTGGCTTTTGGGCTACGATTAAAGGGGTTTTATGTGTCTCCGCTGCATTACTGTCATCACAATTGTCCGCACTGACGCCGCTGTTTCCGACACTCGTTCTGTACGAATCATTCGTGAGAGGCGGTGTTCTAACGGAATACTGTATGGCACGACTAAATGTAGCTTGGGCTCCAAATTGAATATTTTTATTAGCCGCGATATGACGCGGATCAGAAATATATGCGTGCAGTAAACGGCTATCTGGCTTTGTACATTTGATTTTTTTCTCGTACATTCGAATAACTTTATAAAGGACTGCCTTCCGTAGCAGCAGACGCCTTTCACCTTCTGCGCGGGTCATGTGACTGGAATGCTGGATTTCCCACGGGTCCGGCGCAGCACAGGCGCGGTGCGGCAGTTCTCCGCAAAAGCCTCAGGAGGATCGTGGCGCTTTCGCAACTATCCCCATAGAGTGCCTCGATGTCCTCCTCGTCAGCCTCTCCGTGGGAGATTGGGGACATATATATTGCCGGAGTTCTCGCCGTTTGAACCACAGTTTGCAGCACGATTTGGCCATTTCGTTGCCCAGCGCGCACGCCGGCGAGGCCGACAATCGGTTTTTTGGGCATTAAATCGCCAAACTAGGTTTCTTTTTGTTCTTTTTGTTTCATAGCTGGAGGAATTTTTTTCAATGGCTATAGACCTTTCCATGGCACTCTGGCACCTGCCAGCCGGAATTTCTTTTGTCGTCTGCAAGCGCGCGGGTGAGCTCTCTCCGGGCCACGGCCCCCTTCATTGGGCTGTTTGTTGCGTCGACCCGCCTATACGTTTTGCCGTGCTTGCAAGGGGCGCGCGCTGTTTTTCGCTCACTAGAGTGCTTTAAAATGTCCTTTAAGAAGAGCCTATCGACAGGCCATCACTGCATCGTTGACGGTTCCACCTACAACCAGAAGAAAAGAAAGGTACAACTACCAAAGCAAGAGGTTTTAGTACGGCCATTCGTTTTGCTTTATTTTTCTTTTTGTGTTGCTGTTGTCCTTGCTGCTATATGACTCCAGCCTGTGCGACGAGTCTTTCAGTTCCTCATTGGCTTTCAGCATGTAGCAGCAGCCAAGAAACGGTCAGTCTTCTTCGTATGTGAGCGGCTGTACACACATTCCCGGAACCTTTGTCGTTTCTAGGAGGGAGGATCTACGCTTCTTGCTCAGCAGTCCCTATTTTGTCTTTCTAGTGAGTGCTGCTTATATATATATATATATATATATATATATATATATATATATTGTGAAGCTGTGATGAGAACGCCTTTTCATTAAGCCTTGACTCTAGGTCACAACCCACAGCCGATAATGCTGAGTAAACCTAGGTGATGATGATTATGTACAGATGAAGTAGAACAGACTAATGAATGCCCACACTAATTTCCCGCGTGCAAGAGGTGCCATCCTGGCCGCAACTCAAGAGGACTGAGAGCGCCGAATGAAAGGTTTCATACGAGAAACGTGGACAACTTCGGTAGCACGGCAGCGGCTGTCAGTTGGGACAACAGGTGTCACGCGGTAGTTGATGGGGAAGGTCTGTGCCAAGGCGGTCTAGGGGCCGATGAAGCGAAACTGGAACTTCTCACATAAGCCAGGTGTGTGAACTGCGAACAGGTGTCACGCATTCTGGGTTTGTCGCTGGGGAACAGCTTTGTTTGCATCTTTGTCTTTCTCAAATCGTTAATGTATTCCTCGTTTATTATTTCTTGTACGCATATTATTCTATATTATTGCACACTGTCTTGCTGTCCCTGCCTGAAGTGCCTCGCGAAGAGCGGGCCAAGTCAGGAGACACACTCTCCTTTTGCCCCCTTCGTGGGCATTTTTTGAAAATGTCCAAATAAATGAAATGAAATGAAAATCTTCCCCTTCAAGCAACGGAGAACGGTGTCTATCATGCGCTCGAAAGTGGCGGGTGCATTGCACAGGCCGAACGGCATTACATTGAATTCGTAAAGCCCGTCGGGTGTTTAAAACGCCGTCTTCTCTTTATAGTCCTCGTGCATAGGTATTTGCCAGTACCCGGAACGCAGGTCGAGAGTCGAAAAGCACTCGGCACCCTGCAGGGTATCCAGGATATCGTCTATGCACAGCACAGGGTATACATCTTTGCGCGTGATCTTGTTGAGTGCCCGGTAGTCTACGCAAAACAGCAGAGAGCCGTCTTTTTTTCGAACGAGAACAACGGGAGGTGACCAAGGGCTCGAAGATGGGCGTATTATATGCCGTTGTAGCATGTCGGCGACATTTTCTTGAATCACTTTCGGCTCAGCATACGACACGCGATATGGCCGACGGCGCACGATGGAAGTGCCTTCTGTCTGGATTATATGCGTTGTAATGGATGTCTTTCCCAGACAAGTGGAATGCGCGCCGAACATAGCTTCATGCTTCTCCAGCAAAGCCAGCAATTGTTGTAATTGTGAAGGTGTCAAGTCGGAAGTGATTGTAGATGAAAGAGCAGGGAGACACTCAGAACTCCTAACAGGTGACGCCCCAGAGGATGTTATTTAAAGGAAAGCAATGATTTTCATGGGAGAAGTGCGCGTCTGTGGTGTTTGTTCCTGTGGCGAACCCGCAATGGAAAGAGCGGCCACAAACAAGAGCCGGCTCAGCACGTGAGCCGGCGAGGATGACGACGACGGGCGGAGAAATGCGGCCGTTGGGAAAAAAAGACGGAGCGGGGCGCGTGGCGCGTGGACGAGAGGCGCCATATTGAGGAGAAGCAAGGCGGTGTTCCATCAGCGCGGACGTGGCACGGGAGCTCTCCGCCAGAACCACGGTCGCGACGTAGTCCGGAGTGCCTGGCGGGCGCCAAGAGGCGGGGTGTATGGCTCCACTTGGCAACGAGCTCCTGACGTCGTCTCCTTCCGACGCCTGACGAGCCGCCCGAGCCTCCAACAGCACCGTCGGGTGTAGGCCAGAGTGCTGTCCCGCCGAACGAGAACCTGGCCAGGAGGTCCGCGACTCTGTGCGGCCTCGGTCCGTCTCCTCCTTCTTGGAGGACCAGCAGAAGTAGCACTGTCGGGTGTAGGCCCGAGCGCTGCTTCGTTTCAGCGAGTCACGAGTGGGAGTGTGAGGCTTCCCGTGACTCCGGTGCTTGTCGTCTGCACACCTGGCCGGCACCACAGAGACACTGCTGTAGACGCAGCACCACTTCTTGACGACCCCGCGCTCACGCCGACGCTTCACTTGCGTGGACTTCTCGCGAACCAGTCAACCAGGCTCGGTGAGAGCGTTCCGAACTCTGATTTTACTCGCGTGTTTCTTTGTGTGTCTTTCTCTGTGTTCCGAAGTGCTGCGTTTCCGTATTCATTTAATACTTTGTTTGGTCCATGTCGTTGTTTGTTATTGGTTGTGTCATAAAGTCTTCGCAGAAAACAGCCTCGCCATCTTTCTGAACGCGTTGCCGTCGGCAGACGCAACGTGCATTCACATCTAATTTTCAAAGAATCCCATCACAATGGCGCCCAACGTGGGGCGGGGCTGTTTTCTGTGTGGATCAAGAGATCATAGCAACTGCGACATGGATTTAGACGAGCTCACTATTCTCGGCCAGAAACTGGGTTTATCGGTAGACGCATTTCGTGCATGGATTGAGGAACAGAAGGCACTTGAGAGGGAGGAGCTCGCTGAGGAACGGGAAGCGCTGCGCGAGGATGCTGCGCGTGAGGAACGTGTCCGGGAGGCCGAGCTGGCTTTAGAACGTAAAAGGCGTGTGCGGGAAGAACGTTCCCGGGAGGCGGAGCTGAAGTTAGAATGTGAAAGGCGCGAGCGCAAGGAACGTGCCCAGGAAGCGGAGCTAGCACTAGGACGTGAAGTGGCGGCTCTCGAGGAAAGGAACCGTCAACTTCGCCTGCGGTTGCTAGAAGCGGAAAATGCTGCTACAGCGCGCGCATCCGTGGTGGTGAAGGTGTCGATTTAATGGGCCTAGGGGACTGGCAGAGTTCAGACGAGCTCCACGAAAAAGAGAGCTGCCATATGAGAATTGGGGAGAGTTCTGTTCGGTGTGGAACATACTCTGCAGCATCTCGGAAGAACAGTGTTGTTAATGAAGAGGCAAGAGGTCCTCTCGACAGCTCCAATGAAGGAGTATTGCTTGAATTCCCCGCTAACGACGGCGAATGCCGCAAGGACAGATCTGAGGAGCTTATCGCCGATTCCTCGGGGGTGCCGTTCATGGCGGTAATGTGTAGCACCGCCATGGGCGAGTGCCGTAGAGCAAAATGTGACGTGAGCATCTCAGATTCGTTACTCATGCATTGCGATGCGGTAGGAACCGACATAATCAGGTCGAAGACTGTACAAACCACTTCCCTCGAGGTCCGGTACCTTCAGGATATAGTGATCACAGTAGCGTCTCGCGTGGAGAGCAGGAGACGACTACTAAAGTAGCTGCTAAGGCTACCAAAATGAATTCAGCTGAAAGCACACGTGGCACGTATGTAAAAAATGGCCTCCAATGTGAAAGCGCAGGGTTTGTGCAAGGGATCCACAGCTAAGAGGTAACTGATGAGTCACCTGTTCCCTCAGTGGACAAAGAATCATGTCATCTCAGGTGAATGTATTACCGACTTGTCGCTCGCAGCAAATTGTTTGGGCATGTCAAGCGTTCGCTAGGACGTTCCACCGTCGAGTCCCATGCTTGCAAGGCTATGAAATTCAGCATGATGTTCAGGCAGAGTTCGTAATTCCAAACAACAGAGGCAAGTGGTTAAGGTGGGTGTCAAACGAAGGGTGCAGCTCGAGGGATGTGATATGTTATAATCATATTCATTGCAAGACATGATCTTGGCTGGACATGATCATGACTCTCCATGGAGACAAACTCAAGAAGTAGTGCTGCGGCGTTCGGGCACTGATACTAAGAGAAGTGAACTTTAACGAGGTGCGATAAAATCAGTCAGTAAATGCCGCACGCACACATGCGCGCATAACATGGGAAAAATGCTGTGGCATGATGTATAAGCAATGGCATATGTGCGGCATTTACTCAATTAAAACCAGCTCTAGAGAGCTAGAGAGCTACTCTGTCGACTATTGTGTGCTGACTTTCTCTGTAATGAATCCCGTTGACTAATACATACAAATATCGCTGGTATCTTGGCATAACATCGGCTCCCGCAGTGCGTGATACCTGCCTTGTTCTTTTTCTGATCGGGTTTCCCATTTATCGCAGTCATGGTTAAGAAGCATTCATTCGGGTCCGCTTTCGCAGCAGGCTTCATTATCCACTTCTTTCGAGCTCCCCACTTGTAGGAGCTCCTCGGCAAGCTTCTTATGCTCGCGACTTGTCCGGCGACGGCGAAGGCAGCGGCGGCGTGTACACACCGCTCAAGCCGCCGACTTTGCGGTGATTTCAAGAATGCTCACTAGATGACGATGCCGCTCAAAGCGACGCACACCACTCACAGTACGTGGGCTTCCTTTCTCTTTGCTGAGACCTCACGCTGTGAACACTCTTCCTTACCGCTCGGTCGCTTGGACACTGCACAAGCCAAGGCAGCAGCGCGGCGGGCTCGCAACGCAGCATCAGCTCGGGCTCGCTGCCAAGACCCTGTGGTGACAGCCCGGGAGACCGAAGCGGAGAGAGCTCGCCGTCAAGCAAACCCGGAGCTGTGGGCCAGCGAAGCAGAAGCGAAGCGCTGGGGTCACAGGTCGCGAAGCAGAAGCAAAACGGAAGCGGCGGCAAGAGAACACCGAAGAAGTGGTTTGTGGGGTTTAACATCCCAAAACCAGCTCTGATTATGAGAGACGCCGTAGTGGAAGTCTCCGGAAATTTCGACCACCTCGGGTTCTTTAGCGTGCACTGACATCGCACAGCACACGGGCCTCAACATTTCGCCTCCATCGAAATGAAGCCGCCGCGGCCGGGATTCGATCCCGTGACCCTCGGATCTGCAGCCGAGTACCTTAGCCACTAGACCACCGTGGCGGGGCACCCCGAAGAAGTGAGGGAGCGGGATATCGCGACCAAGCGCCAGAAACGGTCGCTACCTGACGTGTAACAACATTGCCACGTCTATATATGATGGTAAGAGATGTGTACGGAGGATTCGCGGGTTACCCGATCATCTCCCAACATGCTCCTCTAGCATCATCCAGTTTGTGGATATGGCGGTGCTTTCTCTATTTTTATTTTTTTTGAGGGAAGCGTCCGCGTCACAGAATGTGCTGAAGCACGTGTGTCGTTCAACAGAACAGGCCCGCCTGGTTTGGTCTGTGCAGGACCGACCCGCACGCTCGTTCGCTCTCCATGAGTTTTCTATTCTCTGGGGGGATGGCCTTTCAAGCACGCCAGCGTAAACGCCTTCGTCCCTCACATATATATATATTGCCGTGACATCTTGTCACATGTGACAGGTATATATATTGCCGTGACATCTCGCTACAATATATATATATATATATATGTATATATATAGTGGGCATTCATTAGTCTCTTCTACTTCAACAGTGCATAATCATCATCACCTAAGGTTTCTTCCTCATTATCGGCTGTGGATTTTGACTTAGAGTTCGATCTGTGCTTGGGTGCGAACCGTTTTCCGTAGCCTCAAAGCTTAATAAAAAGGAGTTATCACAGCCTCACAAGTGGTGGAGAGTGCTCTTCGGTCCCCCGTCCTCTGCAACCCCTGTCAACCCCCTGGAGCTTCGATGAGGCCACTGCTTGTGTCCGTTGGCTGCGCCACGGACACTTCCATGGCGCAGCCAACTGACACTTCCGCATCACCTATCTCGGCTCAGACAGCTGCCGCCCCTCATTGTTGGCTTGTAAGCGGCCACCAGCATGACCCCCACCTATTCGCTGGACTTCGCGGCGAAGACGTCGAGGATTGGCTTGACGACTATGACTGAATAAGCGAGCTAACAGTTGGGACGATCCGCTTAAGCAAAGCCACATCAACTCTCACGGGAGTAGCAAAGACCTGGTTTTAAAACTACCAGGTAGACTTCGCAGATCGGGGCAAGTTCAAGCAGCAGCTTCGACAAATTTTTGGCACACCAGCCGTTCGCCCTGCTCTCGCAAAGACACTCGATTCTCGTTAACAACACGGTGAATCATACATTTCCTACATAGAAGACGTCCTTGCCTATTATCGTTGAACGAACCTAGCCATAACAGAATCCGACAGGTTTCGGCACATTCTCAAGGTCATCGGGGTATCGCCTTCAACGCCCTGGCCATCAAGAACCCCGAAACCGTTGCCGATATAGTTTCCACTTGCCAGCGCCTTGATGAACTCAAGTCGGTCCGCTTGCAACCGGACCCGGCAGAAAACATCGCTACCACCGATTCCACATGGCGCGCGATGATCCGTACCATAATACGGGAAGCCCCCTGCCCCTGGCTGCTTCCGGTGACGCTTTGCGAGACGTTGTCAAGGGAGAGCTGGCATCCATGACTGGTGCTGTTTGTGCGGGCCGTCCAACAACTTATCCCCCGGCAACATACGCGAAAGTAGCCGCAAGTTCGCCGGCCGTGGTTCCATCGATGCCGTCTCAACCAACGCCGGTCCACATGGCTTCTATGACTGTCAGTGACTGCCAGTTATCAGCAGTGGCGCCTGCCGCGTCCTATATGCTACTACTGCGGATATCGTGGTCACATTGCGCGGTTTTGCCGCAAGCGCCAGCAAGACGAGCGCCGCGGTTACGACGTGTATGAACGGGATGACTATTCCACCGGACCTACTTTCCAATGCCGCCCGTGTTCTCCTCCACCACGTCGTTCTCCATCGCCACCTACAGAGTCCGCGAATGCTGCTACCTACCGTGCGTCGAGGCGCCGGTCCCCATCACCTCTTCGCTGTTCTACGTCACCGCTGCGCCTTGCTTCTCCCTTCTCCGATCGCCGTCCGGAAAACTAACTTATGCAGCTTCAGGAGGAAAAGTTCAGACGACGGGACAGAAATTCCTCCAGTGCGCCCAGGTAGCATGATATTGGTTTCAGTAGAAGGTGTGTTAGTAGAAGCTTTGATAGACACTGGTGCTAGGGTATCGGTAACTCATCGTTACTTGTGTTGGCGTCTGTGCAAAGTTACCACTCCATATGACGGACCTACATTACTTGCTGCACAAGGATCCGCTATTCGGCCTACTGCTATGTGTACAGCCCGTGTTTCCATTGATGGACTTCTACATTGCACACCATTCGCCGTGCTAAGTTCGTGCCCCCAGCAGCTCATCTTTGGATGGGATTTTCTTTCTACGGCGTCCGCTTACATCTGCTGCCGGCAACGCGTTATACACGTGACCGACACAAACTACTCACTTCACGCCGATGACGCACCACTTTTTTGTTGCTGTTCAAGACACTGAGCTACCACCTCGCCATCAGAAAATTGTGATCATAATGTCTGATGTGATTGACCAGGGTGACGTGCTGGTTTTACCATCTGTCCGCTGTCTCGCAAGAGGAATAGGCTTTGCATCGGCGCTGGTTCGGTTTCATAGTGGCCGTGCACACTCTACGTGACGAACACGACTCCCGAAAAAATTCTCGTCGCTAAAGGCCCTACATTGGCGCGCGTCCTTGAATCGGAGCCTATATCATTGTTATGGGGTTCTTGGAAATTAGATGTGAACGTACGTTGCGTTTGACGATGGCAACGTGTTCGTAAAGATGGCGAGGCTGCTTTCTGTGAAGACTTTATAACAAAAACAACAGCAAACGACATGGACCAAACAAAGTATTAACTGAATACGGAAACGCAGCACTTCGCAACATAGAGAAAGACACACAAAGAAACACGCGAGTAAAATCAGAGTTCGGAACGCTCTCACCAAGCCTGGCTGACTGGTGTGCGAGAAGTCCACGCAAGTGAAGGGTCGGCGTGAGCTCGGGGTCGTCAAGAAGTGGTGCTGCGTCGACAGCCGCGTCTCTGTGGTGCCGGCCAGGTGCGCAGACGACGAGCACTGGAGTCACGGGAAGCCTCACACTCCCACTCGTGACTCGGTGAAACGAAGCAGCGCTCGGGCCTACACCCGACAGTGCTACTTCTGCTGGTCCTCCAAGAAGAAGGAGACGGACCAAGGCCGCACAGAGTCGCGGACCTCCTGGCCAGGTTCTCGTTCGGCGGGACAGCACTCTGGCCTACACCCGACGGTGCTGTCGGAGGCTCGGGCGGCTCGTCAGGCGTCGGAAGGAGACGACGTCAGGAGCTGGTTGCCAAGCGGAGCCATACACCCCGACTCTTGGCGCCCGCCAGGCACTCGGGACTACGTCACGACCGTGGTTCTGGCGGAGAGCTCCCGTGCCACGTCCGCGCTGATGGAATGCCGCCTTGCTTCTCCTCAATATGGCGCCTCTCTCCACGCGCCACGTGCCACTCTCCGTCTTTTTTTCCCAACGGCCGCATTTCTCCGCCCGTCGTCGTCATCCTCCCCGCCTCACGTGCTGAGTGGGCTCTTGTTTGTGGCCGCTCTTTCCATTGCGGGTTCGCCGCAGGAACAAGCACCACAGACGCACACTTCTCCCATGACAGGAGCCCCCCTTTCGATAAGTTTTTTTTATGTAATAAAAAAAAACGTTCGGGTAAGAGCGCGCTTTTGATGCACCACACTTGTCCAGCACACAGGGCATACAGTTCACAGCACACACAGCACACAGTTCGAGCGTCTGTGTTGAAAGCACAATAAATTCACTGGACCACACGAAAATACCATAGGCACCGCGAATATTCACACACAACACCTCACATTGAGAAGACAGAAGGAGTTCATTCAAATGGCTTGAAAATCCAGTACTAAAAGTGCTATACCGAAGGCTGAACACTGCGATATGCAAACTCACAACTACGGTGCATATTTACTAGCTAATTGCTTTGTCTATAGTCAAAATCTAGAGCAGCAACCGGTTATTTGAGCTGTGCGCTTAGGTTATCGCGTCCCAAACCAGACGAATGCCATATTTTACATGGTTAAGCAACTGAGGCGAAATGTATCCATGAATGTCCGAGCACAAGACAAAATTCGGCGACAAAATTCGGCGGGAAGGTCATGTCATGCAATGAATGTGATTATAACATATCACATCCCTCGAGCTGCACCCATCGTTTGACACCCACCTTAACCACCTAAAGTAAAGCTTTCACGTTGAGTCATAAAAATATCATGCCATGATCATATGTCATGAAAATTACTACAAATCATATCACATCTCCACATATGCCTTTCGTTTTACAACATGTCGAATTTCTTTCAAAGCTTTTTTCATAATGATCCTCATGTCTGATCATGTAAGTGCTGTCTTGAACATGATTATAACTTATATCACATCCCTCATGCTTTACCTTTCGTTTGACAACCATCTTCACCTCCTTCCGTTGATTTTCGCTCTGTCATGTTCATGTCATATCATGTATTTCACGCAAAGGACATGACTAACTCATATCGCGTCTCTCGATCTATATCTTTCGTTTGACACCTATTTTGACCTGTTTCCCTTACATTTATTTTTGCAGAGTCATGTTCATTGCATGAGCATGTCATGTCGTGTCATGAACATGACCAATGTTACATTCTTCGAGATGCATCCTTCGTTTGACACCCATATCGGTCCCCTTCCAGTAGCCTTATATTTGCAGAGTCATGCTCATGTCATAGCATGACTTGACCACATCGTGTCATGTCATGAACCTGACTGTGACCAATATTACATCCTTAGACATGCAGCTTTCGTTTGACACCCATCTCGACCGCCTTCTTGAAGTATCAGACGGTGAAACAGGAATGAACACAGGTTTATTGTGTTAGTCATTTAAGTAAGTAACTAAGGGTGACTTCATGTCACTGACATTTGCACATGCGCTCTAGGCGTTTGATGACATCACATCAATTCCTCTCCCTTAAGAGGGTATCTAGAAACGGTCTGGTGCCTTGCGACGCCGTGTTGATCTGCGAAGCCGATTGGCCTGGGGTTCATTATTTTCAGTAACCGTGTCATGCTCGTCCGGCACTCCTGTGCTAGCCGGTGCTGTCTCGTTCTCTTCTATCGGCGAAGTACTAGGGCTGGTACAAGGAAAGACTGCCCGAGGGTCTGTGTCTACGTTGGTCGGTGCCGACACTTCCCCGTCCGATGGTGTTGGTGGCTGCCCCTTAAAGCGACATCTTAGTTGATCTGCATGACGCTCACATAGCTCCCCGTCCTCCGTCTTGACCATGCTTAGGCGGGCGCCCCTGGTAGTCTGTACCACTGCGGGCCTCCAGCTGGTGCCTGCCCCGTAGTTCTTGCACCATAAGGGTTCTCCGGCCGAATGTCTGCGGGGAAGTGCACCTGCGGTAGAAAAAGGTCGTGACACAATATTGTCCAATAGTGAGCGCGGTTCAAAACCAAGAAGCATGAAGCCTGGTGTCTTCCCGTTTCGGAGTGGGGTGCGTCGATAACGCAGTAACCAGCGGGCCAGGCGCCTTTCTAGAGTCCCGTGCACGTTTTTCCGTAACCCCTCTTTTACCTTCCGCACAGCCCTCTCTGCCAGTCCGTTGGATTGCGGATGATATGGAGGAGGTCGTAGGTGTAGGATGCCATTATCCTCCATGAATTGGCGGAACTGTCTGCTTGCGAACTGGGGACCGTTGTCTGACACGACTGTTCGTGGCAATCTAAACCTGCTAAACATACCCCGCAAGGCTTCGACCGTGTTATTTGCGCTGGTTGTTTTCATTGGAACCACCTCGATCCATTTTGTATGCGAATCCACGACAATCAGCAACATTCGCCCTTCCACTGGCCCGGCAAAGTCAACGTGGATCCTCGACCATCGCTCACATGTGTCCGGCCAAGGAACCGGCTCTTCCGCGCGTGGCATACTGCTGTTTTGCTGGCACACTGAACATGCGTGCACAATATTATCGATCTCTTTGTCAAGTCCGGGGAACCAGAAAAGTGCCCGAGCTAGATTTTTCATCGCCGTCATGCCTTGATGCGTATCGCGCAGTAGCTGGAGCATTGATTTCCGAGCTGCGGCGGGTATCACGGCCCGATGGCCCCAATAAAAATTAC
Organism: Hyalomma asiaticum; assembly: GCA_013339685.2. Lineage (NCBI taxonomy): Eukaryota > Metazoa > Arthropoda > Arachnida > Ixodida > Ixodidae > Hyalomma > Hyalomma asiaticum. Next base: position 14,667,548 of record CM023482.1, read on the forward strand.
CGTGGCTGCACGTCAGCTCGTCTTTTTTCTGGAACAAAGGCCGCAACGCTTCTTGTGTTGAAGGCAATTTGCTTGGCCAGCCTTCGCGAATATAACGCATTACCGGCTTGAGCATCACATCCCGTGCTGTTAATGCTGCCAGGTCGCGCGACGACACCTGTCCGTTGTCTAGGTGGTCTGCAAGCAGCACATACTCTCGTTCGTCTTTCAGCATTGACTTCCTTGTCTTGTCATCGTGTGGCATTTGCACGGGAAGACGGCTCAACGCGTCGGCCACAATTACGTCCTTTCCCGGTTTGTACTGAATGGAGTACTTGTAACCGCCGAGTAGGAGAGCCCAACGCTGTATCCTTGCCGCTGCCAAAGGTGGTATTGCCTTATCGGGACTGAAGAGGCGTATCAGCGGTTTATGATCTGTAACCAATGTAAATTGGTTTCCCAGCAAATACTCGCGGAACTTCGTCACGCCGAACACCACCGCTAATGCTTCGCGCTCAATCTGGGCATAATTTCGCTCGACTGCATACAGGGTGCGAGATCGAAACCCGATTGGTTTGTTTACGCCGTCCACTCTGTGATACAACACTGCGCCTATGCCACACGAGGATGAGTCTGTTTCCAAGATAAGTGCTTTGCTTGGGTCATAGTGGGTGAACACCTGCACGTCTTTTACCAACCGCTTTACTACCTCGAATGCATCCTCTTGCTTCGATTGCCATCGCCAAGGCGTGTTCTTCTTTAGCAACTCGTACAGCGGCGCAAGCACTGTTGCCAAGTTGCCCAAAAATGCGTTGTAATACGTAACGAGGCCTAGTAGTGCGCGTAGTTCCGCGACACACGTAGGTCGAGGCATTCGTAAGAGCGCGTCGATGTTCTCAGTCTTTGGCTTCAGACCTTCGGCACTAATTCGGTGACCAAGGAATTCCACCTCCTGCTGCCGAAATCTGCATTTGCGCGGAGGAAGCTTAACATCGGCTTCCCGTAACCGCTGAGACACCCTGCGCAGTGTGTCACAATTCCCTTTTTTCTCTGCGACCACCACATCATCCAAGTACACTTGTACACCTGGTAGACCTTGTAGTATCGCTTCCATCCGCTTCTGAAAAATCGCCGGTGCTGACGCAACCCCAAACGGTAGGCGGTTAAAGCAATGCAGCCCTTTTGGAGTGTTTACCACCAACAGCTTCTTTGTAGCGTCATCTATTGGTAGCTGGTTGTACGCATCCTTCAAGTCTAATGTACTGAATACTTCCCCTCCTGTGAGCTTCGCAAATATATCCCTTATCTTTGGCAGCGGATATTGCTCGGTGTGGCATGCTGTGTTCACGGTCGTTCGGAAATCGCCACACAAGCGGATGGATCCGTCTTTCTTGACGACGGGAACGAGAGGCGCCGCCCACTCAGCGCTGGCGACCTGTGCCAAAATACCTGTGTCAACCAACCTTGCGATTTCTTCATTTACAGACTCTCGTAGTGCGTATGGTACAGAACGGGCTTTACAGAATCGCGGTACGGTTCCCTCGCGCAATTGTAAATGGACTGGATAACCCTTGATCAATCCTAGCCCTGGCGAAAACAGATCGGCATATTCTTCCTTCAGCGCCGCAGCAATGGAAATTTCGTCATTATTTGGTAGCTTACCGTCGCTGACGTCCACGTTGAGCACTGGGCCTCCGGTCAGCTGGAATGCTTGAATTATGTCCCGCCCACACAGGTTTGGGCCTGAACAGCCGAGGACCACTAGCGTGGCGTTGACGGTTTTCCCAGCGTAGGTGACCGGAACTTGCAGCTGTCCTTTCACTGGTAGCTTTCCGAGGAAGCAAGTCAACTGGAACGACGACTTGTCAAGCTCAGGCCAACGGCGACGGTGCTGGGCATACGTTGGCCACGTCGCTGTTGACACTGGTGATCCCGTGTCTACTTGCATTTTCACGGGTACGCCTTTCCAATGTAACGTTCGCCATAATGGCCCGACCGACCTGTCGACGACTGCCGGAGGTGTAGCAGGAAATGTCCGTAGTCCTCGCTGTCCGAGGATGGTTCCTCACAGTGAGCTACGTTTTCTTGGCGTGGGTTGGATGGGCACATGGAAGCCAGGTGACCCCTTCTCCGACAACAGAAACACTCAGCGCGGCGGAACCTACACTTGGCGGTCTTGTGGGAGTCGCTTCCGCAGCAGAGGCAGCCGGTCTGGTTGTTGTCGCTGGACTTTGTCATCCGCCCTGGCTGTGGCCTCTTGGCGAACTTCTGCCACTCTTGCTTCTTCCGCAATGCATTGACGCCGTCCCTGATTGGGCCATCTTCCATCTGTTGTACGTTGCGTGCCGCCATCTCAGCAGCTAGCGCCGCTTCCTCCGCTTCCTGCAGCGATAACGTGGACCGTGCCAGCAGATTACGACAAACTCCAGCATCCCGCAGCCCCCATACAAGCCTGTCGCGCAGCATTCTATCAAGCGCCTGGCCGAAATTGCACCGTTGAGCCATCTTTCGTAACTCTACAATGAAATCACTAGTTGACTCACCAGCTTGCTGATTTCTTGTGAAAAAACGATATGACTCCGCTATCTCGTTGCCTTTCGGCGCAAAGTGCTCGGCCAGTTTTTCAACTGCTGCTTCGTACGTCAGATCTTGGATCTTTTCAGGCGCACAACGGCCTGCCAGAAGATCTTGGTACTCAGGGCGCTAACCAGTAGGGCACGACGCTTCTTCGGCTCAACAATTTCATGGGCTTCGAAGAAAGCTTCTAATCGCACCTGATATGCTGCCCACTTGTCGTCCCCTACTTCGAAAATAGGTGGCCCTGCATGCGTCGCCATGCCGTTCCCTCGTCGCCACTGAAGTATCAGACGGTGAAACAGGAATGAACATAGGTTTATTGCGTTAGTCGTTTAAGTAAGTAACTCAGGGTGACGTCATGTCACTGACATTTGCACATGCGCTCTAGGCGTTTGATGACATCACATCACTTATCCAAATTTCAAGCTTTTCCTTGTATTACCTGTCATTAATTACATGCTTTGCAAAATGAGTTCATTATTTAATCTGGACTTGGTAATCATCACGCTGCACTCACATTATCATAACCACTGTAACTGTGGTGGTTCGTGGGCCCAGGACTCAGACACAGAGAGATAAGTCAAGGACAAGGAAAACATTTATCGACAGCACAAGGAAAGAACTACACACAATTCCAATTGCCAAACAAACGCACACAACACACTCGCGCAATTGAACAAGGAACAAGGAACCCGTATGCAACAAGGAACCCGTATGCGGTTCCGAAACGTCGATCAACTCATCCGACTTGGTCAGTGACCGTAATTCATCTCATCTAACACACTCTGAACCCTGCTTTCACGCGAGTAACTGGCTCGTCCTGCCTGACGCGACGTCAGAAGTACGTCGGCACCACTCACAGTACCGCGGCTCTTGGAGGCGGCGCACGCTGATATCAGCAGAGGCACGATGAGCCGTGTGCCAGCGCACGAGCAGATCCCGAGGCACCCGTTCAGGAGCGCGTGGGAGTACGATGCATATCCAACGTGGCACCGAGGCCACGTCCTCAGTAAACAATTGTGCAAGACGGCAATGCGGCACAGTGGCCACGCTCTCAGCGGAAGGTTGTGCCGGACTTCAACTGGCGCGGCACCGTGACCATTTGCCCTAAGCAGGTGGTTCTGCCGGCCTCCAACCGGCGTGGCACCGTGACTACGAGTCGGTAGATGTTTGGTCCCGGCCACACCACAGCTCCAGCTGCTCGCCCTGCGCCGCTCGCTCGTCCACCACGGAGCAGCCAGCAAGGCTCCGTCAGCAGACTGGTTCGCCACAGGGGAACGCCCAGTACGTCCCGGCTGGCCTGATCGCACCAGCTCGGTGCGTCTGTTCTTCTGAGTCGACGTGCGGCTCTCGGTCGCTGGCAACGCTCCAACAGCCGTCGGCGTTCTCCAGCCCACGCGCTTCACGTTCGGCGTGCCCTCGCGCGCTCTTCGTTGTCCTCTTCGTTCCTTTTCGTGCGCCGAAAACAGACGTTCACTACAGTAACCTAACTTGCGTGACATACAAATATTAGTTTTCTGAGATTTTCAATCATTCATTTCTGGACAGGCAACTTCCATAGTTATAGTCATGAGCATGACTTAAGGCCTGGCTATCATGCTCATTATGCCTTAGTCATGTACGCGTTGAATTTAGCGTTCGTTTGATATATCGTGTTACGTGATGAGTCATTCATTTCCCTAGGTGTCGTTTCTTGTGATAATTTTCCATAATTTCAGAACCACCCCTTTTTAACGACACTCTGACTGCAACATTAGGGTTACTCTAATTGAGACATAAGGGCTGGCGCCTTAATGAGTGGTACCATTGTTCCCAAAAGCAACAGTATTCCTATTATGAGGTGATGAATCGATGAAGAGATCGCTAAAAACGATTTAGAGCAGGGAATATCACAAGAGCCAACGTTTCGACAATTGGGCTTGTCTTCGTCAGGACGGCTACTGATTTCTTCAGCATTCGTTTATGTACGCCATTGCACACTCTCCCCGTCCACACAAGGAGAGAAGAAGAGCAGCACGTGCGAACAAAAACAAAAAAAGGGTTTTGGGTTAGTGCGTAGGAAAAGTGGGGTGAGAGGTGTTAGCATGATTAATACACAAGTACGAAAGCTTCCAAAGAATCCCCTTGTGGCGCATATCTTGGAAATACATTGTGTGTATAATGCTAGAAATCAGGATGAGGAGAGAAACACATACACTAGGTACAGTCATTGCACCTATCACATGTGTTCCCCCCCTCCCACACTGCACCACTTGCACCGCACCCGCAGTGCATTTCAGAGAAAAATTTTGATAAGAATGTGACTACACTGTTTAACACTGTTGTTCTCGGGGAAGTGGATGGCTGATCCCCACCTGGAAGTAGACTTTGGGGAAGAAACGTTGTTAGCTTGTACATACCTTAACCTTTTGTCGTCTCTATTAACTCCCCAACGTATCTAATGGACTCGAGGGTTCCCTTTGTAAGGCTTATGTCTCGAGGGTATTGAACTTGTACCCAGACAACACAAGGGCATCCTAAGGACATCCAAATGACGTCCCTTTCGGGAGTTCGGGACATCCAGATGATGTCCCATACGAAGTTGAAAAACATCCCAAGTGATACAAAAAGAGACCTCCATGGGATGTCATAGAATGGGATGTAGAATGGGATGTTTGGGATGTTATTGAGAGATGTTGGCATTTTTAGCTTAGGTACACTGTCAAAAGGGTGAGACACCTAATACCCTAAAATATTTTACTGTTTAATTGCAAACACTACCCCCCCCCCTTGCCCGTAAGAGCCAGTTGCCACTCCAGGGAAACAATTCCTCATCCAACTTGTCTTTCTTTTTCTTGTTTTCATGCTTTTTTGAGTACTTAAAGCCTAGTCAAGCTCTGGAAACCAAGGAACATGCGTGGAACATGTGGTGACAAGCAAAAATGATTTATTTCCTCGCTGAATACAGCTTTAACAGCCAGCTTCATCATCATTGCAAAATGGCCTCCTGGATCCCGCTGCTGCTCTCTCAGCAGCATGACGAAACCACGTCATTGCTGCCTTTTCCACGTTCTTTAAGGTTGCCTCTTCCCGATTTTGTTTTGCATTGATGGTCAGGCAAGCTCTGCAAGGAACAAAAATATTTTAAGGCATGAAATCATAAAGTAGTGCAGGCCATGAAAGTGGCACGCAGACTTACTGCAGAGAAGTTGGCACATGTTCAGCTCACTGAACTTTTTTTTTCCTTTGGCGCCATACCAGCTGAACTGCTTTGCAAGGTCCCAGGACAGAAGGCTTTTTAATATTCTTGTTGTTTTTTGCCTCACACAGTCGCCCCCTTGAATGAGCATGTGCCTTTTCTAGTAGAAAATAAGGTAAACGACAAAAGCAGCTCAGTACAGAAATGCCCTCACAATGCACGGCATACTTTCTCCAAGGCAGTGGTAGCATATACAGGTTGCATGCAAAAGATTTGGTGAAAAATGTACATGAATGAAAGTGTGTAGTTTTACATTACCATTTGAAGCTTTGCCTCTTTGCTGGTTGCCAGCTGTCCATCCCACTCTACCAAATCACGCAGCGTTTGGAATGGCAAATCAGGAAGGACCTTTTCTTCCATGCATGCGTCATCGCATTTATTCCTCAGCTCCGTGAGGAGCTGGGTGTGTGTCTGCTGCACCATTTTTATATGGTTCAGCGTGCACAGCACCCTTTCCATAAAAACTGGAAAAATAATCTCATATTAAAGTCACTGCTGTGAACACGTCTCCAAGATTTACATCAAACAAGTGAGTTATTGGTGCCCCATAACGTGAATGGCTGGTAACACTTGGACACATTTCAATGCACCTCTGTGCAAAATATGCATAATGCCGTTTGCAGCTCTGCAACTTGAATAACATAGCAAACACAATCCTTCCAAGTTATAGAAACTTGCTGAAAAAAGCAAATAGAGTAACGTTAAATGATACGCATGACTATAGACCGGGCCCACGATTCTCATCTCCGTAATGTTGTATCGAGTATGGCAACTTCAAAAACAGATTAAGCACAGATTGTCAAAAGAGTCATGAGAGTTGCAATATAGACATCATACCATGCAGCTGTGGATTTGTCAGCATTGCTGAAGTGGCAGATGAAGCTGAAATTGAAAGGACACTACGCGTTAATACTCTTGTTGCACGGTTCAGGAAGAAAAATCCGTTTGGTAGCATGCATGGCAGATGCTCTGAAAAGGCATAATCGTACCAAACAACTCCTACACAAAAGTCTCATTTTAAAACTTTCATTAAACCTTTGGCACTGACTAGTCAGAAGCCTTGGCAATAAAATTTCTCCTGCACAACGTTGGGAAAGTTCTAGAGGTAGAAGGTCGATTGGCTACTGACATATAAAAAATAAATAAAAAACAGGCTAACACACATGCCTTGTACACACACATACAAAACTGTGAACACAATTATGCTGTTTCTGTAAGTTTCTGTAAGAGTGGCTGAATTTGCTTCATAATAATGTGCTAGTACGCACAAATGCCTGTTTTTACTTCTTTATCATCACTACAATCATGCCAAGAATGACAAAGAAAATGGTTTTATGAGCGTGTAATCTAAGGTGCACACTTTCAACTGGAGGGCCTTCAAAGTGGTGTCCAGCAGCAGGACTCGCACAGGCAGCTGGGGACAACAAAAACAAAGCCCGCATGTATGCATATGTAATGCACACACAAACATCACGAAAACTGAACAGCAGGAACATATCATGAATATGTTGTCCTGTGCATGCACTAAGAACAGGTTAAATCTGGGGCATAATAGGTGCTAGTAAACACGAATGCCTGCTTTAACTTATTGCTTTATGAAAACTACAATCATGCAATGAATGACAAAGAGCTTGGTACTTACAAGCATGTTGTCCGGGGTGCATGCTTTGAAAAGAGCCCTCCAGCTGGCGTCCAGCAGCAGGGCTTTCACAGGCAGCTGAGGACAATAAAAACAAAACCTGCATGTATGCTTATGTACTGCACACAAATACGCACAAAAATAGTGCACAACAGGAACACTGCCTGTCTATGTTGTCCTGTGTGTGTGCTAAGAAAAGGTTAAACCTAGGTGATAACCAAGTGCTGGGAAACACACACGCCTGCTTTTATTTATTGCTTTATGAACACTACAATCATGCCAAGAATGACAGAGAACTTGGTACTTACAAGCATGTTGTCCGGGGTGCATGCTTTCAAAAGAGCCCTCCAGCTGGCGTACAGCAGCGGGGCTTGCACAGGCAGCTGAGGACAACAAAAACAAAATGTGCACGTATGCATATGTACTGCATACAAACATGCACAAAAATGGTGCACAATGGGAACACAGCATGCCTATGTTGTCCTGTGTGTGTGCTAAGAAAAGGTTAAACCTAGGTGATAACCAAGTGCTGGGAAACACACACGCCTGCTTTTATTTATTGCTTTATGAACACTACAATCATGCCAAGAATGACAGAGAACTTGGTACTGTGAGCTCAACATACGACTGGCTCTTCTTAATCTCTGCACATCATCATCACTTGTACATTTTCCCCCATCAACATCGCTCATCATCAGCTGCTTGGCTCGCTCTCCATCTTGGTCGCCATAGATCCAGGCTCGCCTAGAATAAAAGTAGTTGCTCACAAGTGGTGGAAGGTGCTTTCCGTTCCCGAAGACCTCTCGCACGTTCTCACTGGAGCTCCGCTCGGGCCGCCGTCTACCACCTACAGCCATGCAAGGTTCAGAGAACCACGGCGATTCCCATCCCAGCGCCTCACCGCAGCTTGCGCAGCCCTTACTCGCCATCAACACCCGCCTGCGCGACCCGCCAATCTTCGCTGGTCTGCGAGGCGATGACGTCGAGGACTGGCTTCAAAACTACGACCTTGTCAGCGACTATAACAGGTGGGATAATTCGCACAAGTTACGCAACGTCCCCTTTTACTTGTCCGACGTCGCCAAGACTTGGTATTGGAACCACGAACCTGACATTCCTGATTGGGCCACGTTCACGCAACAGCTGCGCCAAATTTTCGGTGCTCCATCCGTTCGTGCTGAGGTAGCGAAGAAAAAGCTCAGTGAGCGTACTCAGGCCCACGGTGAATCGTACACCTCGTACATCGAGGATGTGCTTGCACTGTGCAAGCGTGTGGACGCCTCCATGTACCAAGCAGACCGCATACGCCACATTATGAAAGGCATAAACACCATCGCCTTTAATGCTCTCGCCTCACAAAACCCGGCAAGCATTCAGGAGGTTATAACCACTTGCCAGCGTCTCCAAGAACTTCAGTCGCTCAGGTTATACACCGATACACCTGACCTTCGTCTCCCTTCGGTCATGGACTTGCGCACCCTGATCCGCGACATCGTTCGTGAAGAACTTCACGGCCAGTCCTCGTCATGTGCTCCAGCGTGTAGTGTTCCTTCCGGGTCCACCACGTTAAGAGACGTCATCAAGGAAGAAATAGCGTCAGCATCGCGTCTTACGTGCTCTGACAATTCCTGCGTTCATCAGACGCCGATCTATGCCAACGTCGCGGCGCTCTCTCCGGCGAACCCTGCCTCTTTTCCAATGCCAGAAGAACGTGCCCCTGTGGCTTCCTTGTCAGCGCCGGTACGTCCAAAGCCTTATTGCAACGCTTCACGTCCTGCTCGACCGACTTGTTTCTACTGCGGATATCGAGGGCACATCTCCCGCTTTTGCCGCCGACGTCAATACGACGAGCAACGAGGGTACGTTCCAGACGAACGCACAGGCGCTCGCCCAGCAAGGAGCTACCAGCGGACCTACTACCGCTCTTCCTTTGACCGCTCACCATCACCGCCCTACCCTACTGATATGTCCGCCAATCCTCGAAACTCTCGTCGTAGGTCGCCGTCTCCGCGCCGTCGTTCAGTGTCGCCTCTCAGGCCTGCTTCCAACGTCACCAACGCCCACTCGGAAAACTCCCCGATGCAGTTTTAGGAGGGGAAACTGCATCCACCGGACAGCCAAAAATTCCTCCGGACAGACAGTCGAACTTGGTAGTAGTGTTTGCTGAAGGTATCCGCGCAGAGGCTCTCGTGGACACAGGTGCTGCTATTTCCATTATTCGTGCCGAATTTTGTTGCCGCCTCCGGAAAGTGACTACGCCATACTGTGGACCTCCTCTGCGCGGAGCGACCAACGCTATCATTCGCCCAACTGCACAGTGCACTGTTCGTGTCTTGATTGATGGGATACGTCACCACATAGTTTTTGCAGTTTTTCGGGAGTGCACACATGACCTCATTCTCGGGTGGGACTTCTTGTCTTCTGCATCCGCATCTATTTATTGTCGTCAGCGTCTTATGCACTTGAATCCCACCGGCTCCTCCCTTCCTCAGTATGAAGAAAAAGTCCGGCTCGTTGCCTCCTATGACTACGTGCTTTGGCCATCTAGAGAAGCAATTATAGGCGTTAACTGCAGTACTATTACAGATGGCGACGTGCTTATTTCACCCTACGGACGTACTCTTTCTCGAGGAATTGTGATTACTCCTGGCCTCATTCGCTTCTCTGAGGGCTGCGCATTTCTTACCGCCCTGAATCAAACACCCGAACCTCAATTGCTGCCACGAGGGTCTACTATCACTTGTACCGTCGATACCAATCCCATCGGGATTGTTGCCCTTTCGACCATACCACCCGAGTCCAAGTCGTCTCCACTCACTGCCTCTTCAGCACCATTCTCGGCAACCATAAGTGCTGACCTTACACCTGCCCAGAGACAAGATCTGCTCGACGTATTGAGTAAGCACCATTCCCTGTTTGACGTAAATTCACCCGTGCTCAGTATGACCACAGCCGCGACTCATCGTATACAGACTGACGGCTCCGCTATTGTTCACCGGCGTCCATATCGAGTATCTCACTCGGAGCGCAAAGTCATCGAGGAGAACGTATCCGACATGCTTCGACGGAATATCATACGTCCCTCTTCAAGTCCTTGGTCCTCACCAGTTGTTCTAGTGCAGAAAAAAGATGGTTCAGTGCGTTTTTGCGTCGATTACCGCGCACTGAACAAAATCACACGCAAGGATGTTTACCCTCTGCCAAGAATTGACGACGCACTAGACTCGTTACACGGCGCCGAATATTTTTCTAGCCTTGACCTTAGATCAGGCTATTGGCAGATACCGATGTGCGAATCTGACAAAGAAAAAACCGCTTTTGCCACTCCAGATGGGCTTTACGAGTTTAACGTGATGCCTTTTGGGCTTTGTAATGCGCCTGCCACATTTGAACGCATGATCGATAATGTCTTGCGCGGATTGAAGTGGAAGACGTGTCTGTGCTACCTTGATGACATAGTCGTGTTTTCAACCACGTTCTCGCAACACCTCGAACGCCTTGACCAAGTGCTCGCCTGCCTCGCACGCGCTGGGCTACAGCTCAACACCAAAAAGTGCACTTTCGCGAGCAAGACCATCAAGATCCTGGGGCACTTAGTCAGCAAAGAAGGAATTCGACCGGATCCTGAGAAGCTTGCCGCCGTTCTGAAGTTTCCCCGTCCTATGTGTCAAAAAGACCTCCGTAGTTTTCTCGGACTTGCTTCTTACTTCCGGCGATTCATACGCAACTTTGCTACGCTTGCTTCTCCCCTCCATCAGCTCCTTGCACGTGAAGCCCCATTCCTTTGGTCTGGAGATTGTCAAAGTGCTTTCGTGGCTTTGAAAAATGCCCTGACGTCCGACCCGGTGTTATGCCACTTTGATCCGAGCGCACCCACCATTCTCCACACAGACGCCAGCAGTCATGGTCTCGGTGCCATTCTCCTGCAACGTGACAACAGCTCTCGTGAACGAGTTGTCGCTTACGCTAGTCGCACTCTGACCCCTGCGGAGAGGAATTACACCATCACCGAGATGGAGTGCCTTGCTGTTGTATGGGCCGTGCAAAAATTTCGCCCATATCTCCACGGTCGTCACTTCACTGTCGTAACCGACCACAACGCTCTGTGCTGGCTTTCATCGCTAAAGAACTTATCGGGTCGCCTTGGGCGCTGGGTCCTTCGTTTACAGGAGTACGACTTCGAGGTAACCTACAGGTCCGGAAAAAAACACCAGGATGCCGATGCTCTCTCTCGCTACCCCTTGGCCAAGAACGACGAATCACCATCGACTCTCCATACTAAAGTACAGCACGCGTCACCTTCGTCGGCTTCAGCCATCTCGACGCTCGATTGGCTGAAGCCAGAACAGTCATCTGTACTTGTGTCTCACCAACGTGTTGACCCCTACTGCAGAACCATTGTAGGACGTCTCCAAGGTTCTTCTTTACCTCCCAACGCCCGACTCCGTCGACAACTTACACAGTTCAGGCTTCACGATGGGGCTTTACAACGCTACATTTATCATGTCGATGGTAACAAATGGGTCCCGGTCGTACCTCGTTCCTTACAACGCGAGGTGCTCGCAGCTTTTCACGATGATCCGACTGCAGGTCATCTAGGCTACCACAAGACTTACGACAGAATCCGAAGTCGCTGTTCCTGGCCTGGCCTCTCCACAGCCGTTTCCAAGTACGTCGCATCCTGTGTCCGTTGCCAGAGCCGCAAGCGACCAACTACTGCTCCTTCGGGCCTCTTGCAGCCTATTCCTTGCCCGGCGTCGCCTTTCGAAGTCGTTGGCGTAGACTTGTACGGCCCTCTTCCGAAGACCCCTACTGGCAACCGCTGGATTGTCACGGCCGTTGACCATCTCACGCGCTACGCTGAGACAGCCTGTCTGCAAACTGGCACTGCCGCGGAAGTCGCGGATTTCTTCCTACGCAACATCTTTTTGCGTCATGGCGCTCCGCGTGTTCTCCTCAGTGACCGTGGCAAAGCTTTTCTCTCGTCCGTTCTTGCTGAAGTCCTGCGTGCCTCAGGCACCATTCACAAGACCACGTCGAGTTATCACCCGCAGACCAACGGCCTGACAGAGCGTTTCCACCGTACTCTGTCGGACATGCTCGCAATGTACATCGCCCCCGACCACACGAACTGGGATGCAATCCTCCCGTTCGTAACATTTGCCTACAATACGGCCACGCAACGCACCACTGGCTTTTCTCCATTCTTCCTCGTCTATGGTCGCGCACCAAGTTTCGCTCTGGACGTGTCATTCCTGTCGGCTTCTATACCCTCAGCAGCTCCTTTCTCTGAAGAATTTCTCTCTCGGCTTGCGGACTGCCGTCACCGCGCCCGTATTAACACCGACATTTCCCAGGAGGTACGGAAGTGCCGCTACGACTCTGGTCACCGTGCTGTGACTTTTTCTCCTGGCGATGAGGTGCTTCTTTGGACTCCCGCGCGCGCTACAGGCTTATGTGCAAAATTAACCAGTCGTTTTATTGGACCATACACAGTCATTGAACAGACATCCCCAGTGAATTACCGCGTCTCGCCCCTTACGTCCCCATCTGACCACCGTTGCCGAGGGACAGAAATCGTGCACGTTTCTCGCTTGAAACCATATATTCGGCGAGTTTCGTAATTCCTCAGCGCGGCCAGGCGGCCGCTTCCATCGCGGGAGGGAATTAGTGTGAGCTCAACATACGACTGGCTCTTCTTCATCTCTGCACATCATCATCACTTGTACATTTTCCCCCATCAACATCGATCATCATCAGCTGCTTGGCTCGCTCTCCATCTTGGTCGCCATAGATCGAGGCTCGCCTAGAATAAAAGTAGTTGCTCACAGTACTTACAAGCATGTTGTCCAGGGTGCATGCTTTCAAAAGAGCCCTCCAGCTGGCGTACAGCAGCGGGGCTTGCACAGGCAGCTGAGGACAACTAAAAACAAAATGTGCACGTATGCATATGTACTGCATACAATACTGCACAAAAATGGTGCACAATGGAACACAGCATGCCTATGTTGTCCTGTGTGTGTGCTAAGAAAAGGTTAAACCTAGGTGATAACCAAGTGCTGGGAAACACACACGCCTGCTTTTATTTATTGCTTTATGAACACTACAATCATGCCAAGAATGACAGAGAACTTGGTACTTACAAGCATGTTGTCCGGGGTGCATGCTTTCAAAAGAGCCCTCCAGCTGGCGTCCAGCAGCAGGGCTTGCACAGGCAGCTGAGGACAATAAAAACAAAGCCTCCATGTATGCTTATGTACTGCACACAAATACGCACAAAAATAGTGCACAACAAGAACACTGCCTGTCTATGTTGTCCTGTGTGTGTGCTAAGAAAAGGTTAAACCTAGGTGATAACCTAGTGCTGGGAAACACACACGCCTGCTTTTATTTATTGCTTTATGAACACTACAATCATGCCAAGAATGACAGAGAACTTGGTACTTACAAGCATGTTGTCCGGGGTGCATGCTTTCAAGAGAGCCCTCCAGCTTGCGTACAGCAGCGGGACTTTGCACAGGCAGCTCAGGACAACAAAAACAAAATGTGCACGTATGCATATGTACTGCATACAAACATGCACAAGAATGGTGCACAATGGGAACACCGCTCGGGCCGCCGTCTACCACCTACAGCCATGCAAGGTTCAGAGAACCACGGCGATTCCCATCCCAGCGCATCACCGCAGCTGCGCAGCCCTTACTCGCCATCAACACCCGCCTGCGCGACCCGCCAATCTTCGCTGGTCTGCGAGGCGATGACGTCGAGGACTGGCTTCAACAACTACGACCTTGTCAGCGACTATAACAGGTGGGATAATTCGCACAAGTTACGCAACGTCCCCTTTTACTTGTCCGACGTCGCCAAGACCTTGGTATTGGAACCACGAACCTGACATTTCCTGATTGGGCCACGTTCACGCAACAGCTGCGCCAAATTTTCGGTGCTCCATCCGTTTCGTGCTGAGGTAGCGAAGAAAAGCTCAGTGAGCGTACTCAGGCCCACGGTGAATCGTACACCTCGTAACATCGAGGATGTGCTTGCACTGTGCAAGCGTGTGGCCGCCTCCATGTACCAAGCAGACCGCATACGCAACATATGAAAGGCATAAACACCATCGCCTTTAATGCTCTCGCCTCACAAAAACCCATTCAGGAGGTTATAACCACTTGCCAGCGTCTCCAAGAACTTCAGTCGCTCAGGTTATACACCGATACACCTGACCTTCGTCTCCCTTCGGTCATGGACTTGCGCACCCTGATCCGCGACATCGTTCGTGAATAACTTCACGGCCAGTCCTCGTCATGTGCTCCAGCGTGTAGTGTTCCTTCCGGGTCCACCACGTTAAGAGACGTCATCAAGGAAGAAATAGCGTCAGCATCGCGTCTTACGTGCTCTGACAATTCCTGCGTTCATCAGACGCCGATCTATGCCAACGTCGCGGCGCTCTCTCCGGCGAACCCTGCCTCTTTTCCAATGCAAGAAGAACGTGCCCCTGTGGCTTCCTTGTCACCGCCGGTACGTCCAAAGCCTTATTGCAACGCTTCACGTCCTGCTCGACCGACTTGTTTCTACTGCGGATATCGAGGGCACATCTCCCGCTTTTGCCGCCGACGTCAATACGACGAGCAACGAGGGTACGTTCCAGACGAACGCACAGGCGCTCGCCCAGCAAGGAGCTACCAGCGGACCTACTACCGCTCTTCCTTTGACCGCTCACCATCACCGCCCTACCCTACTGATATGTCCGCCAATCCTCGAAACTCTCGTCGTAGGTCGCCGTCTCCGCGCCGTCGTTCAGTGTCGCCTCTCAGGCCTGCTTCCAACGTCACCAACGCCCACTCGGAAAACTCCCCGATGCAGTTTTAGGAGGGGAAACTGCATCCACCGGACAGCCAAAAATTCCTCCGGACAGACAGTCGAACTTGGTAGTAGTGTTTGCTGAAGGTATCCGCGCAGAGGCTCTCGTGGACACAGGTGCTGCTATTTCCATTATTCGTGCCGAATTTTGTTGCCGCCTCCGGAAAGTGACTACGCCATACTGTGGACCTCCTCTGCGCGGAGCGACCAACGCTATCATTCGCCCAACTGCACAGTGCACTGTTCGTGTCTTGATTGATGGGATACGTCACCACATAGTTTTTGCAGTTTTTCGGGAGTGCACACATGACCTCATTCTCGGGTGGGACTTCTTGTCTTCTGCATCCGCATCTATTTATTGTCGTCAGCGTCTTATGCACTTGAATCCCACCGGCTCCTCCCTTCCTCAGTATGAAGAAAAAGTCCGGCTCGTTGCCTCCTATGACTACGTGCTTTGGCCATCTAGAGAAGCAATTATAGGCGTTAACTGCAGTACTATTACAGATGGCGACGTGCTTATTTCACCCTACGGACGTACTCTTTCTCGAGGAATTGTGATTACTCCTGGCCTCATTCGCTTCTCTGAGGGCTGCGCATTTCTTACCGCCCTGAATCAAACACCCGAACCTCAATTGCTGCCACGAGGGTCTACTATCACTTGTACCGTCGATACCAATCCCATCGGGATTGTTGCCCTTTCGACCATACCACCCGAGTCCAAGTCGTCTCCACTCACTGCCTCTTCAGCACCATTCTCGGCAACCATAAGTGCTGACCTTACACCTGCCCAGAGACAAGATCTGCTCGACGTATTGAGTAAGCACCATTCCCTGTTTGACGTAAATTCACCCGTGCTCAGTATGACCACAGCCGCGACTCATCGTATACAGACTGACGGCTCCGCTATTGTTCACCGGCGTCCATATCGAGTATCTCACTCGGAGCGCAAAGTCATCGAGGAGAACGTATCCGACATGCTTCGACGGAATATCATACGTCCCTCTTCAAGTCCTTGGTCCTCACCAGTTGTTCTAGTGCAGAAAAAAGATGGTTCAGTGCGTTTTTGCGTCGATTACCGCGCACTGAACAAAATCACACGCAAGGATGTTTACCCTCTGCCAAGAATTGACGACGCACTAGACTCGTTACACGGCGCCGAATATTTTTCTAGCCTTGACCTTAGATCAGGCTATTGGCAGATACCGATGTGCGAATCTGACAAAGAAAAAACCGCTTTTGCCACTCCAGATGGGCTTTACGAGTTTAACGTGATGCCTTTTGGGCTTTGTAATGCGCCTGCCACATTTGAACGCATGATCGATAATGTCTTGCGCGGATTGAAGTGGAAGACGTGTCTGTGCTACCTTGATGACATAGTCGTGTTTTCAACCACGTTCTCGCAACACCTCGAACGCCTTGACCAAGTGCTCGCCTGCCTCGCACGCGCTGGGCTACAGCTCAACACCAAAAAGTGCACTTTCGCGAGCAAGACCATCAAGATCCTGGGGCACTTAGTCAGCAAAGAAGGAATTCGACCGGATCCTGAGAAGCTTGCCGCCGTTCTGAAGTTTCCCCGTCCTATGTGTCAAAAAGACCTCCGTAGTTTTCTCGGACTTGCTTCTTACTTCCGGCGATTCATACGCAACTTTGCTACGCTTGCTTCTCCCCTCCATCAGCTCCTTGCACGTGAAGCCCCATTCCTTTGGTCTGGAGATTGTCAAAGTGCTTTCGTGGCTTTGAAAAATGCCCTGACGTCCGACCCGGTGTTATGCCACTTTGATCCGAGCGCACCCACCATTCTCCACACAGACGCCAGCAGTCATGGTCTCGGTGCCATTCTCCTGCAACGTGACAACAGCTCTCGTGAACGAGTTGTCGCTTACGCTAGTCGCACTCTGACCCCTGCGGGAGAGGAATTACACCATCACCGACATGGAGTGCCTTGCTGTTGTATGGGCCGTGCAAAAATTTCGCCCATATCTCCACGGTCGTCACTTCACTGTCGTAACCGACCACAACGCTCTGTGCTGGCTTTCATCGCTAAAGAACTTATCGGGTCGCCTTGGGCGCTGGGTCCTTCGTTTACAGGAGTACGACTTCGAGGTAACCTACAGGTCCGGAAAAAAAACACCAGGATGCCGATGCTCTCTCTCGCTACCCCTTGGCCAAGAACGACGAATCACCATCGACTCTCCATACTAAAGTACAGCACGCGTCACCTTCGTCGGCTTCAGCCATCTCGACGCTCGATTGGCTGAAGCCAGAACAGTCATCTGTACTTGTGTCTCACCAACGTGTTAACCCCTACTGCAGAACCATTGTAGGACGTCTCCAAGGTTCTTTACCTCCCAACGCCCGACTCCGTCGACAACTTACACAGTTCAGGCTTCACGATGGGGCTTTACAACGCTACATTTATGTCGATGGTAACAAATGGGTCCCGGTCGTACCTCGTTCCTTACAACGCGAGGTGCTCGCAGCTTTTCACGATGATCCGACTGCAGGTCATCTAGGCTACCACAAGACTTACGACAGAATCCGAAGTCGCTGTTCCTGGCCTGGCCTCTCCACAGCCGTTTCCAAGTACGTCGCATCCTGTGTCCGTTGCCAGAGCCGCAAGCGACCAACTACTGCTCCTTCGGGCCTCTTGCAGCCTATTCCTTGCCCGGCGTCGCCTTTCGAAGTCGTTGGCGTAGACTTGTACGGCCCTCTTCCGAAGACCCCTACTGGCAACCGCTGGATTGTCACGGCCGTTGACCATCTCACGCGCTACGCTGAGACAGCCTGTCTGCAAACTGGCACTGCCGCGGAAGTCGCGGATTTCTTCCTACGCAACATCTTTTTGCGTCATGGCGCTCCGCGTGTTCTCCTCAGTGACCGTGGCAAAGCTTTTCTCTCGTCCGTTCTTGCTGAAGTCCTGCGTGCCTCAGGCACCATTCACAAGACCACGTCGAGTTATCACCCGCAGACCAACGGCCTGACAGAGCGTTTCCACTCGTACTCTGTCGGACATGCTCGCAATGTACATCGCCCCCGACCACACGAACTGGGATGCAATCCTCCCGTTCGTAACATTTGCCTACAATACGGCCACGCAACGCACCACTGGCTTTTCTCCATTCTTCCTCGTCTATGGTCGCGCACCAAGTTTCGCTCTGGACGTGTCATTCCTGTCGGCTTCTATACCCTCAGCAGCTCCTTTCTCTGAAGAATTTCTCTCTCGGCTTGCGGACTGCCGTCACCGCGCCCGTATTAACACCGACATTTCCCAGGAGGTACGGAAGTGCCGCTACGACTCTGGTCACCGTGCTGTGACTTTTTCTCCTGGCGATGAGGTGCTTCTTTGGACTCCCGCGCGCGCTACAGGCTTATGTGCAAAATTAACCAGTCGTTTTATTGGACCATACACAGTCATTGAACAGACATCCCCAGTGAATTACCGCGTCTCGCCCCTTACGTGCCCATCTGACCACCGTTGCCGAGGGACAGAAATCGTGCACGTTTCCCGCTTGAAACCATATATTCGGCGAGTTTCGTAATTCCTCAGCGCGGCCAGGCGGCCGCTTCCATCGCGGGAGGGAATTAGTGTGAGCTCAACATACGACTGGCTCTTCTTCATCTCTGCACATCATCATCACTTGTACATTTTCCCCCATCAACATCGCTCATCATCAGCTGCTTGGCTCGCTCTCCATCTTGGTCGCCATAGATCGAGGCTCGCCTAGAATAAAAGTAGTTGCTCACAGTACTTACAAGCATGTTGTCCGGGGTGCATGCTTTCAAAAGAGCCCTCCAGCTGGCGTCCAGCAGCGGGGCTTGCACAGGCAGCTGAGGACAATAAAAACAAAGCCTCCATGTATGCTTATGTACTGCACACAAATACGCACAAAAATAGTGCACAACAAGAACACTGCCTGTCTATGTTGTCCTGTGTGTGTGCTAAGAAAAGGTTAAACCTAGGTGATAACCTAGTGCTGGGAAACACACACGCCTGCTTTTATTTATTGCTTTATGAACACTACAATCATGCCAAGAATGACAGAGAACTTGGTACTTACAAGCATGTTGTCCGGGGTGCATGCTTTCAAAAGAGCCCTCCAGCTTGCGTACAGCAGCGGGACTTGCACAGGCAGCTGAGGACAACAAAAACAAAATGTGCACGTATGCATATGTACTGCATACAAGCATGCACAAAAATGGTGCACAATGGGAACACAGCATGCCTATGTTGTCCTGTGTCCGCTAACAAGAGGTTAAATCTGGGTCATGATAAAGGTGCCAGTAAACATGAATGCCTGCTTTTACTTACTGCTGTATCAACAGTAGAATCGTGCCATGAATAACAAAGAACTTGGTACTTACAAGCATGATGTCTGGGGTGCATGCCTTCGAATGGGCCCTCAAGCTGGCGTCCAGCAGCAGGGCTTGCACGGGCAGCTGAGGACAACAAAAACAAATCCTGCATATATGTATATGTACTGCACGCAAACATGCACAAAAATGGTGCACATTGGGAACATAGCACGCCTGTATTTTAGTGTGTGTGCACTAAGAGGAGGTTAAATCTGGGTCATAATAAGAGTGCTAGTAAACACGAATTCCTGCTCTTATTGCTTCATGAGCACTGCAATCATGCCAAGAATGACAAAGAACTTGGGATTTACGAGCATGATGTCTGGGGTGCACGCTTACGAAACAGCCTTCCAGCTGGCGTCTAGCAGCGGGTTTTGCAGAGGCAGCTGAGGAGAACAAAAACAAATCCTGCATGTATATGCATATTTAATGCAAGTGCGGATATGCATGAAAGTGGAATTCTCTTTTTTATGTTCATACATTGGTTGCTGTGGCACACATGCACAACACACCTTCAGAGCGTTTTTGTTGTCGTACAGGCCTCCTGAATGATCCAGATGATGCTGAACCACAAGCACCTGAAAAAATAATTTCAAGACAAAGCTTTTAAGCTACACACATTTGCTTTGCAAAAAATTGCTAAAACAACCAAATATCCATATACTGAGATAACTTGTAGCAACTCAATCTTAACCTTTACACAGCATGCATGCATGCACACACACACACACACACAGAGAGAGAGAGAGAGAGATTTAAAAAAAAACTTCTTTCATACCATTCTTTGTGGTCACTGGAGGTGGTGTCGGTGGTCTGGGTGGTTCATAATTAGCATCGTCGCCTGAACTATCTGTTGTGTCGTAGTCGGAGGGCAAGGCAATTCGTTTTTTCCTTTTCCCTCGGCCCAACTCCTCTTCGCAGCTAATATCAGTATTGTACTCCAAATATCTCTGTTTTTCTAGAGCATCCTCATATGCGTCTAAAAAATATATGGTTAGTGCAAGGAACAAAACAAGTATAAGTGCAATCATACCAGCCCAGGCTTTCACTGCACAGTTAGCTTGTCCCCAGTCAGGCGACGGTGTAGGCCCCTCAATGGTGACCCGGCGCAGTTTTGATGAACTTTTAAAGCTTGGCCAATATGTATGACTTCTGCTGTCATCAATCCATGATGCATGCACAACAGCCAAGCTGAAGTCTTCTTCAGGAAATTCCACGACAGCAAATATGCCAGCTCATGATACATGAAGCAAAGCATGGTAAAACACACAGCTGATACATGTCTAAAGAAGGGTAACAAGCAGCAGAAAGGAGGAAGTTGCACAGACAGTAACTAGTTTATGCAGCTTATTTGTTGCAGGCTTGTTCCATGTAATTTCAGTCTATATGTAATTTCCTCTGTTTCTAGAAGATCAAGGTTACAGAAAATCTTGAGTATCCCAAATGTAGTAACATTCTACACAGGATAGCAAGGACCTAGCCGTAGGCACACTAGTGGATAGGGGTAGACTGATTAGCTTGCAAAGAAAGATACTGTCTAAGGTTAATATAAATACATGCCTTTTATGAATTATATAAAGTTGGAAGGAGCTACTTGACCATAAAGACATAACATTGCAAAGCAGAAATAGCAAAACAGTAAACGGAACTTCAACAAATCTCACTGCAGGTGCCTCATCGGAAATACAGCATACTTTCTCCCAAAAGGCAGCCTCACACATTTCAGTGCAATATAAGAAACAGGCCCGAAGCAGAGCTCTGAAAGCTTGGAAGCTAAAAATATGTTAATGAGAGAGGAGTTGCACGGATAAGTGTAAAGGTCCTCCAGTTTCTCATATTTCCTCCCAATAATCACAGGCTCATGGGTTACACCACAAAATGCAAAGTTCTCGGCTTTTGCAATGCTGTGATCACGTAACATGCACATGCAGTCTCTCTTGGTTGCTTTTATGGTGACATGCTGAGAAAACTTGAAGCCTTTGAATTGAGGTCCTACACAACCTAGCAGAAGTGGTCCATCATCATGCCTTAAAAGCACTTTATGAAATTCTGCAAAGCTTCCAGAGCTTGAATTATTAGCAACAGAAGTTTCTGAACTTCCGACCACGCCAGCCAATGCTCGCTCTTCCATAATTCTATTGTAAAGCTGATGGAGCGGCTTTTCAGGCTTTCTGACATATTTTTTGAGCCTAGGCATGTAGTTCTCAAAAGGAAAAGCGCTGTATCCGTGTAGAGGTCCATGAATTCGAACGTCATCTGCGACGTGCACCAAACAGTGAACATTCAGTGAAACAGCGTGCTCACCATATATTGTAATAAATACATTAACGAAGTGCACTAATAGTCTCTCCGCATACTCCAGGTACTCAGTACACAACAGCGGACTGCACAGAATGCTCATAGCAGTATGCAATGCCATAAAATTATCTGTCACTTTATTAGGCATATTAGACTTCAAGACCACTGGACCAGTATAAAGCAAGAAAAGGCGAAACTCTGAAGCCTTCCACCTGTCAATGTCTTAAAGACTTCTGGGCTTCCGGGACATCTCTGATGGCACGTAGTGCCGTAATTCAACACTTGCTCCAGACACACACTCTCTTGCTTTTTTGCCTATTCTGTAGGCTTTTTCTCCTTTCATCCATAGCAGCAGGAGCTTCCGTACAACACCTAGACAGGCAAGATGCATGTAGTCAAGTGGCGCCTGCTTAATCAAGTCTATAGGAAGCTCCTTGAGGATTGCATCCATAAGGTGGTGATCTTCCTGATCTGCATTCCGAAAGCTTGAATCTGTTCGCAATGGAGCATTAAGCTCAGGGAAGCACATACGACCATGCTTATGGTCCCCTTCTGTTGTGCACTTAGGGCAGCCAAAGTAACCACTGTGCTCCTTAATTCCGAGAACATAAGCCTTAGCTGGCGCATCACAGATTATTGCACCAAGTTCCACATGGATTACTTTTCCTTTAACAGCAACACCTTGATGCAGAGCTGTTTTCAGGTCTAGCACGAACTGCTGCAGGAAGACATTGGGCTCTAAAGCCTTGGACTGCCCATAATAAATACCGAATGGAAATGGTGTACTGCCCTCACAATTTGCTACTCTGCACAGAATAGGCCAAAACTGGTCCCGGGTGCTTTTGGTCAAAGGAAGTCCATCTACATTGATATGAAGAATGACTGGGTCTGGCACAGACTGAACATTTTTCAATGCACCCTGAAGACTTTCACTTAAACCAAAATGACAATATTGGCCTGAACCCATCGTTCTAACACTCTCTGCTGACCTTGGCGTTGACAAAAGAGCCCTAGCAGTTTTCGGGAGGCCAGAAAAGCAAGTGTGGGAGCGCATGATCTGCAATAAATCTGTGACCGTAGCATGGTGCACACCTTTTTCTATGCACCAAGCCTGCAACTTTTCTTTGAAAGAAACTGCATTTGGTTCTTCGCCTTGGGACAACGTGCTGCTTTCTGGAGAGTTTGGCTCCTCATCAAGAGTATAAGTGCAAGGCCCGACATAACTTGGAATGCTGTTAACACTTGAATGAACGTCGTCGGCGCTGACACCTGCCTCCAGAAGTTCAAGCGTAGAAAGTGTGCGATAACCAGGCGCAGCGATAGGGCCAGACAATGGGGCTGATTGAGTTGCTGACCCATCCACAGCAGAATCAGCACACGAGGCATCAGTTAAGCATGGATCTGTTACTCCAGATGATAGTATCTCGTTTAGACCATTCTGCACGGCACGGCGCACGCGCCGGTATGCAGTAATTCTAGGCAGAGGAGCCATGTGTTCCAAAATCGTGGTGTCAATCTACACACGTGGGCGACAACACCAGCAGCATACCAGTCACTGAACAGCTACCTGCTGTCATTCGCATAAATAGTGATCTCAACACTTTCTGCGCAACACGTACAAAGCGAATCGCATTACGAATAAAACTTACTCCCACGTGCCATGCTTGCTGCAGAGGCCCACTTCAGCGTACGCCAACACTGCGTGGCGGGGAGACAAAGAAAAGTTTTAAGAACGCGTTAACTGCAGTAATCCGGCCATGCAGTGTACTTACCGAAAAGGCGAACAACAAACGTTAAAACAGGCAGGACCTTGCTGCCAGGCAAACACGGCGTGCAGTTCCGCTTGCGATATCTCGATGAAACGTCACGAACGAAAATCCTAGCAAAACAACGCCGGGGCTCGGGTCCGATCACGCCGTTTGAACCAACTCCACTGAGGACCGACACAGAGAACAGGCACACCCCGGGCTTCTTGAAGCGCGATGATGGCGATGGCAATGACTGCGCAGTGCTCGCAATAAGCGCTATTAAAAGTGTGGTAGTGCGCATTAAACCTTAACAAAAATGATGAGTTAACAATGTCGTATTTTTCTCGAAGCATATTAATGCGAACCCACCGCGCGAGTCAGTGCTACGCTGCCAGCCAAAATCGTCGCCATGCGACCATTTCAAAATGGCGCTGTGTTTATGCCTTCGGTACCTGCGGAGCGTCTGCTGCTCTTGAGTCCTTTCATCGGTATAAGCCGTGATGTGCTCGAGAAGCATGCATGGACTCTCGGCGTTTCCATTCGCAAACGGCCGCGGTACAGTTTATTTCGCTTCCAAGCCCGCTTTATAGGTGAAATTTCATTGAACTGAATTGAAAAGCTTGGACGGCGGAGCTTGTAGCGCACCGGGCTTTTGCATGGTAAGCGCTTGATTTCAGCTCAACAAAGAAGTATCCCTTCGTAATAACGAGTAAGACGAAAATTTATGCACCTAATAATTATTGTTGCCACCCTCGTTTTATTTTCGTATTATGTTCAAGTGAAGATGGAAATATTTGAAAATTCGCAGAGGTACATTGACTGGCGGTTATAAGAGCGCAAGAGGGACATCAATACTGCAGACTTGAGTTGTCCGACTGTACCAGTTAAGTGTGGCCCGTGCTCAGTCAGCAATCCCTCGTCACCGTTACGAGCTCATAATGGTGCGACAAGCAGAAAAAGAAAAGAAAGGAACAATTTCACAAGAATGCAATATATATATATATATATATATATATATGCATGCATGTGTCAGGCATCAGTGGAGTTGCAGTTTGCGGTAAATTAGGATCGCTAATTTTCAACTGGGTAGCCTTCTAACGCCAGCATACTTATTTAACGACTGTTCACACTAATTCGAAATCCCGGCCATTGATGGGGCTAATCGTAAGTCCCGATCAGAACCTAGAAAGCACGTTTTTAGGATGATCCCAAAGCGCACGTCCAAAGGACATCATAAGAACCTCCCTCTTGAGATGTGGGATGTTGGGACATTTTTGGGACGTCCTTTGGATGTAGTGCGTTGTCTGGGTATATATCAGATACGGTTCCCTGTGTTTTCTCTCCCTCGGAGAGCGGAAGTTTGCCTGAAGTATGCAGACTTTGAGTTCGTCAAAATTCTGACCTGCCATATTAAGATGCTGCGCCATTGCCTTCTGCAGGTTATTCGCGGTGTCCGCGCGGTGCCAGTTTAATCTAACAATAATTGGTTGACCAGTTTCGCCGATGTTTTGCTTGTGACAGAGTGAACATTCCAACATGTAAGTAACGTTTGAACTAGGGCAAATGAAACTTGACGTGTTGTAACAAAGGCTTGCGCTCTCTAGGATTTCCATCAGTGGCGTTTCAGGATGGGACAGAAATGTGTTGTGCCACACTACAACAATGGCGCATCTGGCAAAGTGAAGCTGATTACTGTCGACGTCCCCAGTGGCCCGATGAAATTGGAGGTGCGGGCTCGTACAATACCAAGGAAAGGTCAAGAACTCATGCCCCATGACTAGAAGCATTTCTCAAAGAGTGAAATGGAGACGCAATGAAGGTGATGTTGGTGGAGACATCCCTCCTGACAAACCCAAGCGGCCTGTCTTGTTAATAGATGCCGTGCCGTCAGCATTTCCACACAGTCTCCCCACCTGTCTCCTTTTCTCAAAAAAGGAGAAAAGGAAAGAGGTGGCCCACTGGACCGGGCGTGAAGTACGAAGAGCGTGCAAAGACAGAGGCTTGAGTGGGTAATGACCCAGATATGCTTGCTTCTTGCCACTTTGACGAAAATGAGATGGTGCATCCTTTCACCTCCCTTTACCATGAGTCCAATGCCTTGAACAATAAGCCGACAACTGCGCATGTGTGGTGAAAAGACAAGGAACGACACTGTAGCAATACTTCTGGTAATGACCTAACCAACCGAGCTAAAGTTAATGCATAATTATAAATTTCGCATTCCAGAAAAGGTACTGTGCAGGTAATTAGGTAATTGCTGTGTAGGCAACACTTTCCATTCGTCTAACAAATAATTTGCAGCCATCAAGGTCGCAGAAGAAACAGCCTAAATTACGATGAATCGGCACCAGTTAGCCTTGACAGGTTGAACCGGCAAACTTCTGCAGAAAGCATGAAGCGTTCGTTTCTCTTTTTTACACAAGCCGACTCGCACGACAGAGTGTGTGTCGTCACGGTGCCCTTCAGCGTGATTTCCCCGAGCCTCCCGAACAAGCACTGTTTCGCTTTCTGAAGAATTCTTGCTCCGTGCCTCGAGGTCGATACAGCAGTTTCCTGTATAGCGGTAACCATCCCACAAATGCTTCTCGATTCCAACAGGCGCATTTGATTCAGGAAATGCCACAGCAAGAAAATATTCTAAACTTCGAGGGACTCCTTAGATCGAACAGGACGAACAGCAGTTTCTGAACCTTGAGACAATGAAATATGCCTGTCACAGAAACACAGTGAACCACTTTAATACTTCTGCTCGTCGACACAGAAGCCTTTCATGGCGGTTGAAACCAGCATGATATCTCCAGATATACAGGCTGTTTGGAAATAGTTCTTGAGATTTATGTTTGAGGCCTTTATTGGCTATTTTTCTCTTTTACAAACAATTCTGTTCTAGCAGAAAAAGGGGCATGGCAGGTAAATGGTCTAGTACAGCTCTAAGTGCAAGAATACATTACTTGTTATAAGACTATGCTTGTTATAAGACTATGCACCTTGTTATAAGACTATGCACCGAAAATATATTTCGTGCACGCCGTGGGGCACTGCAACGTATTTAGGTTCTTTGGACAGAACCGCAGTAATATGCTACCATAAGGAAATTAAAATACATCCGTGTCTTCACAATGCAGGCTTCAACACAGGTGACTGCATGCAGGTCCTTATAAAGTTGTCGTGCTAGTTGTTACACATCCACACCACAGATTCCACGATGGACGATCCGTGCTATCGATGTTCACAAAACAAACTATGGCACATCATGTAAGCACACACACACACACACGTCATTGTTCCCAGCTTTTAAGATGTGACCTTTCGGTTACATGCGTGTTGCCGCGTTCGGTCACAACACAAACTAACCGTATTCCGTGCACAGACACACACACGCACACATACGTACTACATCATTTGCGGATCCGTAAATATGGCCTTTCGGTTAGATGCCGGCGTCGTCCGGTTCGGAGGCACTGTAGTAGGCACTTGCGAGCAAGATATAGGAACCATTCGTTGAGAACTTGAGGCTGAACACGGGGATCATGCTTCGCGAACAAGACGACTTGGAAGAAGAACACACGGACACTTCCTACGCGGCTACATCCATGGCATACCGAGTCGAAAGCGTTTTTTTCCTCACGATAAGAAGCAGCTGCGGCGCCGCTGCGCTGTCGCGACCGCGGTTTTGACTTTTTCACTGGTAAGCGGGAGCCGCTGTAGCATACACCAAAATAATTTACCCATTGACAGCCTTTTTTAAATTACAGTTCATGCATGCTCTTCACTCTTGTAGAACAAGATTTAATAACATTGTAACGCACGGTTATTTAAACACACTTGCAGATAGCCGATCGTACCTGTCGTGGAGAAAACAGTCGCTGTAATCGCAGTTAACTGAAACGAAACCGCCATTAAGCGACAGGAGCGAATTGAGTGATCGGAACGATTTTGGTCGCTGCAATCGCGGCATGTGAAACGGCCTTCAGGTGGCGAGGCGTGCTCATGTAATTCGACACTTCTGGTTCACTCTACTTGGATGGCGCGATGTGGCCATCGATGGTTCCCCATAAAAGCGCTCGAACTGTCCTCCTACCTCCGACAGGCAGGCTCTGCCGTCAGTGGCCCAACGGGCGCCGAACGCGCTGCTTTTTCTAGTCTACCGCGTCACAGGGGCACACCACGGTGCCCATCAGTAAAACGGGTGACCTCCAGTAAGGAATAAATAGATGCGTGTGTGCGTGCGTGCGCGCGTGTATGCGCATAAACGACGACACCGTTGCCATTGCGACGGGAGATGGCAGCGTTGCTTGCCCGCAGCATTGCAGGGGGATATGACAAACGTCGTGCTGTTAGCGAGGCCAGACGCGTACTTGGCATAATACAACGGGTACAAATCGGTCACTTTGGGTGGCTGACCAGGATGTCAGGGTGGTCGTTACCTCCCCCTTTTACGCGTTTTTGAGCAAATATGACCTGAATATGCAAGGGAGTTCACGATCTGGTAGCTGTCGCTTCATTTTCCTTCCTTAAATTTCTTCTGTACGAATGAATAAGCCATGGCAATCTTCGATCCTCTTTACTCCCACCCGTGTTTCGTGGGTGCAAACACTATTTTTAACTTCAGCTATCCTCGACATGTGCGACCTCGACTGTATTGGGGCGTGAGCAAAAATCCTGAATGATTCCCAGATGCACAAGACGGAATTGTTAATAATGCAAAGAACAAGCGTGCAAAACGCGGACACGTGGGACAGAAGGCAGTGGACAGCGCGAACCGTTGTTAAACTATCACTCCAAGCGTTCCAAAGTAGTAAGAAACGGAATAGCCATGTCGTGTCTGAAATCATTCCAAACCGAATCGCGTGTGCACCAATTGAACGCAAACATTAATGTGCAGGTCAAGCGTGTTTTAGAACCAGGTTAGCTGTAGCCACTGTAGCAGAACGCCATGTAGGGAGCACGTCTAAGTGCCCGTGGGAGTAGGGGAAAGGGACTGAAAAAGACAGAAAGGACAGAGAGGCCGTAGTGGAGGGCTCCGGAAATTTTGACTACCTGAGGTTTGACCGTGTACGTGCACAGACATCGCAGAGTACACGGGCCTGTGGCATTATCGCCACCATCGAAAATGCGACCTACGCGGCCGGGATCGAACCCGCGTATTTTGGGTGGCAGCTGAGCACTGTAACCACTACACCACCGCGGCGGACGAAGATATAGATTGCCTTAACAGTTGTCTTTCGCATATAGACCCTATTTCACGAGGGGAGGAGTGCTCTGGCCACCTGCGCGTTCCTTCTGTTGTGGTGTGTGCTAGACGCTGTGGAGCGCGCGCGCTCCTGCTTGTACGTGTGGAGCTCTCGTGTAATTTGTGTGTTGTGTGAGCTAACCTGGCGACTTTTTTTCTCTCTTTTATCGTGATTCCAGGCAGTTGTCATGGTTGTGCCAATAACTCCAGCAAAAGGAAGCTCTTGTCGAAGAAATTATGCTACGTGCATGGCCAGACGCGGAGAGTTAGCGGCCGGGCACTTTTCAGGTTGTGCTGTTGTCCTCTTGACAAGGAGCTTAGGCATATATGGATTACATGCTTAGACGGGAAAAGCTCTGTACACCGAGAAATTTCCAGGAATATCCGAGCTTTATACCGATTCTCAACATCAGATATGACCGCAAGAAGCCTGCCCGACAATGCCCGCGATGAAGAGTCAGCTCGTCTAAGAAAAACACATTTTTTAATAGTGAAATAGTATTTCTGCAAGCTCTTCAAGATAGCCTTGACCATCACAGGGTGAACTTTGCAACAATACTACATTAAGTAGACGAGAACAAAAGAAAAAAAGGAAAAAGCACACACGGCTCGCTTCCGAGGCTGGTCATGGGTTTGAGCACGGGCGTGCACTGCGTGATATCGGGTGCCGCGATCTTCCTCATAGCAGGCAGAAACTCCATCCATCTTAACTGTTCGGTATGGTAAATAAAAGAGAGAAAGGGGGAGGGGTCCCTGCAAAGTCTCGCCGGCAAACTCTGCCTAGCCGTTCGCCAGAGCCGACGGCTGATCTTCGCGTACCTTATCACCCTCGTTCCCGCCGCCTGTGCCGTCCCCTTCTCGAGACACAAACGCTATAGTCCATGCCTGTGAATCCCTTTAGTGAGTGAAAGAAAAAAAACGAAGAAGAAAAATGCCCGCATTTCCCCGAAGGGGAGTATGAGGAAGTGCAAAGCACGGGGTGATGCTATGAGGGGGCGCGCGCGACTAAACTGCAGAGCCGAGCGAAGGAGACGGCAGCGAGAGAGCACGCGCCAGCCGACCCACGGAGGTCTGGCCGTTTTTAAGTGCAAAGCACTTTTACTGATGATGATGATTAAGTGTAATTAATGATTTAAAGTGTTGTTGTCATGATGCATTTGTACACACACACACATTTATATATGAAGTATTATTTATTTATTTTACACTTCACGCTTTTCGTATGATGCATTAATGCACCTCGCGAGTGCGTCACACACACACACATACACACACTACACACGTCACTACAGATCAGCACCTATTCGTGTTATCGTTGTAGCTCACGGTTAGTACCAGCGCTTTGTGATCCGAGAAATGGACGGTGAGCGGATCCGGCAAGACGGCGCGGACCGTACAGTTCCTACTGAACGCCAAGTCTATGAAGCCACCGTTGATCGTGGTCGGAAACTCGAGAGACGTCACGGCGAGCGCAGCCACGGCGCGGAGGCGCCAGCTGCACAACGCGCCGTGACGTCACGGCGCGGAGAGCGGTGCGGAGCCGGCGCGGGGCGCGCGCAGCCACTGAGCGGAGGGCGGAGCGCGCGCAGTCACGTGGGGCGTGACGTCGCTGCGCCGTTGCTACAGACGCTCCTCTCCGCTCCTCGCGCCGTTGCTAGCGGAGAGGAGGAGGAGCGCGGATGCCGGCGGAGTTTTCGGGGTCGCTTAAGAAGTGCATTCGCACTTAAAAGCACAAACTGCCCGAGGGGTGTAACAGAAACCAGCCACTGCGCTCCTAAGCACGACCTATTGCATCCCCCCCCCCGCCCGCGCAAAAATACAACTAAGGCAAAAATGAGTTTCATTGTATTCCCAAAAGGTGCTCCTCCACGGCCAGAAAGCGTGTAAACATGTGGGCGCTTTGCAAACAGAAACAGCTCGCAGGAAATGTACGGCACCACGGTAGTTTCGAGGCGTCCTTTGTTAAAATAAATAGCTACCACAGGCTCAAAATTTATGAGGAGGTTGTGCATACTCATTTTCCTATATATAGAGCCCAATTTACGCGAAATGGACGCGCCAGAACTAAAAAAAACAAAGAGAACTACATCCGCCCCCATATCGACCAAGCAAAAGCGAGCGTTTGTACAAGCGGGTGGGTTGCCAGATCGGAGACGGCTCCGCCCGCTAGGCAACATGGCGACGTCCATGAGAAAACGGTCTCTACCGGCACGTCGGACAGGTGGCGCCACCTTCCCTCAGAATGCGCAGATAAGTTGTGCGTCTTGTTTCCTTTTTCGCCTCAGTGCTCTTGTTCAGTTGATAGTCGGCGTTCGTGTTGTCTACTCCTCTTCCCTTACGTCCGTGTTCTGCACGCCTGTCCTTTGCATTATGAATCCTTACCAACTTCTTCGGCTTTCTGTCCCTTGGAACTGTTAAGGTTTCTGGTTCATTGAAAGTATTCTGGTGCGTTATTTTCGAAAACAATGGTGGCCCCCTACGTAAGTGAATGATTGTATACAACGATTCATGCCCGGTTAGCTTCAATCCGGTTGGAGCGATAGTGTAGCGCAGCAGCGCCGTCTCCACTGCTGGAGTGCAAATAACACAAAAGACTGAGAACGGAAATCTGGGCGAGTTGGTGATAATTCATATCGACCAGCTTACAGCGCAAACGGAGACGAAGACGAAGGAAAGACAAGGAAGGAAAGACAAGCGCTCGTGTTGTCACCTTGTCTTTCCTTCGTCTTCGTCTCCGTTTGCGCTGTAAGCTGGTCAACAAAAGACTGAGTCGACATCCGACAGGGGAAGCACGGTAGAAACGCTCTGACGGACTCGTCGGAGATCTTGCAACACCGTGGTGCAAGGGTTAAGCAACAGATACGGCGCTAGGGTATAGACGGTTTTCCGCAGCGGCGAACGGGCGCTGCCACGTTTGCACACGTGATCTAACGGCCTTCTTCTTTCCACCCCTTCAACATCGCCGACGGCCGGCTGATTCGCCGCCGCCGCTCCCGGATTGTTCTCTCTCTGTAGATTATCTGGCCAACGTTGTCGGATGACCTTGTTTCTCTCCCCTTGAGGAATCCGGTGGATGGAAAACGGCCTCGGTCACGGGCAGTGTTGATGCAACAACGGCGCGTGCGTTCCGACACCGACGGCTTCCACCGCTTTATGTCTCCGTCACATTTTTTGCACCAGACCACAGTACAAACTTTTCCTTTACGTCTCACCATTGTTCAGCATACTCTCACATCGTCGCCCGACAGCGCAACGGGCTCGGCAAACTGCTAACGAGACATATTTTCTTGCCACGCTCGCCCGCGCCCGCATAGTCCGCGCCGACCGCTTCTCGCCGTAGGCCAGGGTATGGTGGCTAGAAGGAGAGGTGTCAGCATCGTCTCGGCCGCGCCTTGAAAGAAGGCGTGCTGGTATTTCATGCCGCCGCGGGGCGGCGCTCACGTCGCCACCGAGATTTGTCTAGAGCACCCGCCGACCGCCGGCGCCGCATGTTTCGTCGCTTGCACGTGTTCGCGCAACGTCTGCGGTGTGCCAATTTGAACTGGTTCGGGTTCTGTAAGTACCGATGTTGCCATGCCACGGTGTAAACAGCAAAGACACTGCTTTGCACCTG
Organism: Hyalomma asiaticum; assembly: GCA_013339685.2. NCBI lineage: Eukaryota > Metazoa > Arthropoda > Arachnida > Ixodida > Ixodidae > Hyalomma > Hyalomma asiaticum. The sequence continues at coordinate 14,700,086 of CM023482.1, forward strand.
GATGCAATGCGGGGTATGTTTCGGCCCGCAAACAAGGGAAGAAAGCGTCTCTCTTCGCTGTTCCCGTCGACGATGAACGGCGCAAGGCCTGGGAGCGTGCGATCCCTCGCGCTGACAAGCCACTGGAAAAGAATTGCGTTGTGTGCGAGGCTCATTTCGACGAAAGATTCATCGTCCGTAGCTACAAGCATGTCATTAACGGTGAGCCTGTGGAAATCCCTCGTGATCGCCCCACTCTGACAGTCGACGCGATCCCCACGATATTTCCGAATGTGCCGGCTTACTTCTCGAAGAAGTTGCCTCCAAAAAGAAAGACGGTGTCGTCCAATGGAGGCGCGACTTCCAAGCGAAGAAAGGTTGACTCCATTCACGAGGAACTGCAGAATGCTGAAACGGACGTTCCATCAAGTTCGAACTGTAACGGCGCCTGCAATATCTTGGAGGGCATGACGCAAGATGACCTTCCAAGTACTGGGCGAAACACGTCATCCCAAACGACACGGACGTTGTAGCGTTCTCAGTGTGTGTGTCAAGTGGTGGAACTCTGTGCTTTCAAAAGTTGCTTTTGTGTTCAGGTAATGCCTCAAGCTTTCATTGCATGGCATATGTACAGGGCGTTCTTGTAAAAACAGTGGATGTCGACAGCATTAGTGATGTTAGGGGCCTCCTGTTCGAAATGGATGGCATGATTCCTTGCGAGGGGTTTGAGATGGAAACAGGAATGCAAAGTGCGCAAATAAAAACAAAACACAGGCTCCATGGAGGGAAACTGCACAGCCTGACGTGTTGTGGGACAGCCCAACATAGAAGCCGATGCTTGCAGTGCAAGTACCTTCGTAAGCTCTTGATAAATCAGGCATACTATAAGCGTACAAAAGCGAGACAGGCAAGAGCTAACCTCACACAGAAGTAGGCGCGAAAAAATGCGCAGCTGCGACGGCAAAAACACAGCATTGCAAAGTTGAGCGATACTATAGAAAAGATGAAACAGGAGAACGAAGCTGAAGAAAAGTTACAAAGCCTACCAAAAAAGCAGCAAGTGCAGGTACGTGAATGCTTTGAAGCATCGAAGAGGAGAAAAACAAATGGGATGAAATTTCAGCAAGAGTGGATCCTTGAGTGCATTGTGATGCATATGAAAAGCCCACGTCTTTACGAGCACATTCGTAAGCATAAGATTATGGTTGTACCAAGTCCTTCGTGCCTACGTACTTATGTCCGTAAATATAAAAGTGGTTTTGGCTTTAATGAAGAAGTGCTCGCGAGTATTGCAGAGAAAGCACGCACTATTGATTCATATCACCGGCACGGCGGCATACTTGTTGATGAAATGAAACTGTCCGAAAGCTTGTCTGTAAACAGCACAGGGAAAGTTGAGGGTTTCGTTGACCTTGGCAAGTACACCTCACCAGGGCAAGAAGGTGCTCAATGTGACCATGGCCTTGTAATTTTGTTTCAGCCATTCACAGGCAAATGGCAACAAATTCTTGGTGCATTTGGTGCGCGAAGCAATGTAAAGGCAGACGTTCTGGCAAAAATCATCGTTGATGCTGTAATCTGTGCCGAAAAATCGGGGCTCTTTGTCGATTTTGTAACGTGCGACGGGGCTGTGTGGAACCGCAGCATGTGGAAGATTTTCGGTGTAAGTGGGAAGCTCGAAAAGACAGTGTGCAAAGTAAAGCACCCAGTGGATTCCAGCCGGTATCTGCATTTTTTATCGGATTTCCCCCACCTGGTGAAATGTGTCCGTAACGCGGTTTCTTCCAAAGGGCTTTTGACACCAGATGGTAGAGTTAGCAACGAATATGTAAAGGAGGCCTTCAAATGCGACACTTCAAGTTCAGTGACGCTCAGGGCAATGCCGCACGTCACCATGGCTGTTTGCCAGCCTAATGGCTTCGAAAAAATGCGGGTCAACTTGGCATTCACCTTCTTTAGCGATGAAGTTTTAAGGGGCCTGTATGTCTACAACAGCCAAGTAGAACACTGCTATGGCACTGGCTGTACCAAGGCTACTTCTGCGTTTGTCGCTATGATGAGAGACCTCATCGATGCCATGACATCAAGGTACTCAAAGCGAGGTTTAAGACCAGACAGTAAAGAAGTAGCAAACATCAAATGCTTTTTGGAGTTCTTAGCAACCTGGGAAAAAGCTGTACCTAAGCAGGGTGGGTTCCTGAGCGAATCAACTGCCGAAGGACTCCGCGTTACTCTTACCAGCACACTTTCTATCCTGCACTATGTCACGAAAACCTTGGGCTTTAAGTACTTGATGACGTCTCGCCTGTGCCAAGACGCGCTTGAAAATCTTTTCAGTATCCTGAGGCACATGTCTGGCTCGAATGATCACCCTACACCGACACAATTTTTGATATCTGTGAATTGCCTCAGTTTTTACAGCTTGGCGCAGTCACCCTCCAGTGGCAACATACCTTCTGGAGTTCTGAGCAGCCTTCTATGCCCGGGCACCCACAATAATTCAATGAAACTCCAGAATAAGCTGGATGAGCTCCTAGATGTGGGGCGTCTCAATGAGGTTCATGAAATGATTATGGCATGTGAAGCCCTCCCTGACCACGCCATTCTCGTTGGACAGAAAAGTGACTCCCGGATCACTTATTACGTCAGTGGCTATGTGGCCTGGAAGATGTTGAAAAAGACGAAGTGCAACGAATGCAGCAGGCTGTTGCTTCACTCAGAGGATTCCAGCTTGCTTCCGGCAGAGTCATGCCTCACACGTTATATAGACAGAGGGGGCCTCTTGTACCCGTCTGAGTCCTTAACAGACCTGGTCAAAGCTATGGAAGATGCATTCACCTATTGCTTCAGTTTTAGCAAGCTGAAAACTGATAGCATATCAGACCTTATCTCTTGCCTGTCTGTGAAGAGGTTAAATATGGTCGGCTGTGAACAGCACAAAATGGAAGTGACAAATCAAATCATTCGCTTCTTTACACTGACCAGAATGCATTTTCTCGTTGCTGGAGAAAATGCGTCCAACCAAAAAAAAAAAGAGAGAAAAGATGAAGTTCTTGAAGTTGAGACGTACGACTTAACTGTCATAACGCGCAGCGAACAAGGTTTTACTTTATGTTATTGTGCATTACCCCCACTGTGTTGTCTCTTGTGACATTTAGCATTATCTTATTCACATTCTTTCCAAAGGTCCCATTAACAAATTTGGTGTCATTGTCTGGCTGTGTTTCACATATGTAGAAATCAATTTTTTCGTGAACTGGTTTGTGACTGCATGCATCTATGTTTGTCAATCACATCTCAATGTCGTGTGTATATGTATGCCCATGGTGGCATTTTATATTGACTGCTCTTTTTAGTTGCCTTATTCACTTGCTTTAGCTGAGTTTTGTATAACTTGCAGTTCTCTCCAACCTTATTCCATATGTTTTGTTTAATTTTCATGGTGTTTTTCGCGTTCAATTGTAAGAGTGTGTCAAAATAAATGTCTTGCTTGTACAAATAGACCTTGGTTTTGGATGCGCAAGTCATAAAAATAACGCATTCAAGTATGGTTGCTGATACCTTTACCTGCATTGAGACGTCACGGAGAACACTGTGGCATCAAAGTGATAACTGCACGGACGTTGTTTTGGTGTCAACCTCACGGCAAGTCATTCATTTGATTCCCTATCTTCCAGCGCTTCGGGGTGCGAGCGGCAAACGTAGCTGATATACAAGGAAGTAAATGGAAAACATTAGTTTTCAGTGCCAATACACGCTTTGCAGCGAGCCCCCAGAAAGGTGCCAACTAGCCTTTGTTATAATCCGCATGATAGCGTGAAATAGTTGCAACAAAAAGCGGCTGCTACGCGCGCGCGGGCGCGAGGGCGGACATCTCGGAGTCGACAGCAGCGCCACCGCATCCGGATGAATTCTCGCTCCCTCTCCGGCGCGCCGATGCTGACACCTCTCCTTCTAGCCACCATAGCCAGGGCAACGGCCGCCACAGTAGAGTGTACTAGAATATTTTGAGTTTTGAGTGGCGCGACCGGAGCGGGCGCGCCGTGCAAACCGGTGTCCCCTCTCGCATGGAAAGCAGCGGTGGCGCTGGCGTGCCTAACCATTGGGGCAGCCGGCGCACGGCGGGCACGGCCAGCGTGGCCCGAGCTGTGGTGCTCATTGTAATTCTTTTTTTTTTCGTGTGCGCGTGCGTGCTGTGCCATGCACATTGCAATAAATATTGTATAAACATAGGGACGGCAGCACAGTCACGCTGGCCGGCGTTTTCACAGATACATCTAATAAAATAAAATAAAGATCCGTTCGGTGCGCCTTGCAAGCATCTGATCGCGCTCGCAGCTTCGTTGCACGATCCCCTCTCACGGGGCGCGATGTAGGCGTTAATTTTATTGAAAATAAAGCAGTTTTTAATCAGAACTTTTTTATACATTATTTGCGTGCAGGAAAACGTCAGGGCGTGAATTACTTTGTGGGATATATTGCAAAAATCTGGAATAGGTGACGACGGCACACATTTTAGGATGGGGATAACATCGCAAAAGTGCAGCCTGCACAAAATAAGAATAAAAAAAAAAAACAAGGAAAACGTCGTAAGATTGGAGGCACGGATGTCCGTCATTCCCGATGTTATTCATAAAGATGTGGAGAGTACGGGAAGAGAGCCGATCGAAATGAGCAACATTAGTTTCAATCTGCTCTAGCAGGCCAATGTCGAAAACGGCAAGACCTTCTAGGTCTGTTTTATGCTGAGTACAGGGTCCCGTTTGGCTAAAGTGAAATACTGAACTGTTACAAGAATTACTGCCCGGTATTAACAACATCCTTATTCTCATCCTGTAAAATTATTGAATACGTCTTACAATTATTTAGCTAGTTCGTTACCGATAGTTATGTTCATATCGCAGCCATATCTTTCGTAAAGATTTCTTGAAAATGACCCAACTTAAATACCTATGTAATTTCTGTTTTTGTATAGTTTTGCTGCCGTAATGGCTCACGTTATGTCAGGCGAAGTCGACGTCATTTTTTATATTTTAAGAGAGCAGTTTAACTGGTTCAGTGGCGCACCGACGGAAGGGAGGGGGGGTTCGGGGGTTGTAACCCCCCCCCCCCTGAGGCCAACCTAACCCCTCCCACTCCGTAACTGCTCCTGTGTCCTAGAAGAATGTGGCGCTAATGTCTCTGCAAAACGCCGAAAAGAATAATAAAACAATCACCATCATTGATGTTACTATTATTTGGCATTTTATTTACTTTTTTTACACACGCAACAACTGTGTAATCGCATGCCCGGCCCTTCGTGAAAAATTGAACCCCCCCCCCCCTGGCAGAGATCCTGGGTGCGCTACTGAACTGGTTCCACATGTATAACACTAATTCATAGGGTCTCAACCCGTCTACCTACTTTCTTCTTAATAAATGACCTTTTACGTATCTAGATGCCTTCGCATTGACAGCATTATAGAGATTGTTCTCGTGAGCTACTCGTTACTTCTGAGTACTTTGGACTAGCTTTCGGAATCCGCTGTTATTTTTAATACATATTAACGACATATTGATGGAAGTTATAACTTATTAGGGCACCATTTGAGATCGAATTATTAGCAGACTATCCATCTTAACGAAATCAACAACTATGAGGAATGGACACATTTCTCCCTGGCGCTCTCATTACGGCATGTAGCTGAATGGAGATAAACCAGTGTTTATAAGAACAAATAAAAAAGAGCACTATACAAGCTTTTCTTTCCTTGTGGTTTTCAATCGGAATTGCTCCCTGATATATCTGAATGCAAGTACTTAGGCGTCGCATTACTCACTCTCTCATTTGGAAAGGTCACACTATTCCCACCAGAGCGTCACCAGTCCGTAACTTTGGTTCCATTAGATAATAACTAAAAGAAACATTTGCAAAACCTAATTTGTCAGTACACATATCGTTTTTCAGACCAGGACCTGGACATGCGTGCGCAGTTTGGGACTTCTGCATAAATCGTAGTACAAAGACTGGAGAAGATTTAAAGCGCAACGCCGTTCGCTACTTATATTCTAAGTAGTAGCGGATCTGACCTTTCAGACCTAATTTAAGAGCACAATGCATGAAGATTTTGACAGTGCCAGAAAATCCAGACTAATTAAACTGTCTTTCCCTGAGCTGTATGCTTTACCACTGCGGTCGCAGCTGAGGAGACATCACCATACTAAATCTTTAATCCCTTTTAGTACCAAAACGAGTTCTTCGGAATATCTATTTTTCCCTCGCATCATCTCTGAATGGAATAGTTTATCTCTCACGACTTCGCACAGGCGCGGACCTAACTTTTCATAGAATACCTTAATTCCTTAAAGTTTCTTCACCACACTTGAACAGTACCTAAACGTAGCATTGTCACGTTACACCCTTTTCATTACTCAACATTCTAAGATTTCTGAGCTATAGGAGTGAGTGTATGGTTTCTTCAGTTTACCTATATTTGTAGGAAACCAAAGTAACAGTGTGAATAATTATGCTTGGTACTGCATGTTTATATCAGGTACGTCACACCGAAAGGGTGATGTGGACACGCAGCAAAACAATATCTCACTTTTCACAAGTAGGAGATAGGTAGAACCTTCTTTGTGTTTGAGTAAAAATGCCCATACCAAAAATGAGCACCGATATATAGCGTGCAGAGGAACTGCGGGCTGATTAAAAACTATATTTGATGATTGCAATTCTCGCACGCCCGCCGTGTTCATAGGTAATAACATTGCGTTTTGAGCAGAAACCTTGGAAGTAAGCAGGCAAGCAATATGAAAAGACATGGATCGCCTAGTTAAAAGATGAAGTTGCATGTGGCGCATCGCTGCTCAAGTGATCCATTCGCGCTTCATTATAAAACCAAAATAAACCTATCTACACCTGCCAGGCGCTCTCCCGGCGCAAATTAATTGCCATCAGGATGGTAATGCAGTTCAGGTGTGATGAAACGGTCCGTTCTTATGTTCCTTTCATATAAACTCGCCACTCTTGCGAACATTTTTGTGAGCGCGCCGGCAAGGAGACGCCCGCGAGGCGGGCCGGCCGGAGCAACCAAGGTCTGACGACTGCAGCGCCGCCGCTGCGTTCCATGCGGAGAGGGCCCCTCTCCGGCCGGCGGTCGCGCCACTCAAAATATTCTAGTACACTCTAGCCACAGGCCACATCGCGGCCGCGCCGCCGAGGAGAAGGCCGTGGTGCTTCGGTGCGGTGGCGCCATCTAGTTTTGCTTAGACAAACTAGCTGCGGAAAATCGTCTATAAAAAAAACAGGCAGATCCCACGTGCAGTGGGAATCAAGGAAATGCGAAGCACGCATAAGGAACGTAAAATGGATTTGCATTGTTGTCTCGCTATACAGAGTTTGGTAAATATGAAGTTAACGAAACGGCCGCAAGAGCACCAAGGCTATGGCATGTAAACCATGCCGCTCATACACGCATGCCATGGTTCTAACGTTATGACCTGTCATTTACGTTCGTCATGCAGTCGTGTTGTGCCATGGCAATTTTGGTATACATCCCTTTAAGGAAACGAGTGGCATGTAGATTCTGCCGCTAATGACATGCATGTCACGATTTTCATGCAATGACCTGTTATTTATGATCGTCATGCAGTCATCTTGTGCCAAACCAATTTTCGTATAGGCTCCGTGCAGTCGAGTTTTCCATGTGCGACATCAGCGCCAGAATGCACTGCCTGGCGGAGAGAAGCAAAATTGGGCAGACTGTGACAGGAGAATACGCGAACGCGATGCGCGTCTCCAACTCTATAGCAGCAGCGACCGCCCGTCCCACCTTTTTTCGTTTTACTTCCTTTGAGACGCGCGCTCCAAACCTGAGGCAAACTGTTCCAAAGGGCGACGCGTCGAGCGTTCATGTGGTTCGCAGCACGCCCGGAAAGCAGCAAAGAAACGCACGCGTCGCTGTCGCCTCGGTTTCCACCGTGCGCGAGTGAGCCATCCGACGAGAGCTACGTAGCGCCCTCTGGTCAGTAGACGGAGCCCATGCATCCCATTAACGAAACGGCAGTATAGCGTCAGGACCATGGCATGTAAATCGTGCCGGTCAGGACACGCGTGTCATGATTGTAATGTTATGACCTGTCATTTACGTTCTTCATGCCGTCGTGTTGTGCCATAGCACTTTTGGCATACGTCCCATTAACGAAACGCCTGGCATGTAAATCATGCCGCCCATGACATGCATGTTACGCTTTTCATGTTATGACCTGTCATTTATCTTCGTCATGCAGTCATATTGTTTCATAACAATTTTCCTACCCATCCCGCTAGGGATGTGTAGGAAAATCGCTAGAGAGCACCCACACATCGCGCTAGAGAGACCTACACATCCCGCTAGAGAGCACCAAGACCGTGGCATGTAGATCATGCCGCTCATGACATGCATTTCGTGATTTTCATGTTATGAGCTGTCATTTACATTCGTGATGCAGTCATCTTGTGGCATGCCAATTTTTGTATACATCCCGTTAACGAAAAGCGTGGCATGTAAGTCATGTCGACCGTGACATGCATATTGTCAGTCATGTTCGCCATGCAGTCATGTTGTGGCATACCAATTTTCGTATACATCCCAGTAATGAAACAGCCAAGAGAGCACCAAGACCGTCGCATGTAAATCATGTCACTCATGACATGCATATCATGATTTTCGTGTTATGACCTCTCATTTATGTTTGAGTCGCAGTCATGTTGTGGCATGCCAATTTGCGTATACGTCCCGTTAACGAAACTCGTGGCATGTAAATCATGTCACTCATGACATGCATGTCATGATTTTCATGTTATGACCTGTCATTTATGTTCGTCAGGCGGTCATGTTGTGCCATACCAATTTTCGCATACATCCCATTAGCGAAACGGCCAGGAGAGCACTAAGACCGTGGCATGTAAATCATGCCACTCATGACATGCATATCATGGTTTTCATGTTATGACCTGCAATTTATGTTCGTCAGGCAGTCATGTTGTGCCATACCAATTTTCGCATACATCCCATTAGGGAAACGGCCAGGAGAGCACCAAGACCGTGGCATGTAAATCATGCCGCTCATGACACGCATATCATGATTTTCATGTTATGACCTGTCACTTATGTTCGCCATGTAGTCATGATGTGGCATACCAATTTTCGTAAACATCCGATTAGCGAAACGGCCAAGAGAGCACAAAATCGTAGGCGGCTAGATAGATAGATAGATAGATAGATAGATAGATAGATAGATAGATAGATAGATAGATAGATAGATAGATAGATACGCTCAAACTCGCCGAAGTTCGCTAAGAAATGCTTCGCACTTAAAAGGGCCGCCTAGGGCGAAGGGGCATTCGCGTCCGGGAGCTGAGAGAGCCTCTTCTTAAGCTTGCGGTGAACTATCTATGTTGGCGTACGGGCACTGGCTTTCAGAGGAGCCCTCACCAAGCCGATGACGCTCGCCCGAGTTCGCGTAGACCCCACCCGCTCGGTTCAGTGGACTTAGTGTACGGGCACTGTTCTGCAGACGTACCCTCCCTATTAGAGTTTTAGCAGCGCCGGTTTACCGTACGGCAGTGACGGTAATACCGTACCGTCATCGTCGGCACGCGGCTATTACAGCGAAAGCTGTTTATCGCGAGGAGAAACGAAAAACCGCTCGTCCGTGGATCGCGCGCGGTCTCCATTGGCTGCGCCTTCCAGTGGCGTCGTTCTCTGCGCCGTACCAAAGCGCGCGTGCCATTGGCTGGCCCGTGAGTGACGTCGTCCATCCCGTCGCAGCCGTGGCGCCGAGCACGCGCGCATCAGCTTCGACTGAGAGCTTCCACATGGGTAAGCCACGGATGTTAGCTCGCGATGTCAAACGCTTGCAACGACGACGCGCCGAAGAAGCAGCGTTGCGGGCAGAACAGCGTCGACGTGATGATTGCGGGAGCGCTTTCTCGGGGCAAACGCCCGCTTTCAGCGAGAGTTTCTCCAGCGGCACTTTGGCTTCGGCTGCGACGTCTGTGTCGTGTTGAACCCACTGCTAAACACCGGGGCCGCACATTTCAGCTTCGCTGGTTAACCATTTGTACGGAGTGCTAGGGCTGTAACTTTTTTTATTCGGAAAGACTTGTACTACTTGCTCGGCGAGTACGGATACATCGAATGATAAAACTTGCTGGTGAAGCCCTCAGAAGCTCAATCTTTCACGTGTCGACCCCGACGTTACATTATACCGTAGTTACCGTACGGTAAGTCGCCGCTGCTAAAACTATTTTCAAAGGCGGACAGCACTCGCTAGCTCTAGCTGCAGAGCATGGCAGCGCACTGTTCCTTATATAGCTTTACCGTAACTATAACGGTTTGGTTCCTGCCGAAAAACTGTCGTCTTCTCTCGGAGAGTGCTCAACCTATGCGACCAGATAGCATGGTTCCCAGCAAAACTCTCGAAAGCTTATCCTCTGAGACCAGGGTTGGTTCCACGTTACAGTGGCCGATTCAACGATGTTTTGAAACTACATACGGAGAGCAGGATGTACCAAACCATACCACTTCGATCGCTTGGCCGCACCAACCATACTTGAGCGTGTCTTTGCTCAAACTTGCGAAAACTCACCATGTCATGAGGCCTTGCTTTGCTTGCCAAACAAACCCCTCCACGTAAAAATCGTGATCACTGCTTGCGAGCATCCAAATGGTAATTCTAAATGAACAAAGGTAAAGTCAGAAAGTGGTATGAAATGCGAACCATTTCTTGGCGAACTTCAGTCACCTTGCCCGTACCTATCTATATAGCTGCCTACGTCTTGGTGCTCTCCTTGTAGTCTCGTTCAGCTGACATATCACGGTATTTTTAGGTAGGATATAAATATATATGACAAACAATCTTTACATCACTAACGTGATACACTCATCATATACGTCACCATTAACGACAGTGCAATCTCTCGTAGCTCATAACAGTAGTGCTCGGTCCACGGAAACCACAGGTGTTTGGACCTTATAGAGCCTATGTCAAGCAACAATCATAAAATAGGCAAGCGGAATGCCGGGGCTATGGCAAATAGACATGGCGCCGGTCAAAGTTGCGGGGTTCGAACCCGCAACTTTGACCGGTGCCTCAAGTTTTCTGTACCTCACCCCGGCTCACTGCCTCCAGGATACCAAATTTCTCTGCTCGCGGTTGACACACGGCGGCCGGCTCAAAGAGCTCCAATTTTAAGACAACACCTGCTGTGGCAGATTTCAATTGAAATTTAGACATAATAAGCACAGAGACACACACGGAACCTATCAAGCTTTGAGGCGTTATCGAACACAAGCCCTCGAGGTGCCAAAGAAGCACGCTAGCACTATAGGCTACGGCAACTTCTCCCGCTTGGTAAGTAAACCTATTGCAGCAGCACTCGGAACGACGGGGCACGCGTAACGTGAATTCCGTTCCCAATGTCTGAGAAGCGCTATCATGGCAATATCCATTCGCTACGCTTTTTTGCAGCTTTGCTTGACTCCTTAGGCATACTTCAATGATCGACGTTTATGAGAGCACATCAAGGCACCGTATATTCCATTTTTCTTTGACAAAACAGATATCTGTGTTTTGGACTGGCGTGAGTTCCAGCGTTACATCGTACGATGAGGTACCATTCAGAAGAAACGGCCGTGTCGATGTTCCTCGTTTGCCCATGTTAAAAGTACTCATGAAATGGTACATGCGCTTTGCACAATAACCTTGATCCTACTCGTAACAGTAGGATAAATGAACTACATTCCTCATAGCCAACTTACTCGTTTACCGCTTCGCATGACACTCCCAAGGAGTGTGGGATCTGCAGGATTTTTCTCTAGTAAATTGCCTTTTGGTAATAATTATGTCTGTACCCGACATAATCGTAATCGTCGGCACCATCACTCTAATCTTAGAGCCCCTGAGGCGGCCCATATCAGGGCCCCGAAAGTGCGTGCGACACCTCTCGAGCATAGTCATATAACTGTGCCTGTCAGTTTTGACGGCTCCTGTGAACATGTGAGCGAAGTATTGTTGCGCACTGCACGTAACAGAAAATTCACAGTTTGATTTCCAATGCAGCTGGGAAGCGCCTGCAATTTTTTTACGAATCACGTCACAATTAGCTCCATCTACGTCACTTGGAGCACTGATGATTTTATAATGATGGAAATATGCTCAGTAATCTTTATTTCTCCGTATTGAGTTCAATAACTAATGTATGCATCTTTCAGAACAGAAAAAAAGTTGCGACGTAATTGGTACTCCTCGTGGCGCTATAACGTGATTACTTGAAACAAGAGCAGTAGATTTGCAGGTGTAGTCCAAGCAAAATGAGAATTACCTGGTGATTGCAGTGCAATAGTGACTTCGCTGCTTGTTCCCTTCACGAGTGGTTGGCGCCGCTTCCGTACTGTGCTTAAAAAGTACTGCAGGGCTCCTTTAAGGGCACTTGATGCCAGCGTAGCTAAGGAGAGAGCATAAAGATTTTCACGCTTCATCACAGCGCAAGCCAACTAATGTACACGCGGGAACCCTGTTCTTCCACGTTGACAATAAGAAAGGTATTCAAACGCAGCGGGAGGCGCTGGAATGCACTCACGATGGCTGGGGCGAGTGCGTCGTGCTCGGAGCCTCCACACACGAACTGCTGGCTCTGCCGTTCACGCTCGAGCAAGGACGCTGCTGGCGTGGCTGCACTTTTGGAGGTACGTTTCATCGCAGGCTCAGAAAGTTAGCTTTTCGATTTCCCGAGTCACACTTCGCAGTCGCGTTGACGCCTCCTTTAGAAACTGAAATACATGCTCCTTGACAGGTGCGAGAATGCGGTCATTGGAAATTCCATTTTTCATGACCTGCTGGCTTATCCGGCGTGGTAGAATAGCGGCTACGATGTTTTCTGACTAATCTCCGGTTTCGGGTTCGCACCGCCGCTGCGTTAACGCACCTACACTAAGGTGCAATGCGAAACACCGCATGCTTTGATTGAGTTGCGCGTCAAACAGCCCGTGGTGCTTATGGTTACTCCCTTAGCCACGGGGCGCGCCTCACTGTCATACTGCGGCACGTAAAAGCGCATGATTTATTGGCGCTTCCTGAAATTTGCCTATTGTTCCGTTACGTGAGGGCCTTAAATGGGCCCTGCGACACTTTTTTGACTGCCTTTCTGGAGTGTGTGTAGTATAAAATGCTTAGATGAACGCAAAAATAATTGTACGGATCGGTCCACGTGAACTGAAGTTATTAGTCCTCGAAGTTCAAAACACGAGCAGGCGGCCTGAACAAAACGTTCCTTTTCGCGTTTCACTGACGTATGTGGCCGGGTTTAGTCGTCGCGAACCTCTTAAAAGGACACCTCTTATAAAGCGCGGAGCTCTTGTACGGAGGTACCGGAAGTTTTTTCTCAAGGAGGCCTGTACAAATTACCTTGTCATGGCTCTTTTTGACAGAATTCTCAACGCGGTTACAACAGGAACGACGACGAACCACTGCGTCTCCGGTCAGGGCGGACAATTAAGCAAGTTTTAGTGCGTTCGACGTGCCGCCAGTCTACGCTTTTCAAACCACCGCGACTAACGCGTGCTATTATGGTCCGAGGATACCAAGGACATCCCTGGACACGAGTTTTTATAAATTTTGTGCTCAACCGCGCGGCCTAGCACGCATCATTGAATGTAAAATATGAATTGGCGTGTCAAACCAGTCACGATGCCCTGCCACAGCCGTCACTCCGACGTCATCAAACGTCACTTTCTGTAACAAAATTCACCGTTGTGTGCCGCCATGGTTCAAGAAAAACTCTGCGGAAAGTGGTTTATTCTTTGCAATAAAATCTTTACCACTTCACTTGTGGCGCTCCCACTCTCGCTGCTACATACCCGCATGCCGCAGTTCTAGAATGAGCAATAAGAATGGCATGCTCAGTAGGTGTCGGAGGACCCTTTTAATGGACTTTAAAAAGTCCTGCATGGTACAGATTGTTACCGCCACAGAAAATAGATTGCGATGTGTGCATAACTTGCCGAACTGAATGGGAAGTTTCGAAGGTTGCGCGGATTTTCGGTGATCATTACTTGAGTAAGTTTGACAGACAATTAAAAGACCCCTGCCTTAGGTGGAACGCAAATGACAAAAGGATAACACACGCCCTGAAGGAGACGAAGATAATTCTATAGTTTTGTGTGTTTCGCCCCTTTTGTGCTTAGCGCCAAATGGTCTCATCCAATCAGGCTGCACGCACTAGCCCAAAGTTCATTACTCGTACGTTACTTGTCGATCATTACAGGTTGGAAGAGCTTGGACCAGGTTCCGCAGCTTGTGGAACTCTACTTGAAGAATGTGATGAAGTTGGACCCACTTATCACGCATCGTGTGCCACTGGCAAAGATTAACGAGGCCTTCAAAATTCGTAGAAGCGGGCGTTCGTAAGTTGGCCGCAGTTTGGATCCGTGATGGCTTGCTAAAAGATAAACTAGTGCTATAAACGCAAAAACACACAACCTAACGGGACGACATTGTGGTATCTGCGCTGTAGCGACGCGCCGGCGAAGGTACCGCTCGCCACCACGACGCCTCGTGTTAAGCACACCAACAGACGCCAGCCAACAGATCGTGCGCCTTTCGCTGCGGCTGAGCGTGCGTTCGCGAAACTGACAATTGGTTCGGTATTCCTTGCACGGGGTGCTAGTGTCTGAGAAATGATCCTAGTCTTGAGACAAAAGAACAACTGAAAGTCGGGAGAGTTTGATCTGGGTACACGTCGACAGTGGTCAGCGCGGAAACCGAGGACACAAGCAGCAATGGGCATAACTCAGTGTGCCCATAATTCGCGCTTGCTTTCCGATCAGTTTCCTCCGTGTGATCACTGCGCAGTGCCGAGCTTCCTCTGATGACTATCTGTAACGACCTCACATGCCCCGAGTGCTCATCTCCCTCCCCTACATTGACGTTTGTGCGGATAGCATAACATTTCTGGGAAGTTTCACTTATGTGTTAACAGCGAAGGCTGCTCTAGGTCGCGGTTGAATGCCTATCGTAGCTTGAAAACTCGGCATATCCGGCACGCGCCGTATGCAAAGCCTTGGTGTTGAACCAATTCTTCTTCGCATATAGTTAACATTTCGCGCAACCGTGTCAGAACGCTGTAGCTGCACCATCCTTTACGATTCCTTCGAGTGCGTCGTAAAAACACCGCAAGAACGCTAGCTGGGTTCGAGCGGGAATCGAAACCAGGCCGTATGCGCGGCAGGCAGTTGATCTACCAACGAGCAACCCCAGTTGCTGATGCTTTTACGGAAAATATTGCGGCGACTTAGCACAGCTAGGGCCGGTTGTGCTCTGTTGCTAAGCCGGGTTCGGCTCATATAGGCAACCGCATGTTTTGCATTGATATCGTGGTTTATTCACCGTTTGGTTTTCCGGCAGCGAATACTGTTCTGTGGTCGCCATAGCTTGCCGGTTTCGCCGCTGCCAAGGCGCACAAAACTTTAGCGCAGATGTACCAGCGTCCTCACTCGCTTATTACATCGCGCGACCAAGACACGACAGCTGAACAGAAGCAACTAAATCGCTAACCGACGTGGCAGAGAGAGCGGTGAGTCACGTGGATACGGGTAGCCAGGTATCGGTAGTCAGCAGCGCCGACGGGCGCGGCCAGTCAAGCGCGCACGCGCGTGCACACATGCGCACGTGCGCACGGCGGCGGAGCGTGCCTAGTCACGCGGTATCTGTTCGTCGCTTCAAGGCAAAGCGGACATACACGGCGAAACACGTTCCACATGGCTGGTAAAGCTTTCGCCTTAACAAGCCCCTGTACGTGGTGAATAATAAGCATATCCATGTGTACGAGACACAGCAAGGAGATAAGTGAGAATGAGAAGGGAGAAAAAATGTCGCCCGCATCTTCCCATGGGGAGGAACTCGAGTAAATGCGTCGCAGAGTGGGGGGGGGGGGGGGTATCGCGTGAATTTTGCGTAATTGGGTATGGTTTGGGAATGCTTAATTGTTATTTCGTCTTTATTATTGTAATTTATTGAATGAAGGAGAAGCGCCTCGTTCCATCGCATCTACTCGAGTCAAGCAAAGCGCCAAGTCAAGCGAAAGCCAAGTAAAGACGCCCATGACTGAATTCCGAATGTGCGCTCCGTCGCTTATGTACACACCGCCCGCGTTCGAGGGAGAGGAGTACGGGGGAGAGGTCCGCAAAGACGCCCTTGACTGAATTCCGAACGCGCGCTCCGCCGCACCCCCACTGCGCATGCTCGGCTTGCTGAACGCCCCGTGGGCCGGCACGAGACGAGCCGAGCATGCGCAGTGGGGGTGTGGACGGCGCCGCCGCCGACGTCGAAGCGTGACATCGTGAGAGTAAGAAATGGTCCGCATTTAAAAAAGGAGGGCAGAGAGTGAAGCATAGTATAGCATACGATAGTATGACAAGGAGGTAGGAAAGAAAATTGAGGGCGTTGGAAATCGTGCTCGCGCGGCGCATGGAAGGTGAGAAAGACGTGCGCTCGCGACTGGTAGAGTGGTTTCGGTTGGTTTGTGATCGCTTGTGTTTTCGCCACGTAGGGACAGCTCAGCGCTCTGCGCCACTAAACCCGGCAGAAGTGTCTTTTCGCTGACATCGTATTTTGGTGCCGAAACGCGGCAAGTCAGCCAGCGCATTCGCAACTTGCGGCTTCTTTCGTAAGAGGCATCCGCAGCAAGCCGTCACGGAGCGGATCAAGAACAAGAGGGCCGCACGCCGAGAGCAAAGCACGAAGATAATCAACGAGGTTAACGAGATCCTTCAAGCCGGACAGTTCGATCTTTCTGCCCTTCGTGTCCGGCATAGCCGGCTGAAAGCCACGAAGTCGGAGTTGACCCTGCTCAATGCCGAGTTGGAAGCAGTCATGACGGAGGAGCAAGTCATAGAAGATTATGACTCCGTCATTGAATACGAGGAAGCTGCTATCAGCGCTCTGACCTTGCTCGTGCGCAGTATGAACATGCTCAAAACTTCCTCTTCGCTTTCGCTCAACGGAGCCACCACCCGCAACCGACGGGAACCAACCGGCTACTTTCTCGACAAACACTACACGTTCACAACGTGAATTTGGCGCCACGTTGCCGAAGCTAGAGCTTGTGTGTTTCGACGGAACGATAACCAAATGCTGTTCTGGGATATGTTTCGAATTTCTGTCCACGAGAACCCGCGGGTGTCCGACAGGGATGGCTTCTATTACCTGGTTTCCCTGCTGGGCATAGCTGCTGCTAAGGCCGTCGCCAGAATCCAAGTGGTGCGATCATGTTACTACGACGCCCTTGTAATCTTGAAGAAGCGCTACGGCAGCCGCAAGTTGATTGAGCAGGTAGTTTGGTTGAACCTGCGCCTGCTTGCATCTGTAACCTCATCGAACAATGTCACGACCTTGCGGAAGTTATTCGACGACGTTCAATGCAACCGAAGCGGACTCACCAACATTGGGGTGAGCTCTTCATCATACGCTTCCATGCTATGCGAAATGCTCCTCAAATCTATCCCCCAAGATATGGTAGTAGATTATTACAAGAGCGAAAGTATCGATTCCGCTACGTCAGCGGTAGCCACGAGCACCAGTGCGTATTCGGCTGAACAGTACTTAGAGCGCCTGCTGAAATTTCTTCAGGTAGAAGTTGAATGCAGAGAGAAATGCGCTCAGGCTAGGACACCAAGGCTGAACGAAACGCGTTCTAATTAAACTCCGAGCTTCAATATGACGTCGACTCCTGCGGCAAGGGTGCTTCACAATAAGGGAGAAGACTTAACTGAAGCTTGGTTTTTTTGCGCTGCCAAGGACCATAAGACCGAGGGATGCACTAGTGCAGTTAGCCTCCATAAGACCGAGGGATGCACTAGTGCAGTTAGCCTCGAAAATGAGCACGGTATGCTCACGAAGGATGGCCGATACTTGAAGTGTACGATGAAGGGGCATCTTGTAGGTGACTGCTGTCACAGTCACGTACTGGAAGAGGATGCATGGTAGAGGAGTCATGGCTCATGTAAGCTGAGCCATGCTTGCTTGATGTGCAACGCTGACGGTTCTAACAGCTCAGTTTACGCAGGTTCGAGAAATACACCGAATGTCGCCATGCATGTTGGAACTAACGGTACCCAGCCTCGACTAGCTACGGAGGTTCACCGCCAGACGTTCCGTGCCTGGTTGACAACTCCGACTTATTGCTGCTACGTCCGCGGTGTCTAGGACAATGACAGCCAAATGACGTTTTTGTGGGAAGATATATGCCAGGAGCTTATCTCCCGTGCGAGAAATGGATCTCGCGGTTGGCACCTTTGGACGAGCTTGATCGTAACATACTCAGCGGGCTCAGTTAGTGAGCACTGCACTTCGCAGCCAGCACGAGAACATCTTAGTAGAGATAGAAGCGATTGTCGTGCCCTTCATATGCGAATATATGATCGCAGTGCCCCAAGATACCAAGTTGTTCCGTGACATCGTTGCGGAAGACAAACCACTAGCAGACGCAGTCGTTTTTCCCGCTATCACAGGTGAACCGGAAGTGAGTCACTTGATCGGTTCCGACCAGATATAGAAGCTCATACCGAAGTGGAGCGAAGTAAAATGGGATGCACAAAAGCAATCTCTTGTAGCAATCTTCACGAAATTCGGGTGGAGTCTTCAAGGAGCCTTCGCATTCTCCGAGAAAGTTAGTCGGAAGACCAGCAGTCACATCTGTGTTTTGCGGGTGGACGCACACGACAAAGAAGCCATTTCCTTCCCGTGACAACATTTCTGGGAAATGGACGTTGTTGGTATTCTGGATTCACAATCATCCAAGCTAAAAGAGGTTTTAACGAAGTTTAATAAAGCCATCAAATTTCAAGACGGTCGCTATGAAGTGTCGCTCCCATGGAAACCAGATGTACCAGATATACGAGACAATCGCGAAGTGGCGCTTTCCCGCTGTACTCATTGGTTCGACGGCTTCGTCAAATGATGAAGCCTTGCAAGCTTTTGAGAACGCTATTGGGCAATATATGAAAGATGGCCGTGCGGAGGTCAAGGACGTCCAAACTACGCAACGCAACGTTTATTAGATGCCGCATCATGAAGTCATTCGCGAGACGCCCATTACTACAAGACTGCCCATTGTTTTCGATGCATCGTTGCACGGAACTGCCTCATCAGCCTCAATGAAAGACTTGAAAAGGGACCAAACTTGAACTCCGACCTGCTGAAGATGATAATCAGGTTTCGTTTGTATGCGTTCGGACATACGGCGGATGTAGGAACGGATCAGGGAAGAAGACCGAGATGTGCTTCGCTTCTTGTGGTTTGCGAAAGTACCGACCGAGAACAAACCGCTTCCGATGCTCGAGGAGATTAGGATGCCTTGGGTGCCTTTCGGAACAACTTCGTCTGCTTCTCCTATCGTTTATGCTTCCATACCATTCCAACCACGTAGATTGGAAATACCAAGCCACAGCTCTACAGCTCAAGCAAAGCTTTTACGTGGACGATTTGGTATTCGGCGCTCCAACACCGAAAGAGATCTCCCTCTTGTACGACGAAGCAACCGAGATCATGAAACTAGCAGGCTTGTATATGAAGAAATGGTCGACTGACGAGGACAGGCTGCGACACACACTGAAGGAAAAGGGATCAACGATGCAGCCTACTCAAAAGAAGGTACTCGGGCTATACTGGACTATGGTGGAAGACATTCTACGTGTGAGTCTTGGCCCACTTATTGAGATTAGCAAGACCGGGAAAACCACAAAGCGAAAGGTGCTCCAAGCGACATCGAGACTTTTCGACCCATTGGGATTTTTGTCTCCATTCACAATCAGAGCCAAAGTCATCTTTCAAGAGATATAGAAGCAAGGCCTGGATTGGGATTCATCACTACCAAAGCATCTCGAAGACGATTAGATCAAGTTTACGACAGAAGTTGAAGACGTAAGAAGCTTAACTTTGAAGAGGAGCTTATTGACTCAAGTCAACACGGACGGAGCTCACTTGCAGCTTCATGTCTTTTCTGACGCAAGTCCACAGGCATACTGTGTCGTCGCATACTTTAGTGCTAAATACAGATCGGGAAACATTTATGTCCAGCAGTTGCTCACAAAAGCTCGGGTCGCCCCCATTAAAAGGCTGACGTTACAACGTCTTGAGCTCGTCGGAGCTTGCGCGGCTGCGCGGATAGAAACGTTTCTACGTGAGACACTACAGAAATGCGACGAATACTTCTGGTGGACCGATTCTAACTCCTGCCTATGCTGGATTCGGTCTGCATCCACTAAGTGGAAGTCCTTTGGTTGCAACCGAATGAGGGAAATTCAAGAGCGCACCGATCCTAGTTCCGCACCAATCAGAAGAGAATAGAAGCATCTCGACTATAAAATTATCAAGAGCATGCTCGAAGTTGAAAACAGTTTGATGTAAGGTTTGGCGATAGGTACTATTGCTAAATTAAAATCAACTATGACACCCTTGTGATCCGACAGGCCTTCGGCAATATCACAATGATAACTATACAGTCTAAGCTGCTCATTAATGAAAACAAGATCTAGAATTGCATTTTCGCGGGTTACAGAAAGGACAATTTGCGTTAGATCAAATGAAATAGCCATGTTGATCAAGTAACCACAGGTAACCTTGTGATGGCCACAAGGTCACCTGCGATTCACTTAGATACAAGATATAATATGAGCAAAAAATGCAGATATCCAAAGCAACAAGAGAAAGGGCACCCCAGTTAATCACTGAATGAACAATACTACATTGGAAAAAGATATAAACACACGAATGCACAAGTACTGAAAACTGTTTTCCAATGGCATTATAAATTTCTAAATGCTAATTCAAGCTAACTGCGACGTCTCCTTCCGTTGCGAAGGTACGTCAGTGATCTTTTGGTGCATTCCGACATAATAGAATTTCGTGTTAAAAAAGTGGTGGGGAGCTCTCACTATAGACTCAAGGCTAGGAAACCGTGGAGCTAGTGGCCTTCCCTCCTCGCCTCCGCACCGTCACCTTTACTCCCATTTCCCAACTCCTTGTTATGCCATGCTATACATGTGTATGCTACGCTTTACCCTCTCCCCCCTGATTTCCCCCTTCATCACTCTCAACCTCACGTCCATTTGCAGCCCTCTTTTATACTATATTGCGTCGCTGGTGACCTTGTCTTCTTCCCTTGCTTCGTGCTCACCCACGCCGCCTTCCGCACCTCCTTGCTATAAAAATATTATATAGTGGTATGCTATAGGTTACCCTCGCCCTTCCTTCCCTCTTCCTGATCCTCACATTCCTCCTCCCCAACCTCTGTGGGGAAAAGACACTTCTGCCAGCTTTATTGGTGCAGAGGTCTGAGCTGTCCCAACATGGCGAAAACACAAGCGATCACAAACCACTTGCACGACGATTGTTGCAATAAACACATATGGTTGTTAGTCAGCGCGCGTGTCTGTGCTCTCCCTTGTCCCGTGTCCTGCGCTGTTTTTCGTCTTCTTGCAATCACAAACCAACCGAAACCATTCTACTAGTCGCGAGAGCAGGTCTTTCTCCTCTTCTTCGATGCGCCGCGCGAGCATGATTTCCGACATCATTCGCGGCCAACAATGCCCCTTCTACATTTACATTTCCCGGCCGCGGCGGTCACATTTTCGATGGAGGCGAAAATGCCAGAGGCCCGTGTACTGTGCGTTGTCAGTGCACGTTAAAGAACCCCAGTTGGTCTAAATTTCCGGAGCCCTCCACTACGGCCTTTCTCTCCTCTCTATCTCTTTCACTCCCTTTCCCCCACCCCGACGGACGCTTAGCCGTACTCCCTACATGGGCTGCAGAAATTAGCGTCCTTTCCTAACCGTACCACAATCATCATCATCATCATCTACATTTACAGAGGACAAAAAAGTTAAACCGGTATTGTGAGTTCCGTGTCGTCTGCTAAATGACTTTACACGCTCTGACGTGCCCGTTTCCCTTTTAAGATTTCAAAGACTCCAGCTAATTTCCAAAACGTGATGTGCACTTTGTTGTCTCTAACAAAGACAACGTCACCACTCTTTAAATTCTTGCCGGGTTTCTTTATACCAAAGTTGCCAAAAATCATTTAGTTTTTGTTGTATTTGTCTCCAGACGCGCAAGATATCGGTGCGACCTCCCGATTTCTCTCTAATTTGTGCTTCCGGAAGAGACGTGAGCTGTATACCTGACGAAAACTGTGATGGAGTCAGTACTTCTGCTTCGGAAGCATCATCAGAAATATATATTGGTAGCTTCGAATGTAAGCGGTGTCGACCTCATTTAGCAAAGTGTCAAGCTGGTCGAAGCTGAAGCAATCCTTTCCTAGAGTTTTCCTGAGAATTCTTAACTGTTCAGATCATTCGCTCCCAAAAACGTCCCCACCGTGAACTTCCACGTGATATTGCTACAAGCACAAAAGTTCTGTACCTGTTAACTACAACCTGCAGCGCAAAAAAGGGACAAGGACGACGACAAGAACCACACGGGACAAGCGCTGAACTTCCAACAAGTGTTTATTAGCACGGGGATCACGTATATATAGGTGCAAATCAGTTCATGTAACATTGCCGCACATGCGTAAAAACGCCATCTCTTTATCAGAAAGAGCTATCGACGGCGTGCTGACACAGCTTTCCCCTAACCTGCTAATACGTTCTGTCTTGGCAATCTCTCTAGTGAGGCGTGAATTGTTCTTCAGAATGACAGCAGTGTGCTTCAGGTCCGGTGAACAATCTTGGCAAGTTGCGCAATGGCTAGCCAAAAAACCTTGAAATTCCTTCCCTTGGCGAGCGTTTTTTACATTGTTGGCATGCTCTCTTAGCCTAATATTGACGCATCTTCCGGTTTGGCCAACGTAAGCTTTCCCGCATGTTACAGGAATTTCGTACACAACACCTTCTGCACAATCAACAAAGTGGAAAGGGCGCTTATGCGAAGTGCCACACGCTTGCTGCTTCCTTGCCTCAGGATCGGTCATTGTGCAGAGTTTGGACAACCTGTGAGGAGCGGAAAAGACGACTTGTACGTCGTACCGCTGGGCCACCTTTTTGAGATTGTGTGAAAGCTTGTGAACATAGGGTATCACAGCTACGTTACGCCAGCGTGAGGCGCCGACTTCACACACTTGCGGGTGACGGCGAATTTTCCTCAGCAGGCTCTCTGCTACCGAAATGAGGAGATGCTGGGGGTACCCAGCATTCAGCAGGCGCTCCTTCTGGAGGTCAAACGCCTCTGAAATATAATGCGGGCAAGATTTTTGAAGAGCATTCTTGAAGCATAGCGTGGCAATTGCTCGTTTGACGAGCTTCGAATGGGCCGAGTTGAAGGGCAGAAGGGGTTTTTTTGCGCGCGGTTCATAGCACCAGCAGACGCAAACATCTTTGAAGCCAATCCGTATGTCCAGATATCTAATATGGCCATTTACCGGGAGTTCGTGTGTTAGGTCAAACGGGCTCATTACTTTCGAGAACAATGCCAGCAGCACTTTACTCACAGGTTCAATAGCGAGCGGATCACAATTTACAAACACCAGAAAATCGTCGACATAGCGAAACACTTTAAGAACATCTAGGTCACATAGTGAGGCGTTGATAAGACGATCGTGATGAGCAAGAACTATATCGCTAAGTATAGGGGCTATGCAGGAGCCGATGCAAACACCCTGTTTTTGCAAGTGTGGAGTACCCTCGAACTCAACATAGGTGGAGCGCAGATAAAAGTTTAAAGGTTCTAAAAAACCACAAACAGAAATCCCCACAGTGTTCTGGAAGGCGACGGAACCGTATTTGTCAATAGACTTCTCGACGCATGCAAGGATAAGGTTGTGGGGTAGGGAATAAAAAAGGTCTTTAACGTCAATAGAGAATGCTTGGCAGCACTTGTCAGAGACGGAGTCCAGGAATTCTAAAACCTGGTTAGAATTAGTCACGATAAAAGGGTCGTCCAGTGGTAAAACCTTAAGATGGCGCTGCAAAAAAAGTGCTACTGAATGCTGCCAAGTTCCAGATTCAGACACAATGGTCCGAAGAGGAACGTCAACCTTGTGCGTTTTAGCACTAAAAAACACTTTTAAAACATTCTCCTTGCTCTTATCGATCGCCTTAACCAGCTTGGATAAGTTTAGCCTGTCGCAAAGCTCTTTAGCACTAGTTTTGAGTTTGCTCAGAGAAACACTGGGGCAACAGTTGAAAACTGTAGAAATCGCCAGCCTCGACTTTGATTTAAAGGTATCATTAGATAATACAGCAAACCCACCTTCTTTGTCAGATACAAGAATGCGAAGGGAGTGGTCACGTAAAAAAGAAGCCACGCGTCTAACGCGTGGACCGGGTGCCAAGTTTTTGCAACGATTCACGACATCAACACCTTCTGAAAGACACCGTGCGCTGTCGTCGGCTGAGACCTGATGCGCCAGTCGACGTACGTGGGAGAGCTGTTGGTGGCCCAGCGGTACGACGTACAAGTCGTCTTTTCCGCTCCTCACAGGTTGTCCAAACTCTGCACAATGACCGATCCTGAGGCAAGGAAGCAGCAAGCGTGTGGCACTTCGCACAAGCGCCCTTTCCACTTTGTTGATTGTGCAGAAGGTGCTGTGTACGAAATTCCTTTAACATGCGGGAAAGCTTACGTTGGCTAAACCGGAAGATGCGTCAATATTAGGCTAAGAGAGCATGCCAACAATGTAAAAAACGCTCGCCAAGGGAAGGAATTTCAAGGTTTTTTGGCTAGCCATTGTGCAACTTGCCAAGATTGTTCACCGGACCTGAAGAACACTGCTGTCATTCTGAAGAACAATTCACGCCTCACTAGAGAGATTGCCGAGACAGAACGTATTAGCAGGTTAAGGGAAAGCTGTGTCAGCACGCCGTCGATAGCTTTCTGATAAGGAGATGGCGTTTTTACGCATGTGCGGCAATGTTACATGAACTGATTTGCACCTATATATACGTGATCCCCGTGCTAATAAACACTTGTTGGAAGTTCAGCGCTTGTCCCGTGTGGTTCTTGTCGTCGTCATTGTCCCTTTTTTGCGCTGCAGGTTGTAGTTAATGATGTACCAACACGCCCAATTAGCCACATTAGTCAAGTTCTGTACCTGTACATCAGGTAGAAGTCCATGTGACAGCTTAAGCTCGTGACTGGCTAAATGGTCAGCAGACATAAATGATCAATGCACTCGTATGTTAAAGCCGAAACGTAACTTTCTGAAATAAAAATAAGCAAAATATCTTCCTTGTGACATTTTATGATTTGTGTGTTTACAGAGACATGAGAAGGAATTGAAAAGGAAGTTCTGATAAAATCAACACATAAATATTCACTCTAAGTTTTAAATCCCTTGTATACGACCAGCCTCGAAAAAACTAAATGCATAAGCACCATAAGCAGAAAGAAGAGGCACAAGAAACATACGCCCAAAACTATGCGACACGTTAGCGTTTACTTGCTTGTTAAATAGTGGAGCAGCTGAAGCTTGAAAGATTCCTTAGATGATCGCACAAATCAGCTGAATTGCACAAATCAAACATTTCCTCAAGTAAACCGACACAAGTGAGTGTTAGGATATGGTGATATGTTCCCGCATGCAGATTCCGCAACGGAAGGCATGTGGCGTCTAACCGAAAACCAGGGACATGAAATGGACCGTTAAAGAGCAAAAGGAAAACGTGCGTTTCACGCAAGACAAAAAAACATAAAAATCACACAACCTAAACAGCTTTGGTAGGGGCGATTACATGATCTGCCGCAATGCATCGAAAAAGCCCGCCAGGTGTGTATTTACAATTGGACAAATCTAAAGCAAATACTCAGTAATACATGCTATAATCAATCCGGCACACACCAAAATGAGGGAATGGGAAAATGGAGTGCATAATGCGTAACATAAACGAATGACTAAATGCGATACGAAGCTGTCAGAAAAACCTTTAGAACTCTCGGAACACCTGAGGCTCATCTGTTCAGTTCACCTAAAAAGTCCGGTCCAAAGAAGCGCAAGGCTGCAGTAGTTTGCAGTCGCAAGTTCCGTGCCCGTAGTCTACTCAGGGGTTCTGACTTGGTAAACTTGCCAGTTTCAGCAGATATCTGATGGCCGTGCAACACAACCTGTACATCCGAAAAACCTCTTCGGAGTGAAAGCCGTTATGTATGCCTCCCCCCTCCCAGTTCTCTATGAAGAAAGATGTCAAACTGGTATGAGCAGCAAAACGGATTAGTGCACCCCGCGCAGCTCCCCCCGTGCCGCGCTTTGATTCGATGTTCAGCGGGTTCGGGTGCCTGGTGCTCGAGGTGGAAGGTTAACAAAGGCTTTTGTTTTCCTTCCAACATTTTGCACATACCGCATTTGCTCATGCATAACTTATACCGGGCTTGCTCGCGCATACCACGTAACTCGTGTTGTTTTCCTACATGAATCTAGGCGTTCAAGATGGTGCGTAAATTCCATGGGAATTTCGCGAAAACTTCCGAAATATCGTGTAAAGAATCTTGATGCAGGCTGAGCTGATATGTATCAAATGAGATTTATAACAAAAACGAAGATAGCTTTTACTCAACAGAACATATACTTTAGCAGCCAAATTCATTCGTGGACTACATTCAAGCATTAGCAGAAAGCTGGATGTGAGACTCGGAATCGTCGTCACTGGTGCTGTCAGCGGCGTCTCCCAGCTCCAGTATCAAGCGTGACTCATATTCGCGTGTCGAAATCTTCGTAGCTGCACGGCTCTTAGTTAATCGGCAAATGCAAGGTTGAATTTGTTTTGTAGGTATCGCCTACATGTCGCTATTAAACAATCAAAATGCGACCGGCTATTGGGAAGTCTGGACTACCGAACACAACACTGAAAAAGGACAGCGGTAGCCTGTGCCACGTGGCCCTGGGTGTCACGGGGAGGGCATGCAAGTAATATTTTTGCGTAAGCCCTACCTAAAGTTGGGAGTGCAGAAATTGCGCGTGGACGCTAATTATGCGAGTGCATACGATATATGCATATATATTGACGTTGTTTTTAATGAAAAAGAAATGATCGCTTCAAATATGTCGGCTGCCCTTCCCAATGTGAACAACACAGGCATGACGACATTTACGTCTGTACAATTTTGTCTCGAAAGCAGAGCTAGAATGACTGGACAGTATACAGAGCCTACTTCCATTATTTTACAAATACTGCTATGATCAATGACATCAGATAAGTGGCCTGCGATGCCATCCATGTGGGCTCTGAAACCACTAACATGCTGCTGGGCATTTTCGACCATGTAATACCACTGTAGGTGTAGTCGGCCCAACTTCCAATGTGCAAGTTCCAGCCTACATCACACACACTTAGCTAGGATTTGCGCAAATAAACAATTGAGTAAATTATAGAGGTAAATCTTCCTCCTGCACTGAATACAAACACAACGACTTTTCTGTACTCATTCGCGGCACAGACTTGAGCGAGTGTTCCCTTCATATTGGTAAAACTGGAAAAACCTTGGCTCCGCATATATCATGTGTTCTTACCAATGTTACCAACATTGATGCAACAGCTCTTGTGTGCGGACAATATTGTCCGACACGGAACATTGCAAGTCCAACATTGCCGATGTGGTGACATTGTTTGGAGAATATATACAGCCTACCACCATTACATAACCAATATTTATAGGACTATGTGGAAACTGACCCATCATAACATCCTTATAGACTGGCCTCACCAATAATGTATGTTGACTGGCAACTATGGCCCACTTTTGCCTTCTTCACAGGAAGGAAGAACCAATATGCAAATTGAATGGTTACGATGGGCCACTGTTGGAGGCTTAAATAGATGGCATTTCAGATGCTGGCTTATGAGTGGCATCACGGGGCCCTCACTGGACTTTCGTAAGCCAACAAAAAAACAATATTGGCCTAAGCATCTGTGCTACCAGGGTTTGATCTCCTTAAGCGCGGCCAGTTTTTTCGCAGCTTCTCCGGTGTAGAGTGTCACCACCCAGACATGCTTAATCTGGTACGCGCCCGACGCGACGACGTCAGGGAGCACACCACCAGTGGTGAAGGCGTCTCGTAAGTCTCGGGCCCTATAGGGTAGCGCACGCGCATGTTGCCGTGCAAAAAAAAAAAAACGTGTTACGAACTACATGACGGCGCTCGTCTGTGTGATTCATGTGTCTCCTGTCTTCGTCTTGGTCGCGCTGCAATTTGAAGAGTATGAACCAACTAGCCCAAGTCAAAATTCTGCTACATGACAGGTCGGCAGAGTAACCTGCATGATCTCGTAATCTTTATATTCAGTAGCCATGCGGTGATAGCGGCAGTCAAAGGCCGCTATCGCCGCTCCATCGGAGCCGATCATCATGCGACCGTTTGCTTGCGCGTCCGCAAGTAGAGTGATACAGCACCGCAACATTGCTCATGTAGGGAACAGACGGGGCTTATATCATCCAGCACTTTACAAGTGGCTCCTAAACTCGCGTCTGGTTAAAATAAAGGCCATTAGTTTGGGTCCCGTCAAGCATTTTGGTCCCTTCAAGTTACTTATGTAGCTTTGAACCCAACGCAACCATCCAGCATGTATACACTTGAAAATAAAATTGAATTGAGTTGAGTAGTAGAATGACCTATAGTCTTTACCACGCAAAATTACGCTTAAATCAACATCACCTCCGTTCCACTGCACTCTTCTTTCGCTTAGGTTCGCAGCGGTGGTACCGCCATCTAGGAAGAATAGAGCGAAATATATTTTCATTTTGATGCGCGCCGGTAGCCAGCGCTTCGGTAGTCTTCGCGCCTTAAACGTCGCGGAAGTTAGGGGCGGGGCATCATCGTGCAGGAGCATTCCTGTGCTAAAGTACAAACGTGACGGCTACGAAATTTGTCTTGTGTGGCCAGATGTCTCGAATTGCGACGCGCACTGCTCCAGAAAGGCAGATACGTGAAAAAATGTTCCAGAAGCCAGGGGAATTCATATTCAAACGTTTAGCTTCACTGGCTTTACTCAACAATAAAACAATAACAAAGCATAGACGTTTCGCCACCTGGCTAAGAACTTTTGTCAATGTTCTTAGTTGAAATTTTAAATCCTCTTGCGGAGGGAAACACATTCACGGTTAAGAAGTCCAAAGAATTTGTTACCGCAATACGTCAGCAGCAGCTTGGTGACGCGGATGTTATGGCGTCTTTTGATGTCACGTCTTTATTCACCAATGTGCCAATAAAACTGGCTACAGATGTAATCGAGAAACGCCTACAAGATGATTGTACTTTGGCAAGTCGAACTTCGCTGACTGTAGATGATATCATGATCTTACCGAGGCTTTGCTTAAGCAAACATATTTCACTTTTGGCCGAACTGTCTACCACCAAATAGAAGGTGTCCCCATGGGCAGCCCTGTACCAGTAATCGTGGCATATCTTTTGATGGAACACGTGGAAACTGTATGTCTGTCGACCTTGCCCTCCCCTGTGAAAATGTACTGCCGTTATGTAGATGACACTTTCGTCATTGTAGAAAAGTACAATCTGCAGGGTATGCATGAGGTACTCAACAGTGTTCATCCTGCCATTCAATTCACTTGTAAAATAGAGGGTGGTGACACTTTGGCATTTCTAGATGTGCTGGTGCTTCGGAACGAGGGCGGTTCAATGGCGACATCCGTATACCGCAAACCTTGCGACAGTGGAAATTTGCTGAGTTTTGAGTCGCACCACCCTGCGGAGCAAAAATATGCCGTTGCCCGTACACTTCTGCCACGTCGCGACGCGCTGTCGTCGACACAGACCCTGAGGAAGCATCAAGAAACTAATGTTGCCGCTGTCTTGAATAAACGGAGCTACCCTGAGCGGTTTGTCGATGACACGCGGCGCCGCATGCAAAGACCTCGCGAGAGCAGGGCTAACAATGAAAATTCTGTTGTGTGCATCCCGTATGTCTGCGGCGTGTCAGAAGCAGTGCGTGGGGCTTTGCGACCTTTCGGCGTTAGGACTTTGTTTAAACCCGCGCGCACACTGGCAAACAAAGCGGAGTTGACAAACAAAGCGGAGTGACGAACAAAGCGGAGTTGTGTATAAAGTTAACTGTATGGACTATGATGCTGCTACATCGGTGAGACCGGGCGACGACGTCGTACTCGCATCAAGGAACACGCAAGGGACGTCACCAAAGCTACACATTCAACACGTGCCAAGACGGAATTAGTCGACCACTGCCTGACGAAAGGGCACGTGTTCGATTTCGATAATGTGACGACGCTGGCACGGGAACAACGATGGGGCGCAAGGAAATTCATCGAATCATGGTTTATCCGCCACAATCAAAATGCATGCAACAGATAATCGTTGTCCTTTGCCGGATGTTTACAGCAAGATATAAGTTGATGTATTCTTTCATGGGACGCCATTTATGTACTGACGATGCCACCCGCATAGGTGTCGAAACGTCTGTGTTTTTGTTATTGTTTTATTGTTGAGTAAAGCCAGTGAAGCTATACGTTTGAATATAAAACGCAGAGACCGCCGTCGACAAGCAAATGACACGCCTTTCGTTGCAATGGGCTGTGTATTCAGAAAACGATCCACTGACCGCCCGTTTCGTTTCGCTTGCAAGGCGTCACCGTTTTGGCGCGTGCAATTCAGTGTCTCCGAAGCAATTTGAGTCGTGCGAGAACTTTCCCTAGTGTGCATACTGTCGAAGATCCCTGCACCTGTCTCTCTAAGTGCCGCTGATGTCCACGTGTAACGTGTTCACATGTCCACGGTCTGCAACCCGTTTCCCACCCTTCTATTCGCCAGAGTGCCACTTATGCATTCCACAACATTGTGAAGGCAGGTTTCACTCGCGTGTTATGCCCATTCCTGTCACACAGGCATCCATTACATTATTTTTATTGGAATTCTCCACCAGAAATCCTTCTCGCTCTTTCAGGAATGTAAACATTCCCCAACCATTGCCGGAGTGATTTGTAGTCAGGCAAAATCCAGGCGTAATTTCCGGAGCGCTGTCAGGAGACTGCCTTAGCAGCTTGGTTTGGCACGCGCGCGAGTGAAAGTGTGGGCACTGACATAGCGGACGCCCTCGAAACCGACGGCATTTAGTGAACAATGAGTGTCGCCACCGTGCACGGAGCGGCGGGGGAGGAACACATTGAGGTTAGGCAGGGGACAGGGAAGGAAAAACTGAAGAAGAAGAGCCGTACAAAAAGACAAGGTTTTAAAGTAGTCAAATTTTAACTACGCCGCAATGACTTCTTGTCCCTGTCATACGATTCCAGGAGCAACTTATCTACGTGTGCCGCCTTGCACATCGCAGTAAGTGCCAACCGGGCTAGGCTGATAGAATGGGGCGCCTATTACCACAAAGCTTTAAAAAACGAAGAAAAGTGATTTGTCATTCGAAGGCGGCAATGATAACTCGCGGGAATGGCCGATCTTGCAACAGACAGCAAAAAGTTTATGAATTATAATGTTTCACGTCCTAAGGTTCGTAATACCGAAAGAGCGCTGGATGTTCATTTGCGCCGTGTTTAAATGTGCGAAATTGGTCGATAATTAGGATTTGCGTTGTTCCAATGATCGCGTTCTCAATGATAGACGACTGGTACTTTTGATCGACAAGAACTGCGTGCGTCTGCGCGGTGCTTTTGTTGAAGTCTTTTACTACGGGGGCATATTCTTCTGAATCTTCGTGCCTGAGGATAAGGAATACTGGTCTTATAGTGGCGCGGGTTGCAGCTGTTGCAGGTACTGTTGCCTATTGCCTATCCGTAGGTTTTCTGAATACACTCGTGAGCAGCGCAGCGTCTTCTATTCGTAAGTGAACATCAAGGAAACTTATGTAGGTATTAGAAGTCAGTAAAGGAAATACTTAGGTGCGTCCGGGTGAAGCCCTGTATGAATTTGAGAAGTTCATTCTCTAAGTGAGACCAGATCAAGAATATGTTGTCCAAGTAGCGTTTATAGAATCTTATAGGACGACGATGAACCTGATTCTATGTGGTGCATAAATATCTAAGCGTAATTTGGTGTCATTTTGGCACTCACTGCCGTGCCGCTGGTTTGAAGGTAGCACCGACCATTAAATTCAAAGCTGCGTAATTCCAGGACAAGCCTAGTTAAGATTTGAATTATTTTAGAGGTCTGGACATGAGGTAGGGTTGTGGTTGTTGTAGGACGCCAAGAGAGCTTTTATGCGGTCGTCATGTGGAATATTCGTGTAAAGTGAGCTAACGTCCAGTGTTGCAAGACAAGGCCTGGCCCTGTTGGCATTTCCCGTGACGTGCAAGCAGGCACACGCTGATATGGGGCTCCTGGGATCGTATGACGGGAAGAGGCAAGGCGTTATTGCGATGAACTTAGGATTTGACTGCTTCAAAACCCTCTCTTTCTGTGTGGCTCTTGTGCCTCTTCATGTCTTGTCCCCTGCCTACCCCACGCCACCGTGAGTCAGCGCCGAATGCTTTTGGAAATGGTGGCTCCAATCAGGAATATGTGCCTGCACCCTTCATGTCCGAATTCGACCCCCTCCCCGCTCTTTCAAAGCCGTTCTTCCTTAGTATTGTACAGCGGCATCGCAAAGTCAAACCAATTAAGGTACGCCACCCAAAGTGTTGTTTTTTCGCTGGAACATGATACCGTGCCACAGGATACGCGCATGCCCCTTTCATGAAGTGCTCTTTAAAATGTGCATTTAATCGGACAGCAGAGGCATGGTAAACAACGTCCATCTTGTTCGCTACACTCTAAGCTAAAAAGGATCAATTGGGGCATAGGGGATAGTCCTCTGAGGGACTAAATGTGTTGCCACAACCATTGATACCTTTAGGATCGTCGGGAAGGGACGAACGGTTAGCCTCCTAGCAGTCAATCTCTTCAAAACATTTAGTCCCTCCGGTTAGTTTCTGGAGGATGAAATGTTACCCTCAATTGCTCCCCAGGGATTAAATGTCACCTGTGTGTTGCCTTCTGTGGACTAAATGTTAGGCTTGCAGTTACTCCATAGAAATAAAACTGCTTATCAGTTCATTTGTTCCCCAGGAACGACTTCTACCGTCTTTCTTATATGCAGTTTTTCTTAAGAGGTGGGGTATTTATCTCAAACGTGCTTTTGATGGATAAGCACTGAAAGTGAGCTACTCTAACGAGTGATATGGACAAAATCTAAACAACATGCAAAGAACACAATGTACCATGCTCGCCACACGCACTATTGGAGTTGCCGCACACCGCTGTTAACACGAACCACCGGCGTCTCAAGTCAAATGCCATCTGCATCTTCGGTTAAAAGTCAGTTTCGAATGCTCAGTGCAAGGGAATCTGCTTTGCTATGGCACATACGATAGCAACGAGTAAAAGATTTCAACAGGATGGTAATACATACAAACGGATGCTGTCCAGCCGCGATAAGAAAGTTGGGTATCTTCACTGAGTGATGTTGCTGATATACCCAGATCTTCTATATGGCGAAGACATCTTTAGGATGGTGCAATACTCGGAGTCCTAGTGTTCTGCGAAAAATCATTCCAGAAATACTAATTACTTGCGGCAGCAGTGTTCGAAGAATTGTTCCTACATCATATCGAATGTTTTAGATACAGGAAAATCACTTTCAGGGAACCTGGCAAAATGAATTGAAAAATCTAGATATGCTTATGAAGGTCGAGAAATTAGCTGTAAAGGCTAATGTTGCAAGCTTTGACAACAACACGTTTGTCCGCTCGCTTATTTATTAGTAAATATTACGTGAGCGTACAATGTTTCGTAGGCATCATTTTATTGAAACGCTCAAGTTTCTTATGCAAAAGGCTGTGAAACGCCTGTACTAATGAGGGCCAAGCCATGAATGTTATCACAAAAATTTATATAGTTTATGAACAATTAAGACTGCAACTTCAAAACTGCATATGGGTGAGTGCGAGCTAGGCGAGCTAGGCTGATACGCATCCTCCACCGCTTTGTGCGCTACCCCCCCCCCCCCCACCCTCTACTTCTTTCCCTGAGACAACCACATCAGACAGCGGCACAGAAAGAACGCCCCTCTTCTTCCACTCCCGTACACCGTCGAACCCAGATAACAATACGAGATAACAATCCTAACGACACCCCTCTCCCTCACTCATTTCTAAACACAAAGCCGGCCCCGCAAGATTGATTTAAAAATGACACCACGCGGCTCGTAACCCAGAGTGCCGGATGACAGCATGATGTCTGCAACTGGTTAAACAGCCCAGGCCCCGCATCTGCCCCGAAGCATTCCCGAGGGGTGACCGTTGCTCTTGTTTCTATAATATTCACTGTAGGTCATTCCTACAATTGTATATGAATGCACACGTTTCTCTTCTCTTCCACCGCCCGTGAATTATACCTACTCGCACTACGGAACTCCAGGATAGATACACCAATAAACACGCACGGACTCTTACGGTTGCTCTTTGTTTATGAGAAGTCATGGAAAATTCCTTAACTCTTGACGCACATAAATCACCAGCTATATCATAATCACCAACTATATCCGAACTATATAACGTTTAAGTCGAGAAACACCTCATGTCTTTATTCAGTCCTATTATATCGTATTTTTAATATTGCGTTTGTATTCTACAAAACACTGTTGTAATATAGTTTTCTGTATTGTTTGAGTTGCAAGTCACATGTCGTGACGCGCGCGCACGCACACACACAGACACACACACAAAGATATATATATATATATATATATATATATATATATATATATAACGAAATTATAGTCTGCTATCAGATAGGCGATTGCCGATAGGGACACGCATCTTGCCTTACCAATTGACAATGAGCTAGAAGACAATCCCAACACGTATAGCCGAAGGTGAAGAAGGCACACGAATGAATGAGACAGACGCCGACTTCGATTCTATTGAAGGGAAATCCCATAATCATTCGCGAAAATCACCAAATTGCACAATAGGCTAACTGCCACGCAAACCATTTAGTTAATTAGGTACCTTTAGGTTTAATTAGGTTAAATTAGGTTTAATTAGTACCTTGAAGGAGACCTTTCAAGGCTACATCAGAATCTGTATATTAAACCTTACGACCTGTCTGTTTAATAAACGGTGCTCTAAAATAGCAACTTATCAATCTTAAAATGTCATAACTTGCTTGATATCCAACCTCCACCCCGATGCTGTGACATTCGTAGTAACCTTCGATTACGGTAAACTGACAAGAAATGAGGAAAGCTCTACAAGCATAACGCAGGTACACTTGTCTTTCGCTCTTAACTACAAAGCCGTAACACTTCCGCTAAATCAGCAACCGCTTACAACATCGCGACATAAGCTGGCGCGCCGATCAACGGACACGTGGAATTTATTCATCAGGGCGTTTCCGTGAGTGCGAGCTAGGCTGATACGCATCCTCCAGCGCTCGTGCGTTACCCTCCCCCCCCCCCCCCCCGCCTCCGCTTCGTTCCCTGAGACAACTACCTTGCCGTGTTAAAGAGAAAAAAAGAAAAAAGAAAGGAAAGCGGGTTTTCTCAAAACTACACGAGATGGCGAGTCAAAGGCGGTGGAAAGTGCCATGAGGCAGACGACGCGATTACACATGGCGTGCTGGTATTCGGAATAGCAAAAATGCTTCATCGCAGACATTCTGAAATACATCGCGCCACAGCTCGCGAGACGGGGCAGGAGGAACCTGTTCGTAAACACATCGGCGACCCGGCCACCCAAACGATTTCGCCACGCTTTCGTAGCAGTCCGAATGGTCCCGAGTTCGAATCCTCGAATGCCTGTGTCCTTTCTTATCTTTTCCTTCTTTGTATCTTCTTTCGTCTATCCTACTGCTCTTTAATATTGATACCCTCGCCTAACCTAACCATAAACTTAACATCTCTGAAAGAACTATCCCCCAACGGAGCATTTGGACAGGATGCATAAGAGCTTTCACCACCACCATGCCTCATCTGCGTAACTCAACTGCGCACCAGAACAGGAACTGGCCCCCCTGGTGCAACACTATGGCCAACACCTCCCAAGTGACCGAGCCATCCGAACCCTGGACCTACGACAGTGACATCAACGGAGCTTCTAACCGCGGATGCGACCACGGGGGGTAGGAACAAGAGTTCGGAAAGCTTCTGGACTCGGACAGGCAACCATTGGAAACTAAACGTAGTGACTCTTAACACGCGAACTCTTTCAAATGAAGACAGACTAGCTGAACTACTAGAGGAATTAAGGGGTATTAACTGGGATATCACTGGCCTCAGCGAGGTTAGGAAACCAGGAGAAGGATACCTATCGCTTAATGAAGGGCATGTTCTCTGCTACAGAGGACTGCCAGAGAAGCGCGAATACGGCGTGGGATTCCTTATACGCAAAGACATAGCAGGTAACATTGAAGAATTCTATAGCGTCGATGAAAGGGTAGCAGATATCGTGTTAAAGTTAAATAAGCGATAGAAACCAAGGTTAATACAACGTTACGCACCAAAGACTAGCCACAAGGACGAGGCTGTAGAACAGTTTTACGAGGATGTAGAAACGGCAATGAACAAGGTACACACCCTATATACAACTGTCATGGGGGACTTCAACGCGAAAATAAAAAAGAAACTACGAGGAGAACAGGCGGTCGGCAACTACGGCGAAGGTGATAGATACAGCAGAGGAGAGATGCTAGTGGAATTCGCAGAACGACATCACCTCCGTGTTATGATGACTTTCTTCAAAAACCGTAAGATCAGAAAGTGGACATGGAAAAGCCCCAACGGAGGAATGAAAAACGAAATAGATTTCATAATATGCTGTGATCGAAGTATTGTACAAGACACGGAAGTGGTTAGTAAGGTCAGAATTAGTGACCACAGACTAGTCAGGGCGAAGATAACCCTCAATGTAAAGCGGACAACATTAGTCACGCGGAAGAAGGCCAATCTTGATGTCGTCAGGGCGAAAACAGAAGAATTTAGAATTGCATTTAAGAACAAGTATGAGGCTTTAGGACAGGAAGAAAATGAGGACAAAGAGAAGATGAACGAAGACATTACTAAGCTGATCACTGAAGCAGCGATCGAATTAGGGGGCAAAGCACTGAGGCAAGATGTAAATAAGCTCTGAACCTACTAAAAATTTAATCAAACAACGCGAACAGATGAGAATAACTAACTCAAGCGATAGGATAGCATTTGCCGAGCTGTCTAAGCTCATCGGTAAAGGTAGAGTCAGGGACATACGTAACCATAACATGAAAAAAATAGAAGCAGCCATGAAAAAAGGAGTCAGCATCAAAACAACTAAAAGGAGGCTTTGCGCTGGAAAGAACATAATGCATGCAGTGAAAGATAAGCAGGGCAACACCGTTACTAACTTCAGTGATATAACCAAAGTGGCCGAGGACTTCTATTCTGAACTATACAGCTCAATTACGAGTCCCCCCAACATGAGGGTACTAAATGTCGATCAGGACACCGAAATTCCACGTGTCACTGCGGAGGAGGTTAGAAAAGCAATTCAGAGCATGTCCCGCGCAAACTATGTAACTACTGCATTTCGCCAGTACTGACATGCGGGGCAGAAACTTCGAGAATCACGAAGAAGCTCGAGAGGAAGTTAAGAACCGCGCACCGGGCGATGGAACGAAAAATGATAGGCGTTACATTAAGAGATAGAAAGAGAGCCGAGTGGTTCAGAGAACAGACGGGAGTCGCCGACATAATAACCGACGTTAAGAGGCAAAAATAAATGGACATGGGCAGGCCACGTGATGAGAAGGATAGATAACCGATGGACAGTTATGACGACGGAATGGATACCAAGAGAGGGCAAGCGCAGCCACGGACGACAGAGAGTAAGATGGGGGGACGAAATCAAGAAATTCGCAGGCGTCAAATGGAATCAGCTCGCGCAGGACAGGCAAGAATGGAGAGGATTGGGAGAGGCCTTCGTCCTGCAGTGGACATAAGATAGGCTGCTGCTGATGATGATAATGAAATTCAGAACTCCTACCACCAGGTCGTTGGTGTGAATGGTACCTGCGCTATTGGCACTAAACCTAAAGCTAGACATTACTAGGCAACAACATCGCATCGAACCAAATTGCTCGTATACTTCGAAGTTCGTGTATGAATGGTGGATCATAAAGACACTTGACTTTCAAGTAGAAAGAATGATGCGACGTGCACGCATTTCTCTTTATTTTATTTTATTTTTTGCAAGGCTGCAATGTTTCGGCATAGATAATGCGTAGAAATTCAGCACCGCGAAAGGGAGCCTTGCCAGCCGCACTAGCTTCGGCGACGTTTGGCCACCGTCGAGGCGCCGAACCGAGCAACCCGTAGTTTTCTAGTTAAGCAGCATTAGGAATTCTCTACAGCATGAGTTCTTTTGTAAACACGCACGTTTCGTTGGGAAGATGAGAATGAAGGCTGTTGTTGTTTTGTGGGGTTTAACGTCCCAAAACCAGTTCTGATTATGAGAGACGCCGTAGTGGAGGGCTCCGGAAATTTAGACCACCTGGGGTTCTTTAACGTGCACTGACATCGCACAGCACACGGGCCTCAACATTTCGCCTCCATCGAAATGCAGCCGCCGCAGAATGAAGGTACCAAACGTGCGGCTAACATGACAACACGAAAGTATGCAAGGTGAAATTACAGGAAGCAAGTAAAGCTTTGTTTACACGCACCTTTCAGGCGAGGTCCCATTCAGCTCGTAGCATTCCGATGGCGCAGCACTTCATTTTAACAGCGAAGCACGGTTAACACAGAGCGCGGAGATGATTAAGAACGCCATAATTGATAGCAGCCACAACACCTAAACCGCGAAAACAAGAAATCGTCCAAAGCACACTTCAATATTGTCGCGCGCCAGCGAGGCCTAACTTGCCACTGCAGCACATGTGATGGGAGAACCGGCACGCCCCGCATTGATACAACGTGGGCGTGAGCGAAAATTTCTGGCTGGATAGTTTTATTTATTTTTGTTTTGATGACAAACAAATGGCACCACTTTATTTACGCCACCGGGTTCACGACCGTTTACACTAAAATAAACTGCTAGAGCACATATTTTCAGTGGGCTATTTGCTTACGCGCATGCTGGCCGTTCTTCGGCGGCTGCGTACGCTCGCGGGGTCTCCGTGGCTGCAACCGCTTGCTCCTCGCGGTGCAACTGTTGCTCTCTCTAAGTTTTCACACGGCACCACTGGCCTACAGTTGATCTCTTTGAGGTCTAACTGGACGTCGTGGAGAGGAACGGCAGGAGTTACTCCCAATTCGCTCGTTTTTGGCTCAGAGTGCTTTTGCTTGACTTCCTCTCACACTCATCGTTTGTTGCAGGGACGCCGCCACCAATTTATTTTTTTAGTTTTTATTTCTTATCTTCCTTATATTTTTCTCCTACTCATTCTCTTTCCCATCTTTGTTCCTCTCTAATTTCTACCAGGCAAAGTGAGGCATGAAAGGCCATACATGCCTTTAGATATTGTTAGCATGCCTTGAGAAAGGTCTGGCTCTGACCGAAAAGTTGCGATATATAAATGCAATATCTATATTGATGCGACACGTTCGCCGCACACCAACGCCACGAAGCTTACTGCC
This sequence comes from Hyalomma asiaticum, assembly GCA_013339685.2. NCBI lineage: Eukaryota > Metazoa > Arthropoda > Arachnida > Ixodida > Ixodidae > Hyalomma > Hyalomma asiaticum. The sequence goes on from CM023482.1 coordinate 14,739,640, forward strand.
ACTTAATTATGGAACATCTACAAGGCTTTCCTCGTCCTCCTATTACACAGACCCGTCGGCAGCTCAAGAACTTCAATGTCGCAAACTTAATCCCCTACTGTCACATCTTCTACGCCGAAGGACAGCGTTGGGTTCCTGTCGCCTCTCGGTCACTCAGGGCACAGATACTGTAGACATTTCATGACGACTTCACGTTCATCGTAGTTTAGCGCAAAGGTAACACACACAGTACAGAAGGACCACAAACAACAAAGGCGCTACTAACAACTGATTTATTGAAGGTGGAAAGATAGCTTTTATACATCCAGAGATCTGCGCAGGCGTACCACAACAACGAAATGTGAATATCGGCAAACAGAAGGTTATCACACCAGGCGCGATAGGAATTTGATTTCAGCATTGTGTAATAGAACACATGTATCACTAACACATTTTCACCTGCTTTTCTGATAAAGTAAGCCTCTAAGGTATCGCGGGCTGTTTTATGCTTACTTCTGCCTAGTACTCTCACGCCGCGGAAACGTGGTTCACAACCAGTGCAGGCAATGCAATGAACGACAAGATTCGTCCTCTCCTTGTTGGCTAGGTCATTTGCATGCTCTCGGAGTCGGTCGTTAGCGCAACGCCCCGTCTGGCCGATGTACACTTTGCCGCAGGACAGGGGAATCTCGTAGATGACGTTTTTGGTGCACTGTATAAAGCGTGTTTCGTGGTTCTTCTTGCAGCCACCCTTATTGTCCGCACAAGAGGTGCGACGGCACAGCTGAGCCAGCTTCCTGGGGGCAGAAAAAAACCACCGGTACGCTAAACCAATCAGCGAGCTTCTTCAGCCTGTGGGAGACCCGATGCATATACGGCACCACTTCAGGCCTATTGGTCCTCTCCAAGGTCCTCGCGGTATTTTTGCCAGTCCCTTTCTTTATTTTCTTGAGGAGCGTTTCTGCGACTGTCACTACTACCGACTCCGGGAAGCCAGCTGAGAAAAGCCGGCTTAATTGATGGTCAAAACTTGCCTGCACCTCATGAACACACGCTTTCCTTAGCGCGGATTCCAGGCAGAGGTTAGCAATGCCTCTCTTTACAATCTTAGAGTGAGCAGAGTTGTAAGGCAAGAGCTCTTTATGTGCCCGCGGTGAATATGCCCAGCATGGGTGGTTTTTCTTAAATCTCAAACGCAAATACAAGAAATGCAGCATTCCATCATCTGGCAGCTCATAAGTAAAAGTCAAACCTTTGCCTTGATTATTAAAATCATCTCAAATACTCATTACCACATGTTCATATGAACTGCAGCGCTGCTTGTTTAAAATTACGAGAAAGTCGTCCATGTAACGAAAAACTTTAAGGACTTTGTCATTGGTAAAGTGATTAAAACTATCGTGTAAAGAGCGATCGATGAATGATAAAAAGATGTTGCAAAGGACCGGAGCGATGCATGATCCAATGCAGATGCCTTTCTTTTGCAGATAAACTGGTCGTCAAATTTAATAAAGGTGCTCTTAAGATAAAATTCTAAAAGTACTAAAAAGTTATCTACCGATACACCACCAGCGTTTTGAAAGGCAACAGGTCCGCAGAAAGGCTCCGCAGGAATACCGGGAAAGGTCTAGAGAAGAACGTGAATTTGACTGGCCCGAAGCGTACTAAGGACAGTTTGAAAGTGTGGTGAAATTTTTTAAGGACAATGACTTTTGTCTTATGCAGGCTGACAAGGTAGGCGGTTTTGTGGCAATGCCTAGGAAGATGTATATCCGTAAAGCCACTCTGGCCATAGACAGAAATGTTATTCGTTTGAAAAAAAAGCCAAACGAGAATTAAATGTAAAGCCGTCGATCTGTGCAAGCGCTTAGACCTACAGAGGCTCTCAAGGGACATAACAAATTTCGAAAGTGCACCCTTGCACGTTTTCTTTAGCGTTAAGACGCATAAACCGGATGCTCCGTTTAGGACTATTGTGAACGAAGGTGGCACGTGGCAGCACTGTACTAGTAAGTTCCTGCGTAAAGTGTTGAATGTCCTCGAGATAAATGACCCTTTCCTAACAAAGAGTTCGGCAGAAGTGGTGCGTTTCCTTGAAGATAACAATAAGAGTGATTATGCCTTTTCGATAGATATGGAAGAGCTCTTTTATGCTGTGCCCCATCCTGAACTGTTTGCTGCGGTAAAAGACTGCATAGATGAAAATGGACCTGTTGCCTTTCAAAACGCTGCTGGTGTATCGGTAGATAACTTTTTAGTACTTTTAGAATTTTATCTTAAGAGCACCTTTATTAAATTTGACGACCAGTTTTATCTGCAAAAGAAAGGCATCTGCATTGGATCATGCATCGCTCCGGTCCTTTGCAACATCTTTTTATCATTCATCGATCGCTCTTTACACGATAGTTTTAATCATTTTACCAATGACAAAGTCCTTAAAGTTTTTCGTTACATGGACGACTTTCTCGTAATTTTAAACAAGCAGCGCTGCAGTTCATATGAACATGTGGTAATGAGTATTTGAGATGATTTTAATAATCAAGGCAAAGGTTTGACTTTTACTTATGAGCTGCCAGATGATGGAATGCTGCAGTTCTTGTATTTGCGTTTGAGATTTAAGAAAAACCACCCATGCTGGGCATATTCACCGCGGGCACATAAAGAGCTCTTGCCTTACAACTCTGCTCACTCTAAGATTGTAAAGAGAGGCATTGCTAACCTCTGCCTGGAATCCGCGCTAAGGAAAGCGTGTGTTCATGAGGTGCAGGCAAGTTTTGACCATCAATTAAGCCGGCTTTTCTCAGCTGGCTTCCCGGAGTCGGTAGTAGTGACAGTCGCAGAAACGCTCCTCAAGAAAATAAAGAAAGGGACTGGCAAAAATACCGCGAGGACCTTGGAGAGGACCAATAGGCCTGAAGTGGTGCCGTATATGCATCGGGTCTCCCACAGGCTGAAGAAGGTCGCTGATCGGTTTAGCGTACCGGTGGTTTTTTTCTGCCCCCAGGAAGCTGGCTCAGCTGTGCCGTCGCACCTCTTGTGCGGACAATAAGGGTGGCTGCAAGAAGAACCACGAAACACGCTTTATACAGTGCACCAAAAACGTCGTCTACGAGATTCCCCTGTCCTGCGGCAAAGTGTACATCGGCCAGACGGGGCGTTGCGCTAACGACCGACTCCGGGAGCATGCAAATGACCTAGCCAACAAGGAGAGGACGAATCTTGTCGTTCATTGCATTGCCTGCACTGGTTGTGAACCACGTTTCCGCGGCGTGAGAGTACTAGGCAGAAGTAAGCATAAAACAGCCCGCGAAACCTTGGAGGCTTACTTTATCAGAAAAGCAGGTGAAAAATGTGTTAGTGATACATGTGTTCTATTACACAATGCTGAAATCAAATTCCTATCGCGCCTGGTGTGATAACCTTCTGTTTGCCGATATTCACATTTCGTTGTTGTGGTACGCCTGCGCAGATCACTGGATGTATAAAAGCTGTCTTTCCACCTTCAATAAATCAGTTGTTAGTAGCGCCTTTGTTGTTTGTGGTCCTTCTGTACTGTGTGTGTTACCTTTGCGCTAAACTACGATGAACGTGAAGTCTGAACACCAACTAGCCCAACTTTTAACTATTTTAAAGTATATTTTATGACGATCCCACGGCTGGTCATCTCGCCTTTCATAGAATTTATGAACGCATCTGCACTAGTTTTCCTAAGGCCTGTCCTTGCCACTTCAGTCGCAAAATACATCTCTTGTTGGCTCTGTCAGCGCCGCAAACGACGTACTTTACACCGGCTGGGCTGCTGCAACCTCTTCCTTGTCCAGACCCCCATTTGCAGTGATTGGGAACGACCTTTAGGGGCCGCTGACAACATTTGCTTTCGGGAAGAGGTGGATAGCCACTGCCGTAGACCACTTCGCAAGGTACGCCGAAACAGCGGTGATGTTCTGGATGCGTCTCTTCTTGGAAGTTACCTTCTTGCGGCTTGGAGCTCCGTGCGTGCTCTTGAGTGACCGCGGCAAGGCTTTCCTGTCGAAACTGCTTGAGGACACGCTGCTCAGATGGAACACCATTCATAAGACGACTTCCAGCTACCTTCCTAAGACTAATGGCCCGAGAGGCGCTTTCATTATACCAGAGTGTCGGTACGGAACTAAAAACGAAAACGAAAAACGAAAAAAACGATATTTTTGACCGGAACGAAAACGTAACCGGAACGTTATTTATTATTTCGTTCCGGAGCAAAAACGAAATATTTTTATTGTTTTTCGGTTCACGGGAAAACTTTGCGAACCGGAACAACCGAGGTCATGCAACGTGAGCATAACTCAGGGTTCAACGTCAGCTCGCATCTCGGGCAGGTATTTCAAAGGAAAGATGCGTTGAAATAATGCAGGAAACCAAGAAAGTGGCAACTATAGCTGTTTGTATTAAATTCGAGCGGACTTTCGCGTGCCTCTCACACAGGCCGTCGTGGAGAGGGCTTTGTCGTCGCTTATGTGTTGAAATTTTGGGACGAGCGCAAAGAGCGGCAACCGGAGCTGTACATGTTAGCACAAGTGGCCTTTGGTGTGCCAGCCACACAAGTCAGCGTTGAGAGGGCATTTTCGGCCCTCAAGTTCGTTTTGTCAGAGCAGCGGTCTCGCTAATCGGCGAGTACACTTGATGACCTGCTGCTTCTGAAATCCTGTGCCCCCCTTGACGAAAATTCGGGATTCAAACTTGAGGAAAAATAAATACCAAGTTTTTGTTGTGCCCTTGCTTCGAAACTTTTTGCGACTTTCCTCATAGTCACATCGTGGCTTTGGGACGTAAAACCCCAACATTTATTATTTCATTTTTATGTATTATTTGAGTATTTTTTGCTGCTTTTCAAAGGTACTTTAATATTAAGTATTTTGTTCGTATTTCCTGTTGAAAAAAAAAACGTTATGAACCGTTACGGAACGTTTTTTTTTCTTTTGTTCCGGAACGAAAACGGAACGGAACTTTTTTCTGTGGAACGAAACGAAAACCGGAACGAAAAACATTTCGTTCCGACACCCTGCATCGTACCCACTCCGATATAATATCTATTTACATCAACGCTAGATCACACAAACTGGGACACAGTACTGCCATCTGTAACATTTGCATATAATACCGCTGTCTAACACACTACTGGTTCCCCGCAGGGGCGTCTGCTTCTGCAGGCGTTTGGTGTGTGCCGATACCACGTACCCGAGCCAGGAGGGGGGGGGGGGGGGCTTCGACCACTCCCACGTGTCGCCGTGCGTGGCTTAGCCGTGTCAAGGGAAAAGGGGATCCTGCTGACTGAGCCGACACCGGGTGTTTGGACCTTTATGGCCCCCCGGAAGAAGCAATACACCACTTTGGCCCCGGCTTCATGCAGACGGCAAGCCCTGCCTGAAGCACCCTAGCGGAAATCGGCAGTCACCTGTTTCTATCCTCCACTAGAACCTTCGCCTATCTCTCTCTTTTAATCTTTCCTGTCTCCTTGTCTCTTCGGTTCACTTCCTTTTTCCTGGTGGCAAGGGTTCACGACGCGTGTCCAGTCTCCCTTGGCTGGGCACGTATGGCTACAGTAGTTATGTATGACTAGTGTTTGAAATACACTCCCTGGTTGGGCTCCAAGGTGGGCGGCCAGCGTGACTACCGAACACCACATTTTTGTATGGACAAAAATTCCACACTCCCCAGTACTGATCGAATCCGAAAGCGGGTTCGCACCGAAGCAACCAAAGAGTTCATCACTAAGCCTGACAAGTTCGCAAAGTTTTTTGTGATAACATCAAAAAGTGCAGCACCAGTTCAGGATATATTTCACCGTTCTCAATTGCCAAAGCCATTAAATAGTGTATTGATGGTGACTACAATGCCAGAAAGATGAGCTCCGGTGACCTCTTGATTGAGGTTCAAAACGAGCAGCAGAGCAACAACATAAGGAAACTGAACAAAATAGGTGACCACGATGTTTGTGTGACACCACATAGATCACAGATCATTGAGCTATGCCAAAGACGTCATTTCTGATAACAAGCTCATAAATGCACAGACGAAGAAATAACTGAAGCCTTAGCCGACAGAGGAGTGCTGTCCACCCATAACATACCTATCAGAAGAGATGGAAAGGAGATTAGAAGAAGCATGTAGTGCTGACGTTCGCAAATACAACGGTTCCATATTCAGTGCACGTGGCCTACTTACACGTCAAGGTCAAACCATAGGTACCGAAGCCACGAAGGTGTTTCCGGTGCCAAAGGTACGGATATGGGTCAACGACATGTCGGGGCAAACCAACATGTGTGAAATGTGGTCTTCCTGGGCACAGTGATGAGGAGTGCACAAGCGCTCTACATTGTGTCAACTGCGAGGGCCCACACGCTGCGTACTCGCAAACGTGTCCTGTATGGAAAAAAAAATCAACACATTGAAGACAAATGAGAACATCTCATACATTGAAGCGCGAAAACGTGTAGAGTTTGCTCAGAAAGGTACGTACAGCCAAGCGCTACAGAAAGGGCGTGTACCGCAGGTATCCGTGGGCACTCAGGTCCAACTATAGGACCTAGTCTCAGCACTGCAGCCCTCACTGAGGGAGTCTGCAGGTACACAGTGTGCACTTTCCATTCGAGGTCTAAAAGCTTCTACCAGTGCTGGTATCAGCCAGCGCAAATGTTGAGGCAGCACAGACGTCACTAACGGTCCTGAAAGGAAGGCTTCCTACAAAGAAGCCAGCAGCCCCGCTGAGCACCTTCAACGAGGAGTGCCTGTCTGGTGCTGATTCGATGGAAGTGTGCTCTGCGGGCACAGATGAGTCCGGAGGGCCTGCCGCTAGTGGCAAGCCTCCGAAAGCTCGACAAGCCTCGGAAAGCTGGACATCCGGTCAGTGTTCGAGGAAAAGGGAAACGACCAATTTTTATCCACTGACTTGTCACCTGTATAAATGACATAATGAGCAACTTGTCTCCCATGGCCTTGTGCCGGCAAGAAACAAACCTATGGGAACAAAACGCAATTTTTTTTTAAAAGGCTTCACTATTTTCCGTCGCGATCGCACTCAGGCGGTGTGGTCGTTGTTATTCAAAGCGGTATCGCAGCCAGACAAGTCATCGTTAACAGTCGCATAGAACTCGCTGCTGTCACCATTCTAGCACACAAAAGAATGACTGTCTGCTCCCTTTACATTCCACGTCACATAAAATTTACTATAACAGACCTGGAAATAATTCAAAACCAGCTACCTCAACCATTTTTGATAGTGGTGATTTCAATGTGCACAGCACACTATGGGGGAGCAAATAAAACTGACAGCACAGGACAGGTAGTTGAAGACTTCATGCTAACAAACGATGTATGTCTCCTTAGTAATGGTGGTGCTACCTACTGATCCCCAAGCACAGGCGCTATGAGTTGCCTAGACCTGGCACTCTGTTGGTCATTTCAAGGGAGTGTAATAAATAACCCTTACGGTAGCGACCACATGCCTGCGATTGTAAAGCTAAATTCCGCACATCCCAGGCTACCATCTAGAACACTCCGCTGGAAAACCCACTTGGCTAACTGGCCTCTTTTCAAAGAAAAGGCGAACCTGGACAAGATAAAATACGACAATTTAAGTATAGATGAAATTAATGAGATTATCACAGCCTGCATCATCGCAGTAGCCAAAGAGGCTATCCCACAGTCCTTTGAACTTCTACGGAAAGACTGAAGTGCTGGTAGACAGCGGAATGCACCGCAACTAAAAAAGATAAAAATGAGGCATGGGGAATTTTCAGAAGGTACCCAACACAGAATATTCTTACTAGATTTAAAAAGGCGCGAGCAAAAGCAAGGTACGTTCGCAGGCAAGCTCAAAGAAAACTCTCGGATAAAGTATGTGTCATCAATAAATAGCTCAGTGTCATCCAAGAGAATGTAGGATGCTCTTCGCAAGTTTAAGGGTGACTACGTCTCGTACACATTCCCAATACTCTCTCTTTCAGGCACACAAACCTACAAGGACAAGCAGACATATTAGGGCAGCACTTCTATGGTATATCTAGCTTTTCTAAAAGATAAGCGGTCTGCCGAGAAACGAAAGCTACCGACAACATGAGGCACAGAGAAATCGTACAATGCACCTCTAACATTATACGAAATGAAGAGTACTTTTGGCAGGAAAAAAGGCATCGCCGGGCCCCGACGGAATACACTACGAAATGCTTGCTCATCTTTCGCCCCAAGCAGTGAAGGCCTTTTTTCGCTTCTTTATTATTCTCTGGGAAGCCAATAAAATGCCAAAAAATGGAAGAACGCCATAACTGTGCCTTTTTTAAAATCTGGATAATCACCGACATGCGCGAGCAGTTACCGGCCCATTGCACTGACCAGCTCCTTGGCCAAGCCATACGAAAGCATTGTGAACACCAGGCTGACATTCACAGTGGCAACAGAAAAATCTTTGCATATACATCAATATGGCTATAAAAAGAAGTGTTCTATGACGGACCACCTTGTTCGTTTAGAGCATGAGGTAGGCACTGCCTTTCTATACAAACAGCACTGTCTACCTGTCTTTTTTGCATGGAGAAGGCATATGATACCACATGGAGATTTGGTACTTTGAAAGACTTGGCGGATTTGGGGATACGAGGTAAAATGCTAAAGTGCATCTCTGACTTCATGTCGCACCGAACATTTCAGGTGCGTCTCGGAGCAGTCATGTCACATGTATTCACTCAAGAAAACGGTGTGCCGCTGGGATGTATTTTAAGTGCAACACTCTTCGTTGTCGAAATGAACTCGGCGAACAAAGTTATACCATCAACAATTATGCACTCGCTTTATGTTGATGACCTCCAAATTGCTTTTCGCAGATCAAAGCAGGGCCACCTGTAAACGACAAATTGAAGTCACAATAAATAAACTGACGCGATGGGCAGCTGAGAACAGTTTCGCTGTTTAACTGAAAAAACTGTTGCCATGTTGGTTTGGCAAAAAAGACGCTTATAACCCGATCCTACTATGTAGTTGAATGAAACTGCATTACCGCTGAAACAAGAACAATTGTTTCTAGGTGTTTTATATGACCGAAAGCTCAACTTTACTGCACACATAACCAGTCTGAAAGTGAAGGCGAACAAGACAATAAACGTTCTGAAAGTTTTATCACGGAAGCGCTGGGGATCTGACCGAAGGTGCCTTTTACGTGTATATAGATCCTTAGTACGTAGCAAGACTATGGTTGTGTAATATATGGGTCAGCTAGAGAGTGTTACCTTAAACGGCTCGATCCCATTCACAATCAAGGCTTACGCCTACACTGTAAGCAAAAGTTGCCCGATATTTGGGTTTTTGCGGCTCATGAGCCTTAAAAACTCTCTTGTTTTAAAAATTACTACGTCTTGCTGAGGTAAAAGGAGCATATGACATAGTTTTACTACAACCTGTTAGAAAGGTAGTAAAAGGACGTTATTGCCCTATTTTACTACGTAGGGGGTTTTGGGCCACGTGATAAAGAACCCCAGTCTAGAGTTTAAAGCCACGTGATCAAAAACTACGTACCACGTCACGTGGTAAAAAAACTCCAAACTGCCGTGGCGCAGGGGTGGAGGCCGTGATAGCCCTCGAATGACTATTTAGGCCTAGCCACATGGTACGCGTTTGCAAGCAACTGTTCGTCAAAAGTGTCGGTCGCGGAAGAGGGGACGTGACGTCTCGGGGCGTGAGTGCGAACGGCGTGAGTGTGATCAGCGCGTACGTGTATCAGCGCACGCGCCGATACGCGTACGCCGGCGTCCGTCAACCAGAACGTGATACCGTGACATCTCCGGCAGCTATGCCTAGCGACCGTCGTTTCGAAGGCACCGCCGAGTTCTGGGAAAGCACGGAAACTAGGGTCGCAAACGTTCCTGACTGACCGCATCGTCAACCAGTACGACAACGACACGGCCAACTACCCCGTGTGTTACCAGTGCGGCGTGGTTTTGTGCTGAGTTCGAGCGATGCTGGCTGTCCTAGCGCCGGTCTTGGTGCACGGCGGCCAAGTGAAAACGCACTTTCGAGTATCTCTGCTCCCGCGCTTGTGCCTGTGTTTGTTGCGCTCTCAACGAGTGAAAACGTGCTTCAAATGTTATTAGTTCGAACGGTGAGTCCTCGTTTACTGCTCAATAAATTGAGTGATGTCTGCATTTCGCGTAAGCCTAGTGTTTACCCAGCCACAGTAAACCTCGAATGAGCTTTAAAATTAACTCTAAAAAAAGCCGAGAAAACATTGTTTAGGCAGTAAAAGATTACTCCGCGTATAGCCGCTGAAAACCTCCAGGGGGGTAAATAATTCATGCCGTTTCTACGCTCAAAAACTCGGTTACCGTGAGAGTAAATTTTTACCTTGACTCTTACGTAGTTAAAAAAAACCCAGAAAAGGTAGTGCGCTAGAGGACAAGCTGTTTACTCCCGTTCCTGGTTATTTTTCACTTCTAATCTTTTCAACTGTGTTGCTGTTCGTGTATGTAGGTTCTCCAAGTGACTTCGGCCGAGGCACGAGAGCTGGAGATGAATTCAAGGCAGCAGTCCCGGAGCAAGTTATGGCAGCAAGCCAGGCTAAACCGGCTGACATCTTCTTGCATTGGCCGAGTCATCAAGCGGTTGAACTGGACAGAAAAAGGCCTATACAATTTAATAGAATGTAAAGACCTTTCTAGAGTGCGGGCCATACAGTACGGACTCAGAAATGAAAATGTTGCGGCTGATCGATACTGCTCTGTCATGAAAAGCCATGGGCACAATGTCTCTCTACGGTATTGCGGGCTGTTTGTGAACCCAACATGCCCATGGCTTGGCGCTAGCCCTGATCGCCTTATATACGATCCTGAAGAGGCGAGCTATGGTGTACTTGAGGTCAAATGCCCTTATAGCCTGAAGGACAGCACACCAGAAGTTGCAAAGGCACAATGTGCTTCACTGAGGTTCAGTGAAAACAACTCACCAAGCCTTCAAAGGGATCTTGAGTACTATGCCCAAGTCATGGGACAAATGGCAATTAGTAAGTGTAATTGGGCACACTTTTTGTGTACTCGGCAAATTGGATTGCGATTGAGCGTATCCATTTCGACGAGGAAGGGTGGAAGGGTATGAAAGCAAAGCTTGATGATTTTTATTTTATGCAAATGCTTCCATACATTGCCAGAAAGCAGTCACATTGATCTAATGGAGCTGTAGCTGTGCATAATTTTGCTGTACTGTTGATTAAAGGGACACTAAAGAGAAACAATGAATCGGTTTGGATCGATAAATTGTGCTCTGAGAACTCTAATGTTGTTAATTTCGCCATCATAGGTTTATTAATAGAGGAAAAATTAAGTACAAAGTTTCATTTTTAAATTTTACTTCGAAATCTCCCCGCGTGATGTCACAGATTTGTCGTTGGCTCAACAAAATTACCCCAAACTTGGTATGTTAAGTCTACGGCCCCCTCAGAGGGCAATGTACTTAATTTTAGCGATTGGGAACTACGTAGTCCCTAATAGGCGCCGTCAAAACATGTGACACGGCGAATGGTGCGGAAACTTCAAGGTGGTGTCGCCACCCACATTTTGTTTTTGCGTATTTTCTCGCTTGCTAAGCATCTTCTCGCAGCAAGCGTGGTGTTTTTGGTATCGTGAAAGAGTACTTTACTAATATGAGAGAAATCGTTTTGCTGTTTAGTGTCCCTTTAACGGCATTTGTGGCCCCATAAGTATTCACTGCTGTTTATTGCAAAAGCTGCTACATTAGTGTGTGCTCTTGTTTATACTACTTGTAAAAGTAGAAAGTATTTGAACAAAGTTCTGTTGTACTGTTGATTAACAGCACTTGGGCCATAACAAGTATTTACTGATGTATATTGCAAAAGTTCCTATGTTAGTGTTCGCTTTCACCCATGCTACGTACAAAATGTAGAAAACATACTTTCAAAAATTCCATTTCTGCCATCATGGTAAACTGAAATTTTGCACATTTCTAACTTTAAGAAAAGCTTATCGAGCTTTTCTAGTTTTACTCCAGAATTTGCAAGTGATCCCAGTTGGGTGACAAGTGCAGGCGCAGCGTTGATGAAAAGCCACAGTGAAGTCGGCCAGCTTAAACTAAGAACCCTAAATTGTTTTTTTCTTTCTGGAGTGAAAAAAATTGCAGCGCTCTTATTGATGCATAAGTGTTTGTTTTTCAGATTTAGTTTGATATTCTGGGTGTTACTGTGTGTGGTATTGATGTCATTGTGCGGGAGGTGTAGACGCTGTTAAGGAAAGCACCTACAAATCTCATTGCTGTCACTAGCTATGGTGCCAGTTTGTACAGCTTGCTCTATCTCGGATTCCTTCATTACTTCCCTAGCTGTGAAAGAACCTGGCTTCTTTACGAGGCCCAGAGGTCAGTAACGTAGCCAGAAAATTTTTTGGGATGGGGGGTTCAACCATAGTTTATGTATGTATGTGTGTGCATTTTTATGTGTGCATGTAATATTTGTATGTGTGCGTGCAAATTTACAACCACAAGTGAGTCAGTCACCAATGAATGCAACTGTACAACATCACTTTGCATCCATTACGGTTATGAGCATACTCTCTTAAAATATTTGCGACTTGTACATGCAGCATTTAATAAATTTCTTGTGTGTTAAATGCAACTCAAATGTAGGTTCTTTGAGCTGCAAATGAGGTTGTGTTCCTTAGTGTCAAATGAGACTGCTACATTTTGTTTAACTTACATTCTGACATGGTCTCAAGCAAAACAGTTCTTGACATATCTTTTCGCTTTTACAGTATAATACCAATATTAACATGTTCGCATTTCCCACGACATGAAATGAGTTCACTTTATTACACATTGCCACTTACAGTACTGCAGATCAGTTTGGGGAAGCACAGATTTCATGTACATACTTCATCTACAACATTATCAACCTTTTAGGATCATTAATCTCTGCATCTGTGTGACACACAGCATCTTTCCAAACTGTCAATACTCATAGTAAGTCACCCAAACTGTTTTATGAACTCTGACTGAATAAGTAATATTGTCACTGTTTGACAAAACTGGCCAACCTCACTAGCTGGAGTGGGTTTTGTGTCACCTGAGCATTACGGTGGACTGCACTCATCTTCATTTACTTTTTGCTGAATTATAGCACTTTGGAAGTTCGACAAAATGGCAGCTACTGTCCAAATCTGGTTAATGATTTTAGTCAAAGTCAGTGGAATGGGCTTGTCAAAAATATGGTAGCTTTTTATCCTCTCTATTCGGCGCTCGACATGTATACGCAGAGAAGCAATCTCTCTTGTCTTTGCCACTTGACTTTCTGACAAAGTGCCGTCCCTGAGGAAAGGGGGTATGTTTAGCTTCAGCCCTTTCTTCTCAAGGAGGTCAGAAATGAGAAAGCCTTTGTCTGCCATTACTGAGTCATTTTCATCAAACTCTAACTTTAAGAACTTGCTCTGTATGACACATTCCCTGTCTGACATGGACCCTGTGAAAAGTTCAGAGACATAGGTCAATACCCCATCAGGTGCAACTCCTACGAGTCCTTTGAAAGTATTTGAGGACTTGTACGTGGAATATGTGCTCGACTGAAGCGACAGAGATGATGGCACTTCACATTTGATTTCTGTTGCATCTAGAATAACACGTGTTGAAGCATATTGAGAGAATTCACGAGGCATGTTGCTATCAATTTCCTCCCTTGATTTCCACAACTGCACTCTGCCTAACCTAGCATAAAGAAACTCTATCCAAGACGTGCAAATCCTGGACACAGTTGACTGTGCAATGCAGAACCTGTAAGCCAAGTCTGCCTCAAAAAGCCCTAGACGTAGCCTAACTAAAACTAAAAACAACTCATTTTCAACGGTTAGTTTTCTTTTACGTCCCTTGGTACTCTTTGTGCTACTGTCACCTTCAACACGAAGGACATTGCTGCCGTTATCACCTGGCTTCAGGAAGGCCATCAAATCAACAAAATCTTCATAGCTTGGCAATCCAGTGTAGAACATTACGTCTTCATCACTGTTCTTTACTCTCTCTATGCTGAAACTGGACGTTCTTTCTTTCTCCTTGTCAAGCTGACTGGCAAGATTGTCTCTTTCTCTCTGTAAATCTTGGGCAACCTTTCTTGCCGCTTTCAGCTCTTCAATGAGTTGAACACACTGGCTTTGAAGCTTTCGTATTTCGTTTTTTTGCTGTCCCACTTTTTCTTGAAGATATTGCAAATCTTGCGCAAGCAGGGGGTTCGCAACATCATGTTCTGCTCCAGATTGTGCTGCATCCATTTCATTCAACCTGTCACTTGTGTCTTCAACTGTCATAGTTACAGCAGTGCTGCTAAAGTCTGAAACGTCATCAGGGTCACATGTCGGCAGGTTCTGGCGTCAACTCTTCAATCAAAACTTGCTTTGACGATTTCCTGCCGAGTGGTGATGCACGCCGCTTGGGAGGTTTGCGAGTGTTACACGCTTTCCTGAATCTGAACACAGGTGGAACTGCAGTCTCTCTCAGAATATTGTGACCACTTGCCAGGCCATGGGTGAAGTCACATGGTTGGAAATGTTTTGAACATACTTTTGTAAATTTCGTCACTTTGAAATTGGAACCTTCATCCCTCTTAATTGCAACAATCCATCTTTTGTACAGCACATTGTTCTTTGGGAACCGGTGAAATGATACCTACGAAAGACAGAAACACAAGTAAACACGTGACTTGCTGTATTCTACCCCAGTAGATGAAAAAAACAACTATTACACTATTACTTAGGAGAAGCAGCCTAAAAGGGAAACAAACGTGGAAAATAAAGTGCTTCTTGAATGTGGTTATAGCTGAAGACTGTCTACTGATAATGTGCTGCTTGGAACTTGCACGCTCTGCCATGTCCTTGCATCAAGATGTAAACTAGGCGCAAAAAGTTTCATTTCACGGCTTCAAAGATAGCCAGCTTAAAATGCCATTACGCAGGGTAAAGTTGCCGCCAAGAGTACTCGAAAAGAGTGCCCTACTGCGGTAGCTTAGTGGGTAAGATACAAAGCTCGAGGACGCGGGTTCGATTCCCGGCCACGGCAGCCGCATTTAGATTGGACAAAATGCAAGAACACTCGCGTGCTTAGATTAAGGTGCACGTAAAAGTAACCCGGCCAATCATCAATGCGGCAGTTGGGCACGTTGGTAATCAAAATTGAGAGTCGCCCACTACGGGCTGTCTAATGACCACATCGTGGATTTGGCACGTAAAACAGCAAAAATTATTGCTTAAAAAGAGCACCTGCAAGCACCTCCTTGGTGTTTCACTACTAAACACGTGGTCGTGTGTTCAATCCTAAATGCACTTAGGTGGAAGCGAGATGGAAGAACATTCGTGTAATTAGGTTGACGTGCACGGTAATTAACCCATTGCGGTAATAAAATTAACCATATAGTGTTGCTTTCGGAGGTTAGACACCATCAAACGTAGAAGCAGCAGAGCGGTCGCACCAATCTATTCATTGGAACGCTTCATGGGGAGGCGCCGTGCGCTTCACACTTTTCACTCTTAAAGTCAACTAAATAGGGTTTCCTTGGGCTTACAAATCCTGGTAATAAATTGTATTGCACGGGATTAAAGTAAAAAAAAACACGTGTCGCCGTCGTACCAATCGCACTCTTGTTGGGTAACAAAGCGCATATTAAAGAAAAGTGCGCGCATTTTCGGCGCAGGCTTCAGCACAGATTCATAAGATATAAAAAGAAATTTCGCCTATGCACTGACAAGCGCTAGGTGGTTGATCTCGCTGAGCAGTTTTTGCTAAGTCAAATGCTTCTCCGATTCGATCTGAACGTCAACGAAAGATTTGACACGTATATCAAACACCTTCTTTCCTTCACTGTCGGTCACTCCACGTTGATTGCAAAAGGGAACACAATAGTGTTGCGGCATCTTGATCACCACGAATAAAATGAAGAATGACACGTGTTTCGCTGCCGCATTCACGATGGCGTACGCAAAAACATGTGCTCCGTGCGAGCGCGCACGGTGTCGTCTGCTCCGCCTGACATAACCAAGATGGCGCCGGCGATTGCAACGGCGCCTGCTAGATGGCGCTGCTAATATCGCATAAGGTCTATTATGTGAACTAACTACCACTGGGAACATTGCGCAAAAACTACGGCACAGTTTGTGTTTTGTTCTATGGGGTCGTTAGTTTGCGCAATTTTTGTTTTGGTTATAGGGTCGTTAGTTTCTGCAGTCTGTACCATTGGTCGTGATACAGACTGCACAAACTAACGGTTACCGACTTTGTTCATCACGCGAGAACGCGTACTTATATAAAAACGCAAAATGGTGCCTTAGCCCCCATTTCTTTCTCCCTGCAATGCCTTTGAAGCACATGAGACACAACAGCGATGACAAGTACCCGTTTCAAAACGCCAAGCGTTCCACGCTGCCTGAACAAGGAATGCGTTTGAGCTTGACGATTGACTAGATAGGAGACATGTGCTGTTTATTTTTTAGTTTTTGTGTAGGTACTAACCCCAATTATGCCTGTTTTCTTTCTTTCTGCAGGATCCGCACAGTTGTCAGTCTCTGAGGTGGCACGATGGAAGCTCATAATACGAAGACGAAACAGCCGTATTGACAAATAAACTCGCTCTGCATCTCTCCGTCAGACATTGAACGTGCATCGCGCCGGTACACATAGAGCGCTTGCCATAGAGGGGCTCCGGAACAATTTTTCAAGTACAAAGTCAGAAGAGTGCTCCGATCCTCTCTGGGTGCTCCTGTGAGCATGTGAGCCCAATATCGTGGCACCAGACACACCGTGGAATTCAAGCACAGCTAGCAACTGACCGCACTTTTTTCAACGATCGAGTGACGTTGGTGATGGGGTCAAGTACCTCGATGAAGAAACAGCTTTGGATGATCGGGGAAAGATCATCTGTTGTGCTTTAATTGTTCGTTTTGGATTCAACATATAAAGAAAATGCTTTTTTAAGGAGCAACTAAAAAGCCGAGTTTCGCCAGAAGCAATGAACGCGACAGGGGCCATGGATTACCATACAACCAGTGGGTTTTGGGGTGATGTGCCTGCGCTTTGTTCCACCAATGCCATCCAGCAATGAGCTACGCGTTGTTCCTGCTTGTGGAGTGCGGAGACATGCTTTTCGTTCAGCGCGGTCAGAAACCTTTGGCCAGTGGTTCCATCGATGCACTGCAGCTCGATATGCTGGCATTTTGCCAGCCTCAAGCGCACATCATTTACCGTGAGGAGTTACGGAGTCACCCTCTATCGGGAGCGCCAGTGTTGCGTGGTATGAGGGATAGCGCGCCGCGCTTAGAGCACTGCACGGGCCGCAATTTTCGGCCCCGGCCCGGCCCGAGCCCGCCACTCGCTGAAGTTTACCCGCCCGGGCCCGGCCCGGTGGATAAAAGTGAGGCCCGCTCCCGGCCCGAGCCCGGCAAAAAACTTAACCTACCGGACCCGACCCGGCCCGACTGTAAATCAGGCCCGACCGAGGCCCGAGCATGAAATTTCGAGGAAGAAGTTTTAAGCGGCCATAACAGACGTTTCATTGTCGCATGCTTAGTTAGGAAGTACATTTTAACCTTCAGTTATTCAGTCGAAAAAACGACCTAATGCGAAAAGATCTTGAGCGACGATAATGGGTGCAATGAAGATTTATTGATCAGAGGTATACTGCACCTGTTTCTTCGCATATTCAGATAGAAATCGTCAAGAGAATTTTGTACCATAATGTGACAGCCAAACTGATTAGTTGTATGACTTTAGCTTTAAAATTATTATAAAAATGGAGGTGACAGGAATCACACTACACTGTTCCCGAACATCTTGTTTTCATTGCACTTTCTATCAAAAATCATGCTCTACCAGCAAACCTAATCGCACGCCCTTCTAGACATTTAACACCAGTCCTCAGTATAGTAGTAGGTTGCCTTAACAAGAAAAAAAATGACATCTAAATTTCATCTCAACTTCGATTATAACTATAACAAACTGAGTGTATTAATGGGCAGAGGTTTGTGCAGCCCAAAAAAAGAAAAATATGAACTGTGGTATGTTGAACTATGTATGTTGACTCGAAGCACAAAAACTGGGGCAATTTTACGTTTTATGACTTACGCGTACAATACTGCGCTGCATGAGACCACCGCTTTTAGCCCGTTCTTCCTCCTCCACGTCCGCCGACCACGCAGTACCCTTGACACCATTCTCCCGTTTTCTGAGGAGGAAACACCACCTCTTGCTGAGACTCTGTCGCGCGGAGGAGGCGCGGCGCATCGCGCGTCTCCGTACTTTCGCATCACAGGACCGCTCAAAGGCTCGTTACGACAAGCGACATCGACATGTATCGTACAGAAAAGGCGATCTGGTATGGCTGTGGACTCCGTACAGCAAGCGTGGGTTGTACCAAAAGTTCCTGGCCCGCTACACAGGTCCTTTTGTCGTCTTGTCGCGTTGTAGTGACGTTACTTCACGTCGTTTCCCGACTCACATCTACCGGCCGTCGTTCCAGAAGAACTTGCGTCGTTCATGTAGCCAGGTTGAAGTCATACCACGCGCGGCACTGAATGACTCGCCCGGTGGGCATCGTCTGCGACTGGGGAATTGATACCGCACCTCGGGTGAAGAATGAAAGAGGACAACGAAGTGAGGCTCAATCCTGGGCTGAGTGCTAAGCCTTCCGCGACCATCCGTCACCCCGCCCTGTAAAATAAACATCTTTCACCGTAACAATATTCTCATATTAGGTGACGCTACTGCAAGTATTTAGTCTTTATACTTTCGCGGCAGAGTTTCCAGTTTGTCTTCTTACATGTCTTTGTGCAAGAAAAGCAAATTGTCGAGAGATTCTGGCTTTAAGCACGTCCTATGCTAGTTCGTCACATAACCTGCCGCGCTGAAGTTTCTCTTACTACTTGCACTGGTTAGGGACGCACAACATCTGCTTTGCGAGTAGTGAAAGGGGGGGAACTTGTGTTTTTTAGACTTCTATCACTGCAGCAGATTTCCGACGTCTTCGCACACCTCTGTGGTATCCAAATAGCTTGTCAATTCATCCCTTCGTTTCTCACGCTCCATAACGTCGTGCCACTCTTCAAGGTCATTTATAAGCCTCCCCTCTGTGGAATTCTCGCAGCAGGTTTCAGCAGCGCATCCATCAAATGGCAAATAACTTGTCGGAATAGCGAACATTCTTGTTTTTACTGGCGCATAAACTTCGCTTCTTTCATCTTCCTCGAGCACTCGGAGCTGGCGACAGAGCGGCCAAAAAAACGTCGCAATCTTTTGCAGCTCACTAAGCTCGAGTTTCCGCTGGAGAAACTCTCTTGCCCTCAGTTTTAATGAAGCAGTTGTTGATGCCTCAACTGGAGCTAAAGTCAAATGTTTCTCCAGCTTTTTCTTGCAGGGCGAAACGAGTGACCGGATAGGTTGCTTCTCTTTCTCAAGCATGTCGGCTACTTCTTGAAATGGTGCCAAAATGTCAATGATCTCCTTTATTGCAGTTTTGCCGACTTCTTCCATTATCGAGCTTCCCCTGGAATACAGACGGCTTCAACTTCCTCGAACTGCGTGTACACAGAATGCAGCATAGCGAGATGTGAATTCCACCTGGTACTCACTTCTTGATTTACGCCATGAGTTAACTGGCTGTAAAGACCACTATGCTTCAGAAAAGTAACGACGGCCTTCACATTTTGTAACTCTCCACAAACGTGTGTATAGGTTTTCAACCAAGAAGTCGTCGTCAAAAGTGTGGCGTAGGACGGTATTGAGGACGTGTGCGGTGCAACTGACCTTGTTGTACGGGCGAAGTGCACTGATCGCATTGGCTCCTTGGTCGGACACGAACACGACAAGTTCAAGGAGGCTTTCATCCAGTCTAGACTGCGCAGCTTCGCACAAGCTCTCTTCTAATGTTGTCACTTGCTTTCTTTTCTGGAGGGAAATCGCTTTTCAGTTCCCACTCGTCGTCCACATAGGGAACAGTGGCTGTGGTGTACGCCGTTTTTTTTTTTTTTTTTGTAGCCATCAGTCCCCTGTCAACTGCCATTGAACAACGGCCATCCTTCATGGCTACCTTGATTACTGGCGTTTCTCGTAAAGCACCGGCCACTTCGGCTTCCTTGCGGGACACTGTTGTGGGATGTGGAAGTAATTCTTTTGGCGGATAGTGTTCCGTACCGGGCACATGTGGCGACAAGTTCATCAGCACTTTTCAGAAATCCTTCATCACGCACGACGTCGAAGGGCCTCATATCTTTAGCGCACCCTCGGAAGCACGAAGTCGTCGAGATTTCCTTTAAACCGCAAGGAACCGCGGGCTTCTTTTCAGAAAAGAAAGAAGTCAGGACAGCAGATCCTCCCGTTGACTTGCACTTGTGCCTGTTCACGTGAGACGCTCCGGCCTTACCGGTATCAAAACCCAGAAAGGTTTTGCACTCTTTGCATTACACGCGTCCTGCTGGAGACAAAGTGTTCAATTACCAAAAGAAAGCTCTTCGAAACGGCGCTTTTTGCGGAGTGCTTTGACACAAGCTTCAGTTTCCCGGAAGAAATGTCCTCTCGCAAGCCTGCGCTCATTGTCCTCTGCATACACGTGAAATTGCCATTTGCTCTCACACTATCCTAATGATCCTTTAGATCTTGTTCTGAGGCAAGAAAACTCCTAACACCTACCACATGCGGTCCAACAATACTCCCTCCCCCTTATAATGCATGATGCACAGCTTCTTTCTCCTGTAATAGTGCATGCCTTCCTAGTGTGGTTATCGCTAGGAGGTGGCCATTCAGCTCAGCAGGTACCAGAGGACACGATTTCGATTCCACGGCCCCGACGCCTAGCATTTTGATGGGGGCAAAATACGAGAACTCCTGTGCACGTGGATTAAGGTGCGCGGTAAAGAACCCCAGATAGTCGAAATTAATATGGGAGGCCCCACCGTGGCGTGCTTTATGGTCATATTGTAGTTTCGACACTTGAAAACCCAGTAATTATTAGCGGGTGGCATTTGCATGTACGCGGAAAGGACTGGCATGAGATGAACAAAATGTATTAGTCTACTTCTTGGCTTCGTTCCAGTTTGGTGATTACGGCGCCGCAAAACTCCTCTGCACTTAACGATTGGGTGCGTGTTGCTCGAGGCAACGGGACTTCCTTGACACCGCAAATAGTAACCACCTTTTTCAAGCGAGAGATCTGACCAAAGGAATATACTTTGGCCTACGCTTATCTTAATAACAGTGTACTATTTCTGCACATTGCAAGACTGTAACGGCGATAACATGGTGCTCTCGCAACATGTATATTGCGCAATAAGACTGCTGCACATAGGTTGGCAAACCTTTTTGTTTTGTTTTCGAATTGCATGAAATATAACCGCAGTGTTTAGCTTCTCACGGATTTTTCGCGTGCTCACCACTTCTTTCGGTCTTATCAATCCTTAATCACCTGATTTACTCTCGTACCTTTCCTTCTTTTCTATGGGCCTACAGGGTAGCTAGCCGCGGGTGACCAACTCGCACACTACAGAAATAGAAGCCGTGATTGACCCACGGGAAAAAAGCTCTCTGTATTGAGGCTTGCGTAGACCTTTCGTTTTTGGGGATGGCTGGAACTTTCACCGTCTTCCCCCCTTTGCAGTTCTGTCATTGCTCTTGGGAGGATAAATTATAAATATAACTTTATTTTATTAATCTCATTACTGCGATTACGAGATAACATTTGGAATATAACTAATGCAAATAAAATCACAGAACTAATCCTTAGATGTTAGCTATACAGGTAGCTGATCCATTTACTTCTAGGCAGAGTTGCCAGATGCTATTGAGGTAACAGGCAAATAGCCATCACAAAATAAGCCCAAAAAAGCGGCGTGGCTTCCGTGGAAAAGTCCAAAGGAAGTGGAAATTTACAGAATTTTCCCATTCCCGAAAACATTTTTATTTTGATAAGAAATGTCACGCATATCCGAAGGGGAGTAGAAAAAATCACTAATTATTTTGTACAGCAAAAATCTGCGCAAATATAAACGAAAGTACACATTTACTTTTTAACATTGTCTCCATTAGGCTGAATGCACGTGTACTAGTGCTTGATTAACGTTACTTGTTCATTCTCCCAGCGTATGTTTGACTTCAACACACAACTACTCACTCATCCACAAACGCTCCATTTGTTGAAGTAATGATCAGTAAATTAGCCATATTTTCTAGGGAAATGTAAACAACCCCCTACCGAAAAAAAGTGCGACAAGTGACTGGAAAATTCTACAAGCGACACGTCGAGAAAAGAGCCAGGCCTGCGCGGAACTGCAGGACAGTGGCAGCGTAAGATGGAGGACCGATGTTCTTAGAGGCCATTTTAAATGCTTGGGGAAACTAGTGCAAATAGAGGTGGTAGGTATCCGCAGCGCCATAACTGTTATCATTTCGCCAAGTAGGGAAGTGCCCACTACGCCATAATTACTGCGGCAGTGGAACGTGCAAATCTGTATAACTGCACATCTTAGAGACTCTTGGCGCCGTTTTCCCGAGACCGAACCGAGCTGCGGTTTGGGCTTCTCTGTGCCAAGTCAAGTTGCTGTCGGGGCTGCGCACGTCGCCTGCCGCATGTCGCATGGCACGATACCACACGATAAAGGGCAGCAATTCCCAATAATGATGATGGTAAAGTTGAAGATTGTTTCATAATGATGATGTAGATGATGCCTCTGTAATGGGTTCAGAACTACGTAGCATACACACCTGTGTCCTTTGAAATTATTCCTCGAACGCGTTATGCAATCCACTTACCGCGATGTATAGTGGCGTATTATTATTCTGTCACGTAACATTACATTTGTTAATTCGATTCCACGGCAGACGTTAACCTGTTTAAGTCTTTTAGCGATGATTTTTGAAGCACAGGAGTAGCTCAGTGCATTGGCCAGTATATTGATGTACTAAAAGATCAAGAGTTTGTTCCGGATTGGGTAGCTGTGATGTGTGATGTGCGCGGTTCAAAAAGTGCGCTTGAAAAACAAAAGTGACGCAAAGGAAAAGAAGGCAACGAGAGAAGACGCTCGCGGACCGGCAGGACGGCATATGAAAGACGATGACGATGAAGAACAAAAGGCGTGGCGCTAGAAAAATAAAATAAAATGAAGCAACCAATCAGGAACACCCACGACGTTGGCGTTCCCAATGGCCAATAGCTGGTGAACACGGGTACGCAGCGGTGGCCAATCAAAAGATAACAAATAAGCAAAGGCGAAAGAAAAGCGAGCGCTATCGGGTTCTTCGGGGGGGGGGGGGGGTTCCACAAAAGACAGTTGCAGGAAGGAGAGTTTGAGGAAGGCAGCGGATCGTCTACCGGACCGGGCGTTGAAGACGGCAGTCGGGTTCCGGACCCGAGCCACAAGGGCTTCACCCGACCGGGACCTCCTGCTGACCTGATCCCAGCCATCCGAACCCAAGCGGCTCGCAAGCTCCAGGCGAGGACTTGCTGGATCCTGTGCCCGTAGGCATAGCGGGAACAGTGGGGCTGCGGGCCCGAGTTCCACGCCGAGACGCCTGGCCAAGATGCCGGTACCATCTCATCGAGCTGCCTAACCGCCCACGTCCTCCGTCGCCACCAAACCTCTGGCATGGTGACTTTCGCAAGCCTGCTGCACGTCCCTAACTCGTTCTTCACGAAGCTAATCGACAATTTGGTGAGGCGTCCGATTCTTCCGCGTCACCTTCGCGTATCACTATCGGACCCTTAGAATTTAAATAGCCAGGAGTCGCGTAGGACTTATAGAGACTTATTAGAACTCCACTCAATTCTGTTATGCTTTTGTTTCTCTTTCGAGTGCTTGTCGTTTAGTTTCTCTTTTGTTATTAGTTTACATTAAAAAGCTTGTGTGTGTGTGTCTTGTGTGAAGAACGGCTTTGTCCTCGATTAGACTCTCGGAGGCTTCGCCTGAGAGAGTCGTCCGAAAACGAACCTATAAAAGAACCTGCTTAAAATATCATCACAAATTGGCGTCCGCAGCGACAGGACAAAGCCGTTTATTTTTCCCAGATATTGTATCTTCCACAATGACTTCAGGATTAAGGGAAGTGTTAGAGACACTGGCACGGCGCATGGGTCTTGAGGGCGATGAGCTAAAGGCGTGGTGTGACAAACGCGAAGCGGCAGAACTAGAGGAGGAAAGAGTGCAGATGGAGTTTGAAAAGGAAATGGAAAAAAAGGAAAGGGAACTTGAAGAGTTGAGGTTAGGAACGCTTCAGTTGCGGCTTCAGTTGGCAGAGCAGACGAGGCTCGTGAGAGAGAGGCATGAGCGGGCGTTAGGCGGGAGCTTCAGCGTGCCGGCGTTCGAGGTGTTCTCCACGGGCATTGGTCAGGAGAATGAACCTCTCGTGGGAGGCGATTATGATCATCGCTATGGAATTTCGCCAGATTTGCAGCTGAGTGCTGCTATGAAGCATGGTAGCGCGATAGGCAGCCGAGAAACTAACTTTACCTTATGTGAGTGTGATGAAGCGAAGTGCAAGTTCGCAAATGAGGAACATGGAAGTTCCACAGAGGATGAGTGCTCTTATAAAGCCTCTAGGAGGCCAAGTTCATTTAAGGAGGTCAGAGAACGTCAAGAACATGACGGCCAGTGCCGTACAGAAACTTCCGAGGCGTTTGCTGCCCACAGTTTAGGTGTGCCGCTTGCTGCGGCTACACATGACATAGGCGGTGTCCAGGATCATTTGGGAGACTCTCTTAATGAAGGGAGATTGACTTGTCAGGATAGCACAGTTGTGACCTGTTCGGAAGTAGTCGAGGAGAATGAGCAAGGACTCATTAAGGAGGGGACAGTAGAGTCCCAAGTTGAGCCAGCAGTATGCGGTAGCGAAAACTGGCAAAATGATCTTTATGGAGAGTTCGACAGGGTGCATGAATGTACTACTAGCTCTGTTGTGGGACATCTAAATCTATGTAGCGCTCTAGCTGACGAGCAAGACGCCATTTTTCCGACACTCACTGGAGAGACTCGGAACGATTCAGCTGCAGAGACGGCTGAGTTGCTTCCGATGAATGATTGATTGGTTGATTTGTGGGGTTTAACGTCCCAAAACCAGCTCTGATTATGAGAGACGCCGTAGTGGAGGTCTCCAGAAATTTCGACCACCTGGGGTTCTTTAACGTGCAGTGACATCGCACAGCACACGGGCCTCAACATTTCGCCTCCATCGAAATGCAGCCGCCGCGGCCGGGATTCGATCCTGCGACCTTCGGATCTGCAGCCGAGTGCCATAACCACTAGACCACCGTGGCGGGGCCTTCCGATGAATGGAACAGAAAAAGATGCCTCAATGTTTATACAGATCTTTATGAGCAACAAGGACGCTCATACACAGTTTCAGGCGTTTATGTAATCAGGGGGTATACCTGATGAGAGTTCGAAAGTGTCAACAGGTGATCGATGGAGGTTAAGCGTTGACCTAGCTGGAGTGATTTCCCGAACGCGTCTAGCGCGTTGCGCCTGCGGTCAACAGCTTGGGCTTGCAGAGAATTGCACGTGCGGAGCATGTAGCGCGACAGAGCGTCCGAGTCATTTGTGGTGTATAGAAAGAGACGCGTCTCAGTGGAAGCATCTACCAGCGTTTGCTATACTTTTCTTTAGGTGTGTGAAATGTTCCATACGTCTTGTTTGGGACGCAATCACGTAGGGACACTCTGACAACTGGAGGATCGCATGGTTTGAGTTTCGGAATCTTGTGGCTGTGAATGTTTTGACTCACTGTTGAACTAACCATTAGGTGTCCTGTGAAAGACTTATGTTACCTTTGGTACTGTTTATTTTTGAAGTTTGTTTTAGACTGTACTTTATTTTTGAAGTTTGTTTTAGACTGTACTGAGATAGTCTCAAGCTTGTTGATCACTGATATCAGTCAGTTTAGATTGGTTGTGAACTGTGAAAGTACGACAAGTGTGCCACATATATCGTAAAGTGAAGGTGCACTAAGTGTCTTTTTGTGTAAACTCTCA
Source organism: Hyalomma asiaticum (assembly GCA_013339685.2). Lineage (NCBI taxonomy): Eukaryota > Metazoa > Arthropoda > Arachnida > Ixodida > Ixodidae > Hyalomma > Hyalomma asiaticum. Next base: position 14,765,627 of record CM023482.1, read on the forward strand.
GTGTGTGTTTATGCGGACTATTGGTTGAACTGTGTGTGGACGAGTTGTGCTTAACTTGACGCGCACATCTCCGCAGTTTTTTTTTACGAAAAAAAAAATTATTTCGAAGGGGGGCTTATTGTGATGTCTGATGTGCGCGGTTCAAAAAGTGCGCTTGAAAAACAAAAGTGACGCAAAGGAAAAGAAGGCAACGAGAGAAGACGCTCGCGGACCGGTAGGACGGCATATTAAAGACGATGACGATGAAGAACAAAAGGCGTGGCGCTAGAAAAATAAAATAAAATGAAGCAACCAATCAGCATCACCCACGACGTTGGCGTTCCCAATGGCCAATAGCTGGTGAACACGGGTACGCAGCGGTGGCCAATCAAAAGATAACAAATAAGCAAAGGCGAAAGAAAAGCGAGCGCTATCGGATTCTTCGGGGGGTTCCACGAAAGACAGTTGCAGGAAGGAGAGTTTGAGGAAGGCAGCGGATCGTCTACCGGGCCGGGCGTTGAAGACGGCAGTCGGTTTCCGGACCCGAGCCACAAGGGCTTCACCCGACCGGGACCTCCTGCTGACCTGATCCCAGCCATCCGAACCCAAGCGGCTCGCAAGCTCCAGGCGAGGACTTGCTGGATCCTGTGCCCGTAGGCATAGCGGGAACAGTGGGGCTGCGGGCCCGAGTTCCACGCCGAGACGCCTGGCCAAGATGCCGGTACCATCTCATCGAGCTGCCTAACCGCCCACGTCCCCCGTCGCCACCAAACATCTGGCATGGTGACTTTCGCAAGCCTGCTGCACGTCCCTAACTCGTTCTTCACGAAGCTAATCGACAATTTGGTGAGGCGTCCGATTCTTCCGCGTCACCTTCGCGTATCACTATCGGACCCTTAGAATTTAAATAGCCAGGACTCGCGTAGGACTTATAGAGACTTATTAGAACTCCACTCAATTCTGTTATGCTTTTGTTTCTCTTTCGAGTGCTTGTCGTTTAGTTTCTCTTTTGTTATTAGTTTACATTGAAAAGCTTGTGTGTATGTGTCTTGTGTGAAGAACGGCTTTGTCCTCGATTAGACTCTCGGAGGCTTCGCCTGAGAGAGTCGTCCGAAAACGAACCTATAAAAGAACCTGCTTAGAGAGAGAGAGAGAGAGAGAGAGAGAGATGATGGGCGGAAGGCAGGGAGGTTAACCGGAAGAGAAAATATCCAGTTTGAAGAACCTGCTTAAAATATCATCACAGTAGCCAGGATTCAGCCTCTGGTTTACCTAAAGAAATTTTAAGAAATACCACCATCGAGACTACTGTAGTAGTCTGCACAGCTGTTAAAGAAAAAAAACTGTCTGTTACCTGCTGTTTATGTTTGTGTGTGTCAATAAACTGGTTTAAAAAAACAGGAGTAGCTCAGTGGTAGATTGGTCGACTGCCACGCAGAGAGAGTGGGTTCGAATCCACGCAAAGGACCATTTGGAATACTCCTCGGTCCTGGTTATTTTTTCTGAAATTTGCGCGATAGTGGTTACGGACACTGGCGGCGGCGGCGGCAACTACGGCGCAAAAACGACCCTTGTTGTGATCTCATAACAGCTTACGCTGTAAAATAAACCTAAATCCACTTATTGTCAGCGGAACTGGCAAGTCTGCTTCCAGATCACTCGATCTTCAAAAATCAAGTACCCACAAGAAGCCAAAGGAATCCAGTATTTCAGATAAACCTTCACATAGCTCGCTCCATTAAAAGCTTGTGGAACTAATGCACCAAAGAGCAAGCCCGGCCCGACCCGAGCCCGTAACCTCAAACCCGGGCCCGACCTTAGGCACGGAGCTTCAGGCCCGGCGCGGCCCGGAGCCGCCGTGAAAACAGCTTTACCCGGCCCGTCCCGGTCCACGGGCCTGGCCGGGCCCGGGTTTTGTAGCGTTAGCTACACTGGCCTAGCCAAGCCCGTTTCGCGCGGCACATCAAGAGCCGTGCTGCGCACCGGAGGATCAGTGATGTCACACAGCTTGCGCACCGGAGCCACCGGAGCCGGCACCTCTCGCGCACTCCGCCGCCGCCGCGCGCGACTCACCGCCGCCGGTCTGCGCATTCCAGAGGAGTGACGTCGTAGCCGTGGTAGACGCACTGGCGCCGGCGCGCGCTCGCTGTGCGGTCGCCGTCTGACACTGCGCTGGAGCCGCTGCGCTTCTGACTGGCGTTTGCCAGTGTGATATAGCCATGGAGAAGGAGAGCGCAAATGCTGCTCAACAGCGCAGAAGAGCGGAGAAGCTTGAGTCATCGGATCCCGAAGTAGTTGCCTGGCAATTAGCGGTTAAGGGTAGGAGGAATGAACAGAAGAAACCTCGACTTAGCCAGTCTTCCAACTGCACAGACGACCATTGATCTTGTCTATCAGAGACAGACAGACAACTCCAAATACTGTGTTGGGGCCATAGAGACGGCAGCGTGTTGCTTCACTGATCACCGAGCCGTCTTTGTGGCAATAGAGGAGCAACGTGACGTTGAGCAAAAATAAATATACATGTGCCACATAATACGTATACCGCGTTTGTATCATTGGAGCAGCAGTAAGCATGACAATCAAGCTAATCCTAGACAATCTAGACAACCAGGAAAGCTAAGAATAATCAGCTGAACCTTTGCTAATGCTACGTACATCTTGGCATAGCCGAGCTAAGCCACTGCAACATTTTTGGGCAGGCCTGAGCCCGTGCCGTGCTCTAGCCCTGATACGTACAGGGTGTCCCACCTAAGCGTAACGAGGGTGCTACCGCGTAGCGATTCCTTTTTTCGTTCCAATGCCTTTCGGCGTTACGTCACTGCTGTCGTCATCGGTGGGCGGCGACGCTTGACGTATTTCAAATTGCCCAATCGTAAGCGGCCGTTTTTCTCCTCTTTCTCCGCCGTTCGCGGGCTTGCATAGTAATTATGTTTGGTAAGGAAGTAGTTAATAAAATTGCGGTTGCGCGCTTATTAGATGAAAATGGTTTAGTAGCACTAAAACGCAAAAGCGAAGGAAATATGAGGCAAACAAAACACAAACACACGTGTATTTGTAGTCGTAGCCACATTTGCGCCGTACGTGAATCCAAGCCATATCGCTGAGCGCGAACAAAATGGCAACCGTTGTGGGAAACAGCTGACTGCGTTTTCATCGGTTATTCGTCCGGATCAGCTGCAACATTGGCGCAGAAGCGTAGTACTTTCGCCTGAGAAGAAATTCTACACTCCACATTTTTCCGGGTGTGACGGAACACTGAATTGAGGTGAGCACAAACTGTTACTGCCGTGGTCTGTTGCCGCTACGTGCATTGTTTTATGTGTGCGCTTTGTTTTCCTGCAACAGGAAGCTGTTCGGAAGAAAACTTGTCATATTATCGGACAGTAAAGTGGAACATCGTGAACTGGCCGCGATCGAGAACTCGCAAGGTAGCGAGCGCCGTTTGACAGGGCACCCCCACGGCACAGCGTAATTTCATGAAATCTGTGATCAGCTGTAGTCCGTTCCGCAAGCTACCAGCCACTGTCGTCGTCGGTCCGAGAAAGCTGCTGCTGCATTCGCAAAAGTAAGCACATGCAATACATTACCTTGTTTAAATGAAAGAAATTGCGAACTAGAAATGAGAACATGAAAATAAAGTGTATTGGCGTGTATGCCATAAGATTTTAACATCAATTTTTTAGCACTGCTTAACTAACCTGTTGTGATGTTCAGTGATGTGTTTTATGCTCCTCACAGACGTGCGAACGTATGAAATGGTGGCTCGTGTTAATCTGTAAAAAATACAACTCGGAATATACAAATTGTGCCATTTCTCTCTCTCTCTCATTATATAAGTCCTGCACAATAAGCAGTGCTATTTCTTGAGTTATTTGGGAAGTAATGGGTGTCACGCGTATCTGCTCTTCTCATGATATGCAGCTTGCCAAGTAGGATATTTGCCTTCTTCGCACCCATGTGCGATTTACTCATTTAACTATTGTCTACCTTGTGAAATCGGAACTTAGTCGTTCTGTTTAAAGCTGTGAATGTCAAAAAAGGAAACAGCCAGAGCTTCAATGTTGAGCTTTCCATATGAAGTGTTCGCATTTGCTTTGCACACATGGCTTTTGTTTGTGCTCTGTGCAATACCAAATTAGCATAGACCCCCCTTCAAGCAGTGCTCGCTAAAGTCGGTCAGTACGTGTATCAGTGAAGATACATAGATGTACAGTTGCTTACTCATTTTCACATAACCTCTGTATATGAAAACAAGATGTGGATGTTCTGAAACATGCAAGTGTATATGCTGGCTAAAGGTAGGCATCCTTTTATTTCTGTATGTTAGTGTGCATATAAATTTGTGGTGCTTCAGTACAGACTCACATAGCATTTGTGCATGAGCTTACAATTCTGTAAATTGAGATCAAAACAGTAATAATGTGAGGCCTCGTTAGAATTGCTATGCACATAAATTGATCTTTTTCTCAACCACCACGAGGAATCCGAGAAGCCGAGCCAGCAGTAGCTGGGCGTTCAGGGTGCCAGATGACATCGAGTGGCTGCTGCAGCAGCTTGTCTATGCCCTCACCAAGTTTACTGCCCCAACTCAACCCCAATCCTCCTCCTTGACCTGCCTCATTAGAGTATGCATGCATAAGAGCGAAAATTTTCATTATGATACTCTTTATTTTTCTCAAGCTACTTCACGTGCTGGTGATTGTTTGAAGACTGAGTATCTGCAACTTATGACAGGAAGTGCTTTTGACAGTTTTTAAGTGAAGCATTAATTCACTGTTTCAATTATACTATAATAGTAGGAGTGTCCAAAACACTAGGCTGTGCCAAAAGGTCACTGTGGAAGCCTAAACTTCCAGGCATCCCATCATTGTCATGTAACATCAGACACGACGGCACACTGCAGATCTGCATGTTCATTGTAGGAAAGCTCTAGGTTGTGATAACCTCTGGTTATGTTGTCGCGACTTACATGCACAAGAATCATTTCACAAAAGAAAACTAGCTGAGAAAAATTTCTTGCCTATGCACCTGTCTCTGTGGTGTAGTTGCCTGTATTTAGTCTTTCATATATCTTTTTTTACTCCTGTATCTTTCTACTTTGATTTATATGTTTAGGTTTATGCTAAAAGTTCTTCGTTGAACTGCGGACAATTTCTTGTTCCTTTCTACCATTTTATGTTTATAGGATTCATACAATAATATCTTGATTTACAACATAACACTCATGTGCATGTAGGTCCATTTTTCTCACAAGCTTAGCGGAACACTTTGTGGACTAATTGGTATGCAATCATTTGTTTTGTGGCACTGAAATATACAAACCACAAGAGAGTATCAGTGACACGTCTCATGTGTGGCGCTCATCCCTTGCACTCTCTTGTGGTTTGTGTATTTTGACGCCAAAAAGCAACAGATGTTCTTGTATTTTATGAATTCAATGCGAGCTCTGATTACTTATTTTTGATCCTGTTTGAAGGCATTTTGTATGCTGCAAGGTTCTCTTAGGTGCAGTATTTTCCTTTCTGGTTTATTTGTACAATCACTGCGCAGTTCAATACGTGGATGCATACTTAGTTTTACTGGTAAGCAATCTTTTTTTTATGCTATGCAGCTTATCAGAGGTTTCGTGGTGTTACCTATGATATCTTCTGATGCATACATCCACAATTTTTCATCAGAGTTGAAGGTCATGGCAATGTGATGCCTGTGCACTGCAGAAATTACACACGCTTAGAACACACCTTGTGTCGCGTAGGAAATGTGGTGCTTGATTTTGAACATATTCATCATTTAAATAATTTGACGCTGTGTTTCATAAAAAGCGAATAGCTGCTTTCTTTGTATGCTGTCAATTAATAGCTTAGATTGTTTCATAATCTCCTACACCACACATTATGGAGCTGGTTAGTTGCTGAGAATTAATTGAAAATTGTGCAAGATTGCAAGCAAAGAAATCTCACTGTATTGGTCTACAACAGTTTTTCTTGCAATGCACAATTCATGATGTGTAAGGTGTGTTAGCTAAGCAAGGTGAATGGATGGATGGCCGTAAATAAAAGTACACGCACAAGAGCTTAGAGGAATGAAAAATGAAGACTGTTTACTTGGAACTAAAAAGGGTAAGATTAAAACGTTACACAAGGATGACATTACAAAGTAAAACGCACACACTCATCGCACAGTCGCACATCGCACTCCGCACTTCGCACTGTCCATCGCACTCGCTCGCGTTCGTGGCTCCACCCGCACTCACGTCGTCTCCCGCGCTCTTCTCTCTCGCTCTCCCAAAGCCACATGTCCACCGCCACTCACAGCCGCGCCGACGCACATTGCCACAAACGACGGAACACGCACGCACATACACACGCACTCACGCGCACCGACATGCGCCCGAAATGTTCTCGGAACCGAGGGAAAGGACCACCCGGCCCGCGCAGGGCAATAAATCACAATTCGCTTCAGTTGTCAAACGAGGAGGAAGCTCGTTCAAACTGACGACAAACATTCACGCAGGGGGACAGAAAAATAAGGAATAAAAAGAAAAATACTAAAAAGATTCGCCAGCGGTCGCGTACAGGTGGTAGTCTACACAGTAATTATATTACTGTATGAGCATTTGCAGGAATGTCCTACTTACACAAAAACAACTGTAGATGTATGCCAGAAGGAAGTAGAATGATGTTAACTTTGAGCAGACTTATTTACTTGTCATTTCTACATTTATGTTGCAGGCTTGCTTTGTTAACATAGAACTTGACACACGTGACACACGTTACAGTCGTATTTACACATACAGCTGCTCTTCATGTACATTGGTCTACAATGAACTATTTGCGTTTCTCACAGCATATTGCAGTCCCCCCCCCCCCCGAAAAAAATTACGGGTGCTAAATAATGAGTGCTATTGCAAATGTTTACGTTAGAGGTAGCTTGGCCTGTACACATTTCCACCGGCAATGGTAACTTGTACAGCACAGAAATAAAATTTTGAAATATCCTGGTTATTGGCTACCACTTATTTTTTGCAAATGCAGGTGGTTTTGCTAATGATCAGTCATCATCATCATCATCAGACTGTCTACGCCCACTGCAGAGCCAAGGCCTCTCCCATGAATCTCCAATTATCCGTGTCCTGTGCTAACTGGGCCCAATTTATCCCCGCAAACTTCCTGATCTCATCTGACCACCTAACTTTCTGCCGCCCCCTGCTACGCTTGCCTTCTCTAGGAATCCACTCTGTCACCCTTAATGACAAACGGTTGTCTTGTCTTCGCATTACATGGCCCGCCCAGGCCCATTTCTTCTTCTTATTTTCTATTAGTATGTCCCTAACACGCGTTTGTTCCCTAACCCTCACCGCTGTCTTCTTGTCCCTTAAGGTTACACCTACCATTTTCCGTTCCATAGCTCGCTGCGTCGCCCTCAATTTAAGCTGAACCCTCTTAGTTAGCCTCCAAGTTTCTGCCCCGTAGGTGAGTACCGGTAAGATGCAGCTGTTATACACTTTCCTCTTCAGAGACAGTGGTAAGCTACCATTCATTATCTGAGAATGCTTGCCGAATGCACTCCACCCCATTCTAATCCTCCTAATTACCTCAGCCTCATGATTCGGATCAGGGGTCACTAGCTGTCCTAAGTAGGCATATTCACTTACCACTTCCAGTGCCTCGCCAGCTATCTGAAATCGCTGTACTCGCCCAAGGCTATTGAACATTAGTTTTCTGCATATTAATTTTCAGGCCCACTGTTATAATTTGCGTGTTAAGGTCAGTAATCTCTCAATGATCAATCAATGATCAATCAGCCTTTCTATTCTTCGTAATGTAATCGCACTTCAAAGGTAGCCAGCACAGTATTTGGCATGCCAGGTAATGAATTTCGGTGGCATGTTCACCCTCTGAAGCGAATTGCGTGATGGTTATGTGGAAGAGTGGTGGGGAAAGCGGAGGCGCAGTGAATGAGACTCTCGGCCGAGCACAAGGTGTTGTGCTAGTTGCACTTTTCTGCAGCTGGTGGCTTGCAAGCTTCCGTTGGAAGTTATGAGATGAGCAGGAAGCTATGCAGAACATTATCCTGTCTTACCGAACCTAAAAATCACGGCCACAACAGTATGTTTGCCATCTGTGTAACAACAGCTTGCAGAAGATACTGGACAATTTGCATGCACATGATGACAGCTGCGACAAGCATTGAAGGGGCTTTCACATTGCGTTGCTGTGCGTGACAATGAATTGAAGCACACTGTTTCTTGCATCACGTGCAACGCTCTCAAAGTTGGTGCTCTTTGTGCTGTGTACTTCTACAACCAAAAAGTAGTACATTGATTGAATAGATCGGGAAACAACAAACGCTTTGCTGGCAGCTATCAGCATCACAAATAACCTTGCATTGTTGGTGAAAAAATCAAAATACATTATTTTGTATTTCGTGCTAGATGTTCGCTTGTCGGAGCACTATACCCCTGCTTTCTTTTTAATGGACTGCATGCATAGCCTTCCAAGCGTTCCACCTTATGTAGTGGAATATACCATAAAAAAACTTGATATTCAAGAACAATCCTCTCCATTCTAGTGCGAATCATGCAACAAAAAGCCACATTTGTGCTGTACTATAATGCAAATACTCATTAAGTACCGTATTGTTTCACATCGAACATTCTAGAGGTGGATTTATATTACATCTTTAATGACAGCATGTAAACACACTATATGTTGCATGGTTGTGACCACGCTCCAGTACGCAGCATGTATTCTGTAATTTAGTCTAGTGGTGGAATTACTTGAACAAGGTAAGTTTCCTTTTTGTCAAACATCCGGTAGCACATTTGAACAACGTGGTGTATAGTCAGCAGAAATTATATAAATTGATTCTTCGATGCCAGTGAATTGGCCACAATATTGCAGCTAAGCTTTGTTGTGCTTAACGATGTCGCAGCTGTTGCACTTTTATCTGCACTCTCCTCAAATAATGCGCATGCAGTGCCATACTTTGCAACGGTGTCCCACACTGTACAGTGTTCTCATATAAATAGAGTGATCTCGATCTTCTGCTTTGGGGCAAGCCCTGCGGGACTCTACTCCTGGTTGTTGCTGCTGATATCACCTACGTCCAACTTGAGAAAGCCCTCATTAAGTCTAAGCTTGCACAGTGCAGCACGCTGCAGTGAATATTGGCAGCGATGTCTGGCTCGTGGAGTGCTTAGAAAGATTATCTGTGGTGAATTTCGCTTGTGCATTGTGTATACGGGGATGGCCAGGGATCGGGCTCAGAAGCCATGGCTGCAGTGGGTAGGCAGTCACCTCCATGAAAATATAATCAGTACCATAGTCAGCTGGCAGCATTTTTTTCCCGAGGGGACACACGCATGCACACACAGACACACCTGGAATATATATGCACAGGCATTTGTTTGTGAAAGTGAAAAATATACACATTAGAATTGGAACAATTTCAGGGGCGGGTTGTCCATGGACCCCTCTCCTACTGTTCTTATGGGAGTAGTGCACCAAGCCGTGTGCCATAGCTTTACAAGAAAGTTAGTACCACAAGGACTATTGCTACTTCACTGCAAAAGCTGCGCTGAACCTGCCTTAATGATGTGATCTATATATTTACTTGTCCCATCAATTTAGTAGCAACCTCCGTTTAAAAAAAATCCAGTTACTGCACAGACGGAGGCTGCTTGTTCATCTTACAGTAGGCATGTAATAGTGAACTCGTAATTTTGTTAAAAGCACTGTTGCACAAGGTATGCTGTGCAATTTGCCACTACAGTCATAACTTCGCAACAAAACCGGTTTTCTCTCATGTAAGGAGGGATTCGCCTAGCTCTACAGTGCGCCCCGACGTCGTAGCCGAATTCCGGTCGTATGCAGTCCACAGCGAGAGTGCGCACATCCGAATCGTAGATATAGGAAAATGTGCTCGGTGACAACGCATTGTTAGCAAATGCAATAAACCGGCCAACCGTCATATCTCACACAATCACCTTCAATCGCCGTCAGGTCCGATGGGGATCACGATCGCGATGTGCGCATCGCGATCTCTATCGCACTTCGCTCACATCAGCGCCAGACTTGATCCCGATTGGTTTAGGCCATGTAGTTGCGGCAGCTTTGATTCCAGCCCTGTTTGCCGCAGTTGAGTGTGCTCGTGTGCCACCGGTGTATGAATCTGGTGCAAGCGTACTAAACAAAACACACAAGGCAAAGTACTCACGGACATGGCGTTGAGGCCGTAGAAGTGGTGTCAACACATGAAAGGGGTCTTCCTGTCTCCCTTGGGCACATTGACGCCGACGAGAGCGCTGTCCACACATCCGACCACGCCGGGAATGATGCCGCGACAAAGAAAGCACTCCTTCACGGCCGCCTTTTGTGATCGGTCGTTGTTGCCCAGTGGTTCGTGTCCCGCCGGCGTTCACAAAAACAAGCGAAACGCACCAGACGCACTCGCTCACCGTCGCGTGCCACACCCGAATCGTCTCCTCACATCCTACCTCGTGAGAGCTCCCGGTAGCATAAAAACGCGGCGCGCACAACACCTTCCGTTCGACCGACCGACCCATCGGGCGCTTCTTTCGAGTTCCTACGCGACTTCACCGCTCAAGCATAGCACGGACGCAAATGCCGTCGAAATTCATCACCCGGCAGGTCAAACGCGCCGTCCGATACCCTCCGTCGACGTAGTCCAGGCTCGCCGGCGCCCGCCGCAACAGCGAAGCCGCCGCCGTTAAGCCCATCGCCGCCCCGAACCTAGCAGCCGCCACCATGTTAGATGCTTTTTCCCATTCCTTTCAAAACGCATCGCTCTCCGGCGATTCTAAAGAAAATGTTCCTTTCGGCCGTGATTCTCCGCCCCCGCTGGCGTCAGCGGCGCGAAATTTGTTTCGACCAATGGCAGGCAGCCAGGACGTGAAGAGGCATGAAAAAATAAATGTAATCGTTAGGCGGTAGGCATCCCGTGATTCTGCGCTCTCGCGGACGTCAGGCGACGTCATGCGGCGCGAAATTTGTTTCGACGAGTGGCAGGCGACCAGTGACGTCGAAAAGTATGAAATTTGGAATGCAATCGCTACACGGTAGCACCCCAGGTTTTCAAAAATGATGGAGCGTCTTAGTGATTCGCAACAAACTCATACATGTTGAAGATAAAGTGCTGTAGTGTTACGATATTTTCTCTTTTCCAAAATCAATGAATTGGCCTAAACTAATGAGATAACTCGCTTAATTATTCGCTTCAGCGAGAAATTGTCGCTGAGATGAAATTGAAAAGTGACCATCTGAACGGTTTTCAATTCAATACCATGGATCTGCTTGTATGTGCCATCAAAGAAAGCTTGTCCTATGCAAAAATAACCATGTGATACCGCCACTAATTCAGCGCTTCCAGACAGATGATCAGGTAACAACGTCCGCTTGTCTCTGCAGCGCTGTCCGAGACATGCTTGGCGTTTGCGGTGGCCACAAGAGGTGTGTTTGTGCGTGCGCGGGCTTCCTTCGGCGATGATGATGATGAACAACTTTATTTAGAAGTCCGGCGATGATGGATCTGGGCGGGCTTGAACCCCGGCCTAGAGTTGGCCAAGAGCCCTTGGGCTTGGGCGGCTTCCTCGGCTCGCTGGACGCCCCATAACTGTTGTTCCAATGCAGAGCTGAGCAGAGCCTCATCCCAGCGCGCCCTGCGGTTCGAGAGTGCTTCCTCGATTGTACTGTTGACTGCGTCGTTGAGGCTCGGGCACTCCCATAACATATGTCCGAAGGTTGCCCGGGAATCGCACGATTTGCATTTATCTGTTGTATACAGGTGAGGGTAACAGAGGCGAAAGATCACTGGATTTGGATTTATTATTTATTATTTAGACTTACTGCAATCACCATTCGGTGACTTTAGCAGGGTGGTACATAAAGTTGGCGTTCAAACAAATGGCAATACATGTGTCATACAAACAGAATGAAATAAAATACAATACAATAGCATACAAACTAAATGCAATGCAATGCAATACAAAGCAATGTCATATAAACAAGATGCAGTACAATTCAACTGCTAGGTGTAGCTTCTAATTCTGATGAAAACAACGCCAATGATGGTGCTGAAACAGTTGCATTAGTTAGTTTATTCCACTCGACTATGGTGCGAGGAAAAAATGAATATTTGAAGCAATTGTTGCGTGTGGAAAATGGGGTTATGGTGTAGCCATGCCTCTGCCTAGTTGAGTAGCCAGGAGAAAAATAAAAAATATCGGCTATATTGACTTTATATTGGCCTTTAATTAGTTGAGACAAGAATTTAAGCCTTGAGTTACGGTATCTAAGTGATAAGGGCGAAAGTTGCACTCTCTTTAAAAGGTCTGTAACAGAAGTTCTTGAAAAATTATTGTAAACAAAACGTACTGCTCTTTTCTGCACTTTTTCTAATTTGTTAATGTTTGTCTTGGTAAAAGGGTCCCATATGATCGCGGCGTAATCTAATATTGGTAGGACAATTGATTTGTACGCTAAAAGGCGGACAGACGGAGCGGAAAGCTTGAGAGCACGACGAAGAAAAAACAGTTTGTAAGTTGCGTTTGTTGTTATGTACGTAATGTGTTTGTTCCAGCACAGGTCATTTGATATGTAAAGACCCAATTACTTATAATTAGTGACTTCAGACAGAAAAATATTGTTAGCATTGTACCTGAAATGTAAAGGATTTTCCTTGTGAGTGATACGCATAAAGACCGTTTTGTCAAAGTTAATGACCATTTGCCATTCCTCACACCAGGAGGCTACTTTCTGAAATGCCTGATTTAACAGCAGTTGATCGGATGTGTTATCAACCTCGGTGTATAAAACACAGTCATCCGCGTAAAGTTTCGCTTTAACAGGAACTTGTTCCACAATATTATTAATAAACAAAATTAATAGTAGAGGCCCAAGAACTGAGCCCTGGGGAACACCAGAATCGACCTTGATATATTTAGAGCAGCGATCGCGAAAAGAAACAAACTGTTGTCTTTTCGTTAAGTAACAAGAAATCCAATCCATTAATCTTTGTTTTTAAGTAATTTCTCTAGTTCAAATAGCAACTTTTTGTGCGAAACCTTATCGAAGGCCTTGGCGAAGTCCATAAAAATTGCATCGATTTGCTTGCCTTGGTTAATAGATTTCGCAAAATCATGCACGGTTTCAACGAGCTGAGTGCAGGTTGAGAAGCCCTTTCTGAATCCGTGCTGATGCCTAGTTAGAAAGTTGTCTTTGTTGAGAAAATCTAAGATATGATTGTGTATTATATGTTCTAATATTTTGCACGAGGTTGAAGTTAATGAAATTGGTCGATAGTTCCCAACCTAGTTCTTGTTTCCTTTTTTATGTATTGGTTGAATCCTGGCGGTTACCCAATCATACGGTAGTTCACCATCGCGTAATGATTTACAGAACAGTACATATATATACTTTGATACCCATTCTGCATACCTTTTGAACAAAGCGTTGGGTATGCAATCAGGGCCAGGTGATTTTTTCGTGTCTAGTTTCAATAACATATTTAACATACCACTTTCTGAGATAACAAAATCAGGTATGGAAGGTAAGGAGACATTGTTGTTATGTTGTTATGTGGGGTTTAACGTCCCAAAACCAGCTCTGATTATGAGAGACGCCGTAGTGGAGGGCTCCGGAAATTTCGACCACCTGGGGTTCTTTAACGTGCACTGACATCGCACAGCACACGAGCCTCAACATTTCGCCTCCATCGAAATGCAGCCGCCGCGGCCGGGATTCGATCCCGCGACCCTCGCATCTGCAGCTGAGTACCATAGCCACTAGACCACCGTGGCGGGGCAAGGTAAGGAGACATTAAAAATTGGCAAGGTACCATTGTCTTCGGTGTAAACAGATCTGAAGTGTTCATTGAAAAGGATCGCGATTAATTCTGGATCACTAATCTTTCTGCCATGGTCATCAAATATTTCACATTCGTTTGACTTAGGAGAAATCGTTCTCCAAAACTTCTCTGGCGATGTAGTAATGAAACTGGGTAATGACTAAACTGGGTAAGTGTGTGTTTGGGGTTATCTCCGTGCAACTGCCTGCTTCTTAGTTAATTTGCTATGCGGTGGTGGGCATTTACGCCTACCTAGCTTGTAGTGCTGCGTAATCTCACTGTAGCTAGTCATACGTTCCCCCCACTCCCACACTTCCCCGCGTGTGGCTTCGGCATGCGCAACGGTTCGGTTCGTTGCGCATCGGAGAGAATAATATTGCCACGTGTGTTTAGAAAAAGAAGCGGACTTCATCTAATCGTTTTCTTTATCCGCGTTTTGTATGTGTTGGAGTGTATCCGCAAGCCAGCTTGATGCCCCGATGTGCTGCAACATAACGAATTGATAAGGGATCGTCACGCCCACCGGCGGGCATTCTGTCCGCCGCCATTCGTGCATGCTGGCCTCTTTCGTTTCGCTGTTGCCGAGCAGTGTGTTTTAGCTTGCTTTCGGGCGCAAGTCAGCCCCGAAAAATTATCCTTAGTTTTATTGCAGCCGGGGTCTGCCTTTCTGCTCGTCTGTGCATCAGCCAGCTCAACTTCACCTAGGTGACATTCGGTGGAGGAGCTGATGTTTAGCACACCCCTGCGAACCGTGATCCAAGCCCAAGTACCTCTCGAGCGGCCGACACGGACGAGGTCACCAGAGAAGACAAGACAGACCAATCCCGAAGTAGCCGCCGCCTAAAAGGGCTACCAAATGAACTAGGACCGCTTCAACCCACAAGTCGTCGCCTAAACCACCGGTCAAGGTCACCAATGGAGGCCACCAGCGCACCTACTCCGGTCGTCATCCAGCAGCCTCGCCAACCCCCGTTGTTTCGTGGCTCCGATTGGGAGGATGTACAAGACTGGCTGGAGCATTATGAGCGGGTCGCAGCCTTGAACAAGTGGTCCGACGAAGACAAACTTCGAAACGTTTTCCTCGCACTCGAAGATTCCGCTAGCAGGTGGTACGAGAACCAGGAACCTCACTTGACAAAGTGGGATACCTTCAGGAGGCAGGCATCGAAAACATTCGGAAGTATCCTCCGCAAAGAGCGCGCTGACGCCTTACTCACTCGCCAGCAGCACCCTAACGAGGCCGTAACCATCTTTGCCGAGGAAATGCAAAAGCCATTCCGGCACGCTGATGCGAACATGACTGTAGACAAGAAGCTTCAGTAGCTTATGAGGGCCGTCAAGGAGCAACTTTTTGTGGCTCTTATTCGCAACCCTCCGAAGACCGTCGCAGATAGGACTAGCGAGGCCGCCACCATCGAGAGGACGCTCGAGCTACGCGCAAAGCTACGTACGACCGCAACTACCACGCTGCACCGCCAGACAGCATTGATCGCCGTAGTGCCACCGCTGAGTCGCTTCGAGATACCATTCGTGCCATCGTTCGCGATGAGCTGCGCAGGCTGCGACCAGGTGCACAGCCAGAAACCTCATCACTCGCTGACGTCGTGCGGGACGAGGTACAGCAAGCGCTCGCGGCACTTGGTACCACCGAAACGACCTCGGCGACACCGCCACCCATCCAGGAGTCAGGAGTTGACACCTACGTCGCCGCTTTGAAAGCGCAATCAAGACCAACCGGCTGGCGACGAGAAACCTACGCGCCACAGCATCGCATGCCAGCTGGTCCGCCACGCACGCGTCAGCCCCCCGTTCAGTTACGTACCCGCCAACGGCACCAGGCAAGACTGACGTCTGGAGAGCCCCAGATAAACGACCGCTTTGTTTCCACTGCGGTGAGGCCGATCACCTTTTGCGACACTGTCCTTATCGCCAGATGGGTCTTCGCGGATATATCAACGTCCCACCACCCCTTCCCGGCCAGCGGCCTCTAGATATTGAGGCATACCTACGAGAGGCCGATGACTCCGCCCCCCGTCGCTTCAGGTCTCCGTCCCCCACCTCTCACCGTTCGCCATCGCCCTATAGCGGGAACTCGAAAGGAAGATCACCCAGTTCCCATAGGGGAAACTAACGCCAGTGACGTCAGGAGGTGACGTCGCTCTCGAGCGAAGACCGGTAAACCCTCCAGCGACCCGACGCAACCAGACGACTCGACTGAAACCACCGCTTCCTCAAATTCCGACACTACGACGATCCTACTGGATTCCGCAGAGCTTCAAGATGCTTCCACCCGGCGCAGCCGTGACCGCGAGAAACGACATACTGCGCAGTCGGTGACCAATCGAAATCGAAGCCGGACATCAAACGCCGATTTGCAGGTCAACCTTCACGGACGTCCAATGGCCACACTGGTCGACACCGGGGCCGACTACTCCGTCCTTAGCGGACGATTTGTTAATCGACTTAAACCCTTTGTATCCCAGCGTCCCCATATGTGGACGGGACATAAGAGCGAAGTGTGTTCATTCTACGGGCCACCATGAAAGCTATTGCCATCTGGTGTTTTCTTTATGAAACAGCAAACCAACGGCAATATTTGAACTCAGTTTTACGGCGAAGCGCTTGCTAGAATGGACACACTTCGCTCGTATGTGCCGTCCACGTACGTGGACGCTGGGATACAAAGGGTTAAGAAAGTGAAAACCATGTGGGACGGCCCGCAAATACGCACAGCAGGAGGCCACCTGATCACGTCTACCGGACGATGCACAGCGCGAGTGGCTGTCACAGCTACACTGTGAGCTTCATCATGATACAGGAATGCTCTCGCGACGTGATCCTGGGGATGAACTTTCTGAACGAAAACGGCGCAGTGATCGACTTCCAGACGAAAACCGTAGCACTGACAACACAGTCCGCAGAAGTACAGAGAAATCGTCACCGCGCCCCATTCACCGTCCTCGACGACCAAGTAAGCATCCCGCAAAATACAAACGTCGTGGCACTCGTCGAAACGGGTGTGCTATCAATTGGTGATGTGATCGTGGAAGCGAACGTGCAGCTGCTTCTCGATCGCCACGTTTGCGTCGCGCGTGGGGCCGTCCAGCTACGTCAGGGCAGAGCAGCTGTGCTTATCATCAATTTCAGCGCGGAACACAGGCACCTCAACAAGGGCACAACGGTCGCTTTCTTGGAAGACTTAGCTGAAGTAACGCACTAGCGCTCTCCGACTCATCCCAAGAAGCGCCATCGATTGCTACCAATGAGGGAAACTTTGACATTAACCCTGACCTGCCACAAGAAAAGCGGGAGAAGCTACGTCGCATCCTCTTGGATTACAGCGAATGTTTCGCAATGTCAGCAAAGATCCGACAAACGCCGTTAACGAAGCGTTGCATAATTACAGACGAATCGGCGCGTCCTATCCGCCGAAGTCCGTTCCGCGTCTCAGCGCGGGAACGCCACGCAATCAAGGGACAAGTGGAAGAAATGCTCCGCGACGACATAATACGGCCCTCGAGGAGCCCGTGGTTTTCACCCGTGGTGCTGGTGAAAAAGAAGGACGGTACCTTACGGTTCTGCATCGATTATCGCCGCCTAAACAGCGTCACCAAGAAAGACGTCTACCTGCTTCCGAGAATCTATGATACGTTAGATGGACTCTGCGGCGCCAGGTATTTTTCTTCGATGGACTTCAGGAGCGGCTACTGGCAGATCGAGATGGACGAGAGGGACCGTGAGAAGACCGCCTTCATCATGCCGGATGGACTTTACGAGTTTAAGGTTATGCCGTTCGGCGTATGCGCAGCACCGGCGACATTTCAGCGTGTTATCGACACGGTACTGTCCGGGCTGAAATGGCAGACATGCCTCGTCTACCTCGACGACGTCATCGTTTTCGCACCCACTTTCGACGAGCGTCTTCACAGGCTGCAGACCGTACTAGAGGCGATCAAGGCGTCGGGACTCACTCTGAAACCGTAGAAATGTCATTTTGCTTACGAAGAGCTACTTTTTCTCGGACACGTGGTCAGTCGCGAGGGGGTCCGCCCCGATCCCAACAAGGCGGCAGCCATTGGAAATTTCCCGACGCCAGCTGACAAGAAAGCTGTCCGTAGATTCTTGGGCCTCTGTGCGTATCACAGGCGTTTTGTGCGAAACTTCTCACGGATCGCCGCGCCCCTCACACGCCTTACGAAGGTCGACGTGCAGTTCTCGTGGCAGAAGCCCCAGGAGGACGCTTTTCGTGAACTTCAGAGACGCTTGCAGTCACCGCCAAAACTGGGTCACTTCGACGAAAGCACCG
Source organism: Hyalomma asiaticum (assembly GCA_013339685.2). Lineage (NCBI taxonomy): Eukaryota > Metazoa > Arthropoda > Arachnida > Ixodida > Ixodidae > Hyalomma > Hyalomma asiaticum. The sequence goes on from CM023482.1 coordinate 14,783,781, forward strand.
ACATCGAGATTCACACAGATGCAAGCGGCGTCGGACTTGGCGCAGTGTTGATCCAGAAGAATCACGACCTCGAGCGAGTCATCGCCTACACGAGTCGGTCCCTGTAGAAAGCGGAGTTGAGCTATTCAACGGCAGAAAAGGAATGCCTCGCTGTCGTTTGGGCAGTCACAAAGTTTCGACCATACCTTATGGGAGGCCCTTCAAGGTTGTCACTGCCCACCACGCCCTATGCTGGCTTGCCAGCCTAAGGGACCCTTCAGGTCGTCTTTCTCGTTGGAGCCTGCGGCTACAGGAGTGCGACGTCACCGTCGTCTATAAGTCAGGCCGAAAGCACACGGACGCCGACTGCCTTTCGAGAGCCCCCGTTAATACCTTTGTGCCATGCTATGACGACGACGATGATGCATTCCTCGGACCCGTGAGTTCTGATACCTTCGCAAATGATCAAGGCTCTTACGTGCAGTCGTTCCACGCAGCCACGCAGCAGCTCTGGTGTTCCTTCGATTGGCCGCGTTTAATTGACCATTTGCAAAATTGTGAGCGCCACCTGGATTTTCCCAGCCAAAAACTCTCCTGCAAAGGTTGCTTTCGTGTTCTACGCGCGTGCACATGTACACATTCGTCACGCCATTCATCCCGTTCAGCGTCCGTCCCCGCCTTTCCATTCTTTCGCTTCTCCGCCTGTCTCTCTAAATCGTCGGACTGGCTTTGAGTCGGCTCACTCCCCACAAAATTCCTGAGAAGCTTTTGCGGTGCTTGTGCACGTCGGGTGGGGTGTGCAGACGTGAATGCGCTTAGAGCAGGAAAGCAATCTGTAGACGAGAGTTTTTGGCTGGGAAGCAGCCTTGCGGGAAAGCCAACTTACAGATTTTTGCAAATGGTCAATTGATCCTAGTCTTCCTTTATACTTAGATTTATCTGTTCTCTTTTCAGGTACATCTGCATGCCGGTTTCCGGTCCCGGCCAGGGCTCGCCCTGGTCGGCTAGTCGCCCTACCGAGGCGGTACCACTGCAGAGTTTCTTCCGGAATGGAGTAAGCTGTTTGCCTGTGGCGCTTGTACCAACCGATGGGGGAATCATTCGGCTGAGTGAATCGGAGATTTTCCTGCAGGGTCTGCGCTAAATAACCAGCAGGTACCTTGACATTGAGGAGGTGAGGCGATTTGGCAAAACTGGTATTTTGTGCAGGTCATCCAATGTAGAGTACTTGACCGGCTTGCTTGCCTGCACAAGGTTTGAGCACACTTCGGTTCGTGCATTTAACCACCTCATCTCGCTTGCGTGAAAGGCATTGTTCGTGGTGTACTGGCAAATATCTAGCCAGTGGCTTTCTTAATATGCTTGCTCCGGCTGATGTCGTCTCAGTGTACAGATGTAATAGGTCTGTAGGCGATACACGGGTCCCCACTGAGAGCGTTATCGTCTCGTTTGCCGGTTTACCGCGCCCAACTGAAGTGAAGGCATGGCCGTATTTGTTCCGTGTAGAGGCGTTGTCTCCACGACAGCTGCAGTGCCGGAACTGCTGGCGGTTGGGACACTGTGCTAACGCTTGCAGGTCCGCTACGCGATGTGTAAAATGTGGTGGATCGCATTCCACATCAGACTGCAATGTGGAAACTGCTTTGCGCTGTTTATGTGAGGGAATTCACATTGCTTCAGAGAACAGTTGCCCTGCCCGAGGCCGCGAGTTGCAAGCGCTCCCGAGATCCTCACACACAAACTCGTGACAATAATTGGCGAGCCTCTGCCAGGATTAACATCTCCAGGCCCAGTCACGAATGATCGTCGGGGGTTGCGAAGATGGATTTGGAACGTTTGGCGGCGATAGCTAAGAGTAGAAACCTGTCAGGAAAGGAGGTGCTGAGGTTATTTGAAGATGCCCAAAAAAGAACGGGAGCGAGAGCATGAAGCAATGGTAGCTCTACTAAAACAACAGATAGCTGAGGCCGAAGGGAAGCTGATGTACCGGAAAAGGGAGGAGACATCATGTGTAAATTTGCCAGTAGTGCAATCAGTCGAAATCGGTGAACATGAGGCGGAAGTTATCGAAATTCCGGAAATTCAGGCGAGTCAGGAGATCGTCTCGGTGGAGTCGGAGGAGTGCGGAGCGGTTACCGCAAGTCTAGAGGAGCTCGAGTCGGAGGTTGAGGATGCGGGCGTAGGCGCCCAAGAGTTTATTGATGATGCGGGCGTAGGCGCCCAAGAGCTGTTGAGCGCAGCGGAGGAGAAAGCGCACCCACTGCTGGTGCAGGAGGACAACGTAGAGTGCATTGCAGGTCGCTGCAAGCACATACTTGACGGAGGGCGTATTGCAGGTTGCTGCAAATGGAGTTTTCACGGGGTTTGTTCCGATGTGTGCGCCACAGGGAAGGACGTGACATCGAGTCATGATCCGTGCGAAAATGGTGCCGTGCTCGAGAGCGAGCACAGTGAAGGTGAAGTCCGCGATCGTAGCGGTACAAGTGGGAGTGAGGAAGTCAAACTTGAGGAAAAGGCAGACGCGGACGCTGCCAACGAAGGACTTGACACTAAGGCGCGTCCAAGAACGCGAGTTCAAAGGAAGGCGAAGAAAGTGAGCGGACGCGGCAAGGCTAATGAGAGTCGAGCATGTAGACGCCGTAGAAAAGTCGTTCGCAGCAAGCATTCAGTGAGCATTATGATGCGAAAGCGCAGGGGACTGCGATCGCGACAGTGGGAGAGATTATGGAAGGGGCGCGTCAGGCTGAAAGAGCACGAACGCAGCACCCACACAAGGGGTTCGCGAGCGCGTGCAGGAGGGGGGCGCGCGAGAGAGTGCGTTTTGAAGGAGCGTTTGACAGTGAAAGAGGGCAAACGCAGGGGCTGCACCGAACGTTTAGAAAGATGTGCGTTAAGGTCGGGACGCACGAGAGAAGTTCAGAAGAGATGTGCGAAGTGTAGAGCAAGGAAAAAACGTTGGAAAAAATTTGGCAGTCTCAAGGAACGCGGCGGTCGTAGCGAGCATTGGAAGGAACGCGCAGCAGCAAGGAGGCGCACGAGAGCGTTGCGCAAGATGCCGAATGAGAGGAGGATCAGACCTAAGGCAGAAAGATTCTTTTTGTGGCCATTGAAGAAAAAAGATTATTGGTTTATAAACAGGATGGCCTTTCACGGAAAAGAAATTCGGCAATAAAATCAAGTACTTAGACAGGAAAGAAGATGGACTGGAAAGTCAGAAGAGATACAAGTACGATAGTGGAGCTGGACAAAGTGCACAATAGAGCAGGTCATAGTTTAAAGAGAAAGGATCAACAGCAAAAAGTGACATAGGAGTAAGGGAAAAGAAAGGGGAAGCACGAGGTCTTATGAAATATAGGTTTTCAAAAGGAAAAGAACGTGGAGACATTTGGATGGACATAGATAGAGAAATGAGAGCAGATAGTATATTTAACCAGCTAAAGGGAAAGGAAAGAGAACGGGGTGATTGCCAAGCGAATTTATAGGGGTAGTGGAGAAAGAAAGGAAAGCAAAAGCGGATAGAGCAATGAGAAAGATAAAGAGCAAAAGGGCAAGGTAGTGAGGACGAAATCCGCATGAAAAGGAACGATAGAGAGAGAGGAAAAAAATATATTTGTGTTCTTAGCTAGGGATTGCTGTGTGGTATGTCTGGAGAGCAAAGTGTGCTTCCGTGGTGGAGTGTACCGCATGTATAGTTGTGTGTTGGTGTTGCCTTGTGTACTGATATACTGTATGATAGTGATAGGGTATAGGGCAGTGATAGTGACATAGTGTTACAGTGTGCTGATGTTGTGAAATACTGATTTAGTGTATTGATGCAGTGTATCGTAGTGCGCTGTTCAGTGGACACAAACTCGGACTGAACAAACATTACCTTTTGTGCGTGTGAACATTGTGTGGAGTGATTACTGTTAGTGTTGTGTGTGGTGACGAGCAGACCAAAAGGTGTATGAAGGTGTGTCAGTGTATGCGTGAAGAGTGTGGTGGTGACCAGTGCTACGGTGAGCTCCAAATTGAAGTCATCCGAAGTTTATTTACGAAAAAGCAAGAAGATTTGGCAAGTTCCGTTGATTAAAGAGTGCGATAGTGGCTATGCAGCAGTTACATCTCGTCAGTCCATATCTCTAGAGGCTACAGTCTCTGCTGCTATTGCTACAGCAATTGATAAGGCCATACCTATTGTCATGCAACGTCTGTTGAATACATTTGCTGAAGGCTTGACCGAGATGCTAGCCGCTAGGTTAAACAGCCTATGTAACTCTTTCCCGGTTGCTGCCGCTACTGCTGGTGGACCCGCGTGTCCAGAACGCGATCCATACGTGAAAATCAAATGGAACTTGTACAAAATAAGCCAACTGTTGCCAGCTCACCATCACCTGCTAATGCCGAACCCAGTAATTCTTTCGGAGAGATGAGGCTGGGAAACGTTGCTAATGAGTGCAGGAGTACCCCATTATTTCCGACACAGTCATCCTTGTTGAAGCCCAAGAAAGGCTCTACTGCTGATAAACAGAAGCAGGGCGTATTGCGTTCTGCAGTTGTTCTGCAGTCGAGTTGACTATCTTAAGTCAATAAGAGCTGGCATAAAGGTTCTACAATGGAATTGCCGCTCTGTATTCACCGGTTGCACTGACCTTCTTTATTTAGTACACAAAATAGCTCCTGATATTATTTTACGTCAACAGTCATAGCTTTCTGTACATCAGAAATTTGCTATTAATAATTTCCGAACATTCCGCTTGGATCGCCCAGGTAGGGGTGGCGGGCTGATAATTCAGTTTCGTCGAAAATATTTCATAAAGCTTCCATTACTTTCGAACATGTCTGTTCAGACTGTGAAATTTTGGGATTACATTTCTTGTTACCTGGATCCTCCACGTTTGCATTGGTTAATGCATACTTCCGGAATGGAGCGAGAAATACAGATCATTTGGATTCAGTTACTCGTAATTGTCGTTCTAAGGCGGTTGTACTCGCAGGAGACTTCAACTTACACCATACTTCTCGGGGCATAAAAACAGATAGTTGTGGAAAGCGACTGTGGGATTGGACACAGAGTAATAACTTTTATTGCCACAACTCAGGTGAAATCACCTTTTCACGCGGGCGCTCCTCATCAGCGTTAGACCTGACTTTTTCTTCAAATCAATTGGCTATCTCATCTTGGGCGACATTTGACAATGGAACTAGCAGTCACCACATTCCCATTACCTTTCATATCATGCTCTCTCACCACGCCACTGTCGCACGACAACGCTACTTCATTAATTACAAAGCATACGATACTGCGCTGAAGAAGGCTTTAACATCTCTTAGTAGATGTGATGAGCGACTCAGAGCTCAGTCAGTCATAAATAGCATGACTTCTGCTATTGAGACAGCACAGTTTTCTGTACGGGCTGGAAGTTCCCCGTCAAACTCTGCTTGGTGGAATGAGGCATGCACGCTTAACTATAGGCGACGGAAAGCAGCATGGAAACGTCTGCAACATATTTATACGCCTAAAGTATGGATGGACTATAAATTTTGTTCTGCAATATTCAAAAGAACTCTTGCAGCAGCTAAAGAAGATCACAAGAAGAATTTCCACTCGCTACTGTCGCGGCCTGATAGAAGAACCGCTCTTTTTATTTTTATTCCCAACAGAAAATCACCTCAACAAGATACTTATTCTCTATCTGTTGTATTATCCCCTAAATAAATAGCTGATTTCTTAGAAAATATAGGTGACCGACTTGAAAATCGGTTCACTTCATTATATCGGGCACCTATTGTGGATAAAAGTTTAGTATCCGATTTTCAGGAGGTGGCCATGGCGGAACTTGCAGATGTTATGCTGACTACACATCAAGCAGCTCCTGGTCCGGATCGTATTACTACTTCTACGCTTAAAATAATGTACGATCAGTATCCAAATGAGCTACTGAATATAGTTAACTGTTCCCTACAGTATACGTGGATTCCAATTTCATGGAAAATCGCAAAAGTGTGCTCGTGCAGAAAAATAAAAGTATGGGATACGATCTAGATAATATTCGGCCAATCGCACTTACTTCTAATATAGTAGAGGTAATTCAAAAAGTTGTATACGCTCGACTCAGTGAGTTTATGTCTCGTGAGAACATCCTTTCTTCGAGGCAAACAGGATTTAGGCAAAGTTGCTCTATATGGTCGGCTCATGTGGACCTTGAAAGCCGAATGTACCATCGCTTCGTTTTATCACGTGATGCTGTCCTGTTTGCAGAATTCAAATCGTACCGCAATAAACTAAACGCTGACTTAAAGAAAGCAAAACTTTCCTACTATCAATCTCTGTTTGCTAGAATATACAACAATCCGAGAAAGCTATGGCAGGAAATAAACAATTTATCAAACAGCTGTAAAGTAAAGTGCCCAATTAACATAGCAGCTTTTGCTCAAGACAAGACGGAAGTAGAAGCCCTAACAGAAATGAACGAGTTTTTTTCCAATGTCGGTGACTACGTGCCTCCGGTCCGCCACAGTGGTTACACAAACGCGCTGGCGTTGACTCGTTCAGCAGTAGCAAATTCAATTACTCTCTCTCCGGTTACTGAACAAGAAGTCACGAATTTTATTCGTAGAATTACAAATAATGTCGCTGCAGGCTTGGATGGCTTGAGCGCCGTCCCTATTAAACACGTTGCTTCTATCATAGCCCTCCCGTTAACATATATAATCAATCAAATGCTAGAAACAGGTATATTTCCCTCTGATCTTAAAGTTGCACGTGTAATCCCCGTATACAAAGGTGGAGCTGTTAGTGAAATAGCAAACTACCGGCCGATTTCCGTGCTGCCCATTTTGTCCAAAGTATTCGAAAATGTCATCAATGCACGGCTCGTAAACTTTTTAACTATATACCACGTAGTAAGTGATTCACAGTACGGCTTCCAGAAAGAGAAATCTACCGAAATGGCGTTATTGCGAATTAGAAATGAAATTCTTAGCAACATAGAAAACAAACTTTTTACTGTTGGCTTATTTATCGATTTAAGGCAAAGCATTTGACTGTGTGAATCACGATATTCTACTGTCCAAACTGCATGACTATGGTGTTCGCGGCGTTGCCCTTGAACTCGTGAAAAGTTATCTCTGTAGCAGGAAGCAGTGTGTGAAGGTCGGTGAACTGGCGTCTCCAACTACTATTGTAAAATACGGGGTGCCCCAGGGCTCCATTCTAGGACCTTTGTTTTTCATACTTTACATCAATGATTATGTGATGTGCCCGACTCACCGAAACTGGTCATGTGTGCTGACGACACCAACATATTCTTTTCCGCACCAGCTTTAACTAACTTAAACACTACAATAAATAATTACTTAATTATACTTGAACAATGGCTGGACTCCAACAGATTAAGTCTAAATATTAAGAAAACTAAATATATTATATTTAAATCATTCAACAAAAAATGTGACTGTGAACTCTCTCTTAATTTTCAAGGAACGGTCCTTCAGCGCGTTTCATCAGAAAAGTTTCTAGGTGCTTGGTTCAAACTATTGAATTAGGCAAAACAGTTGGATATGCCTCTACAAACTTAGAGAATTGATTCCACTAGGTCTAAAAAGTGCGATATATTATGCAAATTTTTACTCACGTCTTTCATACTGTACCCTAGTCTGGGGTACAACAACAACCACCAACTTTAATAAACTAGAATGGCTCCAAAAGAAGGTGTTAAGAATTTTTGAAAATTTTACCGGGCACCCAAGCCTACTACCCACTGCTCCCCTATTCATTAAACATAATATGCTAAAAGCTTCAAAGTTACACGAATATAAACTCTCCCTTTATATGTATAAAAACAAGCTTCCAAATCACGAAGAACACACTCGTCATGACTACAGCATACGTAACAGACAAACACCAGTACCCCATACACGCACAAACTACGGTACAGCTAGACTAGAGTATTGCATACCAACTCTTTAGAATTTCTTAAAAACCCATATAAATTTCAGTGCCCCTTTCAGTGTGTTCAAATCAGACGTGCGTGATTACTTGTTGAAGATATAATTTTTTTCATGTTGTGTGCATCATATTGTATCAGTGCTCCGATGTTCCTTGTATGTGACTTTTAGATTTTCTTCGTAATATGCTGTTTGTTTTTGTTGACAGTGTTTACAACTGCGTAGAATCCGCTGCATGTGCTGCCCTCTGTCGGCCCCCAGGTCCCTTCAAGCTGTTTGCACAGCTTTTTGCCTGGGGGTACCCCCAACAAATCTGTTGGAAATAAAGTGGATTCTGATTCTGATTCTCACAAGAATACGGCTTGCAAGACTATCGGGAGAGATTTCAGCATTAGTCACATTGGATATAGCAAAAGCCTATGACTCTGTCGAACATGGACTTTTAATTTCTAGATTAGTCGAGATTAGTCGAATGCAATGCTCCAAACTATATTGTATCTTGGGTTCAGGAATTTCTTTCTGAAAGGGAGTTTTTTTGTTTCCAGGAAGGAGCTACATCTTTATTTAAACAAACAAGGGGCGTGCCGCAGGGATCAGTTTTGTCCCCTGTTCTTTAATATTTTATTATCTTCTATGCCACTTCATCAGAATGTTCAGCCATATGTGTACGCCAATGATATTGCATTTTTCTCATTGTCCCATGATGTTCACGAATTATGCAAAATTTTGCAGTATTATTTGTCAGAGCTTGAAATGTGGATAAATGGTCTCTTTTTCATGATTAACGTTGATAAGTGCGCTTTACTGGTGTTCCCACAAACAGATAATGTATTCCTTTCTCTTCATTATGGCAATGAATAGATTCCGCAAGTATCGTCATTGAGATACCTCGGTATTATATATGAAGAGAATCTAAGCTGGCAACAGCAAATTGAAGTAAACAAATGCAAAGGAAAGCGGGCCATGGGTCTGTTGCGACGTTTCAGTAGCAAAAGCACCGGGATACGAAGGTCAAAATTGCTGATCATATACAAACTGCACGTACGCCCCATTTTGGAATTCGGTTGCGTCCTGATTTCCGGCTGTGCGGCCTATAAGCTACGACCTCTACTTTTGTTAGAAAGGCAAGCCCTACGTCTTTGTCTCGGTCTACCAAAATCTGCGGCCAATAACGGACTATATTTAGAAGCTCGTGTGATACCCCTGGAATCAAGGTTTAAACAATTGACAGTGCAAACATTTCTAAAGCTCTACGATACGCCACCCTCCCGTTCGCAGTCAATCTTCATTACTTCTCGTGATTCCTTTTTTAGGAACCGATGGCGACGCTATCAATGGCCTCAGGTCGTTTTTGTCCAATATGTGATATCTGACATTCAAGTTTCTCTGCAGAACCTTACTCCTCTAAGGCCACACTCGTCCTTGAGGGATAATCTATATTTCGACCACATTTTCCCTAAAGATGCTACGCTCCTTCTCTTACGTATTCTTGAAGGATGCCTTCAGGATCATCTCGCCCAGTTTCCTGAGCATTTGGTTGAATTGGTCGTTTGCGCTCCGAGTGCCTGATTTTACCCCTATATTCCTAGCAGAATTTCTGGCTATTGCATTGGCGATTAGGAAATTAAGTCCGTGCCAGACTAAAGTAATCATTATTACAGATCCTTTGCCTGTCTGTTCGCATGTAACATCTCCAAAGCAGTCACCCTTACTGAATATTTTCTCGACGCTTGTACCGTCTTACATATCAGAGGTCCGCTTGGTCTGGGTCCCTGGCCACACTGGCATTTTTCTAAATGAATCAGCTGACTCTCTAGCAACGTCATCTTTAGACGGCCCAGTGTTAAATGTGCTGCCGAATTTTTCGTTTATCACAGCCGAGAGGTTTACACGCTTTATTCTGCTGACATGTACTAAGATATCTCTTCTAGATTTGGACGACTACCGCCACCTTCAGTTTGCATGGAATACGGACAAATGCCTTTCACGTCAGTGCGAAGTGACTATAGCGAGTCTCAGATGTAGAGCTCCCAGTCTAAATTTCTATCTTAATAAATCTGGTTTCTCCTTAACCAACCTCTGTTTGGTATGCAATGAGCCAGAAACGATTGATCACTTCCTTCTGTCTTGCCGGCGATTTTGTTCACTCCGCCGAATGTATCTAAATTCATTATTCCATAAACTGTGTTTACCTTTAAGAACAACAAATCTTTTATCTTTTGGTGCCTCTCAGGATGGTACAAGCCGTCACGCTGTTTTGTCAGCATTACATAAGTTTATCGAAGCCTCCGGAAGATTACGCTGCTATTGCTGTCGACCACAGGGTTTCGTTCCCAATGTTTCGTTTAGTAAGTTCTAATTATAATTTTAATTAGAACTTCTTCCTTCCTTTTTATTTTTCTAAGATTTTGGCCTTGGACTTGTAATTTTCCTGCTCTTTACATCATTATTTGTAGTGTGTCCAATCCCCCTCGTGGGTATGTGCCAACTATAGAGGCCACAGCAACAACAACAACGCGCCGATCCTGATCTTCGCGGCGTGCTGGAATACCTCGAAGGCAAGACCGATACACCGCCAAAAGCGTTCAGGAGCGCGATTTCGTCGCTGTGCCTGCGAAATGATGTGCTTGTGAAGAAAAACTTTACGCCGCAAAAAACAACATGCCTACTTGTGGTTCCAGTCAGTTTACGGCAAGAAGCTTTAGAGGCGTGTCACGACGAGCCGACAGCAGGACACATGGGGTTAATGCGAACACTGCGACGAATCTATGGGAAATACTATCGACCCGGCTTGAGCGCAGACGTCGCACGCTTTGTCAAAACCTGCCGAGATTGCCAACGTCGGAAAACACCGCCTACGAGGCCCACCGGCCTCCTGCAACCAATCTAACTACCGGAGAAACCATTCCAGCAAATTGGGATGGATCTGCTGGGTCCCTTTCCGACTTCGACCAACGGGAACAAGTGGATAGTGGTGGCAACAGCCTACCTGACACGATACGCTGAGACAGCCTCACTACCATCCGGCACTGCAATCGAAGTAGCCAGTTTTTTCGTGAAGAACGTTGTCCTCCGGCACGGCGCCCCCATGGTCCTTATCACCGACAGAGGTATGGCATTGACGGCAGAACTCACGCAGAACATCCTACGCTTGAGCCTACACTGTCCATCGCTAAACCACAGCCTATCACCCGCAGACAAACGGCCTGTCGGAGCGTTTGAACAAGACCCTCGCCGACATGCTCGCCATGTACGTTAACGTCATGCGCAAGACTTGGGACGAAGTCCTCCCTTACGTCACCTTTGCTTACAACACCGCACCGCGAGAGACAACGCATATGACACCTTTCGAGCTTGTCTCCGCCCGCCCAGCCAGCACCATGCTGGATGCAGTGTTGTCTGACGTCGACGACTGGAGCACCCATGGGGGCATGGCCAATTTCCTTCAGCGTGCCGAGGAAGCCCGCCAGCTCGCCCGAATGCGCATCAAAGAGCAGAAACACACGGACAGCCGACTCTACAACCTACGACGGCGCGACCAGCAGCAAGAACCCGGTGACCGCGTTATGGTGTGGACACCGATTCGCCGCCGGGTCCTCAGCGAGAAACTCCTACGCCGGTATCTTGGACCGTATGAGATAACACGACGACTCGGGCCCGTTGTCTACGAAGTTGTGCCTGATGGAGTGACACAATCACAGCGGCGATGCTCGCGACCTGAAGTAGTCCACGTTGCGCGACTCAAGAACTTTTTTGAACGATAGAAGACTAAGAGACATTTTCATCACTGCGGTCTCTTTAGGTTCTGACAATTTCCTTTCTTCGTAACTAGTGTGTTCCTATAGCATCGGGACGATGCTCTGTCTCCCGGAGGGGCAGTGCCACGTGTGTTTAGAAAATGAAGCGGGCTTCATCTAATCGCTTTCTTTATCCGCATTCTTTATGCGTTGGAGTTTACCCGCAAGCCAGCTAGATGCCCGGATGTGCTGCAACATAACGGATTGATAAGGGATCATCACACCCACCGGCGGGCATTCTGTCAGCCGCCGTTCGGGCATGCTGGCCTCTTTCTTTTCGCTGTCGCCGAGCGGTGTGTTTTAGCTTGCTTTCGGGCGCAAGTCAGCCCAATGAATTATCCTTAGTTTTATTGTCGCCGGGGTCTGCCTTTCTGCTCGTCTGTGCACCGGCCAGCTCAACGTCACCTACGTGACAATATCTTTATGCAGACTACATTCCCATGTTCCCACATTTACTAAGAAATATATCTTTATGCAGTGTCACTACGGACCTCAACGCACTTTCGTCGCCACTCGCACTGTGCGTCTGATTGCTACAGCGCTGAAGGTGCAAGCGCATGTATAGTTTTTACTCGCCGAATCGTGGCTCTGTAACGTAGTTACTTTTACATACCGTGAGCTTTCTTTAACGGTACATATAAAAAGACCCATCTATGCTGCTTAAAGGAACTTTCTCTATTTGATCTATATCTTTCGCATTGACATTGTGAAAGAATTGGCCGTACGCAAATATGAAATTGTTGTATTGACATTTTTTTGCTCAAGGGAACAAAAGTTCACGTTGTTAAGGTGTTTATTAGGTGCAACTCGACGCAGCCCTTCGGCAACGGTCTTGTCCAAACGGGCACGGACCTCGAGCACGAGCGGCGTCTTCTTCAACAGAGCACTCAAGAGAGAACCCCACTGTAAGGCGCCTGAGAGGATGGCCCACTATAAGGTTCCAGTTCTTCTTTACATTACCCCCGGGAACGAAAAGGGAGCCGCCTGGCGACCTAACAGCTGGTCACTATGAGTGGGTCATAGTAGGTCTTGAGGCGCTCGACGTGAACAATGTCTCGGCCCCGACGGCGCATGTCTGAGGATTGCTCAACGGGCTCGATGAGATAGTTGGCCAGGGAGGTACGCTGGACTACACGGTAGGGTCCTTCGAACTTGTGCAGTAGCTTCGAAGAAAGCCCGGGTGCAGTGCAGGGGACCGAGAGCCACGCAAGTGCTCCAGGAAGGAAAGCAGGTGCGGATGCGGTGTTACCCTGAATGCTCTTCTGCCGCTCTATGTCATTGGTAGTGAACGCCCGGGCGAGATCGCGACACTCTTCAGCATATCTGGCTGTGGCAGAAATAGGCGCAGCCTCAGATGCATCCGGCTTATACGGAAGGATTGTCACTTGTGTGCGATGGGTGCCGGCCGTACAATAAAAAGAATGGCGAAAACCCAGTGGTGCTCTGAGGGGCGGTATTGTAAGCGTAAGTTACGAACGGCAGAACGGCATCCCAATTTGCTTGGTCAGAGGCGACGTACATTGAGAGCATGTCGCCAAGGGTGCGGTTAAATCGTTCGGTGAGGCCATTCGTCTGCGGGTGGTAAGCAGTAGTTGTGCCGTGAACAACGTGGCACTCTTTGAGAATGGCTTCCACGACTTCAGATAAGAAGACACGCCCTCGATCGCTAAGCGATTCCTGGCGTGGGCCGTGTCGAATTATGAAGCGGCGGAGTAGAAAGGAAGCGACATCGCGCGCTGTAGCCGCGGGGAGCGCGGCGGTTTCGGCGTATCGCGTGAGGTGGTCAACGGCTACGATGGCCCAGCGGTTACCAGTCGATGTCAGCTGGAGTGGCCCATACAAATCGATGCCGACGTGCCCAAATGGCCGGATAGGACAAGGTAGAGGTTTCAGGCCTACTGGTGACGGATGTGGCGAAGATTCCCTACGCTCGCAATTGAGGCAGGAGCGAACGAACTGCTGAACGTAGCGGTACATTCCTCGCCAGAAGTATCGCTGTCGAATGCGCTCGTATGTTTTGTATACTCCAGAATGTGCACACTGAGGATCAGAGTGGAACGATGCACATATTTCAGAACTCAGACTCCGGGGTACAACTAGCAACCACTGGCGGCCGTCGGCATTGTAACTACGTCGATAAAGTAGGTCTTCGCGAATGGCGAAATGCTGGGCTTGCCGGCGCAACGAGCGATTGGTCGGAGCAGCCGATGGTTCGGAGAGGAAATCCATCAACGAGGCGATCCAGTGATCCTTGCGCTGTTCGGTAGCGATGGTGTGAAGGTCGATGGAAGAAATGGCAACACGAGATAGTGAGCATTGGTCATCGTCGTTAGGCAAGGGAGAACGCGAGAGAGCGTCGGCGTCAGAGTGCTGACGCCCGCTGCGGTAGACTACGCGAATATCGTAGCAGGGGGGGGGACATGTTGCGAGTTGCGCGTCCGCGCTCTCAGGTGGCGCCACCATCGAAGCGACGAGAGCGCACCGCCGGCGGCAGCAGGCGAAACGCCATTAAGCCTTTAAATTGCCTACTTTGTTTGTAGAACTTCAAATCGATTCACACAAAAAAAGAGTTGCCTTTTAATTTCAAGTCACAGGAAGCGTATTGAGCACGAACGCTGCAATGTTTTAAATAATGAAACTTCTTGAATGGGCGACGACGAGCGAAAGCGGGCACTGAGTACCAGAAGACTGACAGTGGCGCACGCACCATTCGTCGCCTGTGAAAGTTCCGCGGTTATGTTCAAGTCAAGCTGCAAGATACTGTTACTGTGAACAGAGTGATACGACACCATCGTAAAAGTGCAGGGACTTTAGTGGTATACTCTGTACCTTCAGCGGTGGACAGCTGTGCTCCGGATATCTGCGGTGGGGCTGCACATAGTACGTACATTTATGCGTACCGACGATTATGAACGATACTCGCCGGTGCATCTCGTAAAACACTTCTCACTTGTCCCTCATTTCATGTAAACATCGGTGTCATTACAATAAAGCGGTTTACTTGCCGCTAGTTTGTATGATCAATGTTGTGGCTGTCCTTACTGCAGCGGTAACCTTTCAAGTAAGTATGCAAGATACTTATAAGTCTCTAATATGTAAATGGGATGCAATTACATTGTGCAAACGAGAGAAATTTTGGGGGTACCTGCCTGTAGCGACCGAGGGAGCACCCGCAATACAGTAGCAGACGACAACGGCATATCGTCTGTTTTTGCCGGTCGCCAGCCGCCATTTTGACGCTTCGAAAGCGCCCTTGCAATTTTAAAAGGTATTTACCTTTCTAAGAAGTTATAAATTATATAAACAAAATTTACAGTTCTAAAACTTGAATTGCGAGCGTAAACTAGCCAAAACTGTTCAAAGTGCTAGCAAAACAACATATTTATTTTTTAGTGCGAGTGCCGTCAACACCCAGACGGCGCTACGATCGCTTCCGAAAATCGTCCCCATTGGTTCTATGGAAATGTCCTCCCCCTGATCGTAGTCTTGTAGACGAAGTGCCCAACGTGCAATGCAGCCTGAAGCGTCTTTCAGTGATGACAACCAACAGAGTGTGTGGTGGTCCGTGACGACATCAAATGGGCGTCCATACAGACATGGTCGGAACTTAGTAAGTGCCCAGATGATTGCCAAGCATTCTTTTTCCGTAACAGTGTAGTTACTCTCGGCTTTCGTAAGGTTGCGACTTGCGTAGGCGACGACATACTCAGGAAACCCTGGTTTGCGCTGCGCAAGGACAGCGCCGAGGCCAACACCACTGGCGTCTGTGTGCACCTCCGTAGGTGCAGTCGGGTCGTAGTGGCGTAAAATTGGGGGAGATGTCAGTAAACGGCGGAGAGTTGTGAACGCGTCATTGGACTCGGATGACCACGAAATGAGGGACGCGTTACCTCCAAGCAATTTCGTCAGTGGCGCCATAATAGTGGCGAAATTTCGAATGAAGCGCCTGAAGTAGAAGCACAAGCCTATAAAACTGCGCAATTCCTTAACGGTCGTTGGTTAGGGCAATTCGGCCACAGCCCGAAGTTTGGTTGGGTCGGGGAGAATTCAGTCCTTAGATGCGACGTAGCCTAATATGGTCAGTTGCCTAGCGGCAAATCAGGCACTTCTTTAGGTTTAGCTGTAGGCCAGTGCTTGTCAGGCACATCAAAACGCGTCGAAGGCGTACAAGGTGCGTCTCGAAGTCAGGAGCAAAAACAACAACGTCGTCAAGGTAGCAGAGACACGTGTTCGACTTCATACCGCGCAAGACGGTGTCCATCATGCGGTCGAAAGTTGCTGGCGCATTACGAAGTCCGAAAGGCATGACATTAAATTCGTATAAGCCATCTGGTGTTACAAAAGCTGTCTTCGGTCGATCGGCGTCGGCCATGGGTACTTGCCAATACCCCGAGGGCTAGTCTAGAGACGAAAAGTATTCAGCGCCTTGTAGACTGTCAATCGCGTCGTCTATGCGCGGGAGAGGATATACGTCCGTCCGAGTGATCTTGTTGAGGCGACGGTAGTCTACGCGGAATCTCACAGAACCATCCTTCTTTGTAACAAGGACGACAGGGGATGCCCATGGGCTATCTGAAGGGCGTATCACCTTGCGACGAAGCATGTCATCAACCTGTTCGCTGATCACACGACGTTCTGCGGGAGACACACGATATGGGCGTTGTCGCAATGGCGGTTGGGAGCCCGTGTCGATGCGGTGTGTGACAGTTGACGTCCGACCTAGGGAAGACTGCCCCACATCGAAAGAGGAACGGAATTCTTCCAAGAGGCATAAAAGCTGAGACCGCTGGGCCGGCGTAAGGTTGTCTGAGATAGAAGAGCCAAACACATCGCTGGGTGGGGGGTCACTCGCAGAAATAGCACTTAGCGCTCTGGAAGTCACCACAGCAAGTGTTGTCGGGCACGTCCACAACTTGAACGTGTTCAATAAGTTCCAGATTGCGAAGGCCCTCGGACCAACATCACAGGGTAATGGAACGGACTGCAAACGAAAATGGTGCTGAAGCCCTGAGTGATATCCAGCGTCGCAAATGGGAGCAGGAGACCTCTCCGAGTTAGGAAGCGGTCGGAGGGAGACAACAGTGCAACACCGTCCGAGAGGCTGCTACAGTACATGGGCACAATAGTTGCTGCTTTCGGAAGAACGTGGGTGTCGGCTTGCACAAGCAGCTTCCTCGAATGGGAAGATTTCTCGGTGAAAGGCAAATCTAAAAACGGCGAGAGTTCAATTTCGGCCCGTGCGCAATCGATGACAGCATTGTGGCGCGAGAGGAAATCCCAAGCTAGGATCACATCGTGAGAGCATGAGGAGATGACGATGAATTCTATCACATATAGGACGTCGTCGATGAGAACACGAGCAGCGCAAGTTGCTAACGGGTGAATATGCTGAGCAGTGGCTGTTCTTAGGGACAGTCCAGGAAGTGGCGTCGTGACTTTACGAAGTGAGCGGCAAAGCGTAGCGTCCCTAACACACACGGCGGCTCCCGTGTCTACTAGTGCAGATGCGCGAATACCGTCAATAAACACTTCAATAACGTTCGAAGGATTGCGATGAGGACTTTCACATTTTGATGGTATCGCAGCCCTTGCCTCGTGGACTGCGATAACGAGTTTTCCTTGTTCCGAACAACGGGACGAGGCCGCATCGGCGACAGGGAGCGACGGCGTGGGGATGGTGAACGGCGTGTCATGGGTGTCGAACGCAGTGTGCTCGACGTAGGCGAAGGAGTGTCGTAATTTGGGAGGATGGGCTGACTTCTGATGGGTGATGCGACTCGAGGCGGCTGAACACGATTACAATAACGCGCAATGTGACAAGCGTAGCCACATGCAAAGCATGTCGGCTGGTTGTCAGAGATCCGCCACCGGGTCGCTGGGGCAGGACGCGATGCAAGGTGCGGCGGCTAGTATGACTGCATGCTGGGCTGCAGTCGAGGCCTGGCCATGACGCCAGCGTAAATAGGAGGAACGTCTGAAGCGAGGGGTTGGGGCGTAGCGACGGCGCCTGTATAGTTGAGTGGTGCAGCTACTGTTATCGGTTGAGGCGCAGGCGCCGGAAGGTGCTGATGGTATTCAGGAATAGCAGCGGCAATTTCCTGTTCAATCGCGTGCTGCAACTGAGGCACAAGAGTTGACGAAGGCTGTTCAGCAGGCTGCGGCTGGGTGAAGACCATCAAGGAGAGTTGGCGTGCAATTTCCTCACGAACAAAGGACTTTACTTCTGCTAGTAATGATGCCTGGTCATTAGTGGCGGTCATTAAACTATGGAATAACTTGCCTTACACAATAAGATCATCATCATCTTTGCATGCATTAAAAAAAGAACCTAAAAACTTTATCATGTATAAAAACTAATTCTGATGTAAATGTGTGTATGCAATTTGAAAAATTTTTGTAAATTTGGGTTTTTTGTTCTATGACGTGCCTATGTAATTGATTACTCTGTACTTTTAGTTTGATTCTCTTTGATGATTCTTTTTGTTTACTCGTTGTTGCTTTCTGTACCTTCAGTGTTCAATTCCTCTTGCGTTTGTAATGTTGGTTGCTTTTATAATAATTCTTTATGTTATTGTTAATCGAGGGTCCCACTGCAGTCGCAAGACTTTGGGACCCTTGTCTGTATGCTATTACAATGAACTTTGTACTTTCAAGGAATAATAAAGTGAACTCGTGGAACCCAGCTAGATGTTCATTCCGCAACGAAGGTCGACGGGTCAGCGAGCGTTGCCGGCGCAGGTCTTCGTAGCTTTGGCAGAGTGTGACAATTTCTGTGACTGACTGAGGACTCTTGGCAAGTAGCATGTTAAACGCCTCGTCCTCGATGCCTTTCAGGACATTTCTGATCTTATCCGTTTCAGACATCGTCGCGTCCACTCGTTTGCACAAGTCGAGAATGTCCTCTATGTAACTGGTGAAGGATTCGCCTGGCTTCTGTGCTCGTTCGCGCAAGCGCTGCTCCGCGCGCAGCTTACGGACAGCAGGACGGCCAAATACATTCCCCAGCGAGGTCTTGAATGCGTACCATGTTGGTAAATGAGCTTCGCGGTTGCTGTACCATAGACTTGCGACCCCCGCAAGGTAGAACAATACGTGGCTGAGTTTTGCTGACTCGTCCCACTTGTTATGAGCGCTCACTCTTTCGTAGGTAGTGAGCCAGTCGTCTACGTCCACGTCATCCGCGCCAGTGAAAACAGGAGGGTCGCGATGGCGAGGGACACCGGAACATACGGCCGGAGCAGGAGACGTCTGCTGGGAGGCGTCCTGAGGCATAGCAGAGGGCAGTGTGCGGGATCGTAGTTCCAGCGTGGATGATTTAAGTACCCGGCACTTCCACCACGTTGTTAAGGTCTTTATTAGGTGCAACTAGACGCAGCCCTGCGGCAACGGTCTTGTCCAAACGGGCACGGACCTCGAGCACGAGCGGCGTCTTCTTCAACAGAGCGCTCAAGAGAGAACCCCACTGTAAGGCGCCTGAGAGGATGGCCCACTACAAGGTTCCAGTTCTTCTTTACATCGTTCATTAGTTTATTCTAATAAATAATCATGAAGAACGAAAGAAGCTCGTAACACTAGGAGACTTGATCCTTAACACGGCCGAGTTTGTTGGAACTCGCTAGCACGCTCCATCATTTTTAAAAACTAACATTAAAAACATTAAAAAATTACATTACATTTAAGTGAGATACCCTGTATATTGGTTTTTACTTCGCCTTTGCTAAATGTCTATTGAAATGTTTTAAGGTTTGCGCAGATAATATATCGCACAGCCAGCCGGTGTTGTGTTTTCAAAAAGGAGTTTCATGACGACAGCTCCAGTGGGATGAACAAGCAGAGGTAAGACATGAAGTATACATTTTTGTCAGCAGGTACAGTTGTACGTAAGCGTGAAATTCGGGATAAAGGCAGCTAGCATCATTTTATTCTTCCTTTATACAGCCCTTTTACCTGTTAAATGAAGCTGGTTGCTCTGTTAGCTTCGTGATATATCGACCGGAAGCCGAAAGGGATTGGCGAAGGCACGGTAACACGCAGGTTGTGTCAGTTAACAAGTACGCCAGGGTTTATAAAAATTCACGAGTGCACTTCAAGGACGCAACCATATTGGTAGTGTTGACTGTTATCTTGACCATGTCAGGCTATTCTTTCAATGAGCTGCGGTAATTACCATTATAGTTATCCAACTTTTAAACTGCTGCGTTGAATGTAAATTGCTCAATTGGGAATTTTCATGGCATATTAATTAGTTTCGTGATAATGTAAATTCATTATAATACGTTCAGTGACTTTACGTTTTCGGGCTCCTAAAAACGTCTAAGAGATTGTAAAAAAGTACATGATGAAGCGTTTCCAAGCCTCGTCATTAGCGCTCTCGAACATGTCACAACAGGATCGGTGATGCACGATGACAGGTCAGTACTGGAAACCCCACAAGAATGTTGATAAGTACGACATGATGAGCGTTTCCAAGCCTCGTCATTAGCGCTCTCGAACATGTCACAACAGGATCGGTGATGCACGATGACAGGCAGTACTGGAAACCCCACAAGAATGTTGATAAGACTTGGCCACACTTTACGCCCTCTCGGCTTCTTGATGCGCACGGTCCATGTGCATCATCGATTGCTTGTTGGTATATGTTCGAAGGCCCTGATGTCACTGCACGCAAGTGACCAGTCACGTCGTACATTCGAACCTGGCGCACTTTTTAAAGGGGTCCTGTGCTAGCTCGAGGTTCGCATTTGACGGCTCAAAGCGTCCGCTATCCAGCCAGATAACGGTCGAACACCCATGAGCATTAAACAAAACTAACTTGAATTGAGAGGAAATATATTGCACTTTATCCAAACATGCACAAGCAGTCGGTCCCCATAAAAAGCGGTGCTGTTCGGTCTCGTGGGTGAGTTTGCCCGCAACCTTGCATTCCTTCCTTCGCCGAGAGTGCTTTCTCCCTCTGCGTGGGTCGTCAAAGGCGCTTCGTCCGGTTCCTCATGGTCGCATGTGTTGCCCATTTGAAGTGGGGAACAAAGGCACAGGGATTTCAAGATATGGAAAGACCCCACCGTTGGGCCAAGCGTGCAGGAACCATCAGGGGCACTCGAAAGACGCACATGGGGCTTGGCCACTCTCTTCGAGAGGGGACAAAACGCTCCCCGTCTGGCGTCTGCGGTTGTTAGACGCCGCTGTTAAAGGTGAAAACGAGGGCACCACATCTGAAATGGGTCGGCAGAATCTCTTGATTGCGCCATTCCTTGCAACCTTCACCTCTACCTTGCGTACCATTCCTTCTGCCCTCGGTAGACTTTGAATGACAACCCCGATGGGCCAATTGTTGCGAAATGTCTCCTTATCCCTTAGGAGTATGACGTCTCCTTCTTTTATGTCAGTTTTTGGTACTTGCCGTTTTCGGTGTTGTTGCAAAGTGGCAAGGTGCGTTGCGCGCCAGCTTTTCCAAAATTGTTTGGCCATGTTCTAAACTCGACGCTGCGACGAATCCTCAAGAGTGGGAAGCGGCCGGGTTTGGTACTGGATGGCTTGGCGCGGCACTTGTGGGCAGGTCTTATATCCGTGACCAAAACGCCCGCCCGTAAAGCATCCACGTCGTGAACCAGCCGGCCCTTGTTGGGAGTGGGTGTCTGAGCGCCGACCAGTGGTGTTTTGCAACAGCACTGCCCGCCGCACGAACGTTTCCAAGTCGTCTTGGAAAGATTGTGCCGACAGTATGGCTGCGTGTGTCGGGTCGTATAGGCCGTCGACGACATACTCTATGGCTGCCGGTGAGGCCCATTCTATGTTGCAGCTTTGTAGGTGGTGGAGTTTGTCATAGATATAGGCTGCGATGTCCTCCGTTTCAGCTTGCCGCCATGACCGCATCTCCATGAACCGAGCGTCGTAAGCACTCGGAGGAGGTGCAAACGCTGACGTCAGAGCTGCGCTCCAAGCCGACCATGTAGCGTAACCGCTGCCTTTGAAGCGATTCCACGCCTCGGCAGCTCCACGGAGACGACCTTCGGCGAAGGACTTCATATGGTCTGGCCAAGAGTGTCGAGCGGCTACATCGTTGATCGCGGAGACCCAGGTGGTGGGGTCGTCCTTAAATCCATCTAATTCAGGGATCATCTTTTCAGCAAGTGCGGTGGTGCAACCTATGCCAGAAGTAGAGCAGCCTGCCGTGTTCTGGAGGTGTTGAAAAAGCGTGGACACGATCTGGTTCATGTTGGTCTCGTCTACCCGTAGTGAACTCGCCGTGGCGGCGGGCACGCCGTCCCCGGTCGGTAGCGTGTGTGGACCCGAAGGTACTCGCCCACTTCGAAGGAACGTGGACGGAGATGGCTCCGTGTTTGTCGACTGCGCCATTGTAATGAAGAGAGACAGACACAGCGCCTTTGCTGCAGGCCGGCTGTTCTAAACTGACCATCCTCTTCCTCTGCTTACTCTGCTACTAAATACCAGCGCCGCAGCCAGCGCACTGCCGTCTTCCTCGTATATATATATATATATATATATATATATATATATATATATATATATATATATATGTGTGTGTGTGTGTGTGCGTGTGTGTGTGTGTGTGTGTGTGTGTTACGGTGCTACGAAAGGAAGAAAGACGACGATCGCTAGGGAGAAGAAGGAGACGACGTAGTGGGGTAGTCTCTCTCTCGGGGCGCCATTAAGGCTTTGCCGGCGTTGATCCCTGTTATTATAAAACGGCCTTCCTATTTAACCTGATATCTCTGCTCGTTCCATCGTGGTGGAGGTGCGGGGTATCTAACAAGACGGAACTCCGCAGCGGGCTTGTTCTCGGCCGTCCTACCATGCCAACAGACGAACAGGACGACGGGCCGATCCGGGCGCCATGCAGCAGCCGCCCCGTCGGCCCCCGCAACGCAAGCACCCGCAACGCCGCCACCGCCAGCCGTCCTTATCCATCCGCGCGACCCAGGTAATTTCTCGGGTAAGGATACTGAGAACGTGGAGCAATGGGTGGTCCTGTACGAACGTGTCGCAGCGCACAACCGGTGGGACCCGACGCTCATGCTTGCCAATCTTGTCTTCTACCTCAAGGGCCCGGCACGCCTCTGGTATGACACCAACGAGGAAGAACTAACAAGCTGGGATTTATCCAAGCAAAAGTTGCGCGATCTCTTCGGCCCACTTGCTAGCGACAAGTGCGCTGCTACGAAAGGTTTGTCCTATCTAGCTCAGACGGCTACAGAGTCCTACGTTGCGTACATCCTTGGCGTTCTAGCTCTGTATCGTCGCGTCGATTCCAGTATGTCCGAACCTGACAAAGTGGGCCATATTCTGAAAGGCATCGCCGATGATGCGTTTAACCTGCTGGTTATTAAAGACTGCTCAACCGTGAACGAAATGATCAGGGAGTGCAGACGCTTCGAAGGCGCAAAGAGCCGGCGCATTACCAAACAGTTCATGCGGCTTCCTAACACCGCCGCTACGTCGTCGTGCGAAGACGTCTATTCCTCCGTTCAACCGTCCGGCTGAGACAGCGTTTTACGTATTGTGCGGCGTGAAATCGAGGCGGCATCGCCTTCCTCTTCCGTGCGCCCTTCGGATGATACTCAGACGACGATCTCTCTTATACAGGCAGTTGTCCGCGACGAGCTTGCAAACGCAGGCATTCAACCAGTGTGCTCCCTGACTCGCCCGCCGATTCGACCGACTGCTCCGTTTCATCGTCCACCACCCACGTTTCGCCGCTACCGAGATCCGGCCCAATGGCGCACACCCGACGACAAGCCTATATGCTTCACCTCTAGCGGCGTGGGGCACATTCCCCGCTATTGCCCTTATCGCCAACTGTCGTACTCCCGCTCCACGTATAACGCACGACGTTCCCCATTTACCGCTCCTAACGACCCTACCTACCGTGAACCCATGTACCGCGACCAGACCCATCGTAGCTCAACGTACCGCGACCCTCCCATGTCTACCAGGCCCTCAAGCCGATCGCCTTCACCGCACGATCGTCGTTCCCGCTCGCCTCTGCCCCGCCGTCCATCGCCGCACCCCTCTGTACGCTCACAGGAAAACTAACAGATGCAGCTCCCGGAGGTGACGCTGCATTGGAACCTCGACCTGGAAATCCTCTACTTACACCGCCGACTGACCAGAACCTAATCGCCGTAAAGGTTGACGCCCTACCAGTAACCGCCCTGATCGACACTGGTGCACACATCTCGGTCATGAGTGCTGCCCTCCGAAACCAGCTCAAGAAAGTGCTTACACCTGCTGAGTCCCGCAGTGCTGGGAATGTGTGCCGCCCGTGTAAGCGTTGGTGTTCGCCAGGCATCCGTATTGTTTCGTGTACTTGAACACTGCCCTCACGACGTAATCCTTGGCCTTGATTTCTTATCTGCTCACTCAGCTATAATTGACTGCTCGGCTGGCGTGGTCCAACTTGATTTACCAGATCTTCCCGACGTCCCCGACACAGTAGAGACCCAGCTCTGCTCCGCTGACTTTGTCCGCCTGCTGCCGCAGGCAGTTACCTATATTACTGCTCGGCCTACCTCCTGTGTACCAGACGGCGACTATGTGGTCACTCCTTCTGTCAGTGCCTTACTCTACCACGGCGTCTCTTTTCCCCACACGGTTGTGACCATCTCGGCCAACACAACCTACCTTCCGCTCCTGAACTTTGGTTTCTCGCCACGCTCTCGCCGTCGCACCAGTACCAAGTTACCGCCCTTTCGGCTCACACATCTTGCGCTAGCTCTTCGGCCGACTCCAGCGCTTTAAGAGGCCGACTCCAGTATTGTGGCTTTAAATTTGCTAAAGGAGTGACCTGCGTCAGTGACATGCCTTGAAACAGGCAAATTAGGAAGGGCATACACATGTGCCTTGTGGTTGTTAAAACGGTACCTGAAACCTGAAACCTGAAACGGTACCTGAAACCGTTTTAACAACCACAAGGCACATGTGTATGCCCTTCCTAATTTGCCTGTTTCAAGGCATGTCACTGACGCAGGTCACTCCTTTAGTAAATTTAAAGCCACAATACTTGAATCAGGGTTCAACTCAGATCATGAACGCGAACTCAGAGAATCATTTTTAATCCATAAATTCAACACACTGTCTAACAGCATGAACGAGAGTCCGGGCTCTCTGACTTGTATGTTGCCTTGAAGCACTGTCCCGGAGTACGGTCACGTGTACATCGCTCTCACGTTCTCGAGAACCGACGTATTTTTAGCCTGCCTACTTGTTTTATCTTTTTTCTTCTCTGTTTTCGCGTTAAGTATGACATGTGCTTTTGCGTGATGTCTGTTCTGTTTCTTTACTCACTACAGTAGTGGCTGTCCGCGCTTTTCGCTGTCATGTACTTATGTATAGCTATCGACGAAAGATTGAAGGTGTCAATTCACGATTGTATAACGTCGCGCGTTGAAACTGTGTGTCTCAGAGACGATATTAGTGATGACACGGCTTTGTGATACGCCAGTATATGCGGACGCTATATATGCCCTGCGTGGCAAGCAGTCTCTGTTACTCTGACGAAGGCAGGCCCACCTGCCGAAACGTTAGTAAAGAATTTGTGTTTCGAACGTTTGTCACCCTCTTCCTCAGACACATATTTCACCGGATCCATCGATTTTCATTCGCTCATATATATATATATATATATATATATATATATATGACAAGCACGACCGTTTATCACGACCCCAACACGAGCTCCGAATATAGTATATATATATATATATATATATATATATATATATATATATATATATATATATATTGTATTCTAATAGTTCACGCAGCCCGGCTCAAACCGTGCTGCGACCCTCCTGTCGTGACATCTGCCTAAGTCGCCAGGCTGGCTCCTTTTTGCGCGGGGAGTGATCGTAGTGGAGCACACCGGCAGCCACACCGGCAGCAGCTCTGACTCAGCGCGAAGAAGGCGACGTTGACGTTGGTGTTGTTCTGAGCTCAGCTGGTTCTAATACAGTGAGCGTGTCCTGTTAACATCTTGTCTTTGATTACACCTCGTTACTATATATATATATATATATATAGTGTAGGTGTTTGGCTAGCTGCGTCCCGTCCGTAGTCAAACGAATCCGAGAAGAACAGTTCTCTCGTTGACGCCGGCGACAGCACTGCCATGTGATGGGTGGGTTTCTAATACCCCTGTAACACGGCGCATGTAACCGTCATTCGCAGCAAACGACATTTATAACTAATGTCATTCTGTGTTCGCGTTCCTCGTCCACACAGTCATACAAAATGACATTCGCCATTGACGTAGATGTTTACCCACCGGATACTAGGACAACAAAATGTCACAAATTGTGCCTTTTATTTGCATATTTTCTCTTTATTGTTAGAAACGCAGTACTAAAGATTGGCAGGCTATGTGAAAATATATTGCAATACAATACGGCTGCCTTACCAGGGAAGAAATCCGCACATGTATCCAAAGCAAGACGAGCCCAAGGTCGCTTCGATTTCTTCTGTAGTGGGCGATATCGCGGGCCATGCCTGCGTTTCTGTGACCGTGATGGACGACGATCAGTGCAAACGAACATTAATTGCCCTCCAGTTATTCACTAAAAGCGCCGAAACCGGCTGAAGCAGCTCAAGCAACAAACGCGAGTTTGTAAACATGGCCGACTGCTAGGAAGCGTCGGAGCAAACTCGCAGTCTGGGAACAACAATATAATTACACAGATTGCATCATATATCGTGCTGTACGCCATAAAGTTATCAAAAGGCCACGAGAGAAACTGAAAACAACCGTAACGTTGTGCACGTATTGGTTCTACTTACCAATTTTATCTTTATTTATTTTATTTATTTATTGGTACTGCAATCCCCTGGAGGGATTTTAGCAGGTGGGTACAAAAAAACGTAAATATCGGCATATAACACCAGGCAAACAGATGGAACAGCCTATCACATTTCACATAGTAGGCAGCCATATAACACAAAGGAAACAAATAACTATCACTTGCGTTTTACAATGTAAACAAACGTAACAAAATATTACCGATGGCACATCACTCTCATTTTAAGAAAAGAAAACAAAGCTATCACACAAGTAAAATTATTTTCTGTTTTTCCAGACTAGCGGCAAAGGATGTTAAAGATTGTGTTGTGACTTGATGATTATTTAAACTATTCCAATCCTGCACAGTTCTGGGGAAAAAAGAATATTTAAAGCAGTTATTGCGGGTACGGAAGGGAGTTATTGTACGATCATGGCGTTGTCTAGTGGCGTAACCTGAAGGAAATGAAAATAATTTTTCCGAAATAATTTGAAACCGAAAACAGACGGAAAAAGCGCGTCTGTGACGTCGATGTCGCCGCCTCCCCGGATTTCGTCACTCGCCCGCGGCGCCCAACACCGCAGATAACAAGGAGATAGCGAAGCTACTTGCGCGGCCGGAGCGGCGGTGACCACGGGCGAGTGGCGAGTGACGAAAGCCGTGGGGGCGGCGCCATCAACGTCACAGACGCTCTTTTTCCGTCTATTTTCAGTTTCAAGGAGCTTGCCACGGGGAACTAATTGTTCGCGTAGCTCCGACATGCATTCCGCTATTCAAAATTTGATCGTTGGGATAGGTAGTGTCGAGGACGGGCTCCAAAGTACTCATTTGCTATAGCTACCAATTACCGATAATTAAAAAGTTATTTAGCGTAATTTTGCTAATTATGCATACATGTGGGGAAATTGTTCTGTATCTAGAGGCCGCCAATCCGTATACTCGAATGGTACACAAGACATTCCCGCGATTTATGTTTTTCTAATTTTAAAAATGTGTTGCAGTTAAAAAAAACACCCTGTATATGTCTTAGTCGTCAACGTTCTCTTTGCTTCTCCGTAACACTATCCCGGGCGAAACAGGCAGCGTCCCGGTGCCTCGTAAGGGGTCATCGGCTATTACGTTATAGGATTTGAGGCGACAGACGTGAACAACGTCAGGGGATATCGCACTGGATGGCGTGGTGGGTCCGACGGGAATAATCTCGTAAGTGACATCGGTAACTTGACGCAGCACGCGGTAAAGGCCTTTGTAAAACGGAAGGAGCTTCTCGGAGAGCCCCACTCGGCGACAAGGGGACGAGAGTAGCACGAGGGAGCCCGGTGCAAGGTATGCCTCCTGGTGGCGGCGATTGCGAACGCGCTTCTGATTTTCCTGGGGTGCCAAGAGACGAATACGGGCCAGTTCACGGGCATGCTCAGCACGAGCGATGGCATCGCGGGCATATTCGTTCCCGAAATCACGCACAAAGGGAAGCGAGGCGTCTAATGGTAAGACAGGGTCGCGACCGAACAACAGGTAAAAGGGAGAGTATCCAGCAGTGTCGTGTCGGGACGAGTTGTAAGCGGATGTGACGTAGGGTAGCGCGGTGTCCCAGTCGCGGTGGTCGGGTGACACGTATTTGGAGAGCATGTCGGTAATGGTCCGATTTAGTCGCTCAGTAAGGCCGTTGGTCTGGGGATGGTAGGAGGTAGTCAGTTTGTGCTTCGTGGAGCAGGAGTGGAGGATGTCGGCGATGACTTAAGACAGAAAGGTGCGACCGCGATCGGTGAGGAGCTGTCGGGGGGCACCATGCACTAATATGATATCGCGTAGCAGGAAGTAGCGACGTCGGTGGCACAGCTAGTCGTGAGAGCTCGGATGACGGCGTAACGCGTCGCGTATTGCGTAGCGACAGCGATCCACCCGTTGCCGGAGGTGGACTCGGGAAAAGGCACGAGAAGGTCCAAGCTTACGCGAAAAAATGGTTCGGCGGTGATGTCGAGGGGCTGTGGGTACCCGACGGGGAGTGTCGCTGGCTTCTTCCGAAGTTGGCAAGGCTTGCAAGCAGCAACGTATCGTCGTACGGAGCGTGCGAGGCCGGGCCAATAAAAGCGACGGCGTAGGAGGTCGTAGGTGCGAGTAACGCCATGGTGTCCCGGAGTTGGTGTGTCGTGAAGCTCGTGAAGAACAGTGGAGCGAAGGTGGCGAGGAACAACAAAGAGAAGAGGTGAGCCATCGAGATGAAAATTGCGGCGGTACAAGAGGCCGTCCCTCAGGACGAATCGCCGTAACGACGGGTCAGTGGGAGTGCATTCGAGTTGGTCCATGAGGGTCCACAAGGTAGCTTCGTGACGTTGCTCGTTGTCCATGTCCGTGAGTTGAGATACAGAAAGGACACAGGCTAAAGGGTCTGTATCTGCGTTGTCGGGATTGTCAACAGGGTAACAGGACAAGCAGTCGGCGTCGCTATGTAGGCGCCCTGATTTATGGACCACAGAATAGGAATACTCCTGCAGGCGCAGAGCCCATCGATCAAGCCTCCCTGTGGGATCTTTTAAGGAAGAAAGCCAATAGAGGGCGTGGTGGCCGGTAACAACCGAAAAGGACCTGCCATATAAGTATGGCCGGAATTTCACAACCGCCCACGCAAGAGCCAGACATTCTCGTTCTGTAATAGAGTAGTTTCGCTCGGCAGGTGACAAAAGACGGCTGGCATAGGCAATGACACGGTCATGGCCATGTTGAACTTCTGCCAAGACACCACCGATGCCGTGGCCACTAGCATCGGTGCGCACCTGTGTAGGAGCTGAAGTGTCAGAGTGGGGCGAGGACTGGTGGGGCGGTGAGAATTGTCGTGAGACGAGAGAAGGCAGTAGCCTGAGACGTTTCCCAGGAAAAAGGCACACGTTTCTTCAATAGGTCGGTCAGTGGGCGTGCTATGGTGGCGAAATCTTTGACAAAATGGCGAAAGTGGGAAAAAAGGCCCACGAAGCTGCGGACATCTTTCGCACACTGCGGAACAGGAAAGTGTTTCACGGCGCGAACTTTCGCGGGGTCTGGTCGGATCCCCGACGCGTCGACGACTTGTCCAAGCACAGTGATTGGCGGTGTCCGAACTTACAATTCTTCGAACTTAGCTGCAGGGCAGCCTTCCGAAAAACACCAAGAATCAATGAAACACGCTCTAGGTGTGTGCTGAACGTAGGCGAAAACACAATAACATCATTGAAATAGCAGATACAAGTTGACCGTTTAAAGGCTTGCAGCAGTGAGTCCATCATATGCTTAAAGGTGGCCGGAGCGTTGCACAGGCCAAAAGGCATAACCTTAAACTCATAAAGGCCATCAGACGTTATAAAAGCGGTCTTTTCACGATCGGGATCATCCACAGCGATTTGCCAATATCCGGACCGAAGGTCAATGCAGGAAAAGTACTGTGCACCATAAAGGCAATCAAGGGCATCGTCTATACGAGGCAGACGATACACGTCCTTTTTCGTGATGCGATTCAGGTGGCGGTAGTCGACGCAGAATCGCCATGAGTCGTCTTTTTTTTTACTAGCACGACAGGGGACGCCCACAGACTTGACGATGGTGCAATGATGACTTTGTCTAGCATCTTGTCTACTTCCTTTGTGACGACTTGGCGCTCCGAAGCGGAAACTGTAGGGTCGTCGATGAATTGGTGGATTGTCGCCTGTGTGTATACGGTGCTTCACTAGTGAAGTCTGACCCAGTGGACGGTCATCTAAGTCGAATATATCTCTTTAAGAAATCAATGAGCTGCCTAGTTCTTCAGCTTCTCCAGGTGCGAGATCGAGAGCAAGCATCTTAGCAATGTCGTCGTCAGTTCTGCCGGCAGACCAGGAAGGCTTCCAGGGGGCGTCATCAGCAAAGGATTCAATCCGTCCATCCGCTAAGGGTGTAAGTGTAGCCAAGGTTATACCTGTGGGCAGCATGTGCTTTGTGAGCCCGAAATTCACCGCAGGAAGATGCGTACGATTGCCTGTTACGGTCAGTACAGCGTGCGGCACAGTAACGTTGTGTAAGAACCGCGGCAGTTACCGGGGCGGATATGTAATCCCCATCGGGAACTGGAGGGGAAGGCGACATGTCGATGTAGGTCATGACCTGTGGCGGAAAAGTGAACAAAATCAGTCGGGCTTAGTCGAACTTCATGCTGAGCTGTAGAATCGTCCAGTAGATGTAGATCAAGACGGACAGTGCCGGAGGAACAGTCAATTAATGCAGAATGAGCAGAAAGAAAGTCTAGGCTAAGTATTAGGTCATGAGGATATTGGTCAATCGCAGTGAAAATTACGACGGCATGGCGACCGGAAATGCTCACGCGTGCAGTGCACATTCCAATGGCGGCCACTGTGCTGCCGTCGGTGATTCGTACGACTCGAGTAACAGCAGGTGTGATAACCGTCTTTAAATTACGGCGAAGGCGGCTACTCATAATTGATATATGTGCTCCTGTATCTATGAGAGCTGTTACAGGTGTACCATCAACGTGAACGTCAAGAAGGTTTCGTCGTGTAGGTAGCGCCAAAGGAGCATTTTGCGGCGAATGCGACACTGCAGCACTACCTGGAGGTGCCGCATTGTCTAGTTTTCCGGCTGGATTGGTCCTGGGTAGGTCGGCGAGGACGAGCGGCTAAGCTGGGGAGGACGTGACTGGCTACGTTGGGGTGAGGGCGATCGAGCATAGCGGCGAGCAGAGGTGGCGGCATTGGACACGTCAAAGGAGCGACGGGGAGAAGCACTTCGAGGCGAACTTGATTCCCACTAAGTGCTGCGAGGCGGGTATGACCAGCGCTTGCGGCAATGATAAGAAACGTGACCGATTCGGCCACAGCAGAAGCAGATCGGTTTGTCGTCAGATGTACGCCATGCCGTGGAATTCCTATAGCGGGCACCATAGGGTGGACTGCGGTAGTACCCAGCCATAGGAGCAGGGGCGATGTCAGGACGATTTAGTAAACATGCGGTAGGGAGACCAATGTTGGCGACTTCCTGACGAACCAAGGACTTGATCAGCGATATCGTCTCGTTAGGATTGTTCCAGGGCGTCTGCTGCGACGAGACGGGAAATGCTGCTTAATGTTCGCGACGCACAATGCGGGTGACATTTTCGCTCGACGGTGGCAAGTGAGCTTGTTCGGTTGGATCAGCGCAAGAGGAGGTCGCAGCAGTATTCGGAAGCGGTGTAAATTGATTAGATATACGGCGGCTCTTTGCCTGCTCGAAGCGGCGGCGTTCTTTCATTATTGCGTCGACGGTCGATAGGTTCCTGGAGACCAAGAGGTTGAATGCATCGTCCGCAATGCCTTTAAGAATGTGCCCAACCTTGTCCAGCTCTGGCATTGATGTGTCGATTTTGTGACAAAGGGCGAGGACGTCTTGGATGTACGCGACGTATGACTCGGTAGCACTTTGGACGCGGGTGGCGAGTTTCTGCTTGGCGCCAGGCTGTCGACCGGTCGGGTTGCCAAAAAGGTCGGTGAGCTTCTCTTTAAACGAGTCCCAACTAGTAAGCTCTTCCGCGTGCGTGTAGAATCACGTTCGTGGTGTACCGTCAAGGTAGAACACGACATTGGCCTGCATTATGGTTGGATCCCACCTGCTCACCATACTCACGCGCTCGTACATCAACCACCCTTCGGCATCGAGGTCACCGAGGCCGGTGAACTTCCCAGGGTATTGCGGTTGAAGCAGAGCCACATACTGGGTCGAAGTAGATGGCGAAGTGGCTGTAGAAGGGGTGTCGTCCACTGGAGGCATGGTCGAAAAATGGGTGAGCCGTCCACTGCAAAGCTCCGTGGCGAAGACGCGGACCCAGCACGTCTCACCAACTTAATAAACAAGTGAATCGGGCTAGTTGGTATAGATCCATCTTCGTAAGAAGCGCAAAACAACACACAGGGACAACTAGAAGGAAAGACACACCACAAGCGCTTGACTGCAACTAAGCATTTATTCGGAAGCGCGACATATAAATAGAAAAGAAAGGAGACAAACAAATGGCCCACGTGTCATGTCAGTTAACCATTATTGCCCACAACACCATCCAAAAAACGAAGTTCCTTCTGCGTAAGTGTGATAGAAGGTGCACTGACACAATCAATATCATCTCGTTTCATTTCTGCAGCTTCAACTATCAATCTGGTTAACGTATCCCTGTTGCGATACAAAATGCATGTGTTGTCAAAGTATGGCACACAGCCACAATCTTTGCAGTGGATAGCCAGGTGTCCATCCACGCCTTTCTGCACCTTATTATCATGTTCTTTTACTCGCTCATTGATACATCTTTCTGTTTGTCCAACGTATGTGCGGCCACACGACATGGGTATCCTATACGCAACAGTCTGTGCACACTGAACATAGTCATTTTGATGGTTAATTTTACAACACTTTTTTTCTTTCTGGACAGGGCAAGTTTCACTACACAGTTTTGACAGCTTCTCTGGTGCAGACATAACCACTCTTACGCCAGACTTATTTCCAATCTTCTTAAGATTATGTGCTACGCCGTGTACATAGGGAATAACAGCACACTTTCGCTGTTGCAGGGATACATCAACACGTGGTCGATTTTGAATCTTTAGGTCCCTATAAAGCGATTCGGCGACAGCTACAATGAGTCTGAGTGGGTAACCTGCCGCCTGCAACCGTACAACTTGCCGCTCAAAGTTTTTCTGCATTAGGTGTAGGCAAGACTTCTTTAAAGAACTGAGAAGGCACATACGTGCCACAGACCTCTTTACTGCTTTTGTGTGTGCAGAGGAGAAAGGTAACAACGGTTTCCCACTCCTAGGCTCATAAAACCAACAAACATGGTTATCCAAAAAACGTAATGTCAGATCAAGAAACTTAAGTGCGCTAGAATTTGGCATTTCGTGTGTTAGCCTTAGGGGCCGACAAGCTGTTTCAAATTCTTTAAAGACAAAATCCGCGCAACCTGTAAACTCATTGGAATCACATTTCAAGAGAACCAAATAATCATCCACAAACCTGAAGATTTCCTATACATTAGTTCCAAACAACTTGTCATCAAATATACGATCTAAGTGGGCCATGAAAATTTCACTAAGGACTGGCGCAATAGCAGACCCAATGCAAATTCCCTGCTTCTGAATGTAAATATTATCGTTCCATTTAACAAACGTAGATGTTAAGTACAATGCTAATAAGTCCAAAAAACCTCGAACAGACAATCCACAATCATTTTGAAAAGACACAGCACCATGTTCAATGATACACTCTTCAACAAACTCCAGAAGCAAATCGTGGGGTAGGGAATAGTATAAATCTTTCACATCAATGGAAAACCCTTTCACCTGTACTTCGGCATTCGACACTAGAAATTCAACAATCCGCTCTGAATTCATTGTGCGAAAAGGATCCTTAGGTTGTAGAATGTTCAACTTTTCTTGCAGAAACAGGGCAACACTCTTCTGCCATGATCCCTTTTCTGAAATAATCACTCGGAATGGCATGCCTTCCTTGTGCGTTTTCGCGCTAAAAAACATATCTAAGCCTAACTTGTCACTTTTCGCAATTCGTTGTGACAAGTTAGGCTTACACTCTTAGCTGCAGTAGAGTGCTGGGCACTCCTTTCGACAGAGTAAACGCCCGTCCCATATTTCACTCTCTTTTCAGGAGTGCTAGGCACTCTCTGTAGCACAGAGTGCGCGCACTCTCCGCACAGTGTGCACGTACTCTCTCGCACAGAGTTCTGTCACTCTGGCTGAAGGGGAGTGAAGTAATGCTTCGCAGGAGTTCAAGCACTCTTTTCATGAAGGACGTAACGAAAAAAAAAGAAAATGGTGCGGCGCCAAGCGTTCGATCGTACCATGCAACAGCGAATACGTCAAGAGAACGCGCGTAAACGACAGATCGCATATATAAAACATGCATCCATGCACAACGCACACACAACACAACAACGTTAAGCATATAAACACCCATTGCGCAAAGCATTCAGAGTGTCTCCACTTTCCCTGTATTGCCAGTGAAAATAGCGGTGTTCTGTGTAATTAAGCCCTAAATATAGACAGAATCCATGGAAACGCCTTGTAACCCTTCGGGATATTGAGTACACTACCTGTTCAAACGAAACAACATAATATTCGACGTCGTTACGATTAGCGAATATCAGCTGTTTTCTTCACGGCAACAGTGCCGAGCACACGTACGGTGCCATGCGGCGCGGCTGGTCCAGCGTAGCGGCAGCCACGCTCTCATTAATCGTCAAGGTGTAAAAGAAATCGTAGACAATGCTGATCCGGAAGCACGAGTGAAAAAAAAAGAAACACAGTACCTCACCCTGACCAGTAAACGCGGTAAGCGAGCTGATTCGTAGAAGCACGGCACTTGTATCGCTCGTCGATACTACCGCCAAAGTAAACATTCCAACGCTAACTGACAGTACCGGACATCACAGGGGCACTTCACAACACAGAAATCAAAGAAATCAAGCACATACAACACTACGAAAATAAGCAGTAACAACATGAGAATCGAACCCGGGTACGCACGCACAGCAAGCGGACACACTACCGATCATGCCACCACAACACGCCCTGCCGGCTGCTTTATTCGCCGCCTTATATATCTACCGAATGTATTGCTACTCTACTTCTGCACCTAAGAGCTTCGAAGTTGACCGGTATGAGCATGTGTTTCCGTTCGGTCAATGCAGAACTTGCGAGGCGGTGAGAAAGCCACCGGCAAAGCACTGCGCTATGAATTATTCTTCATATCGTCGTGCCGTCCGGCAACCGCGTTATAAATCTGTGCTCAATTTCGTGCTACCCTGCGCATCACAGATGTTTCGATCGCTAAATGTAAGCAAACATCTGCGTAAAAGTAAGGTATCTCAGCGTGTCATACTCAAGTATGCGTATTCCATAGGCATGTGCTGTTCAGCAATTTTGATTAATGCTGCCGTGAGCCGCACGCGTCCACTGGCACCAGCGCGTTCCTAGCGGTTCAAAAACCACCCGCATTCGCATACAAAAGTTGCGTACGTCACTAGGTGTCCTACACCAACATATATAACTTATACGCGTGTGACCTATCGTGCACTGGCAGCGCCGTTTCCACATCGACTTGGCGATCAGCTGTTTGTGCAATCAGTATATACCTGCGCGCATTGCGCTGTTTGGTGCGACATGCTGTCGTCGTATGTGCTGTACTCAGCTACTAAATCTGGTCATCGGCGACAGCTATTTTCCTTGCTAATTACGCCTATTTTTGAACAGCATGTGACCATGAAAACGAATGAGCAAGGCGTGCCGTGCCGCGCAAGGTGCCTACGCAAGACAGGTCTCCTCTTTAAAACCAAGGATTTCGCATTTCTGTTTTCCAAATGTGGGCGTTGGGCCTCTTACACAGACGCTGCGGTATCAATGTTAAGAAACAGAAAATCTGTTACTCTGTTCTTCAGTGAAATGACCCTTCTCCAGAAAACACGCAGTGTCTACGCATTTTCTGTTGTCAACGGAGGAGAACAGTATGCCTGTTGGCAACTGAAGATTTCACAAAGCAGGCACAGGTGACTGACTGACAGATGCGGAGATCCCCAAAGCTCAAAGTCACTGACATATACTCTCAAATATTCTTAGCATTCCACGCACTTGATGCTTAAGTTGGTGTTACACTTACGCACATCAAACTATGCTGCAATTTTAAATGAACAGCCAGTCGTTGTTTGAACATCACTGTTCTCTTCCACCACCTATTTCTCTCGTACAGTGTGTTGCAAGAAATACCAGTTAAATCTGCCTGGTAGAACTTCAGCAGTAACAATGACAGATCACTATTTTAGCAATTTATTTTCACTCACAAGTTTTATTCTGTAGTTCCCATGCATGAAAACTTTTTGTCCCACCACAAGCAACACAACAAACGTTTGTTCTAATATTTTATTGGAATCAAAACAGTAACAACTATCATGTCACTGCAAAGATATACATCTTCATAGCATGCACAAAACTGTTTTTGAACATTGAGCCCATGGAACAATAATGTGTACAATACAGCGTAAATACTCGGCATTTTGATGCAGTAAAACAGTGTGAAAGAACTGTTTCCTGATATAGTTTGAATGTTACTATGATGCTCGGTGGTGCATGCATTTCTTAACAACAGTGCACCAATGTGTTCGTACGTTTCTAACAGATGGCAAGCACAAAGTACATAGAGTCTGCAAACACACAATGGTAATTACATAGGCTAAGGCATCACTCTTTAACTAATACACAACTAATATACAACTACAGCTCACTTATAATCCCACTGTCAATAATGGGCATGCCTACATCAGTGCACTCAACTGTTTACGTGCTAGCTGGGGCTATGAGTTGTGACCAGATGAATTATTAAATGTGAAGCACATCCTGGTGAACACAGTTACTATCTATCTATCTATCTATCTATCTATCTATCTATCTATCTATCTATCTATCTATCTATCTATCTATCTATCTATCTATCTATCTCATTTGCCTGGTAGACCCCAACATTTTGGAGGTAAGGTATAAATGTGTGACTAACACGAATGACATAATATTTGATATTGCTAACCTGATATACTCATCACATATGTCATGATTAACAATACTGCAATCATGCATAGCTCACAACCGTAGTTCTGGGACCACAGTATGCGAGTATGCGCCACAGGCATTTGGATTTGATAAGGCCTATGTCAATCAAGGACCAGCTAAACTAGACATATGAAACACCGTGGCTGCAGGGACCGAATCCACAACACTGAGCGTTGCATGAAGTTTTCTGCACCTCACATGGTGCATTGCTTCCAGGATCAACACACATTTTGCTGTTCATGATTGACACAGAATAACCGGCTCAAGCAGCTTCGCTCTTAAACCAAGAGAGGAACACCATTTCTCGTAGCTTGCGTTTGAAATGCAGACATAACACACACACACACACAAAGACATGCACACACAGCCTACGAAGCAGTAGGGGGGTATTGAACACGGGCCCTCAAGGCGCCAAGCAGGCACACTACCACTATGGCGGCTCCTCCAACGTGGTTAGAGTAAATAAGCCTATTGCACCAGCAGTTGTTAT
Source organism: Hyalomma asiaticum (assembly GCA_013339685.2). Taxonomy (NCBI): domain Eukaryota; kingdom Metazoa; phylum Arthropoda; class Arachnida; order Ixodida; family Ixodidae; genus Hyalomma; species Hyalomma asiaticum. The sequence goes on from CM023482.1 coordinate 14,821,366, forward strand.
ATTGGTGCTTGCGTTATGTGAATTGCATTTCTAATGTATGATGACCACTATCATAGCAACGCATATATGTCTGTATGCTATTGTGCAACTTTGCTCTATACCTAGGAATATCTCAACAAAGAATGCTTCTGAGACCACATCAAAGCACGCACCATATAGTGCATTTTTCTTTGACAAAATAGACATTTGTGCTTTGGACTAATGTGAGTATCAATGTTACATCATACCATGAGCTATCACTCATTCACCATACTATCAACGTTCCTGGTTAGCCCACGTTAAGCATACATCTTGAGTGGGTATTCATGCATTTTGCACAAGGAGCTTGATTCTACCCGTAACACTTCGCTGAATGACAAAGAATTCATCATTGGCAAGTTCTTTGCAGACTGCTTCACATGACGCCGATTCACACAGTGTGGGGGACCTGCAGGATCTTTTCTTGCTTAACATTAATATCACGGTACATTGTACATGCCATATTTTCCTATTCAAAATAAATGAATACCAAGCACCATGGCTGGAAAGCCCCTTTGACCTAAGCAATGACGTGCATTTAAGTATTGCCTACATTTGATCCATTTAGTAAGTAGCATGAGCTTAAATGAAAGCTGAGTAGGCTGTGAAGCAGTCAGGGTTTAATGAAGGTTGAATTGGAGGAGTTTCCACAGGGGTCTTTAAAAAGTGCTACGTTTTCCGCAGTAGAATGTTTGCAAATGATTGCCAGCAGTTTGTGTATAGCCAACCACACAAGTCCCATTGTTCATTCATAGTCTTAAAGGTATGCGAATTTGATCCAGCACATCGTGAGGCACAGAGAAGCCTTCCCATGATCGATCTTGTGGAAAAAGTGGTGGGCCAGCAACTCTCGCTGCTTCACCGGAAAAATCTTCCTGGAAAAGATGCAAAATAACGAGGTCCATTAGACATTTTGTGCACATAAAAATGAAATCTTCATTGAAAATGCTTACTTCGCTTCTCTTATAGCAATCTAGTTTTTAAACACATGTTACAGTTAACAGTAAGATTCTGGTAAGTGGTTTGTTGTGAGCTTCATACTTGCTGTGCGGCACACACATTTATACGAAATGCACAAACGCAAAGAAACGCGAAACAACGTTACATGTGCACTTTAAAAATGTCCGCAATGTTAGTAAAGTCCATCGCCCAGTTACACATGTTGCACTTGAGCGCCTTGTCAAAGGCCGCCCCAGTGTTACTAGGCGCCAATAATATGCAAATGTGGACATATTGCCCGGCTGAGGGGGAAAAACAAAAGAACTGATTATCGGAACTGAGCGAATGTTAAAAAAATATGGGTTACATGCACATATAGACACATGACGACGTGATAAACACATCGGCTGCTGACCGGAATGACGAGGATTAGATGCCGGCCACGGCGGTCGCATTTTCGAAAAAGGCGAAAATGCGAGAGGCCCGTATACTGCGCGTTATCAGCGCACATCAAAAGAACACCGGATGGTCAACACTTCCCGAGCCCTCCGCTACTGCGTGCCTCATGATCATATCGTGGTATCAGCACGTACTACACGAGCAATTATTATTTGCGATAGCCGCAGTCTCACGCACCGAAAGCATGAAGTTGAAGCCTTCTCGCATGAAATAATATCACACAATATTTTTTTTTCGGTGAAGGGGCGATTTCGTGAGCTGATCGAATGACCTTCCGACGCCTGTACTACCTTCACGGGTGTTCCTAAACGCGCATTTATGTCGCGTCGTTCCTATATGCGCCTAACGCCTCTTTTTTGCCTTTAATTTCGCTTAGACAGCGCGCTGTGTAAAACAACACGTACACATGCATCAGCGGCGATAAAAACCAACAAACAAACAAAACAAATGCATGACTTACCATGGGTGCGCCGGAATGGGCCGAGCTTGCACGGTTATTTTTGCGCGTCGCGGCATGGCGAAACCATCACTGTCGCTGCATGACAGTTGCCCTGCCGTCGCATCACAACCTTCGCGTTCAGCGAAGAGAACACAGTGAGACTGCCCGCACAAAACACGCACAGTGTGTCAACTCAACAGCACCATTCTCATGCAGCGTTCACAGAGCCAACTGGCCATATAATTTCGATATCCGCGATACGGCTGAGCTTGCTTCGGGCACCCACACCGTCACAGGCGCAACTGGCGCATACTGGCGCCCGACGGAACCCTCTCACCGGCGCCCGGCGCTGTTCTGTCGATATCTCTCCACCCGCCTGCGTTTGCTTTTGCTTTTTTGTTTTGTCTCCTTGCGCGCGCACTCGTCTTTAACAGCGTACTAGAAGTGCGGTGGTGGAATTCTTGGCTTGCTTTCTGTTGTCGGTGCCGATCGGTGCGCGTCAGGCAGGCCGTCCGGAGACGCGATCCGACTGCGTGCGCCGACGCACAATATTTACGCGGCGCGCTCGCAGAGAGTCGCGTGTACTTTTTCTTGTCGCACTGTATATTCAGTATATCAAGGTACGTTGAGGCTTGCCACGTCCAGGCCGGCAACGCTGCAATCGCATATCGTTGTGCGGCGATATTTGCGAACGATGGAGTACTGGGCGCTGTTCACGCTACGGACGCTGGAGTTCCGCGAGTTTCTAACTCTACATAAGCAGCATGGGAGCTCGCAGACCATGTTACTCTTCCTTGAACGGAAGAGTAAGCCCCGCGGCTGACTCCGCATTCCTCCCACCTAGAGTTGAATAACTCTGGGTAGAGTATTGAAGTTGTCCTACCCTCGCATTACTCCCCCTTCAGCTAAGAGTGTAGATATGTTTTTTAGCGCGAAAACGCACAAGGAAGGCATGCCATTCCGAGTGATTATTTCAGAAAAGGGATCATGGCAGAAGAGTGTTGCCCTGTTTCTGCAAGAAAAGTTGAACATTCTACAACCTAAGGATCCTTTTCGCACAATGAATTCAGAGCGGATTGTTGAATTTCTAGTGTCGAATGCCGAAGTACAGGTGAAAGGGTTTTCCATTGATGTGAAAGATTTATACTATTCCCTACCCCACGATTTGCTTCTGGAGTTTGTTGAAGAGTGTATCATTGAACATGGTGCTGTGTCTTTTCAAAATGATTGTGGATTGTCTGTTCGAGGTTTTTTGGACTTATTAGCATTGTACTTAACATCTACGTTTGTTAAATGGAACGATAATATTTACATTCAGAAGCAGGGAATTTGCATTGGGTCTGCTATTGCGCCAGTCCTTAGTGAAATTTTCATGGCCCACTTAGATCGTATACTTGATGACAAGTTGTTTGGAACTAATGTATTGGAAATCTTCAGGTTTGTGGATGATTATTTGGTTCTTTTGAAATGTGATTCCAATGAGTTTACAGGTTGCGCGGATTTTGTCTTTAAAGAATTTGAAACAGCTTGTCGGCCCCTAAGGCTAACACACGAAATGCCAAATTCTAGCGCACTTAAGTTTCTTGATCTGACATTACGTTTTTTGGATAACCATGTTTGTTGGTTTTATGAGCCTAGGAGTGGGAAACCGTTGTTACCTTTCTCCTCTGCACACACAAAAGCAGTAAAGAGGTCTGTGGCACGTATGTGCCTTCTCAGTTCTTTAAAGAAGTCTTGCCTACACCTAATGCAGAAAAGCTTTGAGCGGCAAGTTGTACGGTTGCAGGCGGCAGGTTACCCACTCAGACTCATTGTAGCTGTCGCCGAATCGCTTTATAGGGACTTAAAGATTCAAAATCGACCACGTGATGATGTATCCCTGCAACAGCGAAAGTGTGCTGTTATTCCCTATGTACACGGCGTAGCACATAATCTTAAGAAGATTGGAAATAAGTCTGGCGTAAGAGTGGTTATGTCTGCACCAGAGAAGCTGTCAAAACTGTGTAGTGAAACTTGCCCTGTCCAGAAAGAAAAAAAGTGTTGTAAAATTAACCATCAAAATGACTATGTTCAGTGTGCACAGACTGTTGTGTATAGGATACCCATGTCGTGTGGCCGCACATACGTTGGACAAACAGAAAGATGTATCAATGAGCGAGTAAAAGAACATGATAATAAGGTGCAGAAAGGCGTGGATGGACACCTGGCTATCCACTGCAAAGATTGTGGCTGTGTGCCATACTTTGACAACACATGCATTTTGTATCGCAACAGGGATACGTTAACCAGATTGATAGTTGAAGCTGCAGAAATGAAACGAGATGATATTGATTGTGTCAGTGCACCTTCTATCACACTTACGCAGAAGGAACTTCGTTTTTTGGATGGTGTTGTGGGCAATAATGGTTAACTGACACGACACGTGGGCTATTTGTTTGTCTCCTTTCTTTTCTATTTATATGTCGCGCTTCCGAATAAAAGCTTAGTTGCAGTCAAGCGCTTGTGGTGTGTCTTTCCTTCTAGTTGTCCCTGTGTGTTGCTTTGCGCTTCTTACGAAGACGTCTCACCAAAATGTTACGGTTGCTGAGAAATACTTATGCTGTGTATTTACAGAAATGTACAGGTGCGGCGCAGCCAGAAAAGCTGCTGTTGCTTTGTCGTCACCTTAGTCGTCAACATTATCTTCTTTGCTTCTCCGTAACAATATATATATATATATATTATAAGGCGAGATATTGACGGCATCCAAGTACAGCAGGCAGCGTCTCGACAAGACCTGGGCACAAGTCTCGAGCTCCGGTCTCGCGCAGCGTTGGCGATACGGCTGCGCGCCAGGCATTCCTCTTCACCACAATCGTCCGCCGTCGGAAAAGGAGCCATCCTGGCGACTCAAGGTGAACATAGTACAAGGGTTCGTAACAAGGCTTCAAGCGTTCGACGTGGACGGTTTCACGGCCGCGACAGCGTTGGTTGTTAGGTGGTGTGACAGGCTTGACGATGTAGTTGATAGGCGATGTCTGGGCGACGACGCGATAGGGTCCATGGTACTTGGAGACAAGCTTGGACGAAAGGCCGCTTGGGACAGCCGGAACCCAAAGCCACACGAGCGAGTCGGGAATAATTGAGAATGCTGGTGGTCTACGTCACATCGAGATTTTTGTTGCCATTGGTGGGGAGTTGTGAAGTAGCGTGCGAGCTGACGACATTCCTCGGCACGGTGGGCAGATTCAGAGATTGTCGTACATTCAGATGAGTCGAGCTGGTAAGGAAGAACCGTGTCGAGTGTGGCCGACGGTTCGCGACCATACAAGAGGTAGATTGGCGAGAATCCCGTGGTCGCCTGCGGTGCGGTGTTGTATGAGTACGTTATGAACGGTAAAATACGGTCCCAGTCGGTATGATTGGAGGCGACGTATTTGGAGAGCATATCTCCAAGAGTGCGGTTGAATCTCTCCGTCAGCCAATTAGTTTGACGGTTATAGGCGGTGGTGGTGCGATGAACTATGTGACATTCCGCGAGGAGTGCGTCGACAACCTCGGAGAGAAACACACGTCCTCTATCACTTAAAAGTTCGCGAGGTGCGCCGTGACGGAGGATAAAGTTGTGTAGTAGGAATGTCGCTATATCACGGGCTGTGGCAGAAGGCATAGGGGCTGTTTCGGCGTATCACGTGAAGTGGTCAATGGCAACGACAACCCAGCGGTTTCCAGAAGCGGTTCTTGGAAGGGGCCCATAAAGGTCAATGCCAATGCAGTCGAAGGGCCTGGCGGGGCAAGCGATGGGCTGAAGTGGGCCAGAGACACGCGAAGCTGGAAGTTTACGGCATTGACACTGAGGACATGATCGAATGTACTTGCTTACGAAAGAGTACATGCCACGCCAGTAAAACCTTGAGCGAAGCCGTCTGTAGTGAATGTCTGTTTCGGCGCGCAAAAAGGAACAAAGACGACGACGAAGAGTGCGCGCTTGAGCACGCGAAACGTGATCCGCATGGCTTCGGTGCTTTGGAACGCCGACGGCGGATCGAGCGTACCAGCGACCGAGCGGTGGCACGTTCGGCCCAGGGGAACAGAGGCACCGAGCTGGTGCAACCAGACCAGCCGGGACGTACCGGGCGCTCTCCTGTGGCAGGTGTCCTCGACTTGGCTGGCTGTTCCTGCGGTGGACGAGCGAGCGGGCCAGTACGAGCGGCTGGAGCAGTGGTGTGGCCGGGACCATCTACCGACCCGTGGTCACGGTGCCACGCAGGTTCGAGTCCGGCACAACCACCTGCCGAGGGCGTGGTCACGGTGCCGCGCAAGTTCCAGTGCCGCACAACCGCCTGCTGAGAGCGTGGTCACGGTGCCGCGTTGTCGTCTGGCGCAAGTGTTGCTGAGGGCGTGGCCTCGGTGCCACGTCAGATATGCATTCTACCCCGACACTCTCCTGAGCGGGTACCTCGGGATCTGCTTGTGTCCGCGCACGACTCTTCGTGCCTCCTCTTCTGATGCAAGCGTGCGCCGCCTTGAAGGTCCACGGTATTGTGAGTGGTGCTGGCGGACCTCTGACGTCACGTCAGGCAGAACGCGCCGTTTAGTTTCGTGAGATTAGGGAACAGAGTGTCTTGTTTGTATTGTTTGTCCATTGAGAATGTATGTGCTGTCTCGTCCTGTCGATAAGTGTTTCCTTGTCTGTGACTTGGCTGTCTGTGTTTGAGTCCTGGGCCCACGAACCACCACAAATGGCGAGCCTACTGCCAGGATGGCTTATTAACATCTAAAGCCATTGCTCAGACACAGCCTGAGTCATGGTGAAGGAGAGACTTATCGAACTTGGCCGACAGTTAGGATTAGAGAAAGATGCGCTCCGAGAGTGGGTGGAACGAGAGTGCACTCAAGCTCGCGAGGAAGAGGTTAAAGAACGCGAATTCGCGAAAGAAAACGCAGAGTGGCAACAGAAGCTACTAGAACAGCATCTGAAGATTCTAGAACTGAAGGTTCAACTTCAGGAGTGTGGAAGCAGGCTACAGTCAAGTGCGACTGATGAAAAACGATTGTATAGCGGGAGTGCATGGGAATCCCGGCGTGTTTTAGAAAAGTTGGCGAGGCGCATTGGTTTTGAGGGAGGAGAACTGAAGATTTGGGTGGAAGAACGCTTGGCGGCAGAGTTAGCGAAGGAACAAGAGGAGATAGATTATGAAAGGGAAATGAGAAAGAAAGGAAATGGAACGATAAAGAAAGATGAGGAACTAGAAGAATTGAAGACGATAACGCTTGGATTAAAGGTTAAGGTGGCAGAGGCTCAAAACATAAACGTCGAAATACAGAGACGCGAACAGTCGTCGGAGGAGAGCTTCAATGAGCCGGTGCTGGAGGTTTTCTGCAGTAGCATTCCTTACGTGAATGAAAACGTTTTGAGTGGTGATCATGTACATCGCTATGGCATTTTGCCAGAAGTGCATTTAAGTCCTAGTACAGATGATGGTGGGCTGGTAAGCAGCCCAGGAAATAATTGTAGTTCGCATGTGCTTCATGAAGCACATTGTAAGACCGAGAGTAAGGAACATGGAAGTCCCATAGAGGGTCAGTTTTCTGGCAGAGCCTCTGGGAAGCCAAAAACTTTTGAGGAGGTTGAACAACCTCTAGATAATGACTCCCAATGTCATGTAGAAATCTCTGAGGCGTTTGTCGGCCACTATTCTGGTGTGCCGCTGACAGCGATTACAGATGTCATAGGCACGGTCCATGACAATTTGACCGACAGTCTCATAAATAGAGGGATGCAGGGTACTCAGGACAGTACAGCTCTGGTCTGTTCCAGAGTAGCTGAAGCGAATGAGCAAGAGCTGATCAAGCCGGGCACAGTAGAGTCTTACTGTCGTTGTACACACTTTTGTCGTGTTTTATTCATGGTGCAGTTGTTTTGTATTTGTGGACTATTCTCTTGTGTTTGAACCGATGTGCTGTCTTCGGCACTTCCAAGTTATGTGTGTACAACGTACTGAAGGTGGGGCGAAAATGTAGTGAATGTCTGTTTCGGCGCGCAAAAAGGAACAAAGACGACGACGAAGAGTGCGCGCTTGAGCACGCGAAACGTGATCCGCGTGGCTTCGGTGCTTTGGAACGCCGACGGCGGATCGAGCGTACCAGCGACCGAGCGGTGGCACGTTCGGCCCAGGGGAACAGACGCACCGAGCTGGTGCGACCAGACCAGCCGGGACGTACCGGGCGTTCTCCTGTGGCAGGTGTCCTCGACTTGGCTGGCTGTTCCTGCGGTGGACGAGCGAGCGGGCCAGTACGAGCGGCTGGAGCAGTGGTGTGGCCGGGACCATCTACCGACCCGTGGTCACGGTGCCACGCAGGTTCGAGTCCGGCACAACCACCTGCCGAGGGCGTGGTCACGGTGCCGCGCAAGTTCCAGTGCCGCACAACCGCCTGCAGAGAGCGTGGTCACGGTGCCGCGTTGCCGTCTGGCGGAAGTGTTGCTGAGGGCGTGGCCTCGGTGCCACGTCAGATATGCATTCTACCCCGACACTCTCCTGAGCGGGTACCTCGGGATCTGCTTGTGTCCGCGCACGACTCTTCGTGCCTCCTCTTCTGATGCAAGCGTGCGCCGCCTTGAAGGTCCACGGTATTGTGAGTGGTGCTGGCGGACCTCTGACGTCACGTCAGGCAGAACGCGCCGTTTAGTTTCGTGAGATTAGGGAACAGAGTGTCTTGTTTGTATTGTTTGTCCATTGAGAATGTATGTGCTGTCTCGTCCTGTCGATAAGTGTTTCCTTGTCTGTGACTTGGCTGTCTGTGTTTGAGTCCTGGGCCCACGAACCACCACACCGTCTGTATGTCTTGAAGACGCCGGCATGCACGCAGTGTGGATCAATGTGGAAGGCGGAACAGATGGTTCCGCGAAGATGCCGAGGAATGACGAGGAGCCACTTGCGACCACCACTCAAATATCTTCGTCGATAGAGGATGTCATTACGCAGCTCAAAGTGCGAAGCTTGACGGCGCAAAGCTCGCGAGAGGTACAGGGATAGATACCCAGCACCTCCACCAAAATATAGGGCGAGATATTGACGACACCCAAGAACAGCAGGCAGCGTCTCGACAAGAGCTGGGCACAAGTCTCGAGCTCCGGTCTCGCGCAGCGTTGGCGATACGGCTGCAGTTCCAGGCATTCCTGTTCACTACAATATATATTGTGGGAAGCGAAGTGCGGTTGCGGACGATGAAGTCGGGACAGACTTGATGACACGATGGCGCGGGCTTAACCAGCCAGAGCAGCAACCAGGTCTTTTTTTTAAGAAAAGCACTCTTCTTTGAGATATTTCCCCCTCATTTATTTTACTAATTGGCTTTAAGCCTGCTATACCTTCGGGCGGTGCGGGGACCCCCACATTTCTTTTACTTTTTTTGCATGGGGGACAGACTAGCACTAGCATAGCACTGGCAATCCGACGCCGTAGCTCTAGAGCGTGCACTTCTTACTACATCCTCCCCCCTCCTGGAGACGGAGCCTCTCAGGTAGGCTAAGGCGTCCTGAGAACAAGATGTTCCTGATAGGTTTCAGGCGATCTGTGTGCACATTCCCTCGGCCGCGGCGGCGCAGGCCAGTAGTGGGTGTGAGTGGTTCCATGGCGTATTTTACGGGAGAAGTTTGGCGCAGGACCCGGTAAGCGCCATGATACTGCGAGGCTAACTTCCGGGAGGTACCTGACGTAGAAGTGCACGGAGGGTACTCACAGCCAAACGAGGGCGCTGGGCGGAATCTGGTGGCTTGGCAGGGCATCATCACGGCGAAATTTCTGCAGGGCTTGTTGGGCGGTAACAGAGCGAGCCAGTTGGCGACATTCTTCTGCACATCTATCTATTCTGGCGCATGCGCACAGGGGCTTCGAAGCGGGGTTTCGTTTCGCTTGAAAAGCGCGGGCCACAGGATGCTGTGCATCGCGGCAAGGTGTGCACTCCCGCGCTTTTCAAGCGAAACGAAACCCCGCTTCCAAGCCCGTGTGCGCATCCGCTATATTAGATTCAATGCGCAGCCACGACACGAGCGCTGGCGCTCCGCGGAGCGCGACCACGGTGAGCCATGTTCGCACCAAGAGTGGACGACCCTGTACCTTCCATACCCAGACTCTTCGTTCAGTACAGTAGAGATTTTAGTTCAGTAGATATTTTAGTTAACTCTTCGTGCATCGAACCGTGTACTCGTGCGTGCCCTAGTTTTCAAGTGATCTATAATCAGAAGTTAAAAGCCTGTAACTCCTAATTCGCATCTGTGCGAGTTCGCGCGCGCGTGTCTGTGCGTGTGTATATGTACGTGTGAGCAGGTGATCGTGTGTGTGAACGTGTCTGTGTACGCGTCTTCGTGCACGGGTGTGTGCATGTATGTATGTGTGTACAAGTTCGCAAGTACATATCCAGGTGTACGCGTTCGCACTTGTATAATGTATGTATGTATGTACGTAGGTGTTTGTGTTGTGTGTGTCTGTGTATGTATATGTGCGTATCTATGTATTTGCGTGTGGCGGCATGTATTTGCGTGTGGCGATATCTGTACGCGTGTGTATGTATGCGCGTGCATGCATCTATGTGCGTATGTACGTACTTGTGATAGTATGTGTGTGCCTGTGCATGTGGTCGAACGTGTGCGCATGTGTCTGTGTGCTTGCGTGTGTTCGCACGTGCGTATTATGCGCGCGTGTCTCTATGTGCGTGTTCGCTCGTTATAAGTATTTGCATTTGCGCGTTGCGCGTATGCGTGAATACGTGTATGCCTTTGCTCTTAGTGTATATGCGCGTGTCTATTTTTGTGTGTATGGGTATGTGTCCATGCGCGCCCATGTGTTCGTATGCGGTCTTCACGCGTGAGCGAATGTTCATGTGTGCGTGTTCTCGCGCGTATGTGTATTATTTCAGTGTGTGCATGTGCTAGTATGTGCGTGTGTGTTTGCGCCCTCATTTCACTATAAGGTAGTATAGGCCCCATGTGCGTTCTATGTAGGCTCCTTCGCAAACACAGCATGTATTTTGCGTGGTAGCATTGCTACAAAAGCGTACTTTAATTAAACTATTTGTTCTTCGTTGCATATTTAATGTCTTTAGTAACCACTTACATGCAACACATTCTCCTGTATATTCTAACCTGCTTGCACTGTACTGCGTCGCCGTACGACCAACCCAAGCGACGACGGAGAGTCAAACTGGGCAGCCACTGCTTCAGTGCGCTCTCGCTCGCTTTTACCGCAGCGTCCGGAAATAAAAAAATTTGTCGCCGAAGTTACACTGGAAGCATACTGTCCTCACGCCAGTTTCACAAGGGATAAATTCCTCTTTGGCGCTTCAAAGGGCCCAATAAACAAGCGCGCACACTCCCTCTTAATGCGGTTGCAACGCGCCACTGGAGGGTTCAGCGTGCCGTGTGCACCGCTCCGGCGCAGGGAGGGAAGAAATCCGAGAAAGATTGAGGAGGAAAGCGCGTGTGTGGAGGAGAGTGTCGGTACAAAAGATCAAACGGATTTTAATGGCAACACACCCGAAACGTCATCTGTCGTGGTGCTGACAAAACTCAATTTCCTCGTCGCTCAAGCGTGCTGCCGCGGCATGCGCTGCTGTGGCGATTATTCTTTTTTTTTTTTTGAAGTCGCGCCATTCATTGTTCTTGACGCCACCGCGCTCTCGTAGGCTTTTCTGCCCGCCACCTGCTCTTACCCTGACCTCATCCGCCCCCCTATTTTCCAATTCATGTCACTTGGAAGACAAGGCCATCTGTGTACTTTAATTTTTTTTGCAGTATGCTTACGTCACCATTTCCGGACCCGCGCGATAACGGTACTGTGCACGTGAACGAATTGATTGAGCACCTGTGTTATTGTGTTAGCATGTTAACGAGGACAAGCCTGTCGTGAGGCGGTGCTGCTGCGCATTCGGTTGTCGCAACTGAGAAGGCCACTGCGAAAGGCTTCTTTTCATTGCGGCCAAAGGGACGTAAAGGAAAAGTGGGAATCGACAAAATCGGGCGTACTGACTTCAAGGAGGCTGCAATAAGCGCAAGGCTTTGTAAAGTAAGCCGCACATTTCAAGACCCTGGCGCGCCTATGACCCCATGTTGTGCGTGATTCTTTAGCGGGCTCAGCTGGTGCTCTCTCCCTCTGTTTCATAGGTAGTTAAGGCGCGCATGTCTGCGGCTGGTCCGGGGGAGCTCTGAGTGCATTCTTAACACGACGAAGTTGATTTCCCTAAAATGCGCTCACTTTCTTTTATGGCTCCGTTTTGCGTCGAAAGTGCTCGCATCTTCCGCAACTTTATTCAGACAAAATGCACTCGTTTAGCGTAAATGCACTCTCGCATGTAGCTGATTTAGTGTGTTGTGTTTAACAACATCTTAAGTTCACTGCTATTAGGGAAGTAGTGGTAGATTGTTTCGGGTAACAGAGGCCACCTGTTGAATGTCTAATCACATTATTGCTATCATGTGTCAAGTTCTTCCACTATAAGAAAAAAAAGAAAGAAACAAACTAGCTGCATGTGATAGAAAGTACCGGCACGGTCTTAAACAAGTTCTAACTGCGCGAAGACACCACAGGGACCTAGGAACACACGCGCGCACACTGTGCGCTGCCTTAAGCGTTTGTGTTTCTTCGTCTCTGTGGTGTCTACTTCGCTCAGTTAAAGCTTGTTTGCTCGAATGAACCAACTAGCCGAAAAACAGTCCTTACGTCTTCTTACTGTTGCGTACCGTCCTCGTGTGCAAACTTCCCTCGCGACCTCCAGCGCTCGTGCATCATCCTGATGTTTATCTAAACAGCGCGAAGCCCCCTATTTGCTAAGCATTGCTCAGCCAAGACGGCTAGCTTACTTCACGCGCCTGCCGAGCAAACACATTCCGCGTGTGCGTAATTGCAGCTACGAATAAGCTTGCTCACATAAATTCACGCACTGGAAACCTGCAACACTCTTCATCACGCGCCTGTTTGTACTACGTGCATGCGCCGTGCTTCAACAACAACACAAGCACTGAACGAGCGGACGTTTTACCGTCTTAAAGAAATGTACTTGTTCTCCTAGTTTTCCGCGCGATTTAAACACGGCATTATTAACGCAATGTACTGGCTGAAAAAGCGAATTCCGGGTCCCAGAACGGCTCCAACAAATTTTCCGCGTATGTGGGTGTGGAAGGTTTTAATAGCAGAATCCCCTCCTCAAGTACTTCTTTCTCCGTGGCGTAAGCAAATGTGTCACTCTGGGCTGTCGGTTGTTCTGGAAGTGTCAGTACAACAGTCCTTCGACATTTTGATAGAGCTATTCTCTCAATGTAGATAAAACGCCATGAAGAAAAAAAAAACCATGAGCTGCACTGTTTATTGCATCTTTATCACAAAAGTTTTGCATCAAAACATGCACATGACGAGTGCGCACTTCAAACCGCCGACATGTCAGTGCGCTCGAAGTGTTCTTCATGCGTCTTATGGACCAGCCACAAAGATCGGCGTCACATGTGTACCCGAAGGTGCGGCCAGACTAGAGTATCACATCTGCTGTCGCTTCTAGTAGCACCAGACCACGAGCAGCACAGTCTGTCTTGAGAGCTGCGTTTCCTTTGAAGAAGACTCATGATAAAGCACACTGAGCGAAACATTAGCCCTGCTGCGAAGACGCAAGCACACACTCAAGGAAGAAAATCAACTGGCCCCTGCCCTCTACAATTGTGATTGAGGCCTGTATATTTACGATGGGAAAATATTCGCTGCGTCTTACACAACTAACCCAATTTGCTGTGTGATGAATGAGCACTTTAAGACTGCTTGAATGTACATCTGCCTTAATTAGCATCATCGTAGCAGCAAGCTATACCAATTCCAACTGGATGTATCTTATCAGCGAGACAAACAATGCAGCCGTAAAGGCAATGCCAATTTTACACCAGCACCACTGCTCGTGCATTTTCTTTTGCTTATGACACATGACTGTCAGGAATGGTGCTCACTCTTAGGATCCAGTAACGGTACAAAGTGAAATATGTACAGACAAATGGAAAAGCCTCAACGTGTTAGTTCAGTTGCGTCAAGTTCGTTTCCAGTACCGCCCTTCACACAAATTTTGTAGTATCCAAGTGGGCGCCCAGACAAGCCTAAATGGATGTTTGATAAACCGCACCGACAATACTTCTTGGTTGTAGCATGACTAGTGTGCCATCATTCTGTTCACCAGCAACATGATGTGGAACCGCAATGTGCTGTAAAATACCTTCTTCACTGAGGGACGCTTTCACGGGAGTTGAGCCTATTCCTTTATAAGAGGTTGTTTGAGCAAACTTCTGCTTTTCTTTGGGGATTACTGATCAAGCGTATTGGTCGAATATAAATGGAATGACCACTTCAGCAATAGCTTGTTCGTCGGCTGGAAAGCTCGCAGAAAAACATGCCTTCCCAATTTTCACACAGGCACACAATCTCTGGCGCCGATGACGCGAATGTCTCTGAATGGCAGGGTATGCTTGCGCCCACAAAGCGGCACTCTCAGAAGCAAACAGCGATAGTTGACGGCGCAACACAAAATCACAGCCCTTCGTCCAAAGGTACGAAGAAGGTTTGGCTTCAAGAAGCCCCACCCCGCACAGCGGAATTGAGCCTGAGCAATATTGATGTTGCCCGAGCGTTGCCGAGTAGCGTGTGAATCAGTCACCACATGGCCGCTGACTGGAGGTCGATGTTCACGTCTCTCGACGTCTTTGCTGTGAAACTTGACCGTCTGCAACGAAAGATGTCGGCACATATGAAACACTCCAACGCGGATCGGTGTTAGGCAACTACACACACACACACACACACACACACACACACACACACACACACACACACACATTAACTTGTGCTTGCTTGTTTATAGCATCTCCAATTACACTCATGTAAACAAACTAGCTGAGGTCCTGACTTAGTTAAAGCGTTTGTGCAGCGTTATTGTAACTATTAATCCGGACGCAGATGCAGCGCTTTTCCCGCCGTTTCCTCACGTTGCGTCTCTAGCCGTCTTCACAATGTCGCCGATAGCGAGTGTGACCAACCACACGGAGAGCGCACAGACCGGTGCCAGCCCAGCGTCACACATCGTGGGCATATGAATTTAACCCGGAACCCCCGAAACGAGTGTGTAACGCGGGCCAGTGGAACAATGAGAAATATTCACGATTACAGCTTATACGCCTTACTTGAAGTTTCGGAGTGCAAAATACGTTCATATCACTGCAAAAGAAACACACTGTCCGCAAAAACTTGTTATTTTTGTTCTTCTGCTTGTTGCGCCGTCTATGGAGATAAAAGAGGACCAGCAAACTCAAATTCGACGGCCTCCCAGATTTATGGTAAAGCTTATCTGAGGCCATACAGACTGCCAATACAGCCGCTGATGCTAAGCCTACCGAGGTAATTGAGAATGGTTCTCGGAAACACTGTTTTGCTGTCGAAGCTTCTGTAGACAAACATTAGTCCAATACAAGCGTCAATTGGGACCTCGAGGCTCACCTAGTCCGCGACGATGACTGAGTATATTCGAGGCGGGCCGTACCCGTTCGGCAGCTGCGAGGACGCCATTGCGCCGGCGGAAGTCACTGGGAGCCTCGTGCTGATTGGTCTCCGCTCGTCCAGCAGCTTCCGGCGGCGTCAATATCAGGACGGTCGCGATCTCGGCGTTTCGGCTGCTGTCAGCGTCGACGCAGCCTCGACGCTCAGCGATGGCGGAGAGAAAAGCGCCAGAAAACGGCGGAAAAAGCGTTGCATCTTCTTCGCGCTTTGCAAGCTGTCAGGCCTGGCATGTGCATGTGCGAAAAGCACATGGGTGATGTTTCAGGGCCAACTGGAGCTTTATGTATGTTTTCTGCTTTACATTTTCATGAGCACGAAAACTCCAACAAAGCGCCCGAGCAGCGATAGCCATTGTAGCACAACGTCACATGGACGCGTGCGGTGGGCTCCTGTCTGCCTAGAACTTGGCAGCTCAGTTTGCTCGGTGCTTTCGCTTGCTGGGTGTGTTTCCTCGATCAGTAAACAAATGCGAATAGATGTCCTTTCTTTGCAAGAGCTGCAAATTGCGCATGAGGGTTCCAAAGGTGTTTTCGCGCTGGGAGATAGACGCGTTTTTGCTTCCGTGCAGTGTTCCGACAGCGGCTATTCCACAGCATTTCATTCATTTTCAATAATGTGAGACCTTTCAGGCTGTTCGATGGTCGGAAACAGCACAACACAATGAAACACGCCACTAGCATAATGCAGCCCTAGCAGAAATTATAATAGAAGAACTAATAGCCTATGAGGTTATTGACACCAATAGAATTTATTAGTATTACATTAATAGCTTGTACAAGACTTATAGGAAAACATAATACTATTGTTCTAATAACCTAGACGTATGAGGCTTAATATACACAATAAAATTTTAACTCCCTTAGGGGTGTAAATAACCTATCCCATGGGCACGGAGCGAGCTCATGGGCGACACCCTTTTTGTGTGTGGAGCAAAAATGGAGGATGCATGTCCTTTGCAATCGCACTGTGAGCGACTCAGCATTTAATTTTAGCCACATTTATGATCACGCATTACACACTGACACCGCAGGAACATCACACATGCAAATACACACTCGACCATTTCAAACCGATATATAGAACAGAGAACGTTCACGTTATTTCACATCTGTACACAGGCAGTCCCGTATATATATTCCAAATTCCTCACCTGCTATGCAGTTCCAGTGGGGAAATTACTGTTATGCGCAATAACAAAATAAGGATACACAGGACATCTGCCGATCAAGGATAGGCTAACTCGTAGCTGTGCATCACACATATCTGTTAATCTAAACCCACGAAATATTCAATGCCAAACTGCCAAGAAATCATGCATCTCTAGGTTCCTCATTTGCACCCTTAAGGGTGTATATTTTTTACTGTGTAAACTAATACAAACTAATAAAGCTATTTAAAGGATTACTGAGTTCCAAATTTTGTGTTTTAATAGTTATCTAAATTTGCCCTAGCCCATTAGACAAATTTCGAAAAGTCTTATAGAGCATATAGATATAAACTTGTAAGGCTAATAGAACACTCTATTAGACTAATACAAACACCTATAAGACAAGTAAAGATTCCTATAAGACTAATACAACACTAATAGGAATAATAGAAGACTTATTAGACTAATACAAATCTCTATTAGAATTTTTGCTAGGGAGGCAACACAGTGCAAACTGAAGCAATGTGTAAAAACATTATATGACAACATATAAGAGTAGTACAGAACGTTGGAGAGCAAACAGCACAAACACAGGCACTTGATTTTTTCAGCGCGTTGACAACTGGCAGTTTTTTTGCACACGTAACTACACGGTAGGGGCCGGTTATGCTTATCATGTGCTGGTGTCAGTTGCACAAAAGATGAAAGAAACATACCTGTCTAAGTGTAATGGAGTGGACATTCATAACAGTAGACAAAAGAAACTTCGTAGATGAACTGTTATACCTTACATTCATAAATTATCTCACAACCTGAGGCGAATTGGCCAGCCGGTTAATATCAATGTCGCCTCGAGCGCGCCTAATAAACTGTCTACTTTGTGCAACCGCGTGAACAGACCTCCCAAGCACGTCTTCTCTTGTGAAAAGGAACACAGTCCGCCGTTTCTGCCTTCCGTTGAGTGTGTTCATTACCGTATACCTTGTCCTGTGGCAAACTTTACGTAGGACAGACAGGCAGATGTTTAAATGATAGGCGTCACGAACATGATAGTGATGTTACCAGTACTGCTCAAAGCCATTGTTGGCGCTCATTGCATGCTTTACGGTTGCCGCTCCTTTTTAAAGAAAATGTGGATGCGATTGCCAGTTAACACGAGAAATTATAGACACACATAACATCACTTTGCTAAATGTTGTGTGTGTAGCTGAACCGTCTATTGCCCTCCATGCACAGTCTATTCCCAAAGTATGAAATTGCATTGTTTTCTGCTGACACGTCATAAGTTACCGTTTTAGCCATGTGCACGAGCCATCACGTGATGATGATATTTTCATTTTTCTATGCGCTTTTAAAAAGTGTGTAACGCTTGTGACGAGGCGCTACTACATATCTATTTATGTACGTTTGTCGCCGGAATAAAATGTGTTGATAGCGCTCTGTGATGTGGTGTCTTCACCATCGTCGCTGTATTCGGGTTGTTTGGTTTTCAACGATGCTCGACCAACTAGCCTGCAAGTCGATCGTATAAGCAGTCGACCCGGGTTTGGGAACTTGTTCCTGTTGTTGTCACCATCTACCTTTGAAAAGTTCCTGCAGTTGAACGTCCGTAGTCTGAGCTTCAGTGAGGATGTCACGTGTAATCTGCAAGAATCTGACAGCTGCCTACATTTGAAAGCGCGCCGGCGAGCACCTTGCCTTTCCCATTGACACGTTGGATGTCGGTGATAAATTGGGTGATGAACGAATGTAGGTTTTGCTGGACCGGCGGGAGTTTGTCGCGGCGTTGAGAAAAGGCGTAGGTCTGAGGTTATGCTCGGTATAGATAGTGCAGTGCTGCGAGAATGTGGCCAAAGTGTTGAACTGCTTCGTATATCGCCCGAAGTTCTCTGTATTAAGATGGCAAAATCGACAGGGCGGCGGTCGTGGCTTCGTTGGTTGGATGTGCCGTATAAGGAGAGTGAAGAGCTGGGCTGGTTGGTTCATGATTAAATTCGACGAAAAGCCAGCAAAGCAGGACACGGACATAGAACAGAACACACGCAGACACACCTTCGCCGGACTAACAGCCAAATTTACTGTGTCAACTACGAGCTTTTATACAGAAATGCTGCGCGAGCGCCAAAGCTATAACCTGAGGACAAGACCACCTGACAGTCAAGTACCAATAAATAACCGCAACTCTTTTTCAGTGATAGCCACAGTAGGTTCACTGATGCAGGTCTGGCCATTCGTTTTGATAACATACGCCTCGAGCAGTTCGCGCGCAATTCTTGTCCTTCCTCTGCCTAGAATGCTAGTCTGGCGAAACAAAGGCATGCAACCATCACAATCTTTTACATGCAGAGCGAGACTGCGCCCTGTGCCCGATCTTGCATTGCACGCAAGTTCTTTCAAGCGTTCGTTTAAACACTGGCTCGTCTGGCCGATATAAACATTACCGCACGAGGTGGGGATGGAATAAACCACCCCCTGGGCGCACTCGCTATATACTGCAAAACTGATCACCGCACTGTATATAGCGAGTATATAGCTAGCCAAGGTACCATAGAGAGGGGCCTGGCAGTCGTCTGCGTGCGGTAGGAAACGCCTGTAAAATTCAGCATACCGAGGAAATAGCGAAGGTTTTTGGCGGTGGCGGGTAGAGGGCAATTTCACATGTCTGAGATGCATTGAGGCAATGGTCGTTCCCTGTGATCAAACTGCATGGCCAAAGAATTTGACGATGAAGGCGCCGATCGTGCTGTTTGGGACATTGATGACTATACCGTAGTCATCTCGGCGTTGGAAAAGCAAACGAAGGTGCCTGTGGTGTTCTTTGGCATTATGGAAAAGACCAATATGTCGCCATGATAGACGAAGCAGAGTTCGAGGCCGGCGAAGAATTCGTCGATGAAGCGTTCAAAGTTCGGTAAAGCGTTTCTTAGGCCAAAGCTCATAAAGGGAAACTCGAACAGGTCAAAGAGGGCTGCATGTGTAAGTCTTCATCGCAGTTTTCGGAATGTCGTCAGGACCGACGTGCATATGCGTGAAAGCCTTCACCAAGTCTAGCACGGAGAAAAGGTGGCCGCCATGATTGCAAAGGGTGCAGTCCTGTATGTGGTGGACGTGGTACCTGTCCTGAATGGTGCAGGAGCACCCCAGAGCCGCCAGCCTTTGGTCATTTTCGGGACAAGGTAAAGTGGCGGGGCCCATATGAGGAAGAGCGCCGTGTGATCCCTCCACGGTGCGTGGCTTCGTATTGAAGTTGAAGTTCATTTGAGGCGAAAAGCAAAAAAAGCTGGATTTGCCTAGAGAAGCAGCGAAAAGACATGAGAGCCTGACAAGGCGCCAGCCCTCGTCAAAGTACCAGCAATATCTCACCATGCCGAAATCCCACCAAAATGACACAACGCTCAGTGTAAAAGTAACAGTGGATAAGGAAATAAGCATAAATGACAGTTACTACACGCAAGTCACAAGTGTATAAGTAACCAAATAGATGACCGAACTGGCCTAGGCAATGACATCAATAAGCAGTATATGTGACTAACAAATGAAACAATATTTAAAGAACATAAACGAAGGCAAACCAAAGAACATAACCAAAGAATGTGGTTTACATGACGAAACATAAGGTTTCAACAATTGAAAACAACAAATACTTTTAGCGAATACAAAGCAATGATCATGATGATGGTGATTATGTTTGTGGAGATAGTAAGTGTAACTGTGTTATCCTTTTAAAAATGTAGTATGAGCCTATATCATCAACCAAGTAGGTGCAGTGGGTGTGCGTTGAGAAAGTACGGAATCTCATACGACACCTTTTGTGTGCCTAAGTTGTGGGTGCTTTTTCTTATGTATACTCGCGATTCCGTAGGTAATGACTGTGGTCACTCGGAAGATTCCTTGGCAAAGCCCTGAACGGAGAGATCGTACGTGTTTCATAGATAAGCATTGCCAAGTTTTGTTTCATGACTTTGGTTGTTGTTAGTATTTCATGTTTCTTAAAGACAGGCGCCGTCCGCCGCCTGAATGGTACTTCTGATATTAGTCGTGTGGTTTTCGTAAGATATAAATTTTATCAATGTTGTTTGAGTCGTATTCCTCAATACAACACAATTAGAAGATGCGAGTGAACATTGCATAATATTGACACGTGCGGTTGTTTTGCTTTAAGTGGAAAGCCGTTATCACTTCCCAGTGACACGCGCGCTGGTTTTGGTTGTTTGCGGCGAGCGCCGTTATGACTTTCTGTTACGCGCAACGTAGGCCGCGTTTATCTTACATGCGACTGCTGGAACCATGTGGACCATTCTCGAAACTTTGCATGCTTGACGCGCACATTTCAGTGACTTCTGGAATTCCAGATATAATGCGAGAACGCGTTATGACGCTTGTATGACAGCCGACGCATTACGCCGCTTGTCAGTCTTTCCGTCGACCGACGAGTGTTCACGCCGCTATTGCTGTGCATTGTCATTGGCTTTGTTTTTCTGGGCACAAGTTCGCCCAATAACAGTTCGCCTGACATCACTTGAGTCTTACGTGCTTCGCCTTGAGTGCTGTGTGCGTCACTACCACGTGACAATATAGTTGCTCTTTTTTTCCCAAAGGAAGAGAAGTCATAATTTGAAGATTAGACCCGCGCATCTGGAAAGTTTGGTACTGACGTAATTGGTGTGTAAAGACCAGTCTAAGTGTACTTGAAAAATTATCCACAGAAATTCATGCGCTGTGACACGTTCAATTTCCTGAGCTTCGAATGTTATTCTAGGCTCTTTTCCGATAGGCTTAATGCGTGGACCGAATAAAACACATTTTGATTTTTTAGTGGTAAGTTCCAAGGTTTGCTGGTTGTTCAAGGAGATTGAGGCAGTTACTGGCTAAGAATACATTGGTGCCATCGTGTAGAATTACGTCGGGTCTTAATGGTATATAGGTAGATCACTGACATAATGGAAGAAAATCAGACCCTAAGATTGATACTTGTGGAACGCCACAAGTGACTTTACCTATATTAGATTTAGTGTCACAGATACCAGCGTATTGTTGCCAATTACCTATATAACTTTTTACAAGTTGTAAAGCCTGATCTCTAACTCCGTATAGACGGGGTTTCATTAATAAAATATAGTGCTTATCTGAGTCGAAAACGTTCTTGAAGTGGAGAAAAATTCCCTGGGTCAGGAATGTATTTTTTGCTCCTTTATCCACCAGGACTATTTCAATAGCTTTTTCTTTTGGAAACCATTCTGCTGGTGTAAGATCACATTTTCTTGTAATAAGAAATTAGAGAGTCGTAAATTTATTAATTGCTCGAGAATTTTAGATAATACAGGTGATAATGAGATAGGCCTATAGTTATTGAGATCATTGTTATTACTGTCTTTCACGATGACAGATACCTTTCTATCTTTAGTTCGTCAGGAAAATTAGCTGAACTAAGATTTCTGTTAGCGATATGCTATAGTGGCTAGTTATAATATGGGCAGCTGCTTTACTAGGCTGGCCTTTTATGTCGTCCACACCACATGCAGAGTTATTTTTAATTTTTACAAAAGCCTGCAATTTTCGCAATCAGACATATTTTCTTCAGAGTAAGGAACAGCACAAGTGAGACGCACAAAAAGGAAAGAGGCAGACTAATGGAGCATGCTCATAAGGTAAGAATACGAGACGACAAGTACGCACATTTAGTTGCGCATGTCAGTGCATGTGGTTGCGAGGCACGATTTAAATAAGCTAGAATTCTTGGACGTAGCAAGAGCTGCACAGCTCGGTTGGCTTTAGAAGCCTTCTTTATAAGAAGCACCAGACTACCTGCTTAAGCGCGCCTTCGATCGCACTCCATCCGTCCGAAGTCATTTTCATGGAACGCGGCGTTCGGTTTTGGAATTTATCGCTGGTGATCTTTACTGCAACGGTTTCTGCCTTAGCGTATGCGCTAAATATGTTCCATATATATCGGTGGGTGTTCCCGCAATAAGTCAGTTGTTAGTAGTGCCTGTCCCTGTCTGGCTCTTCCTTTTTTGTGCGTCTCACTTGCGTTGTTCGTTACTGTGAATATGAAAGAAAACCTAGCCCAAGAATCTGCTTTAGAAAAACATATTTTTTTCGCACGCAATAAGCGCGTGTTTAACATTATAGCCAAGCATATTTCTAATTTTTGTACACAGATATTGTGTCGAAGTCTTCTTCCTGTGCTTTGGCGATGCGCATGCGTTCCGAGGCAAGGCGACTGCAGGGGAAGAAAACCGGGGGGCCTGATGTGGTCCGGATGTAGTTCACGGTGGTGTGCTGCACATTGCGGCGCAGCTCTACCACCAGACAAATCCCTCAATAAGCAACAATCCACCAGCTTGGCGTTTATTACAGACACGCACTTTCCCCTCTGCCAACACTGTACAGCCGTATTTACCCCGCAGTCCATACACCACAATGCAAGGCGTGCGGAGCGCCTCGCGCCGGGCTTGACCATATTATATGGGCCTGTCCCAGAGCTGCCCACACTATAACACACAGCACAAACCCTACATTTAGAATCACCACGGCCGAGCAGTGGGAGGCTATGCTGTTCAGCGCGTGCCCGGAGGACCAGCAGTGGGCAGTCCGGCTGGCCGAAGACGCCGCCAGGATTCAAGGCCTGGCCGCCGCCTGAGGAAGGGTGGTTACGGAGGGGCTCGTCTCTCGCCTTCCGCCACCCTTGACCCCACCAAGGACACATAATAAAGTTTCTATCTCTCTCTCTCTAGGGCGCGTCAAACAGGGACATTCGGCGAGGATGGCGTGGTACGGCGAATGATTTTCAACACCGAGTACTTTGATGCTTGGCTGGTGGGTTGATTGATTGATTGATTTGTGGGGTTTAACGTCCCAAAACCAGCTGTGATTATGAGAGACGCCGTAGTAGAGGTCTCCGGAAATTTCGACCACCTGGGGTTCCTTAACGTGCACTGACATCGCACACCCCACGGGCCTCAACATTTCGCCTCCATCCAAATGTAGCCGCCGCGGCCGGGATTCGATCCCGCGACCTTCGGATCATCAGCCGAGTGCCATAACCACTAGACCACCGCGACGGGGCTTAGCTGGTGGGTGGTTGTTTGCTGTAATGGCGAACGAAGTCCCGTTGTCGCGTCGATGAGACGGTCGTGGCAGCAGTCTGGAAGGCGGTTGTAGTGTGCCAAAAATCTGAGCCCGTGAATAGCTCGATTACGTCGATTACGACAAAATTCTGGCGAAGGTCACGGAGTCGGATCTTAAATTGGACGTGCAAGCGGAGCAAGCCATAAGTCTTGATTGTGGACCGGTTCGACGCGCTGAGCTCGGAAGACTTAGGCGGACAGGGAACTTCAAGAAAGGCTCATGGGTAGGAGCAAATGTCGGAACCGCTGCCCACAAAAAACCGCTGTTTGTATCTGGTCGATGATCAAAGTGCGACTGCCTCCAGGTTCGCAGCTCGCAACCGTGCTTATGAGATGCCGCCAGCGTTTTTCGATGGTAGTAACAGCGGTCTTCGTCACCAGGCTGCTGCGACAAGGCGGTGCTAAGATCACGGCTTTTCGAGTGGTAGTGTGGGCGCATGGGAAAGCGTTGATCTAGGCACCCCTAAATGGAGCTTAGCTGTCGATTGCTGTCGTCGATGCGGCGCGCAAGCCCTGTGGTGTACAGCGGTGCGGCAACTGCCTTGGCCGCGGGCGATAGCTGCTTCAAAGAGACTTCGATCACGCGACCAGCGATTTCGCCAAGTATGTTAAGAGGTAGCCGAAGCTGAGCTGTCCGTTGTCCCAGTCACCAGATGTGGGATATGTCGGGTCTGTTGAAACGCTAATCCCAACATAAGAACTTGACGACTGTTTATTCCATCGCTGATGGCAGCGGGCGAGCACCGCGCTACGCATGCCTGGGTAGCGAAAGGAATTAGCTTATTCGAAGACGGGCAGCCTATTCTTGTAGCGACCATCGGTGGTGCTTACCTCGGGTGACTTGCGGTGGCTCTGTGTCTTATCAGAAAGGCAGCGCAGCGTGAAGCCCTCTTATACTGGAGTGGCGTGATAATGAGGCGAGGCTGCACGGAGATATGCGCAGCGTGACGCCACGTTTCCATGTAGGGTCGCAGGACGAATATGTTTCGGCGGGACATGGTGGCTGATTGGCTTTCCTCGTCGGCCCGGAGGCTGCCATACCACGGGGAGTATATCTCAGAGGCTGTGGAGGTAAGACGAACGGGAACCGAAAAGCGGAAAAACTTCGCGCATCTCCACGAAGTGAACCATGACGATTGGGCGACCCTGCCCACTCAAGCATGCAAATGAGTCACAACGTGTATGTAGATTTACACACGCGATGTCATTTATGCTTCTGGTCTTAATGATGTTCCTGCGCTCGCACGTCGTAGATCGTGCCGAGTTCCGGATTACTTTCACTTAAAGCGCGCGCTGTGAATCCTTATGGTTCAACTACGCGCAAGAGAAATCTCCCACTGATGATGATGATAGTGATTCGGTTTAGGAAAGCACGCTAATTTGTGCAACCCATTTAGAGATAGAGAGGAGAGAAAAGCCGTAGTGGAGGGCTCCGGAAATTTCGACCACCTGGGGTTCTTTAACGTGCACTGACAGCGCACAATACACGGGCCTCCGGCATTTTCGCCTCCATCGAAAATGGGACCGCCGCGGCCGGGATCGAACCCGCGTTTTTTGGGTGGCAGTCGAGTACCGTAACCACTAAATCACCGAGGCGGACACCCACTGGCAGGTCAAGGTCAAGCGCCTATATATATGGGGTGGCCGGTGAGCGCAAGGAGTCGTTTGTTTTTAATCAAGAAACTGGCTGGCATACGCTGCCTGCGTCAGCTTGTCTCTCGCGGGCGAGGGCGCGTTCTCGTTCCTCGCCAGCTTGGGCCAGCTGTTGCGCATGCCCAGTGGGGGTGTGGACGGCGCAGGGACGGAACAGGCTCGACCATAAGCTGCTTCGCATGTAAAAAAGTCACAGTTTCGCCGCAAGGGCGAAGCAATGAATACGATAGCAAGAAACTCTGATGCTATACGAAGTGAGGCTCGCAGCTTCAGGAGCAATATTAACCCCCGTATTCATAAACGCTCCTCGACTCGACCCTTCACTCGAAACGCTCCTTGAGGGCGGTTTTCCAATTCACAGATCGCCCTCCACTCAAAGCGTTCCTCGACTGCAGGAAATCTCGAGTGTTTTACTCGCGATAGTCAAGGTAGGGCCAGAGCTACCTTGAAACTTTCCTTGAGTGAAGTATCATGGCGGATTACGCTTCGTTTGTCGACTACGTGCTCCGCGTCGGCGAGCTGTTTGACGACGTAGAAAACTGGGTAGGCATACCACGACGACGGTTGAGGGACCGGATAAATCCAATGGATCACTACACCGACAGCGAATTTCTGGCGCGCTATCGCTTCACGAAGTGCAGCGTGAAGAAGCTGCTTGACTGCTTGCCCCTTGAGGAGAGCTGCAGCAACCGTGGCCACCCTCTTCCACCAATGACGCAGCTTCTGATTGCGTTGCGCATTTATGGAGCAGGCACGTTTCAAGTAGTGGCGGGCGACCTGGTGAATGTGTCTCAGCCGACAGTGAGCCGCATCATCGGGTGATCGCGAAGTATTTGTTCCCAGCCGTGGTGAAGTTCCCCGACACCGTGACGGGTTCCGTGAGACGATGGTCAATTCCACCGAATTTCCAAGTTCCCCGGGGTGACAGGGTGCATAGACTGCACCCACATCCGTATTAAAGCACCACATCCGTATAAAAGCTTCTCCCAAGCAGTGTCCTTAGCGCGCTTGGACACGCTGTCGGTGTTTCTGTTTTCAATTACCGATCTGTGGCGCGTCACCAAATTACACAGTAATTCGCACTCTTCGCGCGTGTAAACGAACCTCCGTGCGGTCGTCTTACCGCCGTCGCGCGTGACGCTGTCGTTCCTGCTCATGTCGCCGTCTGTCAGGGCAAGCAGGACGCCACGAGAGAGAGAGAGAGAGAGAGAGAGAGCTCTTTATAGAAAGGGAGAGAATTTAGCCGGCGTTGAAATATCGCTGACATGCTACTCTGCGTGGCGAGGGAGTTTGGGGAGCGAAAGAAGTGCAAGAGACAGTGAAAAAGAAAAGAGAAAAAAAGTTCGGCTTTGTGTTTCTGACTATGATGCCTAATTGCGTCCAAAGATAGTTAACGTTTTCACCAACCCGCAGTGATGTGATAGGATGTGTTGCATGATGGGTGAGTGATGGTGACGACGGAGATAAAGTTAAAGTCTATCGAGTTGACCTGTACTTTTTAAATATGTAAACAAAAAGTCCATCGCACGTCTCTGTTGTGTGGGGAAATCTAGAGGGCCTAAAGCACACTGAGGTCATAAAGGGAGTTGTGTAAGTGACTGCATGGAATGTTCATAGAGCGCACACTCATCACTGTTCGCTCGGCATTCAAACAAAACATGTTCTACGGTTTCAGTAGAGCCACAGTTGCTGCAGTGTGGGCTTGTCTCCTGATGGAAGCGGTACCGTAAGTCGTTTGAATATGCAATGTTCAGCCGTAGTCGATGATACAAAGTTTCCAAATGTCGAGGAATGTTGGATTGTAGTTTTGATTTGGGATATGGGTCGACTGAGTATAAGAAAGGGTGATGATGTGTCGGTAACTTCCATAGCCGGCTCCTTTATTCGTAAGCGAATCGTTTAGCCATATGGGAAGCATCAGAGTTGGTGAAACAGATTCGCTTATAGTTTTGATATCGAAGACCGTTACGTGCTGCTTCGTCGGCTTTTTCGTTGGGCAGAATGCCGCAGTGAGCTGGTATCCACTGAAATGTAATGCAGTGTCCTGCGCTAAAGCCAGGTGGTGTAAATAGGCAATGTCGGCAGAAACGGGTTGATGATTAGTTTTCTTCACGTAGTTGTACGTTTGCAGCGCTCCTTTGGAGTCGGTACGCCACGATGCAACAAGCAGCTTGCAACAGCGCACCACAGAACATCAAGATAAAATCTGGCGCGCGCACACAATACGCGAACAACAGTCGCACATCCGGACCTGTCCGGTCATGCTATCCCAGCGGATTCGGCCCTGGCGTGGCTTGGATGAACGTAGCATCGCCTGCTGTCGAAACTAGCTGACAATGTTTCAAATTTCACTTATAACATCCAATGCAACATGTATTTAATAATAGGTGATTATTTTTAAATTGTTGGCTAGCATTTCAACCGAAAATTCTCGTACTTATTGTAGTATTGGGCTGTACACCCTCGCTACCAGACGCGTCTTTCATAACTCAAGTGAAGGAATGTTTCTCGAGCAGCCTCTTGGCGGAGGAGCGCTCGAGTGGCGTTCTTGAAACCCAGCGGCTCCTTGAGAGGAGGAAGGCGCTGCGCCTCGACTCGGTGAAGTCGAGGAGGAGCGTTGAGTGAAGGTGCGTTTGTGAATACGGGGGTAATTGTACCAAACATGCACTTGCTAAGTGAGCGCCTCCCGTGTGCAGCGCGTGCTGGTACGAAGGGCTTTATACGTTGTGTGTCACAAAGCTACACATACAAAGCTAGGGCAGGCCGCTAAATGAACAAACAGAAGATGAGCGCGAACTATCAAGTGAAGTACGCACGAAACGACCGCACAGATATACACCGAAGAGCGCGAATAATCTGTCACAATGGACACTCTCAGTTTGAACAGCGCTCCTGTTGCAAAGGCGGCCGAAGCAGCGAAGGAAACTAGCGTACTTCAAGCGTTGAGCTGTGACACTTGATAGTTCGCGCTGATCTTCTGTTTGTTCGTTTAGCGGCGTCCCTTGAGCTCGAGTGACTTTCGTACGCTCCCGCAACATCAGCGCGGGCATCATGGTGAAAGCTTGAAACATCCCTCTTCCTCTCACCACGAGACAACCGCACGAGCAGACAGCGGAAGGGCAAGGCACTGCGAAAATATAAGAAGAAGCGAGCGAGCTTGCCGACGACTTTTAAATGTGTCCGCTGCGCTCCTCGCACCGTCTCGCTGGTAATGAAGAAACGCTTATAAGCGCCTGCCATCTCTGAGTCCTGCCAGCGGTAAAGGCTGCGTATATGTGCTGCTTGTGGCGTAGTGGTTAGCGCCGCGCGCTGCGGAGCGAGAGGTTCCTGGTTCGGTTCCGTGCTTCGGTAGCATTTATCTGAATTATTTTGCTTTGAGATTTTTATACATATATACATACTTATACATATATACGGTTCATGACGGCGGCGACGGCAAAAACCAGCCGAGACTGTCCATATAATTGCTATCGCAATAAAAGAGCAACACTGGCCACCACGATGGGATCTGATCCCCCACCCTACTGGCCCGCGGCAATGCACGATAACCATCAGGGCACCGCAATACTGCCGTGCTGTTCCTGCATTTCCTTTCTTTTCTATAACAAATGGAACTGAACAACGATCGGTAGAGGAGGCCGTCGCAACCGACGACGAAGCGAAGCTCCATACAGCACCATCCTTTGTTGTCGTGGGGTCACGGGCGTTGTCTTTTACAAGGCGGGGCTCTTAAGTCTCCATTCCTCAATTGCGCCAGAGGCCCGCGTAATACTAGAGGCCTTGGTAATAAGGGGGCAAGAGAGCTCGGCGAAAGATGTCCTTACTCGCACGCCTCGAGCTACGCCATCCTTTTCTATTTCTATACCGCACAATGAGAGACTGATGCATACCAACGTAAAGCTTTATCATTAAAACAAATTCGCCGATTATTTCGTCACAACTATGCTTAACCAAGCGGATTCAAGAAGGGGACCACACGTAACAGGTGTGAACGCGCATTAGAGAGGTCAGCCCCTGTCGTGAGTATTTCTTTTCTGAAAGCGTACAGTTCAGCACTCTTTTGACGAAATGAACATATTTAGGAATTGTTGCTAAGCAAGGGGGTTGAAATCTTGAGAATACAATTTAGCGCAACGTGAAAAAGTTAGGCTTGCAAGAATGGAAGAGGAAGGAACAGGCCGAGCGCTAAACTTCAATTGATTTAATACTTTGTGCAAAGGCAAAAACTACATCTGCATATGCGTGAATCGGTGTCATCAAAGGTAAATTACAGTACTGTTTTCAACCAGCTGCGTGTCATTCGCAAACAGAAAAAACATCCTGGAGACCCCACGAGTTGCGGGAAGCAGTATCACACGAAGCAGTCAGCGAGGAAATTACCTATGACGAATTATTTGGCATTCTGCCAAGTGCTACGAGTAGAGTCGAAGTCTTTCTGCAGAGTGCATGAGGGCTAACTCATGAGTATGCTTAAACGGGCTAACCAGGACTGTCGACACCACCGTGGCGACAAAATGGTAGTTCACGCTACGGCGTAACGTTGACATTCCCGTTAGTCCAAAGCACGTTGGTCTCTTTTGTTGAACAAAAATACGCTGTAAGGTGCGTTGATGTGCTGTCAAAAGCGTCCTTCGCTGTATAATTCCTACGGCGCAGAAAAACATACCGACTGGCAGCAGAACATGAGTATTTCCATGACAGTGGTTATCACACATCTGAAGAGCAATTCAAGTTACACAGGCATCATCATTACAATTACCGGTGCAAAGGTGTATTTACTCCATACACCGTTTGGGTGGAGCCGCAGTATCCTAGTGGTAGTGCTTGCTTGGCACCTCGAAGGTCCGTGCTTAATACTGCCCAAGCGATTGGTAAGTTGCATGTGTGTCAGCGTGCTTCTTCTGTGTACATTTCGCTCGGACGCGAGGACAACCAGTACTGCTCTCCTGTTTTAACAGCGGATCCCTTTAAGCCGGACGTTCTGTGGCCATAGCGAACACAAAAACTTGGGCCGATCCTCAAGAGTGGAACCTTAAGAGCTCGAACCCCGTCGAAATTGTGGGTTCGACCCCATAGCCACGACACTTTATATGCAAATTTAGTTCGTGCTTGAGTGATGTAGTGTGCTTGTGTGCAAATTGTTGTTTTTAGGTGGGAGTACCCCGTCAGGCGCCTTTAATCCTAAGCGAGCGAGCGAGCGAGGAACTTTATTGAAAAGGACCAAAGGGATCGGGATCAGGGGTGGAAGCGAAGAGGCTCCATCTCTTCACCCGGTCGGTGGCTCCACCCAGGTCGGCACGGGAAGATGTAGCTCCTCCGCTATGGCCCGGGCCCTCAGGACAGCCAAAAGTTGTAGCCCCAGGTCGGGACTGCGTAACGCACCACTCCACGACTCCTCGTCGTTGAGTCGCTCACGCGCGTTGTCGGGACACTGCCAGAGCATATGTTGTAAGTTGCAGCTCTCGAGGCCACATTTGGGGCAGCCCGGTGGGAAATCCGGCTCTATCCTGTGGTATGAGCGTGGGCTGGGATAGATGCCAGTTTGCAAGCTGCCGGAGCGTAACACCCTGGGCTCTGTTCAATCGCGCGTTGGGGAGTGGGTAAAGCCTCCTCCCCAGCCTGTAGTGATTTGTAATCTCGTGATACGTCGTCAGTGGGTCCCTTTCCAGACTCAGCCCCTCTTCAGTCGCCTCTTCTATCCTCGCGCGGTTCGTGCATTCACGCGCGAGGGTGTGGGCGGCGATGTTGGGGTTGAACACGCTGAGACCCTCCATGTGCGCCGGGAACCAGGAGATGTTGTGGTCCCCGGTCCAGCGCGGACTGTTCCGCCTTGCTCGGACTATTCGGGCGGCCAATGATGAGACCGTGCCCGCGGAGAAGGCCCTAACAGCCGTTCTCGAGTCTGAATAGATTGTCGCTGGTGTGGTTGCCGCTTGAAGTGCCAGGGCTATGGCCACCTCCTCCGCAACGCTCACGCTGTTTGTACGGATCGTTGCGGTCGTGATTGGATTGCCTCCACCGTCGACGACGGCGACGGCAAAAGCCGTTTCACAGTGGTATTCTGCCGCGTCAACGAAGAACGTTGCGTCCCTGTTTCTGATGCCGCGGATGATCGCCCTGGCCCGGGCCACTCTCCTTCCTGCATGGTGCACGGGATGTACGTTCCTAGGGATGGGGTCTACCTGTATATCCTCCCTCTCTTTGCACGTTAGCATGGTGCGCTCCTTGAGCTCGATTCCGGGGAGGGCGGCCATCCCAGCTTCATCTAGTATTTTTATTCCTGCTTTAGTGCTTGATAGGCGTGTTCTTTGTGCCGTGAAGCGCGCCTCGACGAGTTCGTCTATGGTGTTGTGTAGACCTAATTCTAGGAGCCGTTCCGTGCCGGTGGTCTGCGGCAAGCCCAGGGTCCTTTTGAGACCAGTTCTAATGAGAGCATCGAGTTTTCGTTTTTCAGTTTGGGTCCAGCTCATGTATGGGGCCGCGTAATTAACGTGGTTGATGAAGAAGGCGTCGAAGACCCTGAGTAACAGGTCCTCTCTCAGGCCTTCGTGCTTGCTTGTCACTCTAGAGATCATACGTAGCATGCTGTTAGCTTGAGTTTCTATCCGCTTGATGACGTCTGCGTTGCATCCTCGCGCGTCAATCCACATGCCAAGGATTCTTATAGTTTTGACTCTCGGGATCGGCGTTCCGAATCGGGTTTTGACTTGGACGGGTATTGAGTCTAGTGTTTCCGAGAATCTCATGCCCTGTCGGGCCTTTCGGTAGAGAAGTAGTTCCGATTTTTCCACAGAGAGTGTTAGTTCCGTACTTTCCAAAAACAGTTCTGTGACATTCATAGCCTCTTGCAGGGATTCTTCGAGCGTAGCCAACGATCCTCCTTTGCACCATATTGTAATATCGTCCGCATATATTGCATGGCCGATGCCAGGTACTTTACTAAGCGATTCGGACAGCCTGTGCATGGCGATGTTAAAGAGTAAGGGTGATAGCACCGATCCTTGTGGTGTTCCCTTGTCACCTAGGGCAAAAGCTTCGCTCGTGATTGAACCGAACTTGAGTTGCGCCTCACGGTCCGTCAGAAATGACTGCACGAACCGATGAAAGCATCTTCCCAGGTTCAGCGACGAGATCTCCTGTAGAATGTGTTTGTGCGAGACAGTGTCGAAGGCCTTGGCTAGGTCTAGCGCGAGGATTCCCTTAACGTCGCGCAATGGGTTGTCTATGACGGACTTCTGTATGAGGAGGAGAGCGTCCTGTGTGGACAGGCCTCGTCTGAACCCAATGAGATTGTGGCGAAAGAGATCGTTGCGTTCGATGTATTCCGTAACGCGGTTATGAATAACGTGCTCTGCCACCTTGCCAAGGCACGATGTGAGTGAAATGGGTCGTAGGTTGCGTATCTCCGGCGCCTTTCCGGGTTTCGGGATGAGTACAACCTTCGCAGTGCGCCATTCCCGGGGCACTTGACCTTCCTTCCAGATTTTGTTTATTTCTACTGTAATGGTATCTATGGCCTTGTCGTCCAGGTTCCGTAACAGTTTGTTGGTGATTCCGTCGGGACCTGGAGCTGACCTTCCGTTAAGATTAAATAATGCGTGCCGAACTTCGGATATCGTGAAAGGCTCGTCAAGTTCCGGCTTGTCTTCGCCTTTGTACGCGTTGTCCTTGTTTCCTGCAGTGGCATTCTTGCTTCTGATGGGCAGGTAGATATTGGCTAGTTCCTTAACGAGCTCGTTTTTGGAGCTTCCCGTGCTTATTTTCTTGTTAATGATGCGGTCTGTGGCCAGCATGGCTGCCCCTCTAGACGTTTTGTCATTGAGGAGACTTTTGAGGAGGCCCCACATGCTGCTCCGGCGCATTTTGCTGTCGGTTTCGTTGCATTTCTCGACCCACTGTTGTCTCACGAGTTCTTTGGCGTATGCTTCTATTTCCTTATTGAGCGCGGATATTTTGGCTCGTAGCCGCCTGTTGAGGCGGTGCGTACGCCATCTTCCGAGTAACGCGTTCTTGGCTTCAAGCATATGCGCTAGCCTGGAGTCCATCTTCGGGACCTCAATTTGCGTTTCTATCTCTTTGGTGGCTTTTTCCACTGCCAGCTGTAGGTGTGGGATTACTTCCGCGTAGCTCTCTTCACTGTTGGCCTCCTCCTCGCGTATGCGTCTGAAGAGGTCCCAGTCCACAAACCGGTGTTTGTTGGTTGGTGGGGGCTTGGCTTCTGTAACAATTTCTAGTATATAGTGATCACTGCCCAGGTCCTCTGTCAGGTTGTCCCACGAGCCGTCCGTATTCTTTAGGTAGGAGAGGTCCGGTGTGGTGTCGCGCTCAACCGAGTCCCCTCTTCTGGTAGGGAATCTTGGGTCCGTGATCAGTGTGAGTCCCAATTCTACAGCTAGGTTGGCTAGTCTAGTACCTTTGGCCGTGTTGTAGCTGTGACCCCATTCCGTGTTGGGGGCGTTAAAGTCTCCGGCTATGACCAGGGGCTTGTTTCCAGCTTTCCGCATGGTCGTCATGAAGAGATTATTGAAGTCCCGTTGCCTGTCCCTGGGTGAGCTGTATACGTTCAGTAGCAAGACCGAGGTTCGAGATCTTTGCCCTGGGATGATTTCTACTAGTTGTGCCTCTAGGCCTCGCTTGTAGTGTGGTACGGTGTGTTCTATAAAAGAGAGACCCTTCACCACTAGTGTAGCTATACCTCTACCCGTGTCTCCTTTACTGGAGACGGCGTGGTATCCCGGTAGGGTTACGTCCTCCCCCGTAAGTGTCTCTTGTAGTAAAATAATGTCCGGCTTGTGCTTCATCGAGCGAATAAGTTGCATTAAGGCAGCTTTGCGCTTGCTGAAGCTGTGGCAATTCCACTGCCAGATTTTTAGTCCGTTACTTGGTCCTGCCATGATTACTGATTGTTGGTGCTTGTTCCCG
This sequence comes from Hyalomma asiaticum, assembly GCA_013339685.2. Taxonomy (NCBI): domain Eukaryota; kingdom Metazoa; phylum Arthropoda; class Arachnida; order Ixodida; family Ixodidae; genus Hyalomma; species Hyalomma asiaticum. Next base: position 14,855,632 of record CM023482.1, read on the forward strand.
CTACTGGGCCGTTAGGACTAGGTCCTTGTTGCGGCTCGGTTGTGGTGGTTCCTAACCTACTTTTCGCGAGCGCCCTGGGGCGTTCAAGTGCCATGATTTTTTTCCATTGAGGATAGTATCCTCAGCACTTTAGTCAGAGTCGTATCGACTTTTGTCCGCCATTCCTTTTCATTCTCTACCTTTGTATTTTGGAGGGACTCGGTCGTGAGTTCCTCAGTAATGTTGCACTCCTCTTCCTCTTTGCTATCTATTTTCCCTTCTGCGGGAGGCGTGGCTCTGCGCTTGGCCTTATTCCATAGGGGTATTGCCTCCTGCGGTTCGCCTTGTGTTTTAGCTTTGAAAGCCTCGAACGATGCTTTAAGCTCAGCGATATCCCTACGGAGCTGCTTGTTTTCAGCCTCGAGAGCTTGCATGCGGGGATCGACTACATGCTCTGTCGTGTCCCTTACCGTTATTTGGTTGCCGCGGCCGGTGCCGGAGGGGCCGGTCTTTTGAGGCTCGTCGACTTTGTCGGCCCAGGTAGTGTGCTTGTCGTTTTGTGAGCGATTTCTGCTGCGGGATTGTCTCTGGTTGCCTCGCCGGGGAGATGGTTGCTTCTCCCGCGTTGTCGAACGAGAGCGCCCTCTGGAGCGAGAGCATGAAGGACCTCTTGAGCGGGAGCGTGAGCGCCCTCTAGAGTGAGATCGGGAGCGGAGGATGCCCGCTCCTGCCGCGCCTGCCGTTGTGATGGCTCCAGGCCCTTCGGCGCCGTTGTTCGCCTCCGCTTGCCGTTTTCGCGCCCGTTGTCTACGTCGCCGCCGTCTTCTCCGTACGATGTACGGCACTTGAAATCGTTCATTGCAGTCTCTGCATCCCGTGAGGTGTGGGCCCCCGCACAACCCACACTTGGGGGTGCACTCGTGTTGTTCCTCATCGCCCTCCGAGTTGAGGACCACTGATACACCCCAGCCGCGGCATTTCGCTTTGTCCTCCTCGCTGCTGGGGCACACGTCGGCGCGGTGCCCGACTTGGCCGCAGGCGAAACAGACGTCCACGTGTCTTCTATATAGATAACACGGCACCAGTGCTGCTCCACATATGACTGTGTCTGGTACTTTCAAACCAGCGAAAAGGACAACCACCGCTGGTGTGGTCTTGATGCGTTTAACTTCGAGGGCCGTAGGATTACGGTTTGTGACGATCATGCTGTTCAGGGTTGCGTTGTCGATCGCTGGGTCGACGTTTCGCAAAACTCCCTTGCAAGTGTTCTCCGGGGCGGCCACGTATGCAGAGGTCTCGAAGGCGCCCGTGCGGGTGTAAATTTTGCGGATTTGGACGTACTTCCGTGCGTTGAAGTCATGTGGGGTGGAGATGACTATAATGTTCTGTACCTTGTTTGGGCAGACCGTGTCCTCTTTGGTCTGCTCCGGCGTAAGTCCTGCCGCCATGATCAAGGACTGGGCCAGGTGAACGGTGTCCGCTTCGGCCACGTTGAGACCTCCTCTCGGGCGCACGATAACCTTAATGTCGCTCTTTGGGAGCCTCGGCATGCGCGAGGTCGCCATGATTCGTTTCGGGCTGCGTCGCACCTGTGGCGGCGCCTTTTGAGTGCCTGGTGACGTCGCTGCATCACCTCGTCGATCACCGTGGCGCGGTATTCCAGTCTTCTCGGCCCCTGCCTGAGAGCGAGACGCCGCGGTGATCCAGCCGGCGTCGTCCAGCTCCTCTTGACTCGCATCCATTCCCTCTACCTCCACGGTGGCGGGCATTGTCGAGATCAGAACTGTCGCCTCTGGGGCCGGAGACGACCTTCGAGTCGGGTCCGCTCTCGCGCGCACCGCCTGTTAGGCGGAGTAGGCCTAGCGCGTCAGGCCTAGTATCTCACAACGTGGTCCGGAGTTCAAAGTTCCGATTATAAGCAGCAAAAAGCACCCACCGACATAAAACTGGTGTCGACAGAGTCCGTACGTTATGTTGGCTTCGATGATGTGCAGGTATTCGAAGTTCAGCCGAGAAAACCACGGAAAATTATTCGAAAACTCGGGAGCCGACGTGAGGCCATCCGTTCACCTCGGTTGCTCGCAGCGCCCCCCTTTAATCCTAAAGCTTTATCATTAAAATAAATTCGCCGATTAGTTCGTCACAACTATGCTTAACCAAGCGGAGTCAAGAAGGGGAGCACACGTAACAGGTGTGAATGCACATTACAGAGGTCAGCCCCTGTCGTAGTTCAGCACTCTCTTTACAAAAATACTCTTTTCTAAGTGTACCAACGTTGAATAAAAATCAATTTCGTCTCAATAAATTCAACCACATGTGGCGCATATCTGCATAGTGTTGGCCACACACTACGGTCATGAGCTACAAGTGATTGCCTTATCTTTCCTCTTGACGTACTTGGCGAGTATGTCACGTTAGTGATGTAAAGGTCAGTCACTCCTTTCCATAATACGTTGCTATCCCACCATCCAAATTTTGTTGTATATCAGGTGAATGATACATAGATAGAGAGATAGATAGATAGATAGATAGATAGATAGATAGATAGATAGATAGATAGATAGATAGATAGATAGATAGATAGATAGATAGATAGAAGTTCGACAAGAAGTGCTTCTGATTTAACAGATGTAGCACTAACACAACACGTGCCTGTCTTCTTTTATATTATGATGGAGACGGAAGAGTGAGAAACTTATTATTTATACATGGCGACTTGCTTTAACGATTTCTTTTTCACTCCATCTCTGTTAATACTCCTGCAGAGGTTTTTCACTCGTCGGGCACATTAAATCAATGCCTCATATAGTGGTATCACATGAAGGCATAGTCACGCTTTTGCTTAAAGACAACGAATGCATAGGTTCAGACGGTACCCGAAACGCATTTTTACGCAAGTATGCGGTATGTGTGGCTAGCTATCTTGAGGTCGTATTTAAGGCATCGCTATTTTTGTGCCCCTAGTATGTGAGTAGTATGTGAGTAACTATTTGTAATCCAATTTTTTTCTTAATATTACATAATTTCTTGTCTACGTCACTCATCTACATTTTTAGGTGACTTTTCCCCCACTCCCCCTGTAATTCCATTGGCCAAGGGGGGTATTTTAAAATAAATACCCAAATACACAAGGAAACTCATTCAACATCATTGACTGGTAGCAAAAGTTGTCCCGGTACAAAAATCTGCTGAACGGCAAAACATTGGAAACTGTGGGCCGATTTCATTAACGTGTGTGTGCTACAAGCTACTTGAGCGCATATAAAAATCCGTCTACAGTTAAAGGCAAGAAGGTCTTCTTTCGTAACCAACATGGCTTCAGACGGAACCTCTTCACTATCACACAGTTGATAGAAACGATTAACGTTTAGATTTGCGTTTAGATTTCTCCAAGGCTACTGACCGTGTTGTACATACCTAATTAATAAATAAGCTGATGAAAATGGCTATAAATGACGAAGTTGTAACGTGGGTCCGCTCATACCTTGAGGTCTAACACACTACGATGAAATGAAATCCTGCAGATGCCGCGCACTGTGGGAATAGGTGTTATGCGAAGCAGTGAACGAGGATGTTGCCTATGACGAATGTATTTCTTTGGCATTCAGCCAGCTGCTACGAGTAGTATCTAAGGAGAGTGAAGAGCTAGGCTGGTTGGTTCATGCTTAAATTCAACAAGTACTATCAAGGCTTTTGTGAAAAGCGCACGTATACCACTCATGAGTATTTTTAACATGCTCCAACGAGGAACGTCGACACTACCGTGGCATCTCCGTGGGATCTAAATGCACGGTGTAACGTTGGAATTCACGTTAGTCCAAAGCAAAGACATCTGCTTTGTCAAAGAAAAATGCGCTCTACGGTGCCTTGATGTGCTATCATAAACGTCGTTCACAGAAGTATTCCTACGGAATCGAGCGAAATTGCACCAATGAATACCGAATTGTAGAGTTTCTCCAAGATTACAAACGGAATTCACCTCCACCATGCATCATCTTTACGATTGTTGGTGCAGTACGTTTATTTATTATATATTCCTACGGGACCAATGGGCAGCCAGTGGGACATGCGCTCAGGAAAAAGCTAGCGAAAGAGGAGGACGCTGAACGGCGGAGTTTGGAAGCCATGGTGCTTGATAATGGAATTTATTCGCCCGTGTGTTTGCTTGTGAACTGTGTTCGTTTCATTTGGTGGCAAGCGGCGGGATTCGACGACGTGTCACGGCCGGATGACGAAGCGGTGGTCGACGCTCTTACGAAGATTTTGGAAGCGTTCGATCGCAAATTGGTGGCGATGATAGCGCGAATTAACACTACCGCGCCAAGTGGACGAATGTCTTTTACTGCGGAGAGTACTATTGCAGAGAACGACGACTGGCGCCGAGCGTTGTTGTAAAAGGGACAGGACGAGCTTGAGGGCAGAATGGACGTGCGTGAGGAGTTTGAAGGACAGGACGCATATGACGAGGTTGCTGGGGAAAATGCCGTGTATGAGGAGATGGAAAGCAAAGAAGACGTAGGGGATAAGTTTCTAAAGAGAAGTGATGTAGGTGAGGAGCTCGGAGGCTGACGAGATGTCTTTGACGATTTTGTAAGCAGAAATGAGGACAGGGGAGAGCTGGTTCAAGGTAGTGGGGGCAGCAATGAGAATTGTACAGCTATGGTACGTGCTCACGAAGCATGTGCAAAAGAAATAAAAAAGACTATGTAAGATCTTAGCAAAACGTTTTCTCGGGCTAGTTGGTTCATGACTTCTACAAAAATTGTAGCGCAAAGGAACACACGGACAGACAAAGAGCAGCATTAGCGCCCGCCCTATGCTCTTTGTCTGTCCGTGTGTTCCTTTGCGCTACAATTTTTATAGAAGTTATGTAAGATCGTTTCATGGAGGGGCACACAGTGGAATCCCCAGAGCAGAAAACCTCAGCAGAACAGATTACCATTGACCGCGAAGAAGTCCACGCCGTGATAGACGAAGGAACTGGCGGTCAGTACAGCAAGGATGCGCAGAGCGCCGCTTACGCTCCTTTTCCAGCATCTAGCACGGATCAACAGTCCAAAGAGAGAACCACTCCTGAATGGCACGTGGCGCCTCGTAACGAACCGAACGTCGTCAAGGTGCAAAAGTGCACAGTCAATGCGAATGAGAAGGACATGCAGGATGCCGCTGAACCCGTGCCTATGGCTGCCTGCTTGAGCGCTATGAAAACAGGACAAGGAGAGCCGAAGTGTGAAGGTACCGACGGACGTCCAGCTGAAGGGTGCCCTGACTTGGAAAAAAAATTACACCATCTCCCCGATGGGGACCATGGTGTGTGCAATTTTCGCGACTACGAGGGCAACGCCACCAGAGCATGACCATGGAAAATGTGTGCCAAGCCTATTGCATAGCAAGTACTACGGACGTCACGGCAGTAGTGAAGATAGTGCCAAGTCCAAGGCTCATGACCTAAAGCTGCGTTCTCGCATGTAAAGTCTTCATCATTTGCGTTCTGGTATTGGGCTGGAGGGGGATCGATAAGCGAGAAGACGGTGCTTGTCTTCACACTGCTCGCGTGCTGGGAAATGCGTCGCCTGCAACGGAGTACCTTAACTGTCCGCTACGCCCAATCCTACCACGCCACGGCAAGGCAATCTTCTCCAGGTACCGTCACGTCTGATTATGGTAGCCACAGCAACAATGACGGACGACGCACACGTCGTAAAAACATTGCGACGGAGGGCCTTCACCTCGGCCTGCGACCCCCCCCCCCCCCCTGGTGGGAAGCCCCGTGAACTGCACCTCCCCCTGCCGGTGGAGAGATGTTACGGGAGAAATGGGCAGCCAGTGGGACCTGCGCTTAGGAAAAAGATAGCGAAAGACGAGCACGCTGAAGAGGAAGAATGGCGGAGTTTGGAAGCCATAGCGCTTGATGAAAGAGTGATTCGCCCGTGTGTTGCTTGCGTGTGAACTGTGTTTGTTTTAATATTGGGCCAGAAGGGTACATTGAAATATGCACAGGCTGTGGCTGCGGCATGCTGCCAGAATATCACGCGGGCCGTCTCTTCCTCCTGTTCGCCTAGTCGATCGTTCGTTTCACAGCCTCGGCTTGGTGCGCCTCGTAACAATATCTACCAAGCGGGACAAGCAGCCGCAGCCTAGTGGTAGCGTGGTTGCTTGGCGCCCCGAGGGCCCGCTTTCGAATCCGCCCGAAAGCTTGGTAGTTTGCATGTCTGTCAAACTTTATGCCTAAATTTCAGTCACAACCTACCACAGGACGTCTTTCTTTTCTTAAAAGCCGGGCTCTTTGATCCGACTGTCTTCTGTCAACCGCGAACAGCGAACCTGACGGCTGCGCTCCGGGTAGATGTGCAGAAAATTTTAGGTGCCGGTCAAAGGACCAGGATTTCGCTCTTTCATGTTAGTTGATCCTCGGTTGATATAGGTTCTATAAGATTTAAACAGTTGCGGCGCATACCCGCTTCTGTGGGCCGTGTACTACTGTTTTAAGCCACAAGAGATTGCAGAGCGATTAATCGTAACGTATATAACGAGTATATGAATTTGGTGATGCAAACATCACTCATTCGTCATAAATTTGAACCCTACTTCCAAAATATCGCGGTATACCAGGCAAACGAGACTACCAGGGGAGCACAGAGACTTGGGCGGATATCGTCTCAGCCGGCGTGAGGCGACGTCGTCCTGGCGCGTGAGCTGGTCGAGTGCCGTAGCAGTCTGGCAGGGCAAAACACGTGCCGGCCAGCGCCTCTGCCGTGCGTGGCTTGCTCCGGTGCGTGGGCAAACCGTATACTCGACTGGAAACAGGCAGCCTTAGTGTGCGCACGCTCAGCGGCGCGAACGCTGACTTATTCCGGCTGGCAGTCTTGGGACAGGTGTGACTAAAACCGGAGTTAGCTGTCCAAAGATTAAGCGTACACACGCGTATTCTTTCTTTCTGGGAACGATAAAAGAGTGGCATCATTCGCCGGTATTTCTGAGTTGAATTCGACGAGCACTGGAAGCTTTGAAGAGAGTGTTAAGAACCTCCTTATAAAAGTGATCGTCGCTAGACCAGTACATATATACATTGTCAGGATATTTAGATTGTCACGGTGTTTGAAAATACAACCCGTGGGTCTCTCATATTTCATGTAAAAACACCGTCGTAATATTGCGAAATGTGCTTTTGATTCTACTTTTATTATGTGTTATTTAATTTCTGCAGTTTTGTTTTCGTTATGGTGAGTTTACTTTGTTGCTAGGTTGTGTGCATACCCACTGTATCCGCCATGGTGCGGCTATGACGGCCAAGAGTATAGGGAAATAAAAATGAAATAATATTTTACAGAATGTCATAAAGATGAGAGAAAGGTAGATAAGGACACATGCGCCGGCGTTTATGAACACGCGTCGTCTTTCTCATTTCGTACAGCACTGTCGTAAGTACCGCGACAAATTCGAAGCGGGCACCCAATCTCCAGAAAGGAAAAAGGAGAAATCGGGTGCACGAGAGCAGTACGGTAGAAAGAAGCGCTAGGAATGTTCCCACCAGGGAGAGAGCAGTTCAAGGTCGTTTGTGTGAACGGGGGCGTTCCGTAAACGAAGGCCTGGCGGGGACAAGGGGACAAGGTGCTGTCGGGCAAGACGCGCGGGTGAAGATGCCTCGATCGAGCCCTGAGCCGACACCTGAGGTGCCACTGCTGTGCTAAACAGGGCCAGGCTTATGTGCGACCGCCGTACACGCGTGCCCAGCGGTGTACTAGCTGGGCATCGAGCGTCTGACTTCTAGGAGGAGGCCTGCCAGCGACCACTGCTACTCCTGGATGCTCTCACTACTTTGTTGAGATTGCGGCACGTCACGACTTGTCCCGAAGTATAGTAAACAATACCATCAACGCAAGAACCGCGAAGCAGAGGATGTGACAGAGCAAGTGCGATGGTTTTTTTGCGACAGGCCAGGTCATCGCGCTGCAGATTGTTGGACGCCATCGAATGCCGTCGAAAGCCGTCGAATGTCCCAATACAAAGAGCCTGCAAGTGCGATTGTTGACTACCACAAGCAGCATGCCTTCCGTGATAGAGGACGTCGACCTACTACCTCGAAGTCAGGAGAGAAAACCAGCCCATCGGCAAGAGCAGATATCTGTTTTGGTCTTCAGGCACAGGAGATGCTCACAGAAATAGGATATCTGCATGACAATCTTGTGACGAGAGACTCCGGGTGCATCACGATGGTTGTCAGGCGTTTGCTGGTACCGGAAAGGTTTCATAGGTTTCATGCGCACCATTTACCTTCTGGACGGTACGTCTAAGGAGCTTCCAGAGGCAAAGGCCTATGCAGACTCCTCCCTTCTAGGACAAACGAGATTGCCACAGTGCAAGGCGAAGCCACTTGGGAACATCGACTTGATACGCTGCCCTACTCGTTCCATCATGTAAGCTGCAGAGGGTGCAGAGGGTGCAAATGGTGTCCCAAGATAGCGCGACCTTGATTGCAGCAACGACGAGGGGCACCAAGAAGAACATGTTACCGGTGTCTGCATCGAGCGAACTGGATGTGAACCCACAGGTATTTGAGGATTTGTAATCAGCAGACCATACGTTGGAGGTCTCTTTTTCGTTGATCGGGAGGAGGAGGAGGAAGCGAATAGCAACAGTGAGATACATCATTATTCAGGGTACACTCTACCGTCAGTATGGATCACTGCCCAGCAAAGAAGTTCACCAAGTGTTTTCTCGTAAGGCCTTCACCAGTTCTTTTGTAAGACGGCGCATGGGAGAATTACAGCAGAAGGCCACAAGGGCCTCAAACAAATTATGGATAGGATATTTAAAGAATTCTACTGGCCAAACGTGCAAGGTGATGTGGCAAGCTTTGTGCGCTGCTCTGGCATCTGTCACAGCGCGGTTCCGGAATGCTTAGTCGGACGTGTCACTCGTAGAAACATGCCAGTGCGTCAGACGCCGAGCCAACGAGCAATAATTGGTACAACCGGGCCACCTTCATCGGCATCAAAACGTTGGGGGCGGAATCACAAGGAAAAGACCCCGAACTACCGTTCTTACCACAACCCCAGCGTGAAGTCTACCGTGACGTCAAAGTCGCCAGCGACTTGGACAATAAACACAATGCATAGTCGGAGTCGGAACTCTGTCGGAGTGCCAAGCAAGTTCCTCAGACATCATAGGGCTGACGAACTTGGTCTCGTGCAAGCTTGCAACAGTGACCAATCCGGTGACAAAAAGATACAGGAAACGAAACTGCATTCGCTTACTACAAGATCTAATTGTAGACTTGTAATGTGAGGAACGCGTACCACATTTGCGAACATTTATTGAACCTAGTGTGTGCGTGTGGTCAGGCAATTCCATCTGAACACTTTACGCCTTTGCGCCTCACGGAATTTGCGCTTCACGGACTTTGTAGGCCCGTGTGTTTTGAAAAGTTGTTTAAGTGAACAACTTTATCGGCTTGGGGGCAAAATGTCGTAAGTACCGTGGGAAATTCGAAGCCGGCGCCAAACCTCAACGAAGAAAAAAGAAGGCAGTGGGCGCACGAGAGCAGAACGGTGGCACGAGCCACTTGTAATGTTCTGACCAGGCGTCTAGCAGTTCCAGGCCCCTGGCATGAAGGAGGGCTTGCCGTGAGCAGGGTCTGGCGGGCACAAGGTGCTGAAGGGCGAGATGCGCGGGTCAAGGTGCCTCGATCGAGCCCTGAGCCAGCCCCTAAGCTGCCGCATCTGGGTAGTGTGAGCAGCGTTGTCATCTGTCCCAGAATCTTTTCGGTACTAGACAGAGCCAGGCTTACGTGGGACCGCCGTACAGGCGTGCCGAACGGCCTACGGGGTGGTCGTCGCGCGCCTGACCATGCCGGACGAAGCCTGCCAGGGTCAACTGCTACTCCTGGATGCTCTCCCTAGTTACGCCGGGGTTGCGGCACGCGACGAGTCGAGCTGGATGGCCCTAAACGTGTGAAGCATGTCAGCGTTGCAGCCGGCTAAAGCTCCGGTGGAATGACGGTGCCGTGATAAACTGTGATCTGTTTTGGGAGACCTTTGTGTATATAAATGTTTAAAAACGTCTCTTGGTCTTCTTTTCGTATCACTGTACACTAGCCAAAGTGTCGAACCGTTCGAATCAGTACAAGCACCACCGTAATGCTTGTTCGTGTCATTTTCTAGCATCACTATACCGCGACGGAAGCACCATCAAGGCGTTTGACAGGACGAGGAAAAGCTAGCAGAGCAGGCGGCTTCGTAGTCTGCTGCAAGGAGGCCGTAGAGGCAGGTTCCAGTGGCGCTATTTCCTAGTGTAGGTCACAGAGTTGGCGCAACGCTTCGTAGGGCCCGGTGTAACAGGACAAAAGCATTTGGGACAACCCGACTTTGCGCCTGGTGACTAGGGCAGGGCAGGCCGAGAGAGCCCGGTGTGAATAGTAAACTTCTGTGTCGGCTATCGTAACGACTGTGTTGCTTTTCGTGTTAAGGGGACAGGCAATCATCCGGAAGCTCACGAGCTGCACGTGCGTGACCGATAACGTCGCTGACCTTCTCTGTAAACAATTGTGCAGCTGAAGGAAGGAGTGTGTAAAATAGCTACTTTGTGCGTCTGCAGCAAATTAAAAAAATCTGTGTTATGCCGTGAGAAGTTGTACACAAAAGCGAGGGATGTAAGCGCAATGTCCCAGTCGCGATGACCAAGTTGAAACTGATTTTGGTACAAGTGTTCATGGTTACACCTACGAAAGACAGGACAAAAGGCATTTACGCCTGACGGAGTTCTCCTACCTAGAAAAAAAAACAGTTTGCACAGAAGCACTGACAACACAAACGGATTCAATGATGTAGCTTAGAACCACACAGAAAACACATAAAAGCAAAAGTGCGCGTACAATACTGAGTGCTTTTACAAATGTAATATAGTAGTCTGTATCAAGGTAAAAAATCAAACAATAAATCATTCTTGTGAACGCAACTTGATTATTAGCAAATAAAAAGAACTATGAATGGGAGTTTATACAATGGAAAAGTATTCACTAGTAATATTGAGATAAGTACGATAAAAACTAGGAGAGAAGTTGTTGACCTATTTCCCACTTTCCTAGTGCAACATCAGTCGACAGCATCTGAGTACGCACTCGGTTCAGACGCTCGGTCAATCCATTCATCTGTCTGGTTCCAGCAGCAAGCTTATGTTCAATTGAGCATGGATGTTGGACGCTATCCACGACACGTGGCAGGAAATATCTCCTTTGATAGGTAAGTCGCTGCCCAGGGACTCCACGCTCGAAAATGAACGCCATGCAAGAGAAAGTCGGCGACGTCACTTTAACAACTTGTTGGCGCTGCCAGGGTGTTGAAGAAGTAGGTCGCATTGTCAGCTTCTACCGCATTCCACCTGCTCCTGAGATGGACGTAGGCAAGGGCCGAGGAGGTAAAAGTCAACGGGCAGTCAGGCTTCAAAGAAGAGATTTTGGGCTAGTTTCTACGAGTTCATGCTGAATTAGAGGCGGAAACAAAAACGACGACAAGTCTTCATACCTCCGAAATCGCTTTTCTCACGGCAAATATCGTACATTTGCGTACCCAAAGCAGGTGCATGAGCTTGTCTTACCGCGAAGGTAACGTAACACCAGCGCACAACGTAGACATCTTGCAGTTGTCTTGCGCAGAGATGGTGGACAACGCCACGCCTTGCGGAATAACTTGAATAAGCAGACTCACGTCGAACATCTGACCGACTGCTCTATTGTCAATCACAGCTACAATTGTGCCCGCAATGGCGACGTCGCAGTTGAACAGAAGGTCCACATTACGCGACAAGAGGTAGCCACCATCGGTCGTGCCGCGTCAGGAAGTCAAAATGATACCTTCAACAGTTTAAGGCCGCAAACGCGCATGATGCCGGAGGGACGTCGGAGGGGCGTCGTTCAGAAGTACAGAAAGCTTGATGCAACTCAAATTGAAGGGAACCGGTTGCACAATCAATTAGCGTAAGATGAGCAGATGTAATATCCTAGCTGAGGATCAGGTTACGGGGACACTTCACAATAACGGCAAATTCCACGGGTGTAGGCTGTCCAGCAATACAAACACGGGCGGTGCGTATCCCAAGAACGGCAGGAGTTCGTTCCTTCGTCAGCACTGCGGAGTGTACGGGCAGTGGCAGGCATAAGCATTTTATGCAGGGGGCGACGAATTGCACTCATTGCAGAAATTTTGCCCTCCAGTGCGTATACGGGCAGAAACGCTCCCGCCATCCACATCAACTTCTAATAAGCTTCGTCTTCACGGAAGCATCAGGAGAGTATTTGCTGAAGACGTAGTCAATGCAGCGTCACGTCCGGTGCTGCACTTTAGTTTTGCGGATGGACGGGAGCGGGAACGGTCGGCGGCCCTGCCGCAATCTGAACGTCATGACGGCCTGGGAGAGAGCGCGACTGGTGACAGCATAGCGACGGCGAGGGGCTATTCAGGCTTCTGTAAGCGTTCGGAACAGACAACTGGGCCGGAGGTTCTCCTGGCTGTAGTCAGGGCCATACGGCGTCCGAGGTGGCGAGGACCAGCGACTGTTACAATAGTGGGCTATATGACTTGTACGACGACAAAGGAAGCAAACTGGTCGGTCGTCATTGCTTCGCCATACTATTGAAAAAACACCAGCATCCTCCTACTGGATTTCAGCGCGCTGGAAGGCCCTGGGGACACTGTACAACATGTCCCGGTGTCTTAGAGCACGCTAGGAGACATTAGAAGACACTGTACAGTGTGACCCAGTGTCCCACAGCACACTGGGAACCACATGGTTTACTGCACGCTTTCTTCCAGTGCAATGGGAGCGCTGGGAGTACACTGGCAACAACCGCACTGGCAGCTCGTTACACTCGAATTCGTTGCGACATACTGGGATAGGCCTTACTGTCTCAAATGCGAGGACTCTGTTACGCTTAAAGGTAGGCTGGGCAGCTCTAACAGTAAGCATCTCAAGAAATAAAGCAGTGGTAATGAAGAAAAAACAAAAGAAAATGTCAAAGTTTCGACTGAAGGGCGAAGCAATGAATGCGACAGCAATGGATGATATGATACATGATATCAGACTAGCAGCTCAAGGGGCAGTCTGAATTGTAGTGTACGTGCGCTTAAGTAAGCATGCTTAAAGTATCATGTGAGGGTCGAGCGGGAGAGACAACGGCCCTGCAGAGCTGCGCGCTAGGTCATGTTTTGATGCCTCCTGGCGCATGCTTGACACCACGCGACCGCGCTAAGCAGCGTGCACTTTGCACCACCGAGAAACTTGGCCCAGCACAGCCGCATCTAGCGAGTGCGCTCCTTCCTACACTCGTCGACGCATTCGCGTGAGCGCTATGTAGCAAGAACATTGTATATATGCGAGAGGCCTGCAACGGAGCACATGACCAAGGCGCTGCTACGCAGTACGCAGTCTTTCTGATGGCTGCCGAGATTGCGCGCGCGCCAGCGATGGCGACTGCGCTAAGCCCACAGTGACTTATGGCATCACCTTATGGCATCACCTTATGCTCCTTATGGCATCACCTGGGCGGTTCTCGGTTGTCGATGCATCCTGCGTAGCCAGTAGCGTCTCCCTTAGCATACAATAGATGGCGCTGTCCCATAAAGATGCATGCAAACTGCAGTTGGGTGACGATATACTAGATGGTGCTGTACACATTCTGTGTCGTCATCTCCATTTCTCGTCTAGTTTCCTAGATGACGCTGTCCCATAGAGATGTGTGCAATATGGCGGTTGGGTGAATGGACACTAGATGGCGTTGGAGGTGCCGCTGCTCTCCGATTGGCTGCTGCGCGGGCTGCGCCGGGAGCGCTCCTCTCATTCTCCTTGATCGTCGCCGTACGTGTCGTATCGCGCTTGGTGGACCATGAGAAAAAATTCCGAACGTTGTGTCCGAAGCGCGGAATCGAACCAGGGACCCCTCGCTACCGAACGCGCGGCGCTAGCCACTACGGCACGAAGCGCACATGGACACATGCACCACGATAACACTAAATACCGAACATTAACGAAAGACTGCGCGTTTCTACGCATTTGTGCTAGCGCGTTACGGCCTGTGTAAGAAGCTGCTGTAAGACGCTGTGGCCTCTCCGCCTTATACTCTTTCAGCAGTCATGTGATGGCGTCGGCAAACGCGGTGCGCGTTCCGGCCTGTGTAAGGGGCTGCGTAAGACGCTGTGGCCTCTCCCCCTTACTAGAATGTAACTAATTACTAGAATGTTACTAGAACGCAAGCCATCCATCGTCTAAGAACAAATAAAACTTGATTTGTATATATACACACAGTGTTTCTCACGTCTTTACATGACGATCGACTGGGCGAATTACACGGAAGATTCACGGTTTACCGATGATTCCCTCGGGAGCTTCGCCCACTCATCATCATTCACCCCGTGGATATGCTGCGAATTTTTTTACGGGATATGACGGAGGCGGCGACGGCAAAAACCTGTCGAGACTGTCCACGTAATTGCTATCGCAATAAAATAGCATCAGCTTTGACATCTCTTATACAACACGGATGGTAATCATGACTTCGAAAAAAAAATTCATAGTTAATCTATCACTTCGTCATGCGTAGCGCTGATAATGATAAGGTTGGTAGTGCGCAAGCGTTTGATAGTTCTACAGATTTTCATGTATGTAGTGAAATAATTGGATACAGCTGCATTCGAATCCTTCATCAGTGCAACTACGCTCACGCGGTTAATAGAGTTTCGGTAATTTATTATTCATGCAAGTTGTAGTACACATCGCGCCTCAATAAAGCGCTGAGCTTAATCTTGAATGCAGCTGCAGCACGCGGAACAAACAAGCGTGAGGAACTTAACGTATGTGACGCTGACGAAAGCTCATACGCTTGATGTGAAGATGGGAAGTATAGTATATATTACCCATAAGTGGAGAACCGTCTTGGCAGGCGACGGTGAATATAACATATATTCGGTTAGGCTCCCTGCGTGAGTGCGTGCGTGCGCGCGTGCGCCATATGTGTGTGTGTCTGTGCGTCTACTTTTTTACTGCAAACGCGTCGTTACTGCTTACAGGTCGCTCAAGATGGACACTACCATCTAGGAGAGCACACACGAAACATTGAAACTACCTTGGGTTTACTTGCCCCATGTATTGGAGTACGCGAACCAGTGTTTACGAAAAACACACCTGACAAAACGGGCAGCAGAAAGTAGTTTGAGTAGTTTTTATAGCAAGAAAAAAGTGTCATTCAAAGTTTTCCACTGTGGTGTGGTAGTACCGCACTGTCTTGAGTGCAGGTTCACTGGCAGTCATGGTTTCCTATGCCGCACTTTCCGCCTCTTTGCGCTGTTTTTATTTCTTTTTTATTGTATCAGTACTTCCGGCTTTGCTATACAAACGCTATATGCTTCAGCGGAATTGCGAACAATCTTGACAATGGCCATTTTCGGCCCATAACTGTACCACAGCGCCCTGCATGCCAGCGTCCATCGCCCCGCGTGCAGTTGGCACACTGTCCCAGCATTCGTTGTCACACTGGTCCAAAAACCAGATATGGCACGCGCCGGATCCACTGAGATTTGCAACTGCGTGTGGGGTAGGGTCGCGATGTCGTGAAGGAAATCGCTGCTCGTGACAGAACGAGTGCTGACTCCGTCATGTCATCTGTGGGCTGGCTACGGTCAACGCCACCTAGAGCTAGGTGACGCTGCTACGGTGCACACAGAGCAGAAGCCTACGTTGGCCAGTTCCTGCCGGACCATGGCTTGAACAATCGGAGCGGTGATGTTCTTCGAACGCCAGGAGCGGTAAGAGCTGGTGCAGTAGCTTAAAGTTCACCGTGCACAATCTGAGTTTCGTGGTCCCAGAAAACTGAGGCTTGCGATTTTGTTCAGTAAGTTCCAGCTGCATTGCGAAGCCGGGTATACGCGTTGTTGATGCGCCGACTTTTAGCCTGCTCAAAGTGCCGGCACTCCTTTATGAAGGCCACTACTGTCGAGCGGTCCTTACGCAACACAAGGTTAGAGGCGGCAACTGCAATCCCTTTAAAGACAGGTAAAACTCGTCGCCTAAGTGAAAAAAGTCACAGTTTTGCCAGAAGGGCGAAACAATGAATGCGACGGCAATGCATGGTATAGATTGCTATACAGAGTGAAGCTGGCAGCTAACTCTTTTGGATACGATCCCACGCAATATCAGAAAACGCTGGTGTAGGAGAATACAGCTGCTCCAGGGACACTTTTGACAGTGTCTTCGCCTTGAGAGCGCAGCACGTAGAACGGTTTACGAGCCGGCCGCTGATCGCTGCCGAGATAGCGCGCGCGCCAGTAATGGCGACTGCGCGAAGTCCCCAGTTGCTGCTCGAGCGAAAAGACCCCTCGCTTTGTTTTATTCTCATTAAAAAAGGGCGGAGCGCCTCCTCTCCGCTTCTATGGCAGACGTCCCGACCGGGTGATGTTACCGCATGCACCCTTTGGGCAACGGAGATGTGCCGGGATCACTTGATCTCTGCTTCAGCCGTGTTCGTCGCCCTCGACCGTGTGCTTTAACCGCGGATATAACGAAAAATGCGCGGGGTATTTTCAATTTGTACTTTATAGGAGGCATGATGGCAAAGGCGACGGCAAAAACCTGTCGAGACTTCCTATAACTGCTATTGCAATAGTAACCTTATTATCCTTCAATAAAAGGCTCTACGTTGTATTGCAAATGTTCCCTTTAACGCCTACACTTGAGAACTATTCCTTAAATATGGAATAATTAAAATAAACCTTATATACAATTACAGTTTATTACTTTCTTTCAGATGTGACACCATTAAAAATCGCGGTTGCATACGCAGTGTAGCTAACCGCACAATTAAATCCTTTCACGCCGGCACACTGTAAAACATTGCTGTCTTCCGCGGCAATGCACTAACTATCGTTTCCAAGCATTAAGTTACTTTTTGCCTAACATACAAAGTTGAAAACTTATTATGAAAATGTTCGCAATCTTTCCATTCTTGTATTTTGAATATGATTTGCTAAGTATACCTGTAGTAAAATTTCCCTCTTTGTATTACGGTACTTTTATAGCTTATGCAACATGTGTTAACATTCTCTGCGAACACATTTCTATTTCCGCTATTTTTTGCACATCGCACCTGGGCATTTGGGGCTTGTCAAGCTCATTTAATACAGCCTTTTTTCCCGCTCCCAACTACTTATTGTAGAGGTGTATGTGGTAAATGAACAAACTGAAATAAACTCAACCCAGTAGCTTTTCGTCAATAGACCACGACCTACAGGGTCATCTCTAGACGATACTTTAGCTTTTGAAGTTTTAGATATGTTGACTTCGTTTGAATTCTTTTATACAATAACCTTGCGTTTTACCGTAGACGCGAGGTTTAACGACATTTAAACCGCTTATTGACAACATCAGAAGGACATACTCTTTATGCATAAAATTCCTTCTGATGGAAATCTACAGTTTTTAGATGACCTTTAATTCTGGAAAATGGCGAGGATCATGTTTGTATGTGGAAAACGATTTGCTGACGTATTATCCGGCCTATTAAAAGTGAGTAAAAAGAACAATGGCCGCCGTTGGCCTCGGGTCTGCCCTCATGAAGTGTTCTCACGGAATGCAGGGTAGTTTTTACAAACGGATAGCCGGCTGCATGTGATGAGGCTACATGAAGCCCGCTATCCAATCTCGGTCATGGGCGCACTTTCGAATACCTTTCCATACGATGAATGGCACAAAGAAAAAATGGTGCCCAGTCCCGTTCAAAATAGACGCAACCCGCATTGGTACTGTACGCGTACTAACTTTCTCGCAATCTGAAGAAAGTCACAAAGAAGTTTTGTGTGCCCCTTGTTCTCATGGTGCCGCGGAAGTTGGCTGTCCTCTGTCCGTGCACTGGCTGCACACAAAAAAAATCACAGTTTGGCCAGAAGGGCGCAGCAATGACTGCAATGGCAATGCATGATATAATACATACATGACATTATATATGCGAGGGAATTGCCCCAGGCGATGATGTAAAAGTAGCCTCGAGCGCAGCACGTGATCAAGGCGCTGCTGCGCAGTACGCAGCCCGTCTGATCGCTGCCGAGGTAGCGCGCGCGCCAGCGATGGCGACCGTGCGAAGTCCAAAGTTGCTTCTCGAGCGACTCGCCCTCGTGTCTTTTCATGCTCGCGAAAGACGGGCAGTGCGTATTCTCTCCGCTTTGACGCAGGCCTGCCGAGCGGGGTGATATCGCATGCGGCCTCCGAGGGACAGAGATTGGCCGGGCTCGCTTGATCTCTGCTTCAACCACGCTCGTCTTCCCCGCTCGCGTGCTTTACAATGCGCGGGGGTTGTTACCAATTTGGACATTACACGGGAGATCACGGCAAAGGCAAAACCCCGTCGAGACTTCGCATTTAATTGCAGTCGCAAAAAAGTATGGATGTGATGACAAGCGCATCATACCGTACGCGTGTTGCGCGGTTGATCTTGTATACAAAATACCGCTGTCGTGTGAGAATACCTAGGTTGGCCAAAGAGACAGATGTGTGAATGCTCTGAGCATGGGAGCACGATTTATCAGTAATACAGAAAGGTGTTATGCATTCACCTGCGCAATGCGTGCCCTGCGGATATGAGCTACGATAGCGTGACATCAAGATAATTGGCAGGAGTGGTGATGCATTGGCAAGAGAGCTCTGGGGGCATATCATATAAAAAAGAGAGGCACGAGCTGTGCCTCCCTTTTCGAAATGCACTGCCACGGCTCAGCATTTCGACGAAGTTCAAATTCTAGAGGCCCGTGAGCTGTGCGATGTGAGTGCATGTTGAAGAACCACACGTGGTCGAAATTCCCAGAGCCCGGCACTACGGCGCTTCTAATAATCACATAAACGTTTTCGATCTAAAACCCAGGAACATATAATAATAATTATTATTATAAATATTCTTATTCATACGGTCATTTCTTAGAAAAAAGCGCCTCTGACCACCCGGAGGAGTTTTGTAAATATATATGCAAACACAGTGTTAGACGAGAAGAGTGTGTTAGACTACCGGACTCAAGCGGAACAGAAGTTGAATCAGTCACTGAATTTTCTGTAGCACACTTCTCGTCTATGTACCGAGGCTCACGTTCCCTACACGTCTACCAGTGAACTGTTAAACGCAGTTCCAACAACTAGTACAGTCCCAGTTGACAAAGAGTTCCTCAGTAAATGTCTCAAGCACTTGAAGGTATCCTTATCCAGTGGACCCGGTGGCATCCCCTCTGCACTTCTAAAAGCTTATGGCAATGTATGTGTCGCAGTGATAATATCTATACTCAAAAACTGTCTCAGCGCTTCCACTTTTCCTACCATGTGGAAAACTGCTCGCTGCAAAACGGAGGTCTCGAACTATCGCCCTATTTCTCGACTCTGTACCACATAAAGATTTCTGAGCTTTCGCTCCATAAGATATTGTCATCTAGTGTCAAAAACTCACTAATTCCGAATCAACATGGGTATATTTTCGGTCGCTCGACTATCACATATCTTGCTAATTTCATGACGCGGATTTCTACTCCAGTACTTCAGAGAGGGCAGGTTGGACCGATTTACTGTGCCTTCAATAAGGCTTTCGATGTAGCCAGCCACTCACTGCTTTTGAATAAACTTGGTCACTCTTACATCGACCTCTCAGTTGTCGACCTCCTCCTCATGTGGGTAAGTCGTGCTTTGTTGAGATAAATGGACAAACGTCTGTTGTGTACAAGGCAACCAGCGGGGTCCCTCAAGGATCAGTATTAAGCCCACTCTTCTTTCTCATTTTTGTGAGCAACGTGTCGTCCGCTATTCAAAATTCTTCTTTCGTTCTTTCTTTCTTTCCTTCTTTCATTGTGTATATAGATGGCATCAGGATATTTAAGGAAGTTCATACTATTAGCGACTGTTACATTCTGCAGTCAGATTGGCTTTCTTTTTCAGAATGGTGCAAGAAAAATTACCTCACATTAAACACCAATAACACCAAAGTCACGACTTTCGCTCGCAAAACTGCGTTCATGTCATTTGCATACTCTGCTAATTCTGTAGCGCAATATGAGGATGTTGAGGTAAACGACCTAGGCGTTCTCTCTGACAACTTTGCACTTTTCTGCTCGCAGTAAGCGCGTTGCTATGCGAGGTCTTCGATCCGTGGGCTCTGTTTGCAGGCTCTCAAGAGAATTCAACTCTCAAATACCCTGCTTTAAAATGTACACGTGGTATGTCTACTCCAATTGAATATGCTTGCGCGATATGGAACGGCATCTCTGAATCCAGCAGTAACACTATTGAGTGTGTCGAGAGAAAATTCCTAAGCATATACTACCATCGCTTCCTCGAAAAGGCTCTGAATCTTGCACAGTGTTGGTTTATTGTCACTACCATCTCTTACTACCGCCGAGATAGTGCTGATTTGCTCTTTCTTTTTGACTGATTTGTGGGGTTTAACATCCCCAAACCAGCTCTGATTATGAGAGACGCCGCAGTGGAGGTCTCCGGAAATTTCGACCACCTGGGGTTCTTTAACGTGCACTGACATCGCACAGCACACGGGCCTCAACATTTCGCCGCCATCGAAATGCAGCCGCCGCGGCCGGGATTCGATCCCGCGACCTTCGGATCTGCACCCGAGTGCCATAACTACTAAACCACCGTGGCGCGGCTGCTCTTTTTTTTTTTTTGAACTTTTGTGCGGTACAGTAACCATCCCTGAACTGCTGCAGTGCATTAATTTTCGAATTCCTCGCAACATGACTAGAGAGCAAAGGCCTTTTCACGTACCCGCCTACCTATGCCAATACTCGACCATCCAGAGAACACAGAATATCTATAATACCTATTTCTAAACCCTAATATTTTTCGAGGCTCCTTCCATTGTTTTCATCTGAGTTTCGCGCTGTTATAAGGTAATATCGCCCATTGTGCATTTCTTCTTTTAAGTGTGAACTTGACGTTCCATGGTGCCTTGACGTGAAGTACTTTTATGATTGCCTATATCTATTTTTCTTGTAGCTTTTCCTGCCGCCCCGACTGGTCTTTGTTGTTTTCTTGCATTTTTCGTTCTACTTTTAATGCATGTTATTTTGAATCTGTTTCTCGTCACTCTATAGGTCTAATCTTGTATTTATCCCTGTCGTGATGATGTCTTAAGCTTTTTCGTTTTTTTACATTCATTTGTATTTGTGCGATTTACTCGATTTCGTTGCGTGGTATCACCACTCTGTTGTGTACACCAGCACCAAGACCTCTCGGTTGTTCCTGTACATGTTCAAATAAGTTGCCTATATAAATTGATTATTAATACTGGTTATTCAGAATGACCCGGTGTTCTCAGCCGAGGCATATTTCTCTCGTGAGTCTAGAAGGTTGCAACTTACTTCCCTGCCTTTATGCCATTCGGCCATTGGTTAATATAACGAAGTAATCAAACAAATATAAGGGTGCTCGGTAACTTGCAGCACGCCTGCAGGCACCAATGATGGCGCACAAGTGGTGCTATAATTCTCCCGCTATCTTCGCATACAATGACAGTGATACATTTCCCTCCTTGAGAATATACGCACCTTGAGTGGGCTAAGCTGCGTCGCCGCTCCTTCCCAAAGTTGTGCAGTGAGACAGCACGCATTCCCTGGATGTCCTCGCTGTCTTCGTAAGCTGTGTTCACTATCCCCGCCCGAGCGTCGGACGCAGCCGAGGAGCTCGTGGCCTAGAAAAGAGGTATCGTAGGTGAAGTTCATGCTTCGCGTTACACAGTTAAGTATCACAGAAATTCCTTAACCTGTCATTAACTTGGACATTAAAGCCCGTTACGTGTCCTGTGAGCAAGCAACAAGTACTTTATAAAATGCTTCCACAGGAGAGGCCGTACATCTCACGTACTGGTCTGGGCATGCCCACTTACGACGTGCCACTTCGTCGCACGTGGCGTGAATTCCTGTGTTCACACTGTAGTACTGGCGTGAGTGCGGCGACACAAAGTATGATGTTAAAAAGGGCGATGTATTGGGCTAGTAGGTTTATGTGTTCTTCTCGTGCTGTGTACTAATAAGAACGGGACAGAAGCACAACGACAAGGGATAGTGCACGAACTTCGAAAACTGGTTTATTCGTAACCTGTAGCGTGTCATATAAAAGGCTTTTTATATGGCACTTTTAAAGGCTCATTTGTGCGGAGAGAAGGTCAAAGGCCAGTTGTCAACTTCCGCAATACACGTTCTCATTGTCGCTCTGCGGGATGATAACATCCCAGGCAGCACGCAACATAGGGCTTCTGTTGGTTTAATGGCAACAAATCGCGGCTCATCCACGGCCTAATCTTGCCGGCCAGTATCGCCTAAGCCGCCGTCAAAGACTGGCACCGTGGGGCCCTATAGCTGCTTCCCGGCCGATATTGGCAGGTTATGGACTATAATCGGCAACGTGGGACCACGTATTCAATGCTACTGCTGACATTGGTTGAGCCGTTGGCTTTCAGCAGCAAGTATGGCGCCGATTATGCCCTTCTATAGACAATAAGGGATTAGCCGTCAGCTTTTTGGCGACATAGAGCCGAGTATGCCACCTTATAGACAACACCGACATAGGATCACTTTCTCCGGCCAATGTGACGCCAATTTTGCTGTTCTTTAGACACTATGGACTAAGTCCTCCCAATTTATTTGCAACATTGAGCCAAATGTGCTATCTTAGAGCCGACACCGGATGAGGCGATAACTTTCTCCAGCAAATATGGCGCCGATTCTGCCGCTCTATAGAAAATATCCGATTTTACCATTGTTAAGACTACAGTGCCTAGAAATATACTGGCTAGTGTGCGGAGCGCGGGCTAGGGGATGGCCCCGCCACTGATGACTCGCGGCGGCGCCCGCTTGGTGGGCTGCTGTGCGGGTGGGTGCATCTGAGTTCAATCCAGGTGGTCCGCAAGCGCTGCGAAGTTTTCAGTAAGCCGAGCCACGTGAGGCCTACTGTTACTTTTTCCGTAGTTTCGGAGAGTTCTTTACAAGACACTTTCTCATATAAGAACTCGAGTACTTTCACGCTGCATGTTTTTTGCAATACCATATGAAGACCATTTCGTGATAAACCTTGCCATCTGCTACCACCCGCAAAAAAGTAAAAAGCCCTTGACAGTACCCGCCAAAATTACTTCAAAATTTTACTTTCTTCTTGAGAGGAGGAACTGTCATAGAAGGCGCAAAAACGCTTACCTCATGGCCGGAATTCCATCAGGGGTCGAGTGAAAACAAAGAATTACAACAATGCAAATCAATAACCTGACACTAACGCAGCATGTGCGACTATGAGGTACCTTGTTGCGCTGGGAATCAGACGTTGAAATCGGGGAAAAATATATGACTGTGCAATCAAAACGATATTATCGGTTTGTTTTAGATAAATATTGATATTTTAAAATGTATTACAGCGGCTGTTCTTGTTGAAGAACAATAATTAATAACCTAGTGAGAATTTCACCTATTACCCCATAAAAAAGTACACATAACTTATAACTATTCAAAAATGTTATAATGGCATGCGTTACGGTAATCATATTGCCGTTGAAAATCTTCGAGCAGATGTGCTTCACAATGCACAGTATAAAAAACCAAATTTTAAATCCGCTGCTTTAAATTTTTTTATTAGTTTCCTAAGTCGCACTGCAACAATAGTGCGCAATTTATTATACATCAACCAATCGAAGAGCTTCCTCACAATTCCACTGACCCACTTACCAGATAGCTCAGTATAATATTAAGAAATAAAACACTGTTCAACGCATCATTAAAATGCTGCTATGCCTAAAACAAGACAATTTAACCTGTTTCTCAATTTGCATCCTGACTAAACAAGCTTCTTTAGTCAAAACTGTATTTTACAATATTTTATAAATTCTCTGCCCAATGAGTTGGGTCACTGGTAAGTGTTTGAATTAGATGTAAGGATATCTGGAAGCAATAAAAATGATAAAAAACAACAATTCCAGAGAGTAGCACTCACTGCACGCATCAAATGTAAAGTACTCTACGGAACAATCAACACAACAACAGAGAAAACCAGGTCCTAGAGAATACGCACTTCGCGTTATTGGCAGCGGCGTAACTTAAGGAGTTTTTGCCGCTGCCTTTGACCTTCTCGTTCCTTATTCAGGCCCTTAACAAAAAAATCTGAACCTTAACAATACACAGAACATGACTGCATCAGACAGATTTTCTTTTTCATGGTTAGAGCAACAAGCTGCGGCAGTGAGTGTGAACGCATGCCCCTTGCGAAATCGAGCAAGCTCTCCTAATAAAGATTTGCTAACGAAGACAGTGAATTCGTCCTCGATCAGCTGAATACTGTGGACAGGGCTGAACTAGGAAACATAAGCCCGCCATTGTGAAAATGAGCTGTGAAGTGAGAGCTCCCATCCATGCTTGCGTCACTTGGGGTTACACAAAGGCAAGATGCGTACTGTGGAAGGCTAGAGTCCTTCCGATGCACCTCCATGCGAGACCCAATGAGAGCCAACCCGCGTCTCGCCATTGTCGACTGCAGAGCACAACACGGCGTCGGCCAGCTCGACATTGCGCTTCCGTTGTTTAGGTGCCGGTCCTTGGTCGCAAAGGTTTCGTACTGTCCTAGTGACCGCCTTCTTAGGTACAAAATGTGCTGGGTAATTTTCTAACACTGTAGGGACAGCATTGGGCCTCAGGCGTGGCTTCTCTCGGGCGATTTCGTTGACGACACCATTCACTGTAATCTGAAAAGATCGTTCGATGCAGTCACTCTCAAAATGTCTTTCACAGACGACAGCCTTCGTCGTCAGCCTTCTGTCTGCCCTCTTGATCCTACTTACCCATTCTGCAAGCCGCGCTGGGTCCCTCGGTGCGGTGAACAAAGACACCTTTTCCTCGTTAGACCGATAACAACTTCGACACAGCAGCACAAAACACGTCCTTCCCTTGCATTGCCACTTAGCCTTTCACATCTCAGGATGTTGCTGCCCACATCTGGCGTCGTCGAACTTCACAATACAAGAGATGATAGCTGTCAAGCGCACACCCGTTTACATCAGGCGAGGCTCCAGCAGCAATGGGACGACAGGAGCTTCGCGCGTTCATGCACCCACTCGACATGCAGCGCCGCTTGCGATATTTGTGTGCAGTCATCACTTGCGGGGCCACCCTCTCTCGTACGGAATGCACGTGCTCCGGACACTATTTTTCCTATGCACTCTATCAAGACAATATGGGCTGAACCACCCCCATTTATTAGCAGCACTGAGCGGTATGTCACCTTAAAGCCGACATCGGCTGAGCCAATAACCTTCTCCGCAAAATGTGCCGCCAATTTTACCCTTCCTTAGACAATATGGGCTGAGCCATCACCATTTATTGGCAACATTGAGCCAACCTTAGAGCCGACATTGGCTGAGCCGATAACTTCGCAAAATTGGCGTCACATTTGCCAATTTGGCCAAGCAATTAATGCCTATTAGTTCGGTAAACTTGTAACTCCCTTTCCCGCCTCTGTGCTCTCTTCCACCATACAGACACAGTAAGGTAATACTTACTCAACACGTCCATGCTGTTGTGCATAATTCCTCGCGTTCTTTTTTCTTTTTGTGTGTTACGACCGTGAATCCGTTCTTTCATTACCTTTCGAATTCGTTGACAGATCGGCGATAGGCTATGTTCTACTAGTTAGATAAGCAGAATATATTGAAATTGACTGCATGCTCCGTCCATGTGAGTGAAAAATTTGTCATTGACGTTCGTATGAGAGTACGACATTGATATAGGCGGAGATGCGCGTTTTCTGGTATTTAACAACTAATTTATTTATAACCAACAAGAGTAAAAGAAGGGCGCGAGTAGAGACAGATTCAGTCTACAGACCGCTTTGACGGGGTGAAGAGGAGCGTTCTGGCAACCCGCGCGCCCGCGCCTTCCTCTGCTGGCGTGTGCCAGGAGGTTTGGAGCGGTCACGCGCATGCTCGGATGTGTGGCGGTATGGAACCATGTCGTCCATGTTGTGGGCTAACCTGGCGGTTTTTATAGGGGCCAAGCACCTTAGGGTACCCAAACAATGCATGTTGGATCGCTGCCGCGGTGGTCACATTTTCAATGGAGGCGGAAATACCAGAAGTCCGTGAGTTAATTTTCGAATGGGTCTTGCTTCTAGATGGTTCCCATGAGAGCAGCGACGCGTTAAAGGACGGAGTCTGGGCCAAGATATCCTCACGGCACAACAGGCAGGTTTATTTAGAGAGGCTCTGCAATATTTACAAAACTTGGCTGGGGCGGCCAGTATTGTCAGCAGACATCATGAGAACACAACTGGGCTCAAACAACACCAAGCGGTTCGTTCCGAGCCCTTAACATTTGCACTCAAACGGGGCAAGCACCAGGCCTTACAACGTCATCATCTCTCGATCAGAGACAGCACCAAGCTAGACCACTGTCGACGCTGCCGCATCTGCAACCCGAGTTAGCGCTAAGCTCTCCTCCTCCTCTCTTCTCTCTTTTCCCGTTAAATACGCCTGATCGCTTCTGCGACCGCCTTCTGGGACCAACCCATATGCAGCACTTCACGAATAAACCCGTGTTCACTTTCTCTATCAGAGCCTACGGTAACACATTCACGTTCCCCCACTTCGAACTTCTCGCTGTACCGAGCTTCTGCAAAAGATAGCATCGGGCCTAATACTGTAATGAGCTAGCCACTCTCTTTACCTGGCGGCATGCACCAAAGCCGCCACTTCAACAGGACTGCCTGACAGGTGTATTAGGTAGTTTTAGCGTGTCAGGTGAAATGTATACACAAAGCCCTACTGGATATCGGATATCGCATAACGTTGTTTTCCTTTTACCGCTAAGTGGCGCCACCTATGAATGATAAACGCTACAGGCAAGACCGTGCGATGTATGTCCTCCGAAATTCCGGCGGCCACTCGCTCAGCCTACAGCCTCGACAATTTGAGTGTCGCGCTCAGAAACGGTGCCGAATTGTCACGGATGCTTTATAGACGAAGCTTCGTGATACAAAACTAAAG